>JACYFF010003369.1:6417477-6478987 GCA_017589665.1 Selenicereus undatus | reverse complement strand
AAGTTTCCTCGTAGTCTACACCCTCAACTTGGGTGTAGCCTTTCGCTACTAAACGGGCTTTGAACTTATCAATTGATCCATCTGCCCGACGCTTGACCTTGAAAACCCATTTGTTTCCAATGGCTCTGCGTCCGGGAGGAAGGTCAACTAGATCCCAGACTTCATTCTTTGCCATCGAGTCCAACTCATCTCTCATGGCATCCATCCATTCCTTATCGTTTGGTGATTCCAAAGCCTCTACATAAGAGGTTGGCTCTTCTATTTCTAAAGGAGCACAAAAGAAAATTTCCTCTTCGATTTGAAAATACCGTCGAGGAACTCTTCCACGCTCACTTCGTCGAAACACTTTAGGACTAGGCGGTCTAACCTGTTCAGACTCGGGATCAGGATTTCTCCCCCTTTTCTTTTGAGATACAGAATCTCGAGATACAGAACCTCGAATAGGAGAAGAACCACTCCCACTAACCCCTTGGGGTGTGGGTTCCGGAGAATGAGGACACTCAGTCTCTGGTTGAGTGTCCTGAACAGCCAGGTCTCCCTGCGTCTCAACAGTAGGGACACTCCCACTATCTCTAACGTCAGGGAGGTGCATATCCTCGGTGTCTTGGGCAGTATACAAATCCTCCCCCTCACCGAGAGATAGGTTCGTTTGTAACTCATACAATCGAAAGTTCTTGTTTATGTCACCAATACTAGGAAACTCATCCTCAAGGAAATCGACATTTCGGGAATCTAATTCCTTCATGCCTCCATCTGGATGTTCTCCATACATCACATAACCCTTTGAATGTTGCGGGTATCGAATAAAGATCATCTTGGTGGCCCTTGGACCAAGCTTACCATGTTTATGGGTTGGGTTATGCACATAGCCTGCCGAACCCCATGGTCGTAGATGGTCCAAGGAGGGATGTCTACCATTCCATAACTCATATGGAGTAGTAGGTATACTCTTGCTAGGTACTCGGTTTAAGATGTAAGTAGCCGTTAGCAAGGCATCACCCAAAAACTAATCGGAAGATTAGCTTGGGCCATCATTGACCTGACCATATCAAGTAATGTACGATTCCTACGCTCAGTTACACCATTTTGCTGCAGAGTGTATGGAATCGCTAGATGTCTCACGATACCCTTTTCCTCACAGAACACCTTGAACAAATCAGAAAGGTATTCACGACCACGGTCGGTCCGAAGAGTCTTAACTTTTCGTTCCAACTTGGTCTCTACTTCTGCGACGAAGCGTTTGAACACATCTAGAGCCTCGTGGCGGTGTGATAATAGATATACATACCCATATCTAGAGTAATCATCTATTAAAGTGAGGAAATATACAGCACCACTACGTGCTCGAACATTCATTGGTCCGTAAATGTCGGAGTGAATGAGTTCTAAGGGAGTAAGCGCTCTAGAAGCCTTACCAAAAGGTTTCTTAGTCGCTTTGCCTGCTAAACAAGGCTCACATATAGGTAGCTTAACCTTAGTAAGTCTGCCTAATAGACCTTCTTTAGCAAGTCTAGTCATTCTATCTTGACCTATGTGTCCAAGTCTAGCATGCCATGTTACAGAATCACTACTAGAATCAACAAATGACACAAAAACAGAAGATGCTTTACTAGAATAATAATCATTATCTAAGTCAAGCACAAAGAAATCGTCTACCAAAGATGCATGGCCAAACAAATTGCCACCATACTCAATGTTCAAACCATCAGTTTGCGAAATGAATTGAAAACCTAATTTCCAAAGAGAAACATAAGAAACAAGCGAACACCGCACCCCAGGTGCATAAAGGGCATCGTGGAGTAGCAACGAATTTCCTCCACGCAACTTGAGTCTGTACGTCCCGACACCCAGAACGTCTTCTGCAGTCCCATTACCAAGTGTAACAGTCTGTGTCCCCACCGGGTAAGGGTAGAAAGACACAAACCCCTCCTGGTCTCGAACTACGTGCTTGCTTGCTCCCGAATCTATAATCCAGTTAGGAAAAGATTTAGCAACAAATGCATGGGAACAAACAAACAAATCACTAGTAGGGATTGAAGAGGGTACCTTGGCCTTAGGCTCGGGACAATCCCGAGCAAAGTGGCCCTTCTTCCTGCAGGCATAGCACGTCACACGTGCCATGTTCTTCTCCACCTTACCCTTAGGTTTCGATTGCTTCTTAGCAATCCCACCTTTAGGGCCAAGTTTTTGTGAGGGACGAACATTTTTCTTCCCTCACTTAAACCTGTTTACTTTCGGCCTGTCCACTCTGGCAACAAATGATGAGGGAGGTGGAGCCATTGCCCTGAGGCGCTCATCCTCTAACTCTAGGTGCTTAGCAATCTCACCAAAAGTTTTGATGTGAGTACTATGCACCATTAGAGTGAGAAACGGTTTCCACTTAGGATCGCCTTGGTTTAGTGCACGCAGCAGATTGTTTCTTTGGTCTTTTTCAGAAAGGTCTATCCCGCCAGCTCTGAGGTCTCGAATCATGGACCGCATAGTCCTGATATGTTCAGCTACGCTTCGGGTAGAGTCTATCACATAAGACATCCACTTAAGATGCATTGCTTGTAGCCTCGTTTCCGAAGTCTGACCATATCGGATTCGAATGTTATCCCACATCTCTTTAGCTGTGGGAAAAACCTCGAACTCGCCGATTAGATCGTCGTGCATGCAATACAACATAGTATAGCGTGCCTTACGATCCTTTTTACACCACGCTTGGTACTCAACCAAGCGTGCCTTGTATTCCTCAGTGGCGGTGATATCTTTACCATCATTGTCTGTTGTCGCAGGGGGTGGCATAATGAACGTTATGTGCTCTAGCACATCACGTTCTTCCAGGAGAAACTCAATCTTCCTGTGCCACATATCATAGTTGGACCCATCCAACTTGTTACTGGTGGACAAGTAAAAAATCATAGAGGTGTTCGAAGCCATATCTACAAGTAAGAAGGGAAAAATGGACGTTTAGGCATATCATACATATAATCAAAAATAATCTCAAAAACTATCATTCATGTTTATATGTTCGAAAATTTCGCTAAGCTCATAATCATCACATACTATATGAATTAAGAATTTGAGAAAAATTTGATTATTATTAATCGACAATAAACATATTCTCATAGATACAACATTAAACATATTAACATTCAAAAACTAAACATCACTAAGACGTTAAAAATAAGCATAATATAAAACACATTTAATTTAAGCTTAAAATAAAGAGGAACTAATCTCTTATTGATCCAACACACACAGCGTATATTGTTGCTTCACATGCCAATTAATAAGCATAAAATTAACTAATAATTGAATTAATTATGACATGAAACTCATTCATATATGTAAATTGATTTAATTGGCATGTACGAAACAAAAATAAAATTGAATAATTGCATGATACATAATCATAACAAACTGTCTAACATATTACGTCAAACAAATTAACATAAATCATTTTAACATCACAAAAATGTCAAAAAAAAAACTAAGTAAAACAAATTTACTTAGTAATTCATAAAACGAATTTACAAGTTCCATATCATGTGTTATTAAACATATCTAAACACATGCTCATCACATAAACACATTCATGATCACTGTAAAACAAATTCACAGCCACCTAGTTCTAAATACAAAACCGAAATGAATTAAACAAATTAATCACGGGCTACGAAAACAAATTTAAATTCGATACATAATCAAAGTACGAATTTAAATTCTGTACATAATCAACAATATGATACACAATCACCCAAAAAAAAATAATCAAAATATGAATTTAAATTCAATAAATAATCAAAATATGAATTCAAATTCAATACATAATCAAAATATGAATTCAAATAAGTAATGAATTTAAAATCAAATACTTAATCAAAGTATGACACTCAACCATTTTCGTTAATAAAACAAACCAGACATTAAACACCCCCCATCCCCTTTTATTTTGACTTCACGACACCCCCCATCCCCCTTTTTGTTCTCGACCCGTCTTCTTCACTGCTGGGTCTCTCTCTGCCGAGGCCCTCTGCCTCTCTCTCTTCTCAATTCTCTTTCTCTCTCTCCACTCAAGAGGCATGGCTTTCGGCTTCCATGGTTTCCGGCACCGAGCTCTCCATGGTTTCCGGCACTAAGCCTAGCCGTCTACCCCCCCCAACCAAAAACAACCACATGATGAACCGCCGCCCCCCCATGGCCTCTAAAACGCTTCCGAGCTCCTTTTCCGGCAACCTTTTGGAAGAACCACCGTCGCCATCACATAGATCGGGCGACGATGATCTCACCGGTACCACCCACTCTCGGAACGCGCCACCTAGGCGGCGGCGCGTGTGTCACACGCGCCGCCCTATGTTGGGTTTTTTGAGGGTTCGGTTGTGCAAGGTTGTAGATCGGGGCGTTTGGAGGTCAGATCGAGGAAGAAAGAGGCAAAACGGCGACCTCTCGGCGGCGCGTGGGATACACGCGCCACCCTTCCTGGGGGTTTTGGCGGCGGCTGATGGTAATACTCTACCTTTGCATCCTTTTTTTTATTTATTAAAAGGTAGCCTGCGGTTGGGGGAGGGGACAGAGGGGTCGAAAGAGGGGGGGCCGAAGCCGAGGGGCTAGTCTGGACGCTTATATGAATTTCACATAGAAAACAAAAAAAATGCATATTGTTTCCTATTTTTTTCATCAGCATGTCGGACAAAACAAACATATTTAAACATGCCTTTGATTCGGGAACAAAAACAACTAGGGTGGCTCTGATACCACTGTTAGAGTCTAATATGGGGACTAACCTCTTGGAAGCGTACAATTACCCAGTTGTCGTTGAACCACGAACAGTCGAAAAACCGGCGGCTACTAGAGTCCCGGCGAAAAACCCACGTCACAAAACCCGAACACTCAGACGGTTGTTAGCGTTTTTGGAGAGACAGTGAGGGTTGAGAGATTTTCTAGCCTCAGAGAAAACTGATTAACACTAATCACATCGGTTAGCAGTTTTTAGGGCTATTATAATTCCCCTCAACCCCACTAAACCCCTATTTTAAGGGTTATGTGGCCGTTTATAACCTATTTACTAAAAATAGGCTTCAGTCCAAATAGCTTAATCAATTTAAATTTTAATATTTTTAGATCAATTCAGAACAATATTAAGAAAATCTTAAATTATTCTTCATTTTTTTCAGACAAACACAAAGTATTTATCATTAAAGCAAAATTCCCGAAAATAGGGGTATTTGGATTTTGACATTGTGAATTACGTTGACATCTTGTGTAAAGGGATCAGTCTGTTTAGAGGGATGTGACTCCTATTGATGCTTGGAAGGATCCTTGAGTACCTAGGTGCTCTTGATTTAGCCCTAACCCAAGGGATAATATGGACAAGATGTCATTGAGGGTTCATGAGCTAATTCTACATCAATGGCAAGACTAGGATGTATCAAGCGTAGTGAGCTTTTTGAGGAGGAGAGTGGATAAAATTCTAAAAATTCTCTCTCCACTCGCTTCACAAATAATCTTGAGAGTGATTACTCTACACATTAAAAGTTAGACCTGTTTAGTGAACCTTAAATGCCATATATGTTTTTTTGTCATATGTTATACCTCCCTTCTTGATGCAATCAATGTTCTTTCTTTAGGGAAACATTAAGAGCTATAACAACTTTTGTAAGTCTTATCATATCGGAGGTATACGTATCTTTGAAAGCGATGATAAATCGGCTGGATAGTACTACATTCATCATCTTCATCACCATTTATTTTACATTATAAAATCTTATGGTTCACTCGAATCACAACGAATTTGTTTTACATCCGTAATATGCTAGTTTGTCTTCACTGTTATAAATACGTAAATATACAATGACCCTATCTGGTTAGAAGAACCATAAGGATGAATTTTCTGATGCTTAATTGAGATTCATGAGTTTAATGTTATTTATTTGATCATTTTTGTGGAGTATCAATGTTTTGCCAAGTGGAGTAATTGAGCTAGGTCATGTCTCATTGATCCATATTGACCAGTTCAGCTCAGCTTAAATAGACTCCATGGCAAGCACGAATCCTAACCAAGTGTTTCAAACTGAGTCCAATTTGAGTAATGTGATGAGTAAAATCTAAAGGAGGGAAGTGAAATAAACATTTAGGGAGATTAGTATAGTGTTTCTAAATTCAGCCCATCGCTTATGGTAGGGTCAAAAAAAAATCAAATTATCAACGTATTTAAAAGGGTATTCGCATTGCTAAGTTATATACAACTATCCACAACCTAATAAAGAAATAAAATTCCACAGTATCACGTGTGATTTCACTTGACATGAAATGAGATAGTTTGATTTTGAAGAAACAATTAGTGTGGAAATGTAAGATGAAACAAAATCAACCTATTCACATTTTTTCCTCGCTTTAAATTGCTATTCAGATAGAAAACGCTTTAGAAAAGGAAGATATTATGTGTTTTTTGCTTTCACACTGTGAAAGCAAGCATCATAATCCACCAACCCTAGGATGCATGGATTTTTGCTATAATTTAGAGCTTCATCATATGGAAAAAAAACCCCATTTGATTAACTCTGCAATCTAGGGTTTTCTTACACAAAAAGTAAGGAGTGAGTAGGAGAGCTACTATATACATAAATAAGAAAATAAAGAAGAGGAAGGAGACTCCTATGCTTTGTGTCCAATCCATATCAAGTCAGCAAATTACCTAAAATTTTCTTTGAGGTATCACATTATTGTTCTTGTTTTTTTCGTAACTAAAATTTCTTGAGATATATGAGCATGTTTTTTCCTCTTTTCTTCTTTTTGTGGTTTCAGGTTTGTGATTAAGGTAAGTTTCCATAGATTATTCTAATCTTTTTGATATTTCTTTTAATGAAGAAGGGTATATTTCATTTGTGAACATCAACAAAAAATTTTAGACTTGTATTTGATTTCCATTTATTTTGCTTATTTTGAAACCAAGTGAATTTTTGAAATAGATATTCGAGTATCATTTTACTAGAAATTATTGGTGACCCTTTCTTTTCATCTTACAAAAATGTAGGATTTTCTATGGTGAATCATACGATTTAAATATTTGTTCATGTTTCAATCTTTTCATTTTGACCATTTATTTCTTTTTTATTATGGTTTCCTAGCTAATAATCAATCGACACAGTGTGCAAGGCATGGGAGATAGTTGGGGGTAAAGGGAGTGAAGAACTCGCCCTTGACATCTTATTGAATTTTCTCAAGCTAGACCACCCTTTGAGGGATGCATTTTAACTTCCAGCTAATTTAATTTGTAATGTCTTGCTGCTGCTTTTATATATATTTCTTTACCAATTAATGCTTCATTTAATTTAATGTTTTTTAATCCAGGGATATGACGTTCCTTCAAACATATTACTTTGTCATGAGCTCAAAGTGCCATACAAGAAGCCTACGACATGTCATTGAATATGGTGACCAACTTGGTAAATCAATAAGCTATCGAATGATATATTCCACTACTGATTCTGGACAACCTTTTTATAGAATCTGCATATGCCTCACTTTTACCTTAAATATGGAGTACGACCAACAATCAAGAGAGGGTGATCTCCATGGTCAATGGAAAGAGCTACATCTATGCACCAACAGAAGGGAGGACATGATGGAAAGGTAGGCATGAGAATTTGATAAAGATTGTTGAATTTTATTATTATTTTGGACGGTTTCTAATGTCCGTTAAAGTGTTATGTTGCAAATGATGGCGTTTTTGGATTGATTCCTTGTAGCAAGTGCTAATGCGGCGTCTTTAGCTTGAGTTGGTGTTCCATGTTGAACAAGTTGACGCATTCTAGTTAGTAAATGTTTCAAGATTTTTAGGATCTTTTTAGAACTAAAATGAATTTATAAAGATAAAGATGTGTAAAGGGAATTCTCAAAATGATCTTAGAAGGAAGGTTTAATCATTTTTTCTATGATATAGATGTCTAGACTTGTTTTTAGGAGTTTCCATTTATAACTATAATACCTCTTATGTAGAGCATTTGGAGAAATGTGTGCTGATTTCTATCAAACATACAAAAACAACATGCTGCAAAAGTAGTATATATCTCTACTGACATGAGATTATAATGCAAGATGAACATGAAAATAGTTGTTTCCTCGCAAATTATGTCCAGTATCTTCTAAGTTATTAGAGTGCACTTACACGCTTGATCTCAGGACTAATAACATGAACCTCTTATGAGGAAAAGAACGACACTTACTGTGACTAACTTTACTTTCTCCAATAAGTATTCTTTTTTTGAACTCAAATAAAAAGTATCTATTCATCAACATATGCCTAGGATGGTATATATTATTGTTAATCATTGTTATGTTTCAATCTCCTTTTTTAGTCCTACTTTGTTTGTCACTGGGTGGATGGTGAAGATTGAAGGTATTATGTGACAGGCCTATGAATTCGATATTAGATGTTAGCATATATAACTTGATCAAAATCTAGGTGGGTTGTTACAAATTAGAAAAAACCGTGGCATTTTTGTTGCAACTCTAGGTTAATATTGACTATTTTGTTGTGTGAGCTAATAATGTCTAATACCTAATTCCTTGTCCCTATGCCATACTAGGTTCAAACCTCGTCATCCACTGCATTAATAGTTATAGTAGGAAGGAGGAGGCTGAACTTAACAAATTCTACTAATGTAAATTGATAGATGTTGTCAAATAAAGGTATTTTGTAAATAGAATAGAAAATTTTCCACCTATGATATGTGGCCCCAATTTTGGGGAATGATTCACCCTTTCTGTAGCAGGTGATTACTTGATTTAATGAGAAAAGACTAAGTACATGAATTATCTACGAGTATTGCAGTAATTAACAATAGTTTCCTCCAAACAATTGGCCATATCCGCAAATCTTTTGGACTGTCAAGTATGTTATATGGTATTTTATCAAGGATTTTGGATTTATTTGTCAACTCAAGTGTGTTGATAGGATGGAAAAAATGCATTATGTTTCAGGAGCCACATGGTATGTGTTACCCATGTATATTTATCATGTACCAAGTTGGTGATGATACTTTGATTTAATTGCTATGCATGATATGTTTTCATCCATGGTCATCTTTGGCAAACAGTTAGCTATTTATGATAGTTATTTCTATTAGCTATTTCTAGAAAAAAGTATTTGGTGAGTTAGTTATTTATACAAATATTTTGAGAAAAAAAGTTAATCTCTATAAGCTAATTTCAAAAACTTGATAGAAAGAGCTTTTTGAATTAGCTTTTTGGAATGAAAAGAAAAAAAACACTTTTACCAAAATTCTGAATTAGCTGTTTGACTGAGTTGAACGACTAATTTTGACCTAAAATGTTCTTTTTGTGCATAAAGCTTTCTAAAAAAGGAATGAGTTAAGAGGGATGTACTATTTCATCTAAGTCGCCTTATATCAGTAATATCAGTCATTCTTATGTTAGGGAATTTTATACTTATTTAGCTGGTTTGTTTTATTATTATTTTGCATGAGACAATCTCACAAGACTTACAATTATATTATATGGTAAACATTTGATCCATATTCAAATGTTTCATATTTGGAAAGGAGTGGCTCTGTGTGAGTACTTTGCACTCACCCCTCTTGCGAAGTCAGACATTAATTAATTTGACATCGATATTTTAGGGTTTAATTTTATCACTCTTGAAGTTTCTTTAGTTTTGTGTTATTGAATAGTACTCCAGTGAATATGTGAATAATATTGATAAATCTCTATTTTGACATATTTAACCCCTTATTTGACTCCCTTTTTTCCGTATTTTTATGATGGATTATGATGAGAAGGTTCAAATGTGCTTCCTTTTGTTCATATTGCGTTTAAAGAAGTGTTTTTCTTATTTTTAGGAAGTGTTGTCAAGAAAATAAGAAATTCACAGGTTTTGATGCAAAGTCATAAGGATGATTTTTAAGGTAAAAAAGACGTCCAATGAGGTTTTGAGCGCAAAAAGAGTAAGATTGAAGAGCCCATTTGCATGGGCAAGGTACAACCATGTAGAAACCTACAGATTTCATACTTATTTCCCAAAGCTGCACTCTGGTAGCAGTGCAAAAGTATACATTTGTACAGTGTGCCAGTTTCAAAAGCGCACTAGTGCTTGTGCATCGAAGCACGTCCATGCATTTTGCCTATTTTCACATTATTTAAACAACATTTGGACGTTATTTGTGATATGTTTTAGACTATCTTGGGTACTTCTCCTTCAGTGTTTTTAGGATTTTCTATTAGCTACCAAAACCCCATTAGGAGGAGAATTACTTAGGCTAGATTAGTGTATACCTTGTACAAGATTTTGGATTTTCCTATTCAAGACTAAGTTACTCTTCTCTTTATCCCTTTAATTTCATGCTTTTCAGTTTGTTCGCTATTTTGATGGTTCATTGTTATGTTTGCATTTTTATGTATATTATTTGTCATTGATCTTGTTGAAGCCTTAAAGTATCTTGTTTATGCATGGATTTCTCTCAAGCTGACCAAGTGTTTAATGAAATGCTTGAAATAGTTTTCATCCGTGTTTTGGGGTAATTGACTTGTGCTGAAAGGTGGGGTTGATTATCTACTTTTGGTAGAGATGACAGTTAGCATTTGGACATGAAAATAGTTCGCATCCTAACTAGGGCCAGGGTTGCTAATCTTGTAGTTTAATTGAGCTAAACCCCCCAAAATAGGTTATCAAAATAATTAAACTATCCTTTAATCCTTGAAAGAGGGCTTGGGTCAGCTTTTATAATGTAATTGATCATCTCTGAATGCCAGCATATCTTGGAAAGATGAGGGTTTGACTCAATTAATTAGTTAATCTTAGGTTTAATTATAAACAAAGATCTTTTTGTTTGCCTCAGTAGTTTAGTTTCTCTCTATCACCCCTTTGTTTTGCTGAGATTTTTACACTTGAATTAACTTTGGAGCTTAAAAACACAAGTCCCTGTGGATACAATTGCACTTGCCGGTAGCTAGCTACAACTACATCGTACCCTTGTGGTATAATTTTTAACTCAACAAATGTTTAGTGAATGTCTGGTCGCCCCTCTTTTGATAATGTGGTGAGCTTTCTCTCTTGCAGCAGACTCAAATGATGGGTATTAATCACTATCTCTTGTCCTTAATCTTATTCGTACTTGTTTTGTGTGGCTTTCTATCTTACTCTCGCGCATCCTTTCAACCCACCAAGATAGAGAGAAAGTATGCTAGCAGCATTAAAGAACGGATAAATTAGTCAATCATTTTCCAATCTTCACATATTTGGCCGAATAATATTGTAATTATATAATATTAAAATTTTAATGGTGATAAAATTAAACTCTTAAACATCGATGCAAATACTAAGTAATGCCTAAAACGTGGGGGGCTCAATGCAAATTAAATGCCCGAGTCTATACACATGAATAGGTTTAGATCTTTGACATTTGTACCTTGAATAAACAACCCATGCTAGATTATCTCTAATTATAGACTTGGCAATCAAGTCATTTGGTTCAACTTTGGATAAGGAAACCTTGAGATAGATCAGGTCATATTCAGGTCAATCATATTGGCTTTGGCTGTGGTTTGAGGTTAGATCACTTTTAGTTCAGTTTGACTTTGAGTGACTAGATTTTTTGGTTGAATAAGCTTCTTTTAAAAAGAAAAATAAGTTTGAAAAAAAAGTATTCAGGCCGGTTCAGTGCGATTTTGCTCAATTTTTGTTGTAGGTCTAGTCACTTTAGATGTTTAGTTGTTAATTATGTCAACTGTGGATTCACGTCATTTGATTTAGGTTTTCAATTTTGTATTAGTTTTTCCAATTCTAGGTGCTTTTCATATGTTATACTTCCTTGCATGAAGTGACTCACGGCCTTTCATCAACGACATGTTAACTACAATAATAACTTTTGCAACTTTTATAATATCTGGTTTGTATAAGTGAAACAGATGATGAAACTAGAAAGTATTAAATTATACTATCATTTATAATCCATTTCACATTGGCAAGTCTTATATATGTGCTGTTTTGATCATAACAAATTTGTTTTACATTCTTATTGGCTACTTTCGAGCAACAGTTGGTGTTGTTTACCAATTTTAGTTCTATATATGTTCAACGACGTTATGTGGTTGGATGATTTTAAGGATCCATGTTTTGAAACTTAATTGAGATTCATGAGTTTAATGTTTTCTGTTTGGTAATTTATAGGGAGTTTTAACTGTTTTAGTGGGTACTTTCAATGTGTGTTCTAAGAGGTGTAATTGAGGGTGGTGAACTCTAATTTGTGAATGACTTATCAGCTCTGTAGTTTTGCTTGCTTCGCATCTTAGCCATGCTTGAATCCTACCTGAGTACAGCCAAATTGAGTCCAAGTTGAGTAATTGAACTCGTAAAGACTTCCATTGAGAAGCAAAAAAAAGCATTCTTAAAATTCAGGGGCATATGTGTACGGTTGGGTATCCATAGACACCTCTAGCCAAAAAAAATTCTAATGAGCACTCCTAAAATGGATAGTTTAATAGATAGACACTATCGTTCTATACGTCTAGATCCACTACTATTAAAAGAATATTGCATCACTAAATTATCTCTAATTATCAACATCCAGTTAAAGAAATGAAATTCAACAAAATCACATAAGATTTCATTTGGCATTAAACATGACAGATTTATTTTCAGGTGACAATTAGTGTTGAAGGGTATGAGGAAACACAAAATCAATCCATTCACGTTGTTTTCATGCATTAAATTGCTTTCAGAAAGAAAAGGTTTTAAAAAATTTAGGTATCACATTTGTTATGCTTTCACTTTGTGAAAGCAAACGTTATAATCGACCAATCCTAGGATGGCATGAATTTTAGTTATAAGTTGAGCTATTGTTGAGGTTTCATGAGCTAAGTCTACATGGAAAGCATGAGTGGGATGTACTAAGGATTGCGAGCTTCTTGAGGACTGTCTGGATTATTATCTAAAAGTTCTCCTTCATAAATGATGGCAAGGATTAGTTTGTAATGTTATAAGTTTGGCTTGTTTAGAAAATTTTGAAGACTAATTATTTGTAAAGAGGCATATATAAATGGTGTTTTCTTCCAAATGCTTAAAATTATATTGGATTGACATACATGGTCAAACTACATTAAATAAATATGATTCATGAGCAGAAAAAGAATACTATGAAACATAATGTATCATTGGGACGTCGAGCATAACAATACATTATATTGAAATGTTGGACATAGAAAGCAAAAAATACATTCAGAAAGATGCATGGTTAAATTCTCTGCATTGAGATCATTTGATTAAAATGATCATGATCAAGACAATCAAAATTGAGAGAAAAGCTCGTTTAATTAATGAAATGCCACTAACAGAACCTCAGCCAAAACAGAATTGCCATTAAAAGAAATGAAACTCTATTATCAATTGCACATGATATCACATTTGATTTCAATTTGAAACCAAATAAAGCAAGTGTATTTGGAATGACAATTAGCATGGAAGCGTAATTTACACAAGCATAAATACATACATTGTCATGTATGTATCAATATCTAACTTCGCTATCCCTGCATAGAGTCTTTACTAATTGAAACTTTTGTTCTATTTTCATCTGTATTTTTATATTTGGGTTGTTTATGAACCCATGTATGTATCAATATCTGACTTTGCTACCCCTACGTCTATTATTTTTCCATAAATCACGAAATTCTGTTTTGTTCTTTGATCCTAAACTCAAGAGAACAAAAGGCTTGAATACCTGCCAATGGCTTGCCGTAGCTAGAGCTCATGCAATGCGTCAGAGAACAAAAGGCTTGAATGGCACGAATGTAACAATAGGAGCTGCATTACTAAAATCTTCGTCGGTAGGGAAAACTTCTTTATTGTTGAAAAATATATGTGGGCCTGTTTTGACATGTAATTTTTAATGTTGTTACGCCTTCAAGTGCCACTGATGATTGATGCAAGACACTTTTCAAGCAAATTAATAGAGGATTTGTTGAGTTTATAGATGAATTTATCGGCAACCATTCATGTACACTGAGGACATAATTGCAACGTAGATTTCATGTATCAAATTCTATGTACAAATGTGGCACTCATTTAACATTTGAGTCTAATGGCATTTTGTCTCCTCATTTGTTTCATAATTGTCTGTTTTGAATTTTAGTATATCCTTGGAATATATAGGGAGTAGATCCATATCCATTAATAGCTTTAGGTTGTGTTTGGACTTTGAAAAATTTGGTGGAAGGAAATTTTTTTAGGAAAGTTAACTTTTTTTTTTCTTGTGCTTGGTTTAGAGAAAATCACAACAAAAAAAAAAATATGGAGGAAAGTTTGGTGGAAAAATTATTAGAAACAAGTGATAAAATTTTCCTCATAAAATTGTGAGGAAAGTTTGAGAAAAATTCCCAACCTTCTCCAACCTTGTATTATTTAGATGGCATCAAAATGATTTAAGTAGTTCATCAACATTCAAATTTCTCATCCAAATTCTTGTATTTTTTTCTAGATCCAAACAAGAGAAAAAAACTCATTTTCTCCCTACTTTTTTTTCCTTCACATTTTTTTTTCCTTTAACTTTTCTTTCCACCAAATTTTCTAAGGACCAAACGGAACCTTAGAATTTTAGTGTATCCTTTCTTCTGTGGCACACTACCTACAATTGTCCAGCTTTCGATCACGTACAAAGTATTATATACGTTTTTGTGAACTTTAAATGCATAAAAAGATTTAATGGTCCTTAACTCCATATGATTAGCATTAGTTACAATTTATTAGCCTATAATAAAACTTGAACTCGAGTTAGCGAATATAACCTTGACACTGCCATCAATTTTTCTAAAAATTCGATTCTCACATTTATTTTTGTTAATACCTTTTGATCTTGCTAATTCGAGAAAATAAATTTGTATGCTAGATTTATCTTATTTTCTTTTATTAATTTTTCAAAGACATTAATCATTTTAAATTTTAACACTTTATGATTAATTCATAGCAATAACGAGATAATATTGGATCGCTCATTAGTTTTCGTAAGTTAAAAAAGAGATATAAAGGTGGGTGAAAGGCTGAATCCCTACTCCAAGGAATTACTGTTGAAAATCCTTATTGAAGTAGTTAATATATTTGCGTGTTTAATACAATAAGCTAAATTTCTAGGAAATCAGTATGCTAGATTCATAGCGTAATATTTTATCTTTCTCTCTTTTATTCTCTCTCTCTCTCTCTCTCTCTCTCTTTATTGATACAATTCACAGCGTAATATTATCTCTCTGAAAGTTTCTCACCCTCTCCCTTGCTCCTAAAACAAATCACAATTATTTCAATTGTAAATTTTCTTGGAAATATCTAAAATTTTTATGGATTCATGCATTTGTGTATCTGCATACTTATGTATACACGCATGTATACATGTGTGGTTTAGTCATATGACTGATATCCTTTCTTCAATGACAAGTTAACGACTATAATAAACATATATTTTGTTCAGCCATTGACGAAGCATAACGTATACACATACATATGTTTGTTTTCTTATGTTGTACTTCCTTTCTTGAAGCGATCAATGTTGTTAATTTCTTCAGTGATACATTAAGGGTGTTTTTGGGGCTTGGGATCGATACATTAAGGGTTATAACAACTCTAGTAATTAACTTTTATCATATTGTGGCTGTACATATCCTCAAAAACAATGTTGAATTGAAAACCTACTAAAGGGTGTTAGAGAAATCGTAATGGCAGCAAGGCTTTCAAGCATTTCTCTCTCTCTCTCTCTCTCTCTATCTCTCTCTCTCTTACATTTGTCCCACATAGAACTTTTGGGGACGTTTTTAGGGGTTTATACATCCCACTTTCCTTTCTCCTATAGAATAACTCAACACTATGGTTTATGGGGTTAAGGGTGTCTTGGGCAACTACACGTGTGCGTTGCTGCCGCCGGGCTGGGCGGGTTATGGGTTGTGGCCCTATCTATCTGTTTTGGAAGATTTCCATTTAATATTTTTGCAACAAATTACGAGAATGCTACCAGATATTACGTTAAGATCTTCCGTGAATCACTCCCTACCATTATGGTCTTCCTGCTCCTCCTCCTCCCCTTCAATGCTGTCAGATATTCTGCCCTATTTTGCGCCATTTCAATGGCCTTCTAACAGTAGAGGGCTTAGCAACATAGCTCTTCACTCCAACACACACACTTCTCTCCTTCATTCTTCTTCTTCTTTGCGTATTCTGGGCTCACATACTACATACTTCAAACTCTTGGCCGTGAAGTGCATACGTTCAAGAGTACTGAGTTAACCTTGGGGAGCAACCGGCTGTATCGATTTGTACCGTACGTAGTCGAGCTGTAATTACTTTCAAGGCAATGGTTTATCCACGACTCTGTCTGTTCGGTTGTTTGACAGCCATTGTTATCTTTATTTTGTCCAACAAAGGGTACTATACTCATCATCATCATCATCCATTTCACAATGTCAAATCTTATGGTACTATTTAAATCAATTAACAACTTTGTTTTACATTCTTAATGTCTACTTTGTTTTCTTTGTTTTAATTACATATATATATACAATGACTGATAAGACATATGAGGACTGAAGAGGCGAATCGTCTAAAAAATAAGATGTCTTCCCTGTCCCTAAATTCTTCTAAAGCTAACCTTGTTGAATCTCTCGTGCCTTCAAACAGAGAGAGGTTCAAAGCGAAAAATAAGAAGGATTAGAAGCAGTCCAAACATCATAACCAATTGAAAAGAACAAACAGCAAGATCCAGAAGCAGAAGGTTGTCTGTTACATTTGTGGCAAACCAGGCCACAAGGCATATCAGTGCAACCTTCACAAAGGAGCTAGTCAGACGAACCAGAAACCTACCGGACAAGCTGCTGCACAAGCCAATCTGACTGAAGATACTGAGATTTTTTTGTGCAGTGATGCTGGAGGTCAACCTGGTGTCTAAACCCTCAGAATGGATTCTGGATACCGGAGCAACAAGGCACTTCTGTGCCAACAAGGATCTGATGCATGACTTTAAAGATGCTCCTAATGGCGAACACGTCTTTATAGGCAATGCTGCCACCGCTGGAGTTATGGGTAAAGGGAAAGTACTTCTTAAATTTACTTCGGAAAAATCTTTATGCTTAAACAATGTGTTATATGTACCTTCCCTTCGTAGAAACTTAGCTTCTAGTAGCCTCCTTGATGTTGCCAGTTTGGAAGACAACCAGAAAGCTGGAAAAATTGCTATTCTTCGTAATGGGGTTTTCGTTGGGAAGGGGTATCGTAGTGGGGGGTTTTTTGTTCTGAATGTTACCTTTGATGCTGCTAATGGAAATGCTTCCACTTCTGTTTATATTGCTAAGTCTGTGGATTTGTGGCATGGTAGACTTGGTCATGTTAATTATGCTTCAATAAACAAATTAAGGAACATGCGGTTAATTCCTAACATTAACACACAAAATGGTTTGAAATGTGATGTTTGTGTTGAAGCAAAATTTGCTAAAAAACCATTCAAGTCTATAACAACTAGAAAGACTCAGTTGCTTGAACTTGTGCATTCGGACTTAGTAGACTTTAAGAACACAATGAGTAAGGGAGGAAAGAAATGATATATTACTTTTGTAGATGACTTCTCTAAATATACCAAAGTTTACCTCCTCAAGTCTAAAGATGAAGTTGAGAAAATGTTCTTGAAATACAAAACAGAAGTTGAGAATCAATCAGACCGGAAAATCAAGAGGCTTAGGTCTGACAAAGGTGGGGAATATGATGCCAACTCCTTGACTATTTTCTGTTAGAAAAATGGCATTATACATAAGACTATTGCCCCTTATACCCCTCAACAAAATAGCGTAGCTGAACGAAAAACCGTACCCTTAAGGAAATAATGAATGCTATGCTTGTTAGTTCAGGGTTGCCTGATAATATGTGGGGGGAGGTTGTTTTAACTGCCTGTTTTATCCTCAATAGAGTTCCTCATAAAAAGTTAGACCATACCCCATATGAACTATAGAAAGGGTATGTCCCTAACTTGAGTTATTTGAAAGTGTGGGGGTGTCTGGCTAAGGTTGCCTTACCTAGTCATAAACGTACCAACATAGGCCTTAAGACCTTTGATGTTGTCTTTATTGACTATGCCCAAAACAGTGCTACTTACAGATTCATGTCATTAAGTGATTATTCTATCCCTGAATATAGAGATGTAGAATTCTTTGAGCATGTTTTTCCTTCAAAGAAGAAAGTGCCTAATGTGGTATCTGATGTTGTGCCTGAAACTGTAAACTTGCCTGCTTCTTGTTATGACGTTAGAGACATAGTAACTGAACCTAGAAGAAGCAAGAGATGTAGAATCGAAACTAGTTTTGGATCTGACTTTGTCACTGCTTTCCTAGTAGAAACCTTTGACAATTTAGATGTTAATGTCATAACTGAGGAACTTGTGTCCATCTTCCTAATTGTGGAAGATCCCAAAATCTATCAAGAGGCTGTAAGGTCCACTGACGCTACCGTTTGGAAAGAAGCTATTAAGAGTGAAATCGATTCTCTCGAGTCTAATAAAACATGGGAATTGACTAAACTACCTAAGAATTGTAGACCTATTAGCAGTAAGTGAATCTTCAAAAAGAAGTTGAGGTATGATGGTTTAATTGACAAATATAAGGCCAGATTGGTTATAAGGGATTTTAACGAGAAAAAGGGGATAGATTATTTTGACACCTACTATCCTGTGATCAAACTAGCTATCATTAGAACTTTAATTGCCTTAGCTGCAATGTTTGATCATGTTGTACATCAAATGGATGTCAAAACAACGTTTCTTAATGGTGACTTAGAGGAAGAAATTTACATGACCCAACTTGAGGGTTGTGAGGTACCAGGTCAGGAAGACAAGGTATGTAGACTGAGAAAGCCCCTTTACGGTCTAAAGCAGGCTCCCAAACAGTGGTATGAAAAGTTTGATAGCTCTTTAGTGCAAAATGGCTTTACTGTAAATTTGTTTGATTCATGTGTATATTCGAAAATGATTGGATCTGATTGTGTACTTATATGTCTCTATGTTGATGATATGCTGATCTTTGGCACAAATCTGTTTGTTGTTAATGAGACTAAAAAGCTGTTATCTTCCCTTTTTGAAGTGAAAGACATGAGAGAAGTAGATATGATCTTAGGAATCAAGATTCTGAAAACCAATACTGGTTTTTCATTATGTTAGGCACATTACATTGAAAAAGTGTTAAAGAAGTTTAGCTGTTTTAATGTGACACCTGTGAGAACCCCTTATGATCCTAGCATACATTTAAAAAAGAACAAACGACCTAGTGTGTCTCAAACTGAGTATGCTAAAATTATAGGAAGTGTAATGTTTCTCATGAACTTTACTTGTCCTGACAATGCCTATGCCATTAGTAGGTTAAGTCGCTATACTCATAACCCTAGCCAAGAACATTGGGATGCACTTCTTCGTTTGCTCAAATACCTTAGAGGTACTGTTGATTGGTGTTTGCATTTTAGCAAGCTTCCTGCTGTGTTAAAAGGATATTGTGATGCAAACTGGGTTTCTGATAACGATGAAATTAGTTCAACTAGCGGTTATGTATTTGCTTTAGGTGGAGGGGCTGTTTCATGGAAGTCTGCGAAACAGACTTGTATAACCCACTCCACCATGGAATCTGAATTTATTGCTCTTGAGCTGGCAGGTCAGGAAGCAGAATGGCTTAAGGGTCTATTAGCAGACGTGCCACTACGGGGAAAATAGGCGAATCCTATTTCCCTACGTTGTGACTCACAGGTAGCAATAGGAGTGGCGCACAACAGTGTCTAAAATGGAAAAAGGAGACACATCCGTATTAGACACACTGCGGTGAAACAATTGCTCAAACATGGTGTCATATCCCTACAGTATGTGAGATCCGAGAAGAATCTAGCGGATCCCCTCACTAAAGGATTAACAAGGCGAGTGGTGCTTGAAACGTCAAGGGGGATAGGACTTAAGCCTATGGCTTGAAGTGGTATGGTGGATACCCACTAGTGGTCAAACGGAACCATACTAATCTTCAAGATGCACTACATTCCTATCCCTATGGCGTGTGGTAGTGCTTAGAGGATGAGCTTATGCTCTTAATGGATTCATACCCATTGTAAGGGTACTAGTGAGAAGCACTTAATAAATTCACCATTTGATAATTGTGAGGTTGAGCTATATTATGCTCTTAATAATTCCATAGCCATAGTTATGGTGGTCTATGTTGAGATAGACTTGATGGAATTACCTACGTAAGTGTGAAGGTTTGGCCGCCTTCTATGAGAGACCTAGGCGGTCTCTCTGGAGCACTTATAAGACCCAAGGTGTGCGCATGGCCATAAAAGCGCTAGTGTGTGTATCGCGGAGTATGCAGTGTCTTAAGGGTTGATATGTATTGTGGGGGTCTCAATCTAGGTCTTTCTAGTTCAAGACTTAGTTCACTAGTTAGACTATTGGTTGTTGCCTCACATCACTAATGTGTCAATTCAAATTGAATGATATTAACGCTTAAGTATCTGACCCACTTTTGCCCAGAATTCCTTTCCTAAATTATTTTGCCTTGTATGCCTTAGTGGGGGACTATTTGAGTAATGGTAATAGCAACAAGGCCTTCAAGCCTTTCTCCCTTTTTCTATCTCTCTCTTACATTTGTCATACATGGAACTTTTGGGAATGTTTTGAGGGGTTTATATTTCCCACTTTCCTTGCTCCTGTTGAATAACTCAAGACTATGATTTATGGGGTGGAAGCTATCTTGGGCAAGTACACGCATGCGCACCGCCGCCGGCGTGGCGTGCCGAGCCGGGCGGGTTGTGGGTTGTGGCCCTATCTATCTTTTTTGGAAGAATTCCATTTAATATTTTCGCAACATATTACGTGAATGCTTCCAGATATTATGTTAAGATCTTCCATGAATCACTCCCTACCGTTATGGTCTTCCTGGTCCTCCTCCTCCCCTTCAATGCTACCAAACATTCTACCCTATTCTGCACCATTTCAATGGCCTTGTAATAACCATTTTTCCCATATAAATAGAGGGCTCAGTAGCATGGCTCTTCACTCCAACACACACAGTTCTCTCCTTCTTCTTCTTCTCTGTGTGTTCTGGGCTCACATACTGCATACTCCAAACTCTTGGCCGCGAAGTGCACACGTTCAAGAGTATTGAGTTAACCTTGGGGAGCAACCGGCTGTATCGATTTGCACTATAGTCGAGCCATAATTGCTTTCAAGGCAGTAGTTTATCCACGACTCAATCTGTTCGGTTGTTTGCCAGCCATTGTTATCTTTATTTTCTCCAACAAAGGGTACTATATTCATCATCATCATCATCCATTTCACAATGTCAAATCCTATGGTACTATTCAAATCAATTAACAACTTTGTTTTACATTCTTAATGTCTACTTTGTTGTCTTTGTTTTAATTACATATATATACAATGACTTGATCGGATTAGAAGATCCTAAAGATGCACTTTTTAATTCTTAATTGAGATTCATGAGTTCAATTTATTTATTTGATAATTTATTGTGAGTTTTAAATGTTTTTAGGTAACAAATGTATGCGTGGCAGGCCAAGTCTCATCATTCCATAATCATCAGCTCAGTTCAATATAGAAAGCATCAATGACATGGCTCAATCCTAACCAAGTGTGGCCAAATTGAGTAATGTGATGAGTAAAATCTTGGGGAGTGAAATATTCTTGGGGAGTGAAATAAATATTCAGGGAGATTAGTGTACTGATTCTAAATTTAGCCCATCGCTTATTAAAGGGTAAAAAATAATTGACGTGTTTAAAAGCACATTCACATAGCTGAATTATATGCAGTTATCCACAACATGCTAGATAAATGAAATTAGAGGAAATCACACTGATTTCATCTAGCATTAAATAAGATAGTTTGATTTTGAAGAGACAATTAGTGTGCTAATGTATCAGGAAACAAGATCAACCCCTTAAATTTTTTTCCTGCTTTAAAGTGTTGTTCATATTGAAAAATATTTAGAAAAGGAAGGTATTACATTTCTTTTGCTTTCACACTGCAAAAACGACCGTTACAATCCACCAACCATAAGATGCATGAACATTTGCTATAAATTGAGGGCTTTATCAAATGAAAAAACTCATCTAATTAACTCCGCAATATAGGATTTTCAGACAAAAGATTAAGAAGTGAGGAGCGAGTGACTATATACGAAAACAAAGAAAATAAAGAAGAAGAAGGGGGCTCTAATGCTTTGTATTCAATCCATATCAAGTGAGCGAATTACCTAAATTTTTGTTAAGGTATCATCACATTGTTGTTTTTCTTTGTTTTCTTACTAAATTTTCTTTGAGATATCATTGTCTTTTTCCACCTCTTTTTCTTCTTTTTGCGGTTTCAATTTACTAATTCAGGTAAATATGAGATTATTCTAATCTTTTTGATATTCTTTTTAAAGAAAAATGTTATATTAGAGTATCATTTTACTTATTTTGAAACCAAATGAATTTTGAAATATATATTCAAGTATCATTTTACTAGAATTTTCTGGTGACGCTTTCTTTTCATTTTACTTAAATCTAGGGTTTTTCGTGGTGGATCATACGTTTCATATATTTGGTCATGTTTCAATCTATTCATTTTGACCATTCTTTATTGTGGCTGCGTAGCTAATAATCAATCAACACAATGTGGGAAGGCATGGGAGATAGATGGTGCTAAAGGGAGAGAAGAAGATGGTGCTAAAGGGAGAGAAGAACTCCCCCATAATATACTATTGGATCTAAATTTTCTCTAGCAAGACCACCTCATGATGGCTGCATTTTTATTTCTGGCTATTTTAATTTATCATGACCTGTAATTAGTTTTATATATATTTCTTTACCGATTGATGCTTCATTTTAGTTTGTTCTAATCCAGGAATATGAAGTTCCTTCCAATGGATTACTTTGTCCTGAGCTCAAAGCACCATAGAGCCCGAAGCACCATAGAGTAAGAAGCCTATGACATGAAACATTGAATATTTGATAAAGTTCTTGATCTATATATCTCTATGCAAGCTCTTGATCTATGGAAGAGTTATATTAATGTATCAATGGATATGACATGAGAAAACGATGGGCATGAGAATTTGATAAAGAAAGTCAAATTCTATTAGTTTATTTGGTCGGTCTACAATATCCCATTGAAGTTGATGGTGTTTTGGGACTGACCCCTTGGAGTAAGCACCCATAGGGCATCTTTTGCTTTATTGGTTTTACATGTTGGACTAGTTGACGTGTCCTACTTTGCAAGCGTTTCAAGATTTTTAGGATGTTTTGAGGACTAAAGTGAACTTCTAGAGATACGTAAATGGATCTTGTCGAAACGATCTCAGTTGGAAGGGCCTAAGCATTTTGCCATGATTTAGATCTCTAGACTTGTTCTAAGGAGTTTACCTTTGTAAGTGTAAGATCCCTTGTGTGACTATATGGAGACAATTGTGGAGTAGGATGTGTAATTTCTATCAACTATCCAAAAAAATTGCTGCGAGAGTAGCAGTATATATCTTTGCTGAGATGAGATTAAAATTAAAATTCAAAAGGGATGCGAAAATGTTTATTTCCTCACAAATGTAAAGTCTCTTCAAATTAAGTTCTTAAAGTATGTTCACAATCTGGAGTTTAGGATTCTTTTTGTTTACAAATGTTTACAACCTTTTATGAGAAAAAGAACGACAATGCTATCACTCTATTTTATTCCATTTACTAAGTATTCTTTTTGTTTTTTGGTTCCGATCATACCAAAATATACACCATTTATTCACCCACATATGTCTAGAATTGGTATATTTTATTTTTGATCATTGATATTTTTCGCTGTGTCTTTCCCACTTTAATGGTCGATGGATGGATAATATGGTTGAAGGTAGTAAGGGATAGGCCTACAAACTAGGTCTTAGATGTTAGCATTTATACTTTGACAAAATCAGGGTAGATTGTTACTAATGAGAGAGAAAAATGCTTTTGTTGTAACCAAATTAAGGGTCTAATCTTTTCATTGGGAAAAAATAGGCAGAAAATGGAAAGAATGGAAAGGAATGGAAAGAAATGGAAGCAATGGTTTTTTTTTTTTTTAAAATGTGGAGGAATATGAAGTAACTATAAGAAATGAAAAAAAATCTTTTTTCAGAGAAATTGGAAAAGATGGGAAGGGATGAAAAGGAATGAGAAGGCATCATAAAAAAAATGGTAAGCAATGATATTATTCTTTTAAAAGTGGGAACGAGTGATAAGGAATAGGAGAGAATAATATGAAATGACAAGCCCTAATTTATCGACCAAAAAAACAAGCCTTATGTTGGTTGGACGTCAAATTTTTTAATCTTTTTGTAAAAAATTGGGCTGACATCTAGCACCTAATTCCTTGGCCTGTCGTACTACGTACCTTTCAAGTTGGCCATCCATCTACCAAGAAATTTTATGGTATTTGGTTGCAAAGTTTTGTATTCACTGCTCACCTCTTTTGTTTTGACAGAATGGAAAAATTTATTATGTACCCACGTCATACGACATGTTTTATTCACATGTATTTATCATATAGTAAATTTTTGGTAATGTTATGCCTTCACTCCAGTACGCAGCATGTTTTTATCCACATATGCTAACATTGACTTCATAAAATATATATTTGCAAGAGTATGATATAATTGAATGAGGGAATGATACAATCAAACAATTAACAAATATAACACCCTTGCCCCACTGTTACACAGACAAGAAAAAAAGCTAAGAAGCATGCACTATTTCTTTATAGCAAAATGTCACATTTTTATTGGATTGGTAAGTGTAGGTGAAGTATTGGAGCCCTCTCTCACTAAGCCGTACTATATTCTATGGAGATCATACAGATTCCAAGCATGAGTCCTCGTCCTGCTTTTTTTGGTTGCGAATGGTCTAATTCTATGTTTAACTATGTTAGCGCACGTGCTGTGAATTGGCAAATGGCTGCCTTTTTTCTATTGCCTTAGAAAACTTGCATACATTTTTTGTCGTTTTCAACATATCTGCACACATTTTTGGTTGTTTACTTATGCTGAAAACAAAGTAGTTGATTTTTATGCAAATACAGGGGAGTAGATGAATAGATAGTAAGGTGACGGGTGATCTCCTTGTCAGCTGTCTATGCTTGACCATATAATTTTACTAATCTAATGTACAACTACATATTGTCTTTTGTTTTCATCGTGTAGGACATGCGGATGGACCATAGACGATATGGAAGAGAATAATGTAGTTTGTGTCACTCGACATCTACCTGAATAACTGCGCAAAAAAAAACAATTGCTTAGTTGAATAAACTACGTGAAAAAGAAGATAATTTTTCCTGCTTTAAATTATTGCTTTAAAAAGCTTTAAAACAAGAAGGTATCACATTTGTTTTGCTTTCACTCCACGAAAGCAAGCGTTATATTCTACTAAACCTAAGATGCACGAACTTTCGTTACAAATTGACAGATTCATCGTATGAAAAAAACCCATCTCTTCAACCTAGGTCTTTTGTACATAAATTAAGGAGCAAGAAGGAAAGAAAGTGCTCAAAGTAGGGTTTCTGCCTCAGTCTAGCTACTGTATAAAGAATGAAGAAGATAAAGAAGAAGGGGGAGGTTCTAATATTTTGTATTCAATATCCATCAAGTCAGCAAATTACCTAAAATTTTCTTTGAGCTACCATGACAATTTTACTCTGTTTTATTGTTTTACGTAAATTTCTTCAGGATACAACCTTTTTTAGACAGAAATGATGCCCTTTTTTCCTTTTTTTTTTATCATGAGGCATTGGTTGGGTAAATTTTCATAGCTTATTCTAATATTTTGAATCCTTATTATTAAAATGAAAGTTGGTACTTTTACGGGGGTTAGAAGGGATATCGAGAGGGCCCATAAAGAATTGAATGAGCTGTGTGAGTTTCTAATAATGACTGAAAGCATACAGATGTACTGAAGGAGTGGGGATAGAAATACACATATTTTCACGCTAGAACTAACCAATGAAAGAGGAAGAATTTTATCTCGGGATTGGAGGGTGCTATAGCCTATAGGTGTTTGGTAAGGGTCGAAGGATGAACTGAAGGAGGTGGTGGTGCATTGTTTTCAAAGATTGTTTGATACCAGTGATTCACTCTAGCTAGACCTAGTTCCCAGTTCTATGCAGGCACATGTATCGTGGGAGGAGGGTTAATACCTTTGATCAGGCCTTTCATGGCGGACGAGGTGAAAGAAGCTCTTTTTCAGATGAACATGCATAAAGCAGCTGACCTGATGGTATGTCTCCTTCCTTTTTCCAACATTTGTAGGATAATGTAGGGGGTATGCAGTCACTTGTTGTCTGGGTTTTTTGAGCAATGGTCATTTTGATAGTGGCTGGCGCAAAACCAACATTTGTTTTATCCCTAAGTGTAAGACCCCAAGGAATGTGAGTTAAGACCCATAAGTTTATGCAATGTGCATTATAAGGTTGTGACCAAACTCTTAGCAAATAGATTAAAGCATCTATTGCCCAAAATTGTGTCCGAAAATCAAAGTGCTTTTGTACCTAGCCATTTTATAACAGATAATATTTTGATTTCTTTTCAGTCTATGCATTAGTTGAAGAATAATAAAACTAGGAGGATTGTTTGGAAACTAGATATCAGTAAGGCGCATGTCTAAGACTAATTCCATGGCCTATCGCATACTACCTACTTATTAATCTTATGCACGG
This sequence comes from Selenicereus undatus, assembly GCA_017589665.1. Lineage (NCBI taxonomy): Eukaryota > Viridiplantae > Streptophyta > Magnoliopsida > Caryophyllales > Cactaceae > Selenicereus > Selenicereus undatus. The sequence goes on along the minus strand of JACYFF010003369.1, from coordinate 6,452,272 downwards.
AAGGGTTGAGTAATTTGGTGGGGAAGGGCCAGTCGTTAAAAATTAGAAAAAAAATACCATGGAATTTTTGTTGTAACTCAATTAAAATGGTAGGATATTGACTGTTTTGTTATATTGAGCTAATGTCTAAGACTAATTCCATGGCCTATCCCGTACTACCTACAAATCTTGCCATCCATTGCATCAATAATTAAAGTAGGAAGGAGGAGATTGAACTTAGCAAATTCTACTGTCACATCACTTATTGAATTATATAAAACGATAAATAACTAATATAAATTGACATATGTTGTCACGTAAAGGTGTTTTGCAATTGGAAGATAAAAATTTGCACCTATGACATGTGACCCCAAATTTTGGCAATGATTCACCCTCGTTGCAGTAGCTTATTGCTTGATTTAGCTGGAAAAGACTAAGTATAAGAATTATCTAGGAGTATTGCTTTAATTACCAATAGTCTCTTCCATATGAATAGACATATATGGGGATCTATTAGGCTGTCAAGTATTTTACATGGTATTTTAGTCCGACATTTCGTATTCACTCATCACCTCATTTGTCCTGATAGGATAGGCAAAATATATTCGTTTTGGAGCCACTTGGTATGTGTCACCCACATATATTTATCATGTGCCAAGTTATTGATGATACTCTGCTTTAATTGCATTGCATGACATGTTTTTATCGGTGGTTCTATTTGGCAAATAATTAGCTTTTGGTAGTTAGCTGTTTTATAACTGTTTATATTAGTTATTTGTATTAGGTGTTTCTAGAAATTAAAAAAGTGTTTGTTGAATTAGTTATTTATACAAATGATGTGAGAAAAAAGTTCACCTCAGTAAGCTAATATGAAAAAGTTTATCCAATGAGTTTTTTAAAATTAGCTTCTTAGACTGAAAAGCTAATTCTCAAAAAGCGCTTTTACTGAACACCCAAATTAGATATCTGACTGAATTAAAGAGCTACTTTTGACCCAAAAAGTTCTTTTTGAGCAAAAATCTTTTCAAAAAGTTTTCTGCCAAGCACTTCGCATATGTGCTAACATGAGTTCAATGAGTATATATTGTCAATCGTACGATATAATCAAATGATAAAATGATGCAGGCAACAATTAACAAATTTAACTCCTCACCTAAAAAAGGAAAGAGCTAAAGGGATGCACTATTTCATTACTAAAGTCAACTTATATTAGTAATATCACTAATTTGTGTGTAAGACTATCAAATACCAGTTTAATTACCTTGCCTCATTATTGTGTTACACGAGACGATCTCACACAATACTTACAATTATATTGTATGATAAGCATTTGATCCATGTTCAAATGCTTCGTTTGGAAAGGGGTGGATCCGTATGGGTATTTCGCACTCACCCCTTTGAGAAGTCAGACATTAATTAATATGACCTCTATATTTTACTAATTAATTTTATGACCCTTGAAATTTTAGTGTTGTATTATTGAAATCATACTCCAACGAATATGTGAAGCATATTAAGTGATTGTCTGGTTCGCCCCTTTTTGATTTTGTGGTTCTCTTTCCCTCTCTCTCTCGCGCTCTCCCTCTCTCTTGGGGCGGATTCAAGGATGGGTATTAATAACTAATCCTATCCTTACTCTCACTCATATTTGTTGTGTGTACCTCTCTATCTTACTATCCCCATCGTTTTAGCCTACCAAGATAGAAAAGAAAGTATGCTAGAAACATTAAAAGATGTATAAATCGGTTAATCGTTTTACAATCTTCACATATTTACCGAGTAGCATTTTCATAATACAATATTAAAATTTTAATGGTGATAAAAATAATTAAACCCTAAAATATCAAGGTCATATTAACTAATATCTGAAACCTTATGCAAAATACCCGGGTATATATGCATGAATAACTTCAGACTTTGATATTTGTACCTTGAATAAACAACCCATGGTGGAATTTATCTTTGGTTATAGACTTTTCAACAAAGTTAGTTGGTGCGACTTTGGATTGGGATAACTTGAGATCAGGTCGTATTCGTGTCAACCATATTGCGTTCGGCTTAGATTTTAGGTCAGGTCACTTTTGGTTCAGTTTGACTTCGACTCACGAGATTTTTTGCACTTTTGGTTCAGTTTAACTTTCACTCACGAGGTTTTTGGGTTGAATAAGATTCTCTAGAAAAGAAAAATAAGTTTGAAACAAATATTTAGGTCGATTCGGTGTGGTTTGGTTCAATTTTTGTTTGGTTCCAGTTCAAGTTGTGTCGGTGTTACATGAAATGCGGATTCATGTCATTTGATTCAGGTTTTCTAATTTCTAATCAGTTTTGCCAAGTCTGGGTGCTTTTCATATGCTATACTTCATTGCATGAAGTGACTGACATCCTTTCTTCAATGACATATTAACTACCATAATAACTTTTGCAACTGTAATAGTGTCGTGTTTGTGTTTGTGAAACAGTTGATGAAATAGAAACTATCAAATTATACTCATCATTAGAATCCATGTTACAATGGCGAGTCTTATATGTGGTACTATTTTGATCATAGCAAATTTGTTTTACATTCTTAATGGCTACTTTCGAGCAATGGTTGGTGTTGTTTTTCTCATTTTAGTTGTATACATATTCAATGACATTATGTGCTTGGAAATCTTAAGGAAGCATTTTTTGACGTTGAATTGAGATTCATGAGTTTAATGTTATCTATTTGATAATTTATTGGGAGTTTTAACTACTTTAGAGGCTACTTAGTACTTTCAATATACATCGGTAAAGGTGTATCGCATCCCTAAACTATATCTACTTACCTGCATCCTGCTAAAGAAATGAAATTCAATTAGTGTGGAAGTGTAGGAGGAAGTGTATGAGCAACGAAAGTAAGATTCCATCATTAAAGGTGTATGAAGTTCAGTTATATCGCTAAAGAAATGAAATTCAATGAAATCACATGTGATTTCATTTGGCATTAAATAAGATAGATGTATTTCAAGTGACAATTAGTGTGGAAGTGTATGAGGGAACAACATCAATCCATTCACATTATTTTCGTATATTAGATTGCTTTCAAAATTGAAAAAGTTTTAAAAAATTAGCAGCACGTTTGTTATGCTATCACTCTTCGAAATCGAACGTTTTAACCAACCAACCCTAAGATGCATGAATTTTAGCTATAAATTGAGGGCTTCATCAGATGAAAAACCCCATCTAGTTAAGTCTTCAATCTAGATTTTCCCTACATAAATTGAGGAGGAGAAAAAGTTCTTCAAAATAGGATTTTTCACCTTAATATAGCTGATATTTATAAAAATGAAGCAGATAAAGAAGGAGACCCTAATTAATGCTATGTTTCCAGTCTATACCAGGTCAGCGAATTTTCCAAATTTTCTTTGGGGTACCATCACACTTTTATTTTATGTACTTTTGCTACCTAATTTTTCCTCAAGATGTGATACTTTCTTCTTTTTAGCACCTTTTTTTTTTGGAGATACCAATTAAGGGATTTAGGTAAATTTCCATAGCTTATTCTAATCTATAAAAAACACATACAAAAGGGTACATTTTGTTGATGAACATCTACAAGATAATTAGATTTATATTTTCATTTATCTTGCTGATTTTGAGACCACATGAATTTTGAAATATATAATGAGTTTCATTTTACAAGAATTTTGGTGACATGGTTTCTATAGTTGATCATATGATTTATATCTAATGTTCATGTTTAAAACTTCGAATTCGACCGTTTCTTTTCTAGCTAAGGTTTCCTAGATAGCTAATTAGTAGTCAATATCTCATAAGGATAACCCTATTGATGCTAGAAGGCATTGGATTGACATAGTGATCAAGGCTAGAAGGCATGGGTAAAAACATTAGTGTGGGAAAGAATTGTGGATTGGGTGGGGAGAAAGGGACTGAAAGACCTGGCTTGTGTACTATAAGAATTTTCGTTAGCTAGCGCATCGCTGTTAGATGGTTGCCACTGACTTTATATTACTATGCCCTATAAAGATAATTAGTGAGTTAATAAACTACCAATAAGAATTTTCATCAGCTAGAGCATCGCTGTTAGATGGTTACCACTGAATTTCTATTGCTATGCCCTTTAAACACAATTAGTGAGTTAATAAACTATCAATAAGAATTTTCGTTAGCTAGAGCATCTCTACTTAGATAGTTTCAGATTATTTTCATTCATAGGACACACCTAACTTCACGCGTGTCCTTCATCTCAAAGACATAGGATAACCAATTTTTAGTAGCTTCGATCATCTCTAAGTTGTTCCCAGTCAACATTATGTTATCAATGTACAGGGTAAGAAACATAATCCCCTCGGCTGTTCTTTTGACATACACACAATAGTCTTCTGAAATCATAGATAAACCAAGCGGCTTCATGAAGTCTAAAGTACCAAGATTTAGAAGATTGCTTAAGACTATATATAAACCTTTTAAGACGACACACCTTGATAAGGAAAGCCAATGGGTTAGTCTGTAGAAAAACCAATGGGTTAGTCCATATAGATCTCTTCCTCAATGTTACCGTTGAGGAAAGCAGCCTTTATGTCCATTTGAAATAACTCTCGGTCAAAATGGGTAACCAGGGCTAAGTGTAGGCGAATATAGGAAAATATGACCACATAGGAAAATTTCTCTCTGTAGTCTACACCTTCAATTTGGGTAAAACCTTTTGCCTCTAGACAGGCCTTGAACTTTATCCATTTAACCATATGCCTGACGTTTTATCGTGAAAACTTACTTGTTTTTGAAAAACTTACGTTAAGAATGGAAGATCAATGAGTGTCAAAACATTGTTTCTGGCCATTGAGTCCATCTCATAGCATCCATCCACTCTTTGTGATTTGGTGAATCAATCATGATAGACCTTTATTTGACCTGATTTTTGCCCCTACTTGATCACTTTTTTTCATGGTTTTTATGTTGAATCTAGATGAGAAAGGGTCAAATTCACTTCATTTGATTCAATTGTGCTTATAATGTTCTTATAATGTGTTGTCTTACTTTTAGGAGACATTCTCGGGTTTTGATAGAAAGGAGGGCTTTGGGAATGAATTGAAGGATACATAGAGGTCCAACGAAGCCCCAGGAGCACAAGCGAGAGCTGCAGGAAGCGCACGGTCGTGCTGTAGGATACGCATGACCGTGCCACCAAGGTAGAAGGTGCGCACTGTCTGACGCACGACCGTGCGCCCAGACCGTGCGTAGTTGTAGTGTTTTTCGGCTTGTTTCAGGGGGTTTTCTCTCCTTTTTTTGAGGGAGGCCCTTTTGGGTTATTTAGAAGGACAATTAGGGTTTTGTTTAGCCTGCAATAAACCCCTTTAAGGGAGATTAGATTAGGGAGTTCTTGTATACATTTTAGAAGATTTTGGATTTGCAATTGAAGACTAAGTTCTTCTTCTCCTTTTCCCTTTAATTTCATGCTTTTTAACTTATTTGCTAGTTCAATAGATTATTGTTTTGCTTTGGTTTCAATGTTTGTTTGTGAATTAAAGCTTTGATCTTTGGTTGTGAATTGTTCTTGAGATGGCCGACTGATTATTGTTTTGGCCTTGACCTAACTTGTTTATGCTAGAATTTAGAGATTTCCCTCGTGACCATCAAGTGTTCGTGAAATGCTCGAAAAAGCTTTCATCCGTGTTTCGAGCAATTGACTTATGCTGAAAGGTGATGTCAATTGTCTAGTGTGGGTGGAGAGAATGGCGAGTATTTTGACATGAGAATAGTTCAATTCTAGTGAGATTCGGAGTTGCTAGTTTTGTAGTTGAACTAGGCTAATCCCATGAAAATAGGTGGTTAGAATAATTAAACTAGCCTTCGACCGTTGAGAGGGGGTTTAGGTGAGCTTTGATGGTGCGATCGATCATCCCTGAATCCTAGCATAGCTTGGAAAGGTTAGGGTTCGATTTGATTAATTGGTTTATTCTTAGGTTCAAATATAATCAAAGTATTTTGTTTGTTTTAGCAGTTTAGTTATATTTTTCTATCATCCTCTTGTTTTGCCTAGTCTGAGAAGCTTTAGTTAGTTTTGATACTTGGTAACACAACTTCCTGCGGGCGACACCCCAAGTACTCAACAATGCACCTTGCACTTGGGGCTTATAAATATTAAAACTTCCCTAACAAGTTTTTTGCACCGTTGCTGGGGAGTTGTTGCTTTGCAATATTGGAGGTCACTTGAGTATTCGAGACTAGACTTTGATTTGAAAAAAAAAGCAAAAAAAATAAAATAAAATAAAAAAATGCCTATTTCCCACTTCCCACTGTATGCGCATGCATTGTTTTGGAGATACTATGATAGAACACATGCTTTTCTTTCTTATTGTGGTTATTGCATGAAAAAGTGAGAAATTCTTAATATAGTCTATGAGGGTGTAAATTGTGAGACCCGTGCTCTTTCGGAGCATTAGGATTTTTGTGATAGAAACGTTGATGAAGCATGAGATTTGCTTGATTGGTTGGCTTGGGATACTTATGAATTTGAGAATAGTTGTTCTAATTCTTACATCCCACCCCCTTCATCCCTGATTATGCTCCTCTTATGTGTGAGATTTGTCTTTGTTCTGATCACGATAGTAATTCTTATCCTTATCATATTTCCGACGATAGTTTTGTTAGACTTAGCAACATGATAGAGAAAATGAATGAGCAACAAGTTAAGTTTGTGAATAATCTTCGGGTGTATGACCTATCACATGAGGTAGACCTTAGGTTTAGTTCCCCTAAACTTGATGTTAATTTATGTGATGATGGTGCGCCTTTTCTCCCTCTAGAGTCTAGACCAGAGGAAGTACTTGACCCTCCCTTGATTACTTTACCTCTCGTTGCTCCACCCGTACCTGGCACCCCAAAGGACAAACTGCATTTATCATGGCTTTTCCTAATCCTAGGTGGGACATTTGGTGTTGATGCAAGTGTTGATGAGGATGATATATGTTGTGAGTCAACCAATCTTATTATTGAGGTGCGTGATCTCGATGAAACTCTTATAAGGAGGTCAAGTGTGGATGTTGTGGGTATAGTTTCACCTAGTCCTGACCTTTTTGACCATGTATCCCGTAATTTCCTCAATCTTTTCCATGCTTCTCCTTTATGTTCACCACCCTCCCCTTCCCCTGAATGTAGTGATATGTTACTTATTGATTCTCATGTGATGCTTGAGGGGAATGAGGTTGATTGTTTTGAGTCCCCATGTACCTTTAGAGGGTACGACCCCTCCCTTCATCCTTATAGTATGAACCTAGAGGACATGCTTGGAAAAATCATATTGACCAGTGCATTCGATTATTCTTCTGATTTTTCTAAGGCATTTGATATGTTTAGGAGAGCACTTGGTATTATGCATGTATTCATATTTCTGTGCTCTTACTTACATTCATCTGAGTTGCAAGCTCAGGTGTTCAATAAGTTCCTATGAGCTTTGACGATGCCTGAATTGATGACTTGGATCTTAGATCTTGAGACGAGGAGGAGTGACTGATGCTCCTTCAACCTCCCACAACATTGTCTTAAGGAGGTGATAGTTTAGGTGCATCCAGCACCTAACATAGTAAATTTGTTCCCTCTTCAGTATTTTTCTCATTTTTATTTTGCATATATCTTTTTCCTTTTTCTAGTTTGTCCCTTATTTTTGTATATTTATTATTGTAGGTCTGTTTTGTGTACATATGTACTTTTTTGATTGGTAGTGACTCTTCGGCTTCCAATGAAGACGTTATGAGATTTAGGCATGGGGGTGGGGTTACATACCCTTTTGTGTTTATTTTTGGGGTCACATACCCTTTTGGGATTGATTTTGTGAAATTTTTTCAATTTTTCAATTTATGTTTAGTTTTTCTTGCTGGTTTTGGGGAAGCTTCGTACTATTCTAATCAGCTTAAATCTCTTGTGTTTGGACTATTAGCTTGTATATAAGCATGATGTGCATGATAGATCTTCGTGCTAAGTGTTTCATTCTAGGCCCTAATTCTAACCCCAATTATTCATTATTGATGGGTAATCGAATCCTTATTTATACCATCATCATTATCTTACAGTTTTAATCTTCCATGATTGACTCTCCCACTTGTCTTGTACACAGTTACTTTGGTTTCTTTTTGCATTCCAAAAAAAAAAAAATGAAAAAAAGAGAAAAAGGAAAAAAAAGATTTGCAATGACAAGTATCTCTTTGAAGCATGCGCTACTGGGCGTTACCCTTTGAGGTAATATTGTTACTGGGTGTTACCCTTTAAGGCAATACTATTACTGGAAATGCTTACTTCCTGTGTTAATAAGTCAATAATGTAGTCTGTATCAGTCAAGTGGGATCGAGTTTGATTCTAGTAAACCTAAGTCCTAGGATGATGATGCACTTGCACATAAGCACTGGGATGGATTCAAAGTTTTGATGTACAATGGAGTGAAAAGGTAGAGCTTTGATGTCATCCATGGGGGTAGAGAGCCTTGATGACTACATTCTGTTTATATGCATTGATTTGGTTAGTTAGAATGTGCACAGTCTTCTCCCTTGTATATTTCTATGGTTTGTTTGTAAATCCAAACTATTTTTCTATTTCTGTTTCTCTTTTCCTTTTCATTTTCTTTTTCTGGATTTTGCGGGTATATCTTTTGCAAACCCTTACGAGACATCACTCATCCACTTGGGGGAACAAAGGGGTTTAAAGGGCTTGTTGTATACGCTAAATGCAATCGTGATTCATAAGAAAGTAAGTAAGGTTCGTAGTTTAGTTTTTATTTTTATTTTTGCTCAAGGACGAGCAAAAGGTAGGCATGGGGGTATTTGATAGACCTTTATTTGACCTGATTTTAGCCTCTATTTGATCACTTTTTCTCATGGTTTTTATGTGGAATCTACATGGGAAAGGGTCATATTCACTTCCTTTGATTCAATTATACTTATAATGTGTTTTGTCTTACTTTCAAGAGAAATTCCCGGGTTTTGATAGAAGGGAAGGCTTTGGGAATGAATTGAAGAATGCATAGAGGTCCAACGAAGCCCCAGGAGCACAAGTGAGAGGTGTAGGAAGCGCACAGTCGTCCTGCAGGATACGCATGACCGTGACACCGAGGCAGAAGGCACGCACGGTCTGAAGCACGATCGTGCATTCCCCTCCATCAGCGAACTGTAGTGTTTTCCGACATATTTAAGGGGGTTTTCTCTGCTCTTTAGGGGAGGCCTTTTTGGGTTATGTAGAGGGCCAATTACGGTTTAGTTTAGCCTCCAATAAATCCCATTAAGGGGAGATTAGATTAGGGAGCTGTTGTGTACATTATAAAAGATTTTGGATTTGCAATTAAAGACTAAGTTCTTCTTCTCCTTTTATCTTTAATTTTATGTTTTGTAATTTACTTGCTAGTTCAATAGATTATTATTTTGCTTTGTTTTCAATGTTTGTTTGTGAATTAAAGCTTTGATCTTTGGTTGTGATTTGTTCATGAGATGGCCAATTGATTCTTGTTTAAGCCTTGACCTAACTTGTTTATGCTAGAATTTAGAGATTTCCCTCGCGCCCAACAAGTGTTCGATGAAATGCTCGAAAGAGCTTTCATCCGTATTTTAGAGCAATTGACTTATGCTGAAAGGTGAGATCAATTTTTTAGTGTGGGCAGAGACAATGGCTAGTATTTGGACATGAGAATAGTCCAATTCTAGTTAGATCCAGGGTTGCTACTTTTGTAGTTTAACTGGGTTAACACCATGAAAATAGGTGGTTAGAACAATTAAACTAGCCTTCGACCGTTGAGAGAGTGCTTATGTGAGCTTTAATGGTGTGATCGATCATCCCTGAATCCTAGCATAGCTTGGAAAGGTTAGGGTTTGACTTGATTAATTGGTTTATTCTTAGGTTCAAATATAATCAAAGTCTTTTGTTTGTTTTAGCAGTTTAGTTCTATTTTTCTATCATCCTCTTATTTTGCCTAGCTTGAAACACTTCAGTTAGTTTTGGTACTTGGAAACATAACTCACTGCGAACGACACCCTGAGTACTCAAAGATGCACCTTGCACTTGGGGTTTATAAATATTAAAACTTCCTTAACAAATCATCTCTTGATAAAAGGCAGGTTCCTTAACTTCCAAGGGAGTGGATAAGGATATTTGCTCTTCTTTTTAGAATATCATTGATGAATTATTTTACGCTCACTCCTTCGGATCCTAGAACCTTTATTATTTGTCTGCGTAGGTGAAGAATCTGTCCCCTTTCTCTAAGAGGTGTGAGACCCTGGGTATGTAGAGAATCACTCCCATTATCCCCTAAAGGTGTGGGATTCTGAGCGTGTGGACTAACTACATGTTTAGGAATAGAAGATTGAGGATAAACCTTATTCTCATGTTGACTCTCAATATTTGAAGATTAAGGGCGAGTCTCATTCTCCTTTACCGACAAACCTTCACAATTCACATCAAATAAGGAGATGTACCATCCTCAGTGACTTGGTGGGAATTCAAATCCTTCCCATCACCGAGATGGTTGAAGGTCTTGTTGTAACTCATGCAATTTGAGGCCCATTTTAAATGTCACCAAATGCTTGGGAACTCAACCTCAAGAAAATTGACATTGTAATAATCTATTTCCGTCATGTCACCATTATGGTATTCTCCGTATATCACATATCATTTGGAATACACGAGATATCTTTTGAACACCATCCTAGTAGCTCTTGGACCAAGTTTGCCATGTTTGTGGGTTGCATTGTGCACATAGTCCGCCTAACCCCATGGGCATAAGTGGTCATAGGTTCGCTTTCTGCCAAACTATAACTCATATGGTGTGGTAGATATACTATTGCTTGACACACAATTAAGGATATAGGCCGTCATAAGCAGCGCACCCCTCCCCAAAAAAGACTAATTGGAAAGTTGGCGTGTGCCATCATTGGCTTTGCCATGTCAAGCAATGTGAAATTCCTTCACTCTTACTCACCGTTTTGTTAAGGAGTGCATGAAATCGTTAGCTGTCTTCATATACATTTCTCTTCACAGAACCTTTTGAACATATTAGAGAGATATTAACGACCTTGATCGATATGAAGAGTTTTAACTTTTCATTCCAATTGAGTCTTCACTTCCACCACAAAGTATTTGAACACATAAAGTACCTAATAGCAATGAGTTAATATGTACACATACTTACATCAAGAATCATCTATAAGAGTTATGAAATGAATTTTCACATGACGTGCTTTCACATTCATGGGTTTGTAGATATCAAAATGAATGAACTCCAGAGGACTTGATGTGCTCAAAGCCTTACCAAAAGTCTTTATGGTTGTTGTGCTAGCTAAGCTTGACTCACACATAGGCAAATTAACCCTAATGAGTCAGTCTTAAAAGACCATCTTTAGCTAGGTTGTTCACACTATCTCCATCCACATGGTCAAGTTGAGCATGCCTAAAAACAGAGTTGAAAAGGAGGCAAAGGTGGAAGATGTTTTATTTCGTCCAAAAGTATGGAAAACACCTTTCAATGTTGCATGCCAAACAAATTGTGATTATACAAGATATCTAAGACATCTGGACGAAAATCAAAAAAGAAAACTAATTGCAAAAGCAAAAGGCACAAGGGAACGTCATGCATAGAGAGCATTGTGAAGAAGCAATGTATTCTCTTCACGGAGTTTGAGATAATAGTCCCTATTTCAACATCTTCTTTACTGTCGTTTCCTAAAACGGCAGTCTGTGAACCAACCGAGTAGTGATGAAAGTTCACAAAATTTGCTTGGCCTTGAACTGTGTACCTGGTGCTCCTATAGTCGTATGTCTACAATCCACTAGGGATCATAGTTGGCAACAAATGCTTGGGAGCGTACATATTATTAAGGGATAACTGTGAAAGAAGGCACCTTAGTTAGCTTTGGATAATCCTAAGTGTAGGGTTCCTTACACAGTCTATAGCACTTCACATGTGCTATATTCTTCTATCCATTGCCCTTAGCACTTTTCCTTTTGAAAATACCACCCCTTGAGTTTAGAGTTTCAAGGAGACATGAATCTAGTGGAACCTAATGCTAAGCTAATCCTAAATGCACTTAGCATGAGATAACTTTTAAATTCCCCCACCAGATCGTCATGCGTGCAATACAATATAATATAGCACGTGGATCGATCCTTCTCAGACCATTTTTGGTATACTTCTAGGGTTTCTCTTGATACTGCTCACTTACAATTATATCTTTGCTATTTTAAGAGGTCAAGAAGTCGCCAAGTGTTCTAACACTTCATGCTCGTTCTAAGAAACTGAATCTTCTGACTCTATATGTCATAGCTAATAATATTTTCACTGCCAAATCTTTTGAATCTTCTGGATCTTCATTGGTAACCAAATCACTAATAATATTTTCACTGCCAAATCTAGAAGTATATATTTAAAAGATGGACATAAGGCATATTTTCAAATAATTACATTATCAAAGGCTCCATCATTCATCTGGTATTATCAAAAATTTTGTTAAACCCATAATCATCACACACAGACACAAATTAGAAGTTTTTATAATTTAAATGTCACGTTTTTCTATAAAACAAAACTTATGGAGAGCATAATTGTCAAACTAATTCACACTTTTAGAAATGTCACAAAGTTATTCAGTTTAATCATATAAAACAAATTTACATGAAATTATATCATTACATAAAATAAATTTATATAATTACAAATATGTCATTTAAAACTCTATTTAATGACATATCGACCAAGAAAACCATATTATTATATAAAACGTATTTATATAATAAAATGAAATGATATTATGAAACATATTCGAATTGTAACATGTTACAAAAGAAGTTCATAAAAGCCCAAAGCGCATTATATAAAACACAATTATATAGTTATAGATTACATGAAACTTATTCAAGTGTCACTAGGAAATTATAAAACACATGCATAATTTTACAATTTTAAATTTCGTGAAACGAGCTCATAAAATGTCGCATAATTAGAAAGAAAAGAAAAGAATTCATATTCATTAACTTGATCAAGGGCAAAGTGCTAAAACGATTAGTGAATGCACAACAACTCATGTAATTTGTATATAAAACGCATTTATGTAATATCACTAATTGATGATTTACGTGAAACATTCACGTAACAAAATATTTATAGAACATATTTATCCAATATAATTTGTAACATGAAACATATCTAAAATTTAAGTAATTATATAGAACTTAACACATCCTTATAATATTAAAAATTTGAATAAAATGAAATGAATTCAATGTAAAACTTGCAAATTGTATAAAACATATTCATATAATATCGTAAATTTCATGAAACGAATTTATAAAATACTACTGTTTTACATACCATTCGCAAAAATATGAAACTAATTCATATGATCTGGCTATATTCAGAAAAGAAATTCTGATTTGTGCAAATATGAACCATGGAAAATAAAATAAAAAGAAAACACAACAACCATAAATAGAAGGCCATAACTCAAAACACTAACTCCCACCCCCTTATTTTTTTCGTCCCTGACCCTCGCTAATTCTCTGATAAAAAAAAATAATAAAAATTTGAAGCTTCAGGCGTCTTCACCTCTTGGCCATGGTAGTTCCACCCCTCGACTTTCAATGCCACCAACTACCACCACTGCTGCTTTTTGGTCATGCCCTTTTTCTGGGAGGCCTCTGAGGTGGCTACACCGTTGTCTCAAATGATGACACATCCCTTTCCCACCGTTGAAAACCAAAGATCCATGAAGCTTTACGATGCCATCCGCGCAGAAACTGTCTTCACCGGAGTGTAGATTGACCAACGGCCAGTCCAGTATTGCCATCCATGCCATCAATGCACGTGGGTTCACTTATGGCCTAAAGGGGCGGTTTTCGTGATTTTCTAGCTGCCTATGCACAGGTGGACGGTTGAGGAGATAATCGAAGGAAGAAGAGGGCACACCTTCGTTGGTGGCGTATGATGCACACGCGCCCCTTTCCGTGGTATTTTCTGATGGGTATGTTCTGATTGTCTCATTGTCCTTTTGCACAGGAATGTTGGAGATTAGCAGTCTCTCATAAATGGATTGACCATAGTTTTGTGGCTGGAACACAGAATACCATTCTACAAAGATTGTCCAGGTCAAGGACTATGACCCCGACAACTCGACTAGATATGGAAGTTTCGCTCATGTGGAGCATTTGGAAGTCAAGAAATAGCATGGTATTTAGAAGTGAAACACCTATTCCAGAGAGTACTTTAATAAGAGTAAAAAAAGCTAACGCCGAATGGCGTATTAGACTCAAACTCACACACCCACTCCATTCACCATTTCCAAACCAGTCAAGTGGCCGCCGTAGGAAGACGCATTGGGTAGCATGGAGAAAACCTCAACGAGAATCCATTAAAATCAACTTTGATGGATCCAAAACATTTCACGGAGCAGGCGGAGGGTTCATTATCCGTAACTGGGAAGGGAGATTTATTCAAGCAGCATCTTTTTCTCTAGGAGGGGCGTCCGTTTTGGTTGCGGAAGCAATGGCAATGCGAAATGGCATCAAAGTAGCACTACAAGCAGGATTCACAGATATTCATATCGAGGGGGACAATAAAATCCTTATCCAAGCGGTTTAGGGACACATCCAAGTACCATGGGAAATCCAAGTTCTGATTCAGGATATTCACACTTTTCTCCAGCATTGTAACACAGTTATTGTCACTCATATTTTTAGGCAGGGTAATCGTGCAGCCGACTGGCTAGCAAAATATGGTGTATCACTTCTTTCCACAATGGTGTGGAACGTGGTCCCGCACAGGGACCTTTCTCTTATCCTCTATGAGGATAATCTAGGGAGACCCCTTGAGAGAAGGGCTAACTAGAATGTATGCTTACCTTTCTTACAAAAAAAAAAAATGTTCTGATTGTCTTCCTCTCCATTACTTTTTTGAAATTATTATTCATCAGTTTTGGGATGTGATGATGGCGCACGCCACAATAGGCTCCGTCAACAATTAAGATCACCTTACTGAGCCTGGAAGGCATGGGGCCTAGTGATTCAGGCCAGAAGGCATGGGCAAAAATTATGGTGTGGGAAAGTGTCGTAGATTAGGCGTGGAAAAGGGAGTGGAAAACCTGGCGTGCCCTCTATGAGAATTTTGGTCAGCTAGCGCATCCCTAGCTAGATATACATATAGTCTGATTAGTCACGTCCTGCTACTTCTTTTATATAATTCTTTAATTCAGATACTCTGTTGGTCATTGTTCTCTATACTTATTAATGCCTCATCCTATTTGGTTCGAAGCTTCGAATCCAGGAACATGAAGTTTTCTCTACAATGGATTACTTTGTTTTTAGCTCAAAGCATTGTAGATATACCCTACCACTGATTTTGGGTTGGCTTCCTCTGGGAGTTGCATATGCCTCACTTTTACTTTAAGCATGGAGTATAGCAACGTGGCTGTATATGCGATCTTCTCACCTATGGAAAGAGCAGTATCTATGTATCCTTGGAAGGGTAGACACTAGGAAAAATAAGGTGGACGCAAGAATTAGATGAAGAAATCAAATTTGAGGGGTTCATTTGTGAAAGTTCAGTTAGGCTAGTCAAATCGCCCTAGAGGGGGTTGAATAGGGTGATTAATAAAAATTAAAGCAATTATAAAAATTAAATGCGGAAATAAAAGTGGGACAAAACACGATGATATTTTTACGATGTTGGCCCTTCCAAACAGGGTTAGTCAATGCCTAAGGCTCTTCTTTCTTTAGGATTTGAACCGCTCCACTTCTTATTCACTTAAGAAGTTACACACTCGAGTCCTTCGACTCGACAAAGACTTCCTTGAACACCTTCAAGGTTAATTACTCAATCGTGAGAACCTCTCTCTCGATCTACCACTCAACTAAGTAACTTAAGTTGAGTCACTCACTAAGTATTGCCCACCCAATACTTAGCTACTCAAGTAAGCCTTCCCCAACTTACTTGTTATAGGATCCTCTTATAAGAAGTTTTTCTCAAAAGATAAGTACAAGTAGTGATCAAACCAATATGCAATTTCTAGCTCAAAGTACTATCTCAATATATTTTGATGTAAGCTCTCCTTAATTTGCAAGTGTAGCTCAAGTGATTTCTCATTTGCTCGGATCACTATTTATAGCCTTGCAATTCGTGAGTTCCAATTCTGCCAAGATTGAAGTTTCTGTCAGAATATCCTGAAATCTGATTTCAGGCCCTTGAAATATATTCTTCAGATTCTGATTTGATTTCCTTTTGTGCTAAACATTCTGATTTGATCTTCCCTTTAAATCAGCCACGCTGCGCAGGATATCTTCCTTGCACATGATAGTTAGTGATCTCTTAAAATGTGCAGCAAGATAATTCAAGTGTCATTTTCGATATTACATTGCAATTTAAGCTTTTATCTTATTTAGTAGAATCTTGCCAAGATCAAATCAAATAATATTGATGCAAGATAATTCAATCCATAATTGATCTTGTATGATATTTCAAATTTGAATTGGCTAGATTATATCAATCAAATAATACCTTTGGATATTATATGATACCCACATATTTTTCTATCCATAAACACATATTAGGGTAGATAATTTTATCCAATCAAATCCATTAATATTATTCACTTAGATTGTATAGAAAAATATCCATAGAAACTCAACATTCTATCATATCACTTCCATTAATAATTAATCAGGGCTTTCGTCCAAGACTTAAACTATTCAACTACTAAGCCCATGTATTAATCAGACATGTAACCAATTTGATGAATTGGACCAATAAAAACGTTACATATGAAACTAACAAATAATATAAATATTCAACAAATGACTATTTCATATATAATTATTATCCACATTGTTTGTTATCATCAAAATCATTATGTGACTCCTAGAGTCAACAATCTCCCCCTTTTTGATGATGACAAACAATTTATTGCTAAGGTGAACTAGTATTGGAAAACATACCTTTGTTTATGCGAATACTTACCATCATCATCTTCTTATCCCCCTTTGTCATCATTAAAAAGGGACACAAGATATGATGTATTATATTAATAGCATAACTCTCCCTTAATATGACACTCACAAAAGTTGTCACGGGCTTATACATCAATAAGTGCAATTATAAAGGTTTACATTACAAAATCAATCATATTGTTAGGGAAAAACCACACAGTTTTAATATTTATAAACCCCAAGTGCAAGGTGTATCGTTGAGTACTTGGGGTGTCGTCCGCAGGGAGTTGTGTTTCCAACTACCAAGGCTAACTAAAGCGTCTCAATCTAGGCCAGAGTGAAAGTGAAGGAAGAAAGACTAAACTACTAAAACAAATAAACAAAAAGGAGGGACTTGGGGTTATGACTTCACCAAGTGATGAACCAGTTAATCAAGACGAGTCCTAACCTACCCAAACCACACTGAGAACAAGAGATGATCGGTTGCACCGTCAAAGACCACCCAAGCCCTCTCTCAAGGGTCATGAGCTAGTCTAATTCGCTTAACCACCTACTTTCGTGGGGTTAGTTGAATTAGACCACAAAACTAGCAACCCCGGACCTAGCTCGATTCGGATACTACTTTCGTGTCCCGAACTCGGCTATTCCCTCTCCCACACTAGCTAATTGACCTCACCTCTCCGCATAAGTCAATCGCCCAAAAATACGGATGAAAGCTCTCTCAAGCATTTCATCGAACGCTTGGCGGGCGTGAAGGAAAACTCTAAGTTCTAGGCATAGATTGGGTTTGGTTAGGCCAAATACAAGACTAATTAGCCATCAAGAGGCTATTCACAATCCAAGTCAACACAATCTACCAACTAAACATGACAAACACAACAAAACCTAAACTAACAAACCATAACATAAACTTAAGGAACAAAACAAAGAGAATGAAATAAAACAATTCTAAACAACTAAATAGCATGAATCAACAATGAAAAATAAACATCTAAACTAAACAAATTGAATTCAAGAATTAAACTAACAAAAATCAAAACAAGAACAAAAGCGTGAAATAAAGAGAGAGAGAAAGAGAGAGAAAACTTAGTCTTGAATTGATAGAAGGAACTTGAAATCCACAGGTTGAATCCAAAATTACAATCTTCAATCCTAAACTAATCCTCCTATCGAGGTTTTATTGGCTAAAACCTAAACTAAATTACTCTAGAAATCGCCAGGGAGAAGACCTAAGCGAACCCCCAAGCGACCCCGTCAAACAGGCGCCCGAACGAAGTTTAAATAGAAACCGAGACGTTCGACGAAGTGGGGGGAGGCACGGTCGTGCCATGTGGCACGGCCTGACCATGCCAGTGTGGCACAGTCGTGCCACATGGCACGGCCACACCGTGCCACTTCACTGGTGGCACGGTGTCGCTCTCCCGGTTTGTCCGATTTTGCCGGTTTTCGTTAGTTTCTGTTGTTTTTCTTCGTTTCATCCCGTCTTCGCCCCTTTTCGCAACGTTTGCTTGATTTGGAGTTATTTCCTATAAAACATAAATAAAACAAGTAAAAATCCTAAGAATTAAATTATTATACGAGCTAAAAGTGGGTGAAAGAGGCACTTAAAATGGGTGAATTTATCGTTCATCACATATATATGACTTGTTGATTCAACTGTCTCATGAATAGTATTGATGATCATAGGGGATATAGTATTAATTTTTCAAAACTCTTTATATCTCCCATTTCACGATTAATTCAGAACATGTATATAGACTATTAGAAAAAGTTAATCAAGCATCTCTCCCCCTTACATTATCAATTGAAGCATATATTTTCAATATTTGGGTTGGGGTCATATCATGTGTAAGAGTATGAAAAGATTATACACCATAAATCTTAGTTGAGAGCATAATTATTATTCGCCCCTTGAATATTCCCCAAAAGGATAAACATGGGATATTAGATGCCAACAAATTTGGAAAATAAATATATCATCAAAATCAGTCATATGATTCCCGAACTTGTACGTCTCATGTATGTATGAGTTCATTGGAGAGATTAATTAGTGTAAAAGAATATTGCATCTCCCCTTAATTTTGTCAAAAATAACTATTTTATATAAATAACTTGAAAATATCAACATCCTAATGAGTAAAGTTGACCAAAGTTATGATCAAGATATCATAGTCATACAAAAATAAATAAAATAAAATGCACTTTTTTATGTATAAATAGCAAGCAAACATTATAAGTGTGTCAAATGAATCTCGCTCTCTTACTTGAAGATGTGTGATTTTATACGGAATATGATGACTAAAATCAATCTCAGATATCAACCCCTAATTTTTTGTTTTTTATTTTTTTTCGTGGAGACACATATATATAAGATTATAAGAGATATGAACATATATGTATGCTAACCAAGTAAAACTCAAATATCTCCTACTATAAAATAGTTAATTCAAAGATAATCATGATGTGTAGCGAAACTCGATTGATGCCAAAATTTAATACAAAATAAATCACACTAATGGTTAAAATCATGAAGATACCAAACTACACAACTAGGGAGATAGTAACATATAAAGATCATACCTTATAGATCAATCATTGTCTCCCCTTTGCTAAAGATAATTAATGCAAATCTATGTATAAGAAATCACACATATATATTATGCATGACAATTTGATGATTAAAAAGAATTTACCAATCCCTATTCTAGACAAGCCGGTTGATCTCAATTGATAACCATTACCGGGGAGAATATTAGACAGAATAGATAAACATCCAAGGCATAATCAACAACAACCTCTTTTTAAAAAATAAAAATAAAATCATTACTACACATGAGCACTTTGGTGACTCTTGAACATCCACCTTCTATATTAAATTTCAAGGTTGCTTTATTTGGATGTTAAGTTTCCTTGTTGGTTATTGCTACTTTTTCTCCCACCAAAGTTCTTTTTGGACCATCTTATACTGGCTCCCTTTTGTTTTTTTTTTTTGGCTCATTTGGTTGATCCCCTTCAAGGTATTCTTCCCCAAACAGTTCATTACTATAAATTATGATTGAAGTGCATACCTTATTCTTTACATATAATTAATTCCCGTTAGCACGTATAATCTTCTTGCCCTTGAAATTAATTAATTATGCAATATCACACATAATGAAATAATCTGTATCGCATGTATCAAGACTTGAGTGATATGATCATGAAAGTAATAAATAAAGATACACCATGTATATATTTCATGTGAGAGACATGCGTAGAAGTGAGTTTTAAACATATGACAATCTCACATAAAAGTCAATAGGTTTCTTCCCCTTAGTACATGTTTTAAATTGTAGTCAATATAAAGTGACTAGTATCAATAACATATTATTTAATGACAGTTTTAAAATTCATGACCATAACTTGAGAAATAATATACCTCGGACTAAAAAAGAATCGTGAAAATAAGATTTTATGATTCCCATTGAAGAGGTGCATTGCTCAGCTCTACAGAGTCAGTTGCCATTGAAACTACAGGATCCTAGTAGCTTCTCCACCCCTTGTTGTATCGTGGATGTGCAGATTGAGAGAGCACTTTGTGATTTGGGAACCAGTGTGAGTTTAATGCCTCTCTCTCTTTGCAAGAAGCTCGAATTGCTGGACCTGAAACCTATCACCACACTCATACAGTTAGCAGATCGCACCATTAGGCGACCTGGGAGGTATTCTAGAGGATGTTCCTATTCAGGTGGGTCAGTTTGTCATGCAATGCAATTTCATTGTCATGGATATGGATGAGATCTCCCAGGTACACTATCATTTTTGGCGACACCATTTCTAGCTACTGCTAGGACGGTGATTGATGTGCAGGTTGGCACCATATCTTTTCAGTTGTGTAGGGAGAGGATGGATTTCTGCTTCCCTTCACCACACCATCTTTAGTGCCTACTATCCTCCCACCTCCTGCAACCCCTGTGAATACTGTCCCTCCTGATAATGTTTTTGAGATCGAGGTATTCGATCGAGATGGGGGACCCTATATGAGGCCTGTAGGCTTTTTTGATTTTTTTGCACCCATCCCAGCTAGTTTTAGAGGCACAGCTACTCACTCTTGGGAGGTAGTGACCGCATCACTGTCCACCCTTTCACCTACTCCACCTCCTTCCATCCTCCCATCATCTGCAAATCTGAGGAAATGGTCAAGTTAAGGAACTTAAACAAGAACTTCTTGGGAGGCAACCCAAGTTTTACTGCTTTTGAAAAAAAAAAAAACAAAGAGATGCCATTCCTTCCTCCCTTTCCCCATGCCCTTACTTTATGTCCTTTCATTGAGGACAATGAATGTCTTAAGCATGGGGGAGTCAGCTTGTAGCTCATTTGGGTGAAATTGTGGCTTACGAGGTAGGATTTGAATAACATCTCTTGCATTTGCATCATATAGATAGATCTTCATGTAGTTTTATTTGAACTGTTTATGCATTTCTTCATTTAATAGGGAACGTAGTTTAGAACATCTGGTTAGATTTTGCTTCGCAAGAGGAGAAATGATCGAGCTAGGCTTTTTTAAGGTTTCTAGGTACCCATCATTACCTTTCTCTTCATCATCCTCTATATGCTTTATTGCTTTCCTAGTTAGATTCGTCACCTTCGGAAAAAAAAGAAGTGAAAAATTTACAATTTTTGAATAAAAATTGTGAAAACCCCTTATGTGATGATGATGTAAGGGGCGATGATTGATTGATTGGATAGATTGTGTGTTGAGGTGTGGCTTGTCTTGGTGTAAATTTTGTGAAACTATTTTGACACCACCATTTGTAGTTGCTTCTCCTCGCATTATACACCTTGCACCCTTGAGATCCATGTAGTTTGATCTGATTGACCTCGATAAGTGGCATTTTTGAGCGAGTTGCATTGATTGTGGCAGAATGACCCATGTGATCTTGAGTCTAACGACTATTCATTACATATAGTGTCATACTTCCTTTCATGTGTGACTCCTCCATGATTGCATCTCTAGAACTTGGTCTTGTTATATTTGAAATCACATTTAGCATTTGCATGTGTTGATATGATTCAGGAAACTTTCGTTCATTATAGCCACATGAGCCAAAAAGCTACCTATCGATGTGTACTGTCCCTTTTGCTAGCCCTTTATGCCTTTCTCCTTGTATTTGTTATTGCACCATACCCACTATAGACTTAGCCTACACATGTTCCCCATAACCTTGCCACGGTCTAGTGGGGCAGCACTTCCATTTTAAGTTGGGTTAGTCTTGGAGGTGGATCCACCTTAGCTACCTTATTAGTGGCTTATATTGAAGGAATTATAGGAAATTGATTTCATGTTGCCCATGCCATTCACATGTATCTTGTTTTTGCTTGTCAAAGAAAAAAAAATGTTGGAAAAAAAGAGAAGAAAAGAAAGACAAAGAGAAGTTGTGAATAAAGTGGTTGGCACGGGGCTATGACAATAAGATTGTTTAATTCCTTCCTTGAGGTTTTTGTGGGGTTTGTTGCTCAATTTTCAATTGTGGTGTGGAGTTGTTGTTTTAACACGAGTTGTGGAAGTATTTTTTCCTCCCAAGTCTTTTGATTACTAGCTACACTTTTCCCAAATTATTCCACTTCTCATCCTTAACTATTGGCCCCATTACATCCTCTTTACAAGCCCTCATGATTAACATGTTGTATTTTGCATCAACTGGTGGAGAATCGAGAACTTTACCAAGCTTATGGAAGTTTTCCTGATTGGTTTGAGGATTGAGTGTACCTCTACATTCCAAACGCATTGAGATTAGTGCCCCACTTTATTCCAAAGTAAGGTCCTACTGGTCATATTTACTCACCACGAATTGGGGGTTATCTTTTCCTTCTACGTGAGTCAATATTGGGTTGTTAACTGTGTTACATCTAGGTAGGGTGATTTATACATGGTAGTGAATGTGTTGTTTTAAAAATTATTTTGAACACATTGACTAGACCACCTTTGATGCATGGTCTTTCGATCAATCACTTATTACCTCTTCTTTGAGGAGGGCATGATTGGGTGTTCATCTTCCCTGTTGATCATTTGAGAATTAGTCTTGCTTGGGGACAAGCAAGAGATAATTATGGGGAAGTGATAAACCTCTGTTTTTACCTCTTTTAGGCTCTTATTTGATCCCTACTACTCATTGTTTTCATGTCTAATCTAGATGAGAAGGGGTCAAATCAGCTTCCTTCGGTTGATATTATGCTTATAATATGTTAGGTCCTACTTTCAGGAGGAACCCTTTGGTTTTGATAGAAAGGAAGGCTCTAGGGATGAATTTGAAGGAAGATTGGAGGTCTAACGAAGCCCCGAGCATCAAAGAATGAAGAGCCGGAGGAAGCAGAAGAAGCACGGCTGCGGTATAAGGTGCACACGGCCATGTGGCCATCCCAAGGAGGTGGCACGGTCACACCGTGCTCACTGGCACAACCGTGCCACCCCAGCTTGTGGCGCACGGCCAGCTGTGCGTCGAGGCACGACCGTGTACCGCAACAGTTCGCGTTTATTGTCTTTTCTCGGTTCTTTTGCGGGCATTCCGTTCCTTTTTTTTAGAGCACTTTTCCTAAGACTTTTCGGGGGGCTTTTTAGAGAGATTGTTAGAGAGGGTGTTTTCCAATCAAATTGTTAGATTCAAGGTTGTTCAAGAATTCTCCTTTGACTTTAATTCAAGTTTGTTCCCTAAATCTCTTTTTCTTTTGTTATTGCTTCTAAGGTTTTATACAATTCATGTTTCTTCCTTTTATAATTGATTTGGTTATTTTCATGATGATGTGTGGCTAATCTCCCAACTTAGGTTGGGATTGACGCCGATTATGTTTAGTTAAATCATGTGTTATCCCCAAATCTCTTTTTCCCATGCTTGTGTTGATGAGTTCTACTATGCGCACCATTTGTTAGACGAATTGCTTGAAAGAGTATTCATCCTTTGTTATTCGGGGTTAAGGGAGTGTTGAGAGACGAACCTTTTACCTAGCGTGACTTAGTAGACAATTAGAATTTTAATATTAAAATAATTATGGTTCTAATTAAGATTTGAGATTGTAGACCTTGTAATTCTTTCACATTTGGTCCCATGAAAATAGGTGACTGTAGTTTTAGGACTAGTCTTGGACCCTTGAGACAGAGAGATAGAGAGAAGATGGGCTTAATTGGTAATCTGTCCACTCTTGATGCATGCTAGGGTTTGTTTGTTGGGGTTGATGATTGATTCATCTATGTAATTGTGTTGTTAATTCCAGCTTAGGTGCTTTAATATTCTGATTTCTGAATCGTTAGTTAATATCAAACCTTTGAGATTGTTTCGCCTAGATTGAGTGTTTGGATTAGTTTTGGTAATTGAAACCGAGTTCCCTGTGGACACGACCTGTACTTACCGATTGCTAGTTACAGCTACACTGTGCGCTTGTAGTATATTTGAAGACAACACCTATTAGTGCATAGAAGGATCCTTAGGTATCCTGGTGCTCCAAGTTATCTGCATGGAAGGGATGAGTGATGTGTGCATATAGCAGGCTTTTCAAGGAGTGTGTCGATTATTCTCTAAACATTCCCCTTCAAAAATCCTGACAGGATTAGTTTGTAATCGAAAAAGTTAGGCTTGTGTAGAAAATTTTAAAGACTAATTATTAATAAAAAGACATATATAAAGGGTGTTTTCCTTTAAATGTTTAAAATAATATTGGAAAGTCATAGTTGTTCAAACTACATTAAAAAACTTTGAATCATAAGCACCAAAAGAATACTATGAAACATAATGTAACATTCAGGACGTTGAGTAGAATCTTTTACTATACATAATAGCAATTTTTTGATAACTACTATTTTCTGTACTAAGAGAAAGTTTTGGGGAATTGCTCAATTATTACCATTGATTTCCCCCAGCCATTTCATCTCAACCATTGAATATAGCGTCATAATTTATTGTCCCAATAATAGATTAAATTAAAAAAGATATGGTAACTGCACAAAATCTCTCTAATCATGGTAACTGCACAAAATCTCACTAATCATGACCTGCCTTCTCAATGATCTGAATTCATACGTGTCTCCCCCCATTTGTCTCTTTCCACACTCAATAAACCCCTAACCTTGATCCTTTCTTCTCATCTACCCTCATCTCTTATACACAACGAATCTAGGACATTAGTGGCGGAATTATGCGAGACTTTTTGGTGTTGAATTTAATTTTCAATGGTGGATGTGAATTTTGCGAATTGAGGAGTGAGAAAAGACCCTAGCCCCACTCCAAGCCTCACCCTACTTGAATTTACAAAACCACCTTCTTGTCTTATCGAAAATTAACCTCGAAATTATCTTTGCTGCATTGATTGGTAGTATTTTGGTTTTACTTAATAGAAGTTGTTTGGGTTCTTTTTCTTTTTTTGGTGATAACCATTATTTAATTTTGTTAGTCTCAGTTTTTTGGGTTCTTTTTCTTCATCAATTGCTTTAATGGACATTGAGGATGAGAGAAAAGTAGGCGGCCATATATTTCGAAAGCTTCGGTGTTGCTAGCCAACACCAGATGGTCATATATTTCAAGAGCTTGAATTAGAATGCGACATTGCTAGCAGTGCTAGATTATATAGATGGACTTTGAAGATCATGATTTTGCCAATTTGGAATACAAAGTTTTCCTTACGTGGGTATTTTTTTTTCAGTTCACATTCCAGTGATTTATAATTTGGCTTTGTTAATTAGTCCGACTTTGTCAATTTCTCTCTGTTGCTTTGGCTGGTGGATTGTGAATCGGGTATGAGAATTTTTTATGACCCACTTCACTCTCCTCTATCTTATTTTGCAAGTGTCCCATAGTTCCCTATTCTTCCACTTGATTTTATCCATTACTCAAAACCTTAGTGATTACATTGTTTAAAATCATCAATAATTAGCAAATCCCTCTTTTGCTCTTCCATTTTTTCCTCAAATTTTTTGATGTGATTTCTATGATTGGCCTATCATGTATTTGTTCTAATCAAACTTTTTCTTCTTTGTTTCGGTTGTGGACGCTTTTCAGTGTAACTACATGTAAGTTTTCACCAGTTCAAAGGATATATTTTTGGTGTACTATTTGTTAGATTTGTTAGATTCAGTTTTATTTTGCAGTTTCTTATTTCTCATGTCCTTTCTTTGTTCAATTTTGTTCTCATAGATCCATGATCCTTGTTCTTGAATATTATCTACTATCACAACTGTGTTTTAGGAATTAGTCTAAATATGTTCATGGATTTCTCGCGGCTACATCGAATATGCCAAGGCCTACTACACTCTAGGCTTGGTTACTTGATGTTTTAGGGGAAGAAATAAGATATAAGTCACTTTCAATTTTATTCACTCGATTTTCCCGTTTGCTGCATGTTGGTTATTATAAAATTTTGTAGTTTTCAATATGATAATTACACTTTTTTTAATTTCTCATTATTCAATACTTCTATCATTATCCCCTACCCCTCTCCCCAACCCAGGAGGAGTTTCATTTGGTCCTTGCCATGGGGCCTATTAGAGATTACATATCAATTTGAATTGGTCCTCAATGCCATATTTTCTAGATTCTTTAGGGCGATCTCATTGTGTAAATGCCTTGAAAGTGGTTAGAAACAAATATGTTAGACACACGAAGGATAGATTTCAAGTTTATTGAAATTTTTCACAAAATTGGGGGTGTTTTACTAACAAAGCTTTCAAGTCCCCATTTTGCACTTGGGTGGTTAAGCATTGTGAGTGTTGGATGGTCTAATCATATGTCGAGTTGTTGCATTGCTCAGCTAAGAGGTCTAGATGAAGATAGCGGGTGAGCTAGACTATGTTGCTTTAATAATAAAGCTCAAGAATTGTGGATCTCTAAATGTCTATGGCATTGCGGGTGATGACATAAAATATGGTTCCTTTGTTCTCAATATGATGTGTGTTAAATGAATTTCATCCTTAGGTCAACCCTAATGTAGCTCATTGTCTTGGAAGACATGTAGGTTAAGGTAAATTGTATCTTAATGTTTTGGCTTACTAATAATCGGAAAGAAAAAGTTGCATATCTTAAGGGGATGAAGAACTCCTTTTGATCCTCATGTTTGTGAGGTTCGGACGAGCAAACAATTAGAATGTATCAAAATACAAATTTGCATTTTACCTGCAAAAAGCACCTTCTTTAGCACACTTTACTTTTTGTTTAATTTTCGCTGTTAAGTTATATTTTTGTTTGTTATTAATATGAATTGATATTGATTGATGATTATAAGTGCTTTTGTGTGACTATGTCAAAAATTGTGATGACTACTTTGTGTATTTTTTTCTTAAATATTAACTAATAAATTTGAGTTTATTACAATTGGGCAGTTTTTATTGTTTAGTATTGCATTATGACTAGGTAATTTGTAGCTTCATTATGATTATTTTTCGCTATGACCTCTGGTTTTCGATATTATATCAATGATGATCACCATGAAATGGATTTAGTGTTAGATATAACTTACCCAAATTTATAACCTTTTTTCAAAGTTAGTTACAAAGGCTGACTTTTTCACCTCTTATTTTTTACTTTCCAATGACATTTATCTATTAAGATGAAATGTCTATTTACCGATTTTTTATTACATCATTTTACAAAAAATTAAAGAGATATTAGTTATTCATATTGGACAAGTTGGGATAATTTGCATTATTTTGAGTGCACACATTAAATTTTTTTTGGCCTTTAAAAATATTTTATGAGTGTAATTTCTAGGTCTACTCATTCACCACTAAAAGACATTTACTTTAATTTTCTTTTATGATTTCAGTTTTCCTGGTGGTTTTCGATTGATTCAATAGTTTGTTATAATTTCAACAAAACTATTGATTTTATGAAATATATTACAAAAATTAGAAAGCTCCGTATAGAGCATGGGTTCATCTTAGTAATACATAATATTGAAATGTTGGACGTGCAAGGCAAAAAATACACACAGAAAGATGCATGGTTGGATTCTCAAGATTGAGACCATTAGATTATGTTAAAGTAAAAATTATCATGTTCAAAACAATACAAATTGAGAGAAAAGCCATTTCAATTAATGAAATGCCACAAAAAGAGCCCATCCCTCCCCCTCCACCAAAAAAGTGCCACTAAAAGAAATGAAACTTTGTTATTTATTGCACATGAAATCACACTTGATTTCTATTTGGAACCAAATAAATAAGGTATTTGGAATGACAATTAGCATGGAAGCATAATTGGAAAAAAATCAACCTATTAATTTACATTAATTATCCTTCATTTAAATACTTATCGAGGATTGAATGGAAAGCTAGTAAGAAAGGGAATTAGGAAGTGTTGTATATGGCCAACGAATCTCTACAGGTCACGACTTGTGGCTATATAAATGAAGAGCTTCATTAGATGTGAAAACCCGTCCAACTCTTCAATTTGATTTCTACAACAGAAAAATGAAGGAAAGAAGGAAGAAGAAGAAGAAGAAGGTCTTGATGGATTACGTCATCCGTATCAATTCAGTGACTTACCTAAATTTTCTCTAAGGGATCATCATCTTATTTGCTCTCTTTCTTCAAGAAAATAAGTTTTTTTTTTGTTTATACCTTTGAGGATGTTGTTTCTTTGTATTTGAGTTTGTGTGTATTCTGCCTTTCCTCCTCTAAAAGTAATTGATTTGCTGATTCATGTTAGCTGGGGTAAGTATATTAGAGCTTCACCTAATTCGGCCTACATTCAGTGTATATTGGCCTTCGTAATTCATTCGCACCCAAAAAACAAATGTTCGACTTTCACTTGTATTTTCTAGGATGATTGTCAACCATGCAAGATGAATTAAACTAATGTTTTATTATTGTTTTTTTTTTTATATAAAGCTACGTATGTATCATCTTTTAATTTTTCCATCCCTATTATCCTATTTATTTCCATAAAACACGAAGGTTAAATAATTCACTGTGCTTTTGCCTTCGAATTAATATTTCTATATCTTTGGTCTTGAACTCAGGAATTATGAATCTCGGCCGATGACTTGCTACTAGGGGTGTTTAAAAATATCCGTAACCAATAATCCGAACCGAAAACCCGCTACCTGATCCGAAATCTTAGGTACCCAAACTGAAATATTTGAAAATTTTGGTTTGGGTACCTGAATCAATATTTTTTTTCGGTTATTGGTTCGGATACGGTTCAGGCATTTTGAAGATTCGGGTACCCAAAAACCCGAAACTTTTTTTAAAACTTTTTCGAAACTTTTTTTTATATCATCCATTCCCTAAAAGCTTTGTAAGTCAAGTATTCCCAAACCCGAAGAAGACAAGTACTTTGACTTCGTTGCATTATTTTATTTGATGCGTTGGGCATGAATATGATGTTAACAAGTTTATCTATTATGGAAGTGTGGATTAATTGAAATGTGAATGGTGATAAGATATCCGGTGATATTGTCATATTGTGTAATAATTTAAAGTGCAATGTAGCTCAATATGACAACTTTAATAGCATAAATAGAAATAATTATATTATGGGTACAACAAAAATTATTAGACAAAGTAGGAAAAATATTTTAGAAAAAATGGGTCATTAGGTAACCAAAAACCAGTAGCGTAGCTCCTCCAGTTATACTAATCCCATTAAAGCCTTTTGCTCTCTTACGTTTTGAGAGCTAGCTGTAGCAAGTAGGGGTGTTCATGGTTCAGGTACCTGAACCAAAGGAGATTTTGGTTCGGGTGCCCGAAATTTCAGGTTGGCAAAATGATGAACAGTATCCGAATTTTGGGTTCGGATACTGTTCATCATTTTGCCGACCCAAAATTTCGGGCACCCGAACCGAAATCTCCTTTGGTTCAGGCACCTGAACCATGAACACCCCTACTTGCTACAGCTAGGTCTCAAAACGTAAGAGAGCAAAAGGCTTTAATGGGATTAATATAACTGGAGGAGCTACGCTACTCATATCATGGTCTGCAATGGAAATTCCATTAAGATTGAAAAATATCTGTAAATGACTTTTGATGTTAGATGCAATGTTGCAGTGCCTTCGACTCTTAACTATGCAACATCATTTTAGGTGTGCCACCTGGGTAACTAGTTGGGATTCTACTTCAAGGAGAGTGCATTGAATATAAAGTAGAGATATAGGGGCGTACTAAAGAGGGGTTCATAATGAGAAGCAGTGTTATGTGGAGATAAAAATAGGCAAGGCATAGCAAGGATTCCATGAGCCTTTGAGATGCTTTCAAGATAAACATGATAAATACTCTGTTTACTTGATATTATACAGTAAACGAGTTCAGGGTTTGTTGAGTTTACAGATGAATTTCTTGGGAAATAGATTAAGAAACATGTACACTAAGATTTTAATTGCTATGTAAATTTGTATATTGAATCATTTGTGCAAATGTTGGTCTTGTTCAACTCTTAATCCAACGTTATCTTAGTTGATGAATTACTCATTGGTGTTTTGCCAGTTTAATTCTATCATAGCTGTTTTTTCTACAATTTAGCGAATATAAAGTAGATCTACGTGTTATATATGTATCCATGAATAGCTTCTGTTAAGAGAGAGAGAGGAAGGTGGAAAAGATTCTTGTAAGATCATTATCTGTAGTAGAAGAAGAAATGTACATGAACTATATTTATAAATCCATAGCTATCTTGCTAACAAACTAACTAACTAACAAACTATCAAGAATCTGTTAGAGGTATCTTGACATCCCCCCCTCAAGGTGGATTTGGTGGAATATCCATCAATCCCAACCTTGAAGCGAGATAATGGTGCTGGACTTCAGACAGAGGCTTAGTAAGAAGATCAGCCAGTTGCTCTTTGGAAGAGACATGTGATGTTTGCAAAAAACCTTCCAGAAGCTTGTCTCTGGTGTAATGACAATCGATATTAAGATGCTTAGTTCTCTCATGAAAAACTGGGTTCGAGGCAATGTGCTGTGCTGCCATGTTGTCACAATGCATGGTGATGGGCAAGTGCAGGTTCACATGTAAATCAGTGAGCAAATGTGATATCCATTCAAGTTCTGAAATAGTATAGGACAT
The DNA here is from genome assembly GCA_017589665.1 of Selenicereus undatus. Lineage (NCBI taxonomy): Eukaryota > Viridiplantae > Streptophyta > Magnoliopsida > Caryophyllales > Cactaceae > Selenicereus > Selenicereus undatus. The sequence continues at coordinate 6,421,340 of JACYFF010003369.1, read as the reverse complement.
GCTTCTGTATTCTGCTTCAGCTGAGGATTGGACACCGTTTTTTGTTTCTTGGTTTTCCAAGAAATCAAAGAAGACCCCAGGAAAATGCAGTAACCAGTGAGAGATCTAGCACTCATAGGGCAAGAACCCCAGTCTGCATCACAATAGGCTGAAACATGGAGATTGTTTGTGGCTGGATAAAAAAGGCCTTTATTTGGGGTGCCTTTCAAATACCTGAGAACATGCATGGCTGCTTGCATATGAGGTTGCCTTGGTTGTTGCAGAAACTGACTGAGATGTTGAGTGGCATAAGAAATATCCGGTCTAGTGATGTTTAGTGTGTAAGGAATGGGAAGGGGATGTGTCTGGGGTATTTGGTACCACAGGTGCTGGCCTGGACTTGGTTGTGGGGCAAACAAAATCTTGTAACCAGTGAGGTGTCTGCTTAGTTCTGCATGACCTTCTGGGGGCAACACTATCAGTATGTTGAGGAGAATCCAAGTTTCTAGTGGTTGAAGGGATTGTGTTAGAGTGATTGGAACTAGTGTCTGAAACATTGTGAGGAGAATGATTGGGAAGCAAGGGTGAGGAAGAATTGTGCTCATTTGATGAGGCATGAGGTGTAGAAGGGAAGGGATTAAAGGCATCAGAATCAGGTAGGATGCATGGTAAAACAGGTTCATTAAGGATGTTGCAAACATCATTAGTTTTGATTTTAAAAGGAAAAATATCTTCTTTAAAAATGACATCTCTGCTGTGAAATATTTTCTTACTTGTTAAATCATAAAGTTTGTAGCCTTTGATGCCAAAAGAATATCCAAGCAAGACAGATTTATGAGCTTTAGGTTCAAACTTGTCTGTTTCCCCTATATTGGCTGCATAACAAAGACAACCAATGGCCCTTAAATCCTCATAACTTGGTGGTTGGCTGTAAAGAATTTCAGAAGGACTTTTGCAAAATAAATTTGCCATGGGTAATTGATTTATGATGTGAGTGGCAGAAAGAACACATTCCCCCCAAAAAGATTTGGGAAAACCAGCTTGAATTCTTAGTGCTCTAGCAGTGTCTAAGAGGTGTCTATGTTTCTTTTCTGCTACTCCATTTTGCTGAGGCGTTTTAACAATACTTCTTTGATGTAAAATACCTTTTTCAGCAAAGAAACTACCACAGGAGGAGTTGATAAATTCTGTGCCATTATCACTTCTAATTATGGCAATTTTGGTTGAAAATTGAGTTTCAATCATGTGGTAAAATTTCAAAATGGCAGAAAAAACCTAGTCTTTACTTTGCAAAAGCTGTGTCCAGGTAGACCTACTGAAGTCATCTACCAATGTTAGAAAATATTTTGCACCAGTGATGTTCGCAACTCTATAAGGACCCCATAGATCCATGTGTACACGCTGAAAGCAATGTGTGGTTTTGATAGAACTATCATTGAAGGGTAGTCTAGCAAATTTTGCTAGTATACAGGTTTCACAAAAAAAAGAATCTGATACAAGCTGTTTACATAGAGATATGTGTTTCATCTTTGAAACAGAAGCATGACCAAACCTTGCATGTAGAATGTCAAGGGGTTGCTTGTTACAATGAGAACTATTTGATGTAACAGAAACAAAGCTAGGTATATTGTGAAGTTTGGATTTCTCTGCAGATGTTGGTTTGCCTTCAGAAATATCAAGAGAACTAAGAGCTTTGTCAATATTTGATATCTTTAATTGATAAAGCCCATCAGCTTTAAACCCAGTGTCCATGACCAGCTTAGTGGTAAGGTCCTGAAAAAGACATTTATCAGGGAAGAAGATGGCACAGAATGGATAATCCTTGAGTAATTTGTGAACTGAGAGTAGATTGAATTTAAATTCTGGCACAAAGAGAACTTCATGAAGAGTAATGTGTTTATTTAAGGGTATCTGGCCAACTTGTGTAACTCTTTTTAGAGCGCCATCAGGTAGGGTGACATGAATGGGTGCAGGTAGCAATTTTGTGGAGGTAAAAAAAGAAAGGTCATGTGTCATGTGGTCAGATGCACCTGTGTCTATAATCCATGAACCTGTTCCATCACTAAATGCAGCATTGCATGCACTTAAATGAGAGCTAATGGAAACAGAAGCTTTACATGCAAAGTGTGCAAAGGAGTTTGCAGAATCATGCTGATAATCACCTCCTGTCCTCTTCATGAATTTCATTATCTCCTGTGCTAGTGTTTGCATAAAGTTGCCATCAAACTGAGGTTTTGACCCTCCAGTTGGTGAATCATCAAGAGGAGATCCTGGTGTCTGGTAAGGCAAAATGGTGGAAACTCATCCCAGAGTTTCTTTAGTTTAGTGTAGTAAACTGCTCCACTATCTGTCCCTTGCTGTAATTCAGTGATTTCTTTTTCAATTTGAAAAAGTAAGGGACTATTGCTTTGGCCAAATCTATCACTCAATTCTTGCCATAAATCCTTAGCAGAATTAGCATAGAGGAAAGCATCAGACAACTCAGGCACAATAGAATTCAGTAGCCAACTTACCACCAAATTATCACATCTGATCCATTGAAGCAGATTTGGAGAATCTGGATCAGGTTTTGTACACGAGCCGTCAATAAAGCCAAGTTTAGCTCTAGTGTTAAGAGCTATTCGAACTGAACGACTCCATGGCTGGAAATTGGTGCCATTGAGTTTCGTATTAACCAGTTGCAGCCCAGGATGATCTGAACTTTGCAAAAGGAGAGGATCACAATTGTAATTCATCTGTTGTTGGTCACAACTATTTGCAGCTGTCATTGTGATTGATGAAGATTAAAAGGGAAAACAAGAATCCAGAAATCTTGATAAATCAAGATTTTCAAGATAGTCAGGCTAGATGATAGAAGAATCAGACAATGATGATGTGATGTCAGCTGGATCAGTGTGATCGAGGCTGAGAAGAAAAACAGGATTGCTCCTGCTCTGATACCATGTTAAGAGAGAGAGGAAGGTGGAAAATATTGTTGTAAGATCATTATCTGTAGTAGAAGAAGAAATGTACATGAACTATATTTATACATCCATAGCTATCTTGCTAACAAACTAACTAACTAACAAACTATCAAGAATCTGTTAGAGGTATCTTGACAGCTTCAAATTTGTGAGGTGAAGAAGTGTCGATCCTTTCTTCTGTAACATACTACCTACTACTGGCTAGGTTTTGATCCCATGTAAAGTATTATATGCATAAACACATTTCTGTAGACTTTTGAATGCATGAAGAATCTTAATGGAACTTAATTTCATATGGTTAGCATTTAGCTACAATTCATTGGTCTATGGTATTATTGGGGCCGAAGTCAGAAATATTTATTAGAGGTAAACATTGACGTTACTATCGAGTCTTGTAAACTCAAATTTCACATTTATTTTAGTTTATGGAATACATTATGAGTTTGCTAATTCAACCAAATAATCTTTTCATGCTTGATTTGTCTTATTTTCTTTTATTGTTCAAACAACTTATTCAATTTAAATTTTAATATTTTAAGATCAATTCAAAACAATATCTAAAAAATTTTAAATTATTCTTCATTTTTTTCGACAAACGCAAAGAGTATATCATTAAAGCAAAATTCCCGAAAATTGGGGTATTTGAATTTTGACATTGTGAATTATGTTGACGTCTTGTGTAAAGGGACTTGTCATTTCAGAGGGATGTGACTCCCATTGATGCTTGGAAGGATCCTTAAGTACCTTGGTGCTCCTAATTTAGACCTAACCCAAGGGATAATATGGACGAGATGTCGCTGAGGATTCATGAGGTAATTCTACAGCGATGGCGTGACTGGGATGTAACAATGTTTTAGCTAAGGGTAGTAATTGAGCAAGTTCAAGCCTCATCTATCCATATTAATCAGTTCAACTCAACTT
>JACYFF010003369.1:6376334-6406334 GCA_017589665.1 Selenicereus undatus | reverse complement strand
TTCAAAATGTTAATTTATGAAGGATTTCAACTCACAGATACCATCAACATCATCTCTGATCCAGTAATAATCATGTCATCTACCATCAATGGAGCTAGATGAAAATCCAAAAACAACACAACGAAGCTAAATTTTGATAACCAAGCTTCGAAGCCTATCTATCTCAACCCATACAAAGCTCGTCAGGAACAATGTACCTGTTTGGGGGATCATCATAACCAGGCAGTGATCCCATATAGAGTTCTTGGGTCAAATCCCTACACAGGAACACATTCTTTACATCCATCTAAAATAAACCCTACTCCTTATTTGCAGCAGCAAGTAAACATCTCATAGAAGTGAAGCGAGCTACAGGAGCTAATGACTTCTCAGAGTCAATGCCATATTTTTCACTAGAGCCAAGAATAACAAAGCTAGCTTTATATCTTTCAATTTCACCATTGACATGAGTCTTAATTTTGTAGATGTATCTACACCCGGCCCTATGGTAGATGTAACAAACTTCTAACAACCAAATGCTGAGGTGGCAACGTTGTTTAATTCTCTCTAACACCCCACTCAAGTTGGAGGGTGTATAAGATGAAACCCCCAACTTGCTAAGTAGATGGTGATGTTGAATACCAGGAAGAGATTTTGTGAAAATGTCTACAAGCTGTTCTTTGGTCTTGATGTAGGAAAAGGAAATTAAGCCTTCATGGAGCTTCTCTCGAATGAAGTGACAGTCCAACTCTATGTGCTTGGTTCTCTCATGATAAACAAGATTTTTAGCGATGTAAATAGCAACCTGGCTGTCAATTTTGATAGGGACAGGAATAATAGAAGGGAATTGAAGCTCAGAAAGAAGCCTTGTTAACCAAGAGAGCTCGGCAGTAACAGTCCTCATTGATCTGTATTCTACTTCTGTAGAGGACAAAGCCACAGTGGGCTGCTTCTTTGATTTCCAAGAAATGGGACTTCCTCCCATCATAATAAACTAACCACTAACAGATCTTCGAGTGCAAGGACACAGTGCCCAATCAGAGTAACAAAAAGCTTCCAAGTTGTAGTAATCTCTATTATTGAAAAATAGACCTTGAGCAGGATCCCTTTTTATGTATCTCAGGGTATGTAATGCTGCAGTCCAATGAGACACAATAGGTGCTTGAAGAAATTGACTGAGGTATTGCACTGAAAATTCAATGTTGGGTCCATTATTGGTGAGGTAGTTAAGTTTCCCCACAAGTTTCCTGTAATTAGTAACATCAGCAAAGCTGTCTTCATTGGATAGTCCTCTGGATAGGGGTCCCAAAGGACAGGTAGCAGCTGGGAGGATATCACATTGAAATTCCTTCAGAAGGTCCAAAGCAAACTTTCTTTGTGTGAGAATAGTGCCATTGGGGACCTTAATCACCTCCATTCCCAGAAAATAATTCAGCTCACCTAGGTCCTTGATTTTAAACTTACCATCAAGGAAAGCCTTTAATGCTGCAATTTCTGAAGAATTATTGCCTGTGACAACTATGTCATCCACATAAACAGCAAGGAGAACAAGGGATTGTCCTTGCTATTTGTAGAACAATGAATAATCATTTCTGGAATGCTGAAAACCAATATCCTTCAAAGTATAAGAGAGTTTAGCATACCATTGGCAAGAAGCTTGTTTGAGACCATACAATGATTTCTTAAGCTTGCAAGCAATGTTGCTAGAAGGAACAGCTAGTCCCTGTGGATGTTTCATGTACATGTCTTCATATAAATCACCATGTAAAAAGGCATTATTAACATTTGGAAGATAGGCCACTTTTTCTTAACTGCAATTGCAATTAGACTTCGTATTGTAGTCATCTTAACAACAGGAGAGAATGTCCCTGTGTAGTCTACACCTTCTTTTTGTGTAAAGCCACGTATGACAAGTCTTGCTTTACATCTTTCAACGCTTCTATCAGCCTTGTATTTAATCTTATACACCCATTTACAGCTTATTGGCCTCTTGCCTGCAGGAAGGGGAACTAATTCCCAAGTGTTGTTGGCTTGAAGAGCCTCAAACTCCTTGTTCATGGCCTCCTGCCATGCTGGATTTGTGTAAGCATCTTCATAGGATCTAGGCTCCTTATAGGAGTCCAAGTGTTGAAGTAAAATAGTAGCCTCTGATGGCAAAGAATTTGGGCCAATAGAGGTGACATTGCAACGTATAGCAGTGACTGTGTTACTACAGCAAAACTGCTTAGAAGAATCTTTCATAACATTGCTACAAACATACTCTGATAGATAGGAAGGAGTCTTGTGAGGACTATTAGATCTTCTTGTTGGCTTAGAGGAGGATAAATGGGGAGAAGAGTTGCTTGCTGGAGTGGATAATGGAGAGCTGGAGACAGTGTTTTGTATCTATTCTGTATCACCATTTGGGAAGGAGTTTGAGAATCCTTCAAGGTCCTGATACTCATAAGAATTAGGAGCAGGAAACATTGGAGGACCATTAGTGACTGAGATATGATGATAAGAAAGTATTGTTTCATGAAATATCACATCTCTAGAGGTAAATACTTGATGTGTTTCAAGATTCAACACCTTGTAAGCTTTTTGTCCAAAAGGACACCCTAAAAACACACATGGAACAACCCTAGGCTGGAATTTATCTCTGCCAGATTTTAAAGTGCAAGCATAACAAAGACTTCCAAACACTCGAAGATGATCATAACTTGGTTTCTAACCAAACAGTAAGTGAAAAGGGCTCAGACCTTTAAGAACTTTGGAAGGAAATCTATTTATGAGGTAAGTGGCAGTTAAGACACACTCCCCCCAATACTTAATAGGTAGGCCAGAATGAAACAAGAGAGCCCTAAAAGTCTCAAGTAGATGCTTGTGCTTTCATTCAATCACACCATTTTGTTGTGGTGTTCCTGCACAACTGGTTTGATGAAGGATCCCTTTGGCCATAAAGTACTCTATGGTTTCCTTGGCAAGACCAAGTTCAAGTGCATTGTCTAACCTTATAGTCTGCACCTTTGTATTGAATTGAGTACTGACCATCTCTATAGAGGCTCTAATGATAGACATAGCATTACTCTTAGTTATCAACAGATGTGTCCAAGTAGTTCGACTATAATCATCAACTATGGTCAAAAAATACTTGTAACCATTGTATGTTTGAAGACGATAAGGACCCCATAAATCAATGTGGATGAGCTCAAAGATGTGTGTAGAGTGAACTTGACTATGAGGGAATGACAATCTATGTTGCCTAGCCCTAGAACAAATGAGACACTGTTTTATTACATCAGCAGAAACATAAGAAGGTAATAATCCCAAACTTTGTAATTTGACAAAAGGCAAGTGTCCAAGTCCGGCATGCCAAAGAGAAAAATCATCTAAAAAACTCCTAGCTGTGTATGCAGAGCCTTGAAGTGCTGGAGAAAAATTGTTAGAACAACAATCATTAGCAGCAACATCTTGATTGAATACATGGTTGAACTGCAACAAGTAAAGACCTCCAAAATGCTCACCAAGAACCTAAGGCCTCTTCATTGAAGGGGCCTGCATAAGACAACATTTAGGAGTAAAAACCACATAGCATCCATCTTGATGGCATAACTTGCTTACTGATAACAAATTATATTTGAAACTGGGGATATAAAGCACCCCATGTAAAAGAAAACCATCACTGAGCATGACAGTTCCTGAATAGGTAACAGCTACACTTTTTCCATTAGGTAAAGTGACAGCAAGAGGCCTGGAAAGACTTGTTAAAGCAGTGAAAAAATCTTTGTTGTGACACATATGATCACTAGCCCCAGTGTCAATAATCCATATATCTTTCCAATCAGTAATTAAGGATAACAGACATAAATTCTGTTTGTACCCAGTGATGTTTATACCTGCCATGCTTGTGAATGCTGTGGAAGAGCCAGAATAACCAGAACTATAATATGGAGCATTGAGCCCTGTCTTGTTGGCTTGGACATTCTAGAGCAATGCTATGAGTTGGCTTGATTGTTCTTTGGTTAATCCTGGGACTGTAATATCACTCTGTGAACCAGAGGTCTTGCATTCTTGAGTAGGGACCAAATTGTCTTGGTCAGTGGTTTGCACTAAGGCAGCTATCCTTCTTGGATTCTTGAATTTGAAATTTTATGGGACACCATGTAACCTATAACATTTATCAATGGAATGCCCAGGTTTCTTACAATAGTTGTAGAACAAACTGGATCTCTTTGTAGTAACCCTTTCAAGCTTGTTTGGAATGTTTTCAAATCTACCTTCACCCCTGTCCATCCTTCCCTTGTAGATATTTGGTTTGTGTACTTGAATAGCTAAAGACGCAGAATCACCAACAAAGTGACCAGCAGACCTGATCTCTCTTTGTTTCTCTTCTTGAACTAACATAGAGTAGACTTGACTAATGGATGGTAGAGGCCTCATCATAAGAATGTTACCTCTAACAGCATTGTAATCTTCATTTAGTACCATTAGGAACTGCAATAGTTTCTGGTTCTGATCTCTTTTGTGCATTTGTTCAGTAGAAGAACAAGTACAAGAAGGTATTTCATCAAGGTCATCTAGTTCATCCCATAGACTTTTCACCTTTGTGAAATATGATGCTATATCATCTGCACCTTGACTAGCAGTGCACAGTTCTTTCTTAACATGATATAATTTTGCACCATTAACTTGACCAAATCGTTCTTCTAATTCAATCCATATTTGCCTAGCAGTTTTGGCATATATGATACTATTTGCAATATTTTTAGCCAAGACATTTAAAATCTAGGACATTACCATGTCATTGCACCTTACCCATTTCTTCAGATTTGGTGAAGAAGATTGAGGTCTGGTAAGACTTCAATCAACAAAATAGAGCTTGCTTTTGGTGGACAGAGCTATTGTCATTGCGCGCTTCCATGATCCAAAACCGTTACCATCAAAAACAGTGGATACAAGCAGCAGGTCAGGATGATCTGAAGGATGTAAAAGATATGGTTCAGCAAGATCTTCAGCTGGAATCTCTGTATCTGTTGTTGTCATTTCCAGATTTGAAGAAAGAAATATATGTATGAATGAATATCAATCAAAGAATTTGTATAGAGATTGTATGGTTTCTTGTAAAGAGAGGTAGAATTTCTGAAACTAGAAAACAAAAGAAACACAAGAAAGAATAAAATGAACTAATGAAGATGAATCAATCAGTTAAGAGAGATCTAGAAAAAACATGAAGAAATGAGCAGCTTCAAAGATCTCCATGGCTCTGATACCAAGTTAACATGGGGACCTCGAGTCTATGAAGGCAACAACCAATGAGGAACTAGAGAGAGAGAGAGAGAGAGAGAGAGAGAGAGAGCTTTCTAGATGAACTCATCGTATTGATTCAATCATACAGTACATGCTCGTTATATACAACTTATTATGCAAGAAGAGAGAAAGAAGAAGAATAACCAATATAACAAACTGTCTAACAATGTAACAAACTTCTAACAACCAAATGCTGAGGTGGCAAGGCTGTTTAATTCTCTCTGACAGATTTACCATGTGGTAAGTCAACCTCACCCCAGGTATTTGCCTTAAGCAATTCTTGTAATTCTTCCTTGATATCTTCTTGCCAAAGCGAATTAGAACTTGCTTCTATAAGTTGAGGGCATACAAAGAAAGACAACAACGACATAATGTTGGTAGTAATTGAGATACCCATAGAGTATGTGTATCTTATCGGAACGACGAGCTTGAGAGGAATTTTCTAACTGATGGTGCCGAAGATTCATGATCAGAAGTTTTATGAGTAGAAAGAGTGAATCAGATACTTCAATACACTCAGTAGCAAGTTTGTCACGTGATGGTAGTAGAGATGATGTGCTAGGAGATTGACTTGCAGGACTTTATTGAGTTTGGAGATAGTGACTATAATTTATACGTTCCTCCTTATCTGGAGGCAATTTCATTACAGGATTAGTCGAAAATCGAATGCCTTGATCGGATACATGAAATTCGGAGTTAGATGAGAACATCTTGTCCTCCCAAAATACAATGTGTCAAGAAGTCTGAAGACATAATCAGATCCCAATAGTGGTAACCTTTATGGTCATGAATTCCGTAACCATAAGTGAGCTCACGACTTGAATTTGCTATACTCATGGGATTCCAAAGAACAAAACAAGCACAACCAAAATATAGGAAGCTCATTGTAATCGAAAGGTTCACCATACAAGAGCTCGTGTAGAGATTGATGTCCACTTACAGAGGATGAAATTAGGTTAATATTATGAACTATAGTAAGAGCAGCTTCACCCCAAAATGCTTCTGGACAAGATGCAAATATCATCAATGCATGAATATTGTCCATAATATGTTGGCTTTTCGTTTTGCCATCCATTTTGTTGAGAAGTTCCAGGACAAGAATGTTGAAGAGTGGTCCGATTTTGAGAAAGAAAGCCAGAAATTTCTCTTCCCTACATTCCATGAAAATTATCACATCGAGAAGTCTTGATTCTGTAGGAAAATTCAGTATGCACCATATATGGATGCAAAGTTATGATTTGTCTTCTGCAATTCTTATCAAATTTTAAGAAGGTAGATCCACACATATTTCGAATACTCATCAACAAATATTACAAAGGACTAAATCTACTCATTGTCAAGTTGCTGCAGCACCCAAATATTCGAACGGACTAAATCAAATGGTGTACTTTTTTTCTTTTGGTAATTGGTGACCTATAAAAATAGGCACTGTAATAAGCTTGCGCCCCAATCCGCAATACTCCTTGTAACTTGTAAGCGGCACTCTACCCATGAAAATATTGCTTAAAAACTTCTAAGTCAGACATGAGTTTGATCTAGTCTTGTGACATTGGCTCAAGTTTTGGGCGAAATCCAGTTGCCATTGTTTAAACAATCTTTCGAGTCAACGTCAATTATCAAAGTGCATGGAACTTTTGTATGACTTAATATTCTTTAATAGAAATGACATGTTCATTACTATCAATTTCTTACGAACAATACCATTTCTAATTATTAGCATACTGGATATATCTGCATGAACATACATGAAATTGAATCATAAAAATATAATTGAAACATTTACGACAGCGTAAATTTGGTTGTAATTGATCTTATTTTCTTCCAATGATAAACAAATTCTTTTAGTGATACGTAAAGAAACATTTACAATGGATTATGCTGTCGTAGATAACTTAAAAGCTTTCATGGAAGCATACACCCTTTTACGATGGAGGCAATGGTCGTCATAAAAGATACACAATTTTTACTATGGAAATAAATCACCATTGTAAAAGCATGTGATACTATTTATGACAAGGTATTCTACAACGGTCCACAATGTAGGGTAAAAATCATTGTAAAAGGTCACTAATGACAATTTATGCGCCAAGACAGTCTATGGGTGATAACTGTTTGATTGCTCCAGACTATGGAAACTATTAAACAGGAATGCTCAAGATCTCATTTTACAACTTTGAAAGTGGATTATGGACGGCCCACAATTTAGGGTAAAAATTCATAGAGTGGGATTTCTTGGAGATCTTACTATATATGCTTATTTGGACTGCCCGAGTTGTGGGTACAGTTGATTATGGACTGTATAACAACATCCTTGAGCGTTTAAGCAATAGAGTTCTTCCCAACATTTCTTTTCAAGTTAGCTAGACTTGTCAATTCGGGCGGGCGGGTCAAATATGGATCGGGTGTACATGGGTTCGGGTAAAATACGGGTCGGGTGTATTTCGGGTTTGGGTAAAATACAGGCGGGTGTATTTCAGTTTTACGGATTTCGGATCAACCCAACGGGCGTGAAGCGCCTTTTTAATGAATTATTTTTTTTTTTGTCAAAATCAAAAATTCGGTGTATTTATTACTTAAAATTGTCTACATTTAATGAACAAGCATTGTAATTGTAATTTTTTCAAAAAATATCAAAAATATCCAAATTTTTCAACATGATATATGAAATTCATGTGCAGGTGGACAATGAGTCAGATTTAGATCGATTGACCCGTATATTAAAATATTAATAATTGGTTGGATCATTCATAGGTCGGCCCATCTAAATCATGTTAACGAGTCGGAACGGTTTGACCCGTTAATAGCCCGTTTAATAATTTGATGTTTCGTGAATTAACTTAGCATTACCTAATTAAGCATACTTTATTAGTACATTGATTCTAACACGAACATAAGTTGGTCAATTGCCCAACATTGGCTTAGATTTGAGACCAATTAGAAGGAATCCAAACAAAAGAATATTATATACGCGCATGATATTATAATTATCTATTAATTATAAAATCAAAATTTTAGATTATTATAGAATAATCTTATTTAAAATGCGATGAGACGTATTCATTTTACGAATAATATAATTGTATGACTCGCACATTTGCAATACTTATCTAATTCTAAATTGTTTTTCTTAATATTAGAGTTGTTTAATGGCCATTTCAAAAATTGGACAATTTATAAGTTGTATATGATGATGTTTTATGGGAAAAAAAAAGGGAACCATTGTCTAGTTTGCGAAGGGATGTGGTAATTGCATAACGTCTTTCCAAACGATTCATGATAATGAAAAACTATTATTGTTAAGAGGAAAAATTAAAGAAAATAAAAGGTAAGTATATAATATTCTGGTCGAGCGGTCGAGTTCGGGTTCGGGTCAGGTTTGATCCAAAAATTTTCGGGGTTTTCGGGTTCGGTTTATTTCGGGTTCGGGTTGAGAAAATTGTGCTCAAAATCCAAAACTTTTGGACAGGTTCGGGTCGGATTTTCGGATCGGATCAATTTTTGTCAGGTCTTAAGTTAGCATATGCAGCCAATGATCCTCCCACTTCAATGAACATAGAGATCGGCATCTTACTGCAGAGACAACATGAATGCGTCAAATCTTTAATATCTACTTGAGGGTGTGACTAAGGTGAGATTGGAACCCCATTTATGGGTCTTCTGGACCCATCAGCTGTCTAAATGGATTTTGCATTTGGAATTCCACGAGTCCGATGTAATACTCCAATTCCATCTTCCAACACATGAGTGCGTGGAATACGCCACTGCTTTCTTAGAAAACTTGTTAAGAAGAAGTAAGAGTATATCATTTGCACCAGAATTAATATGTTGATGTAATCCACTTTAAATAGTCAATGTGATTCATGTATGGCAACTGAAGAAGTAGGAAACTTCTAGTATGATGGCAACTGAAGCTCAACTCTTCAAATCTATCAAGTCTATTCGAATGAACCTAATAAAACGAATCATCAACTGTCAAAATAAAAACAGTTACATTTCACTAGCTTACGCTGACAATCTGCTAATATGATTGCATTATTTAAATTAAAAAAGATAAGGGTGTTTCAATAGGTTAAAATTGAAAATCTACTAAACTACTGCAATATGGTTTCATCATTTAAATTCTGAACGTATGCACAGTTTAAATGAACAGTATGTATCCACAAGTCCAGCTGTGCGCTAAGTTTAGACCTGGCAAATGGATCATTTGGTTCAGGTACAGGTCAGGTCATGTTCGGGTTGGGTCATGTTCGGATTAAGTGACATGTTTCGGTCGGGTATGGTTCGGGTTGGGTCGATTTTGGATCAACCAATTTTTGGTCAAATACGTTCGTCATGCCAAAACAAGCAATTTTGTAGAAAATTTCGAGTCGGGTATGGTTCGGTTCGGGTCAATTCGGGTTACGGGTCGACTTTTGGGTGAGCATATTTCCGGTGTCCAGTCCAGTATGGGTCCGGGTCGTTCGGTTCGGGTTTCTGGTCTCGGGTCAGTTTTGCTAGGTCTAGCCAAGTTGGATTCCGCTCTTCGAAAGTTTTGGTAGGAGGTTAACCTAGGCCAAAAACCATTATTATTTCCTTGCCTGCACTCTAGTGATATAGATTCTTATAAACCTAAGAACTTAGGCAATTCAGGGTTTTGAACGTCTAGGGATATTGATAGAGATCTTCTGTTCAAATTAGGTGGTTTGTCCTAATCAATCCTAACAATTTGGGCCTCTAGTCTTATTAATAAGTATGCTTGTCATGACAATAGGCTTACGGGTAGACTGGCCACTTGCGATTCTACATGGAAACCGTGAGTGGGATGTAGCACGGATAGGGAGATTTCTGAGGAGGAGATTAATTGTGGATAATATTCTAAATGCTCCCCTCCTCAAGTCCTCAGAGAGATTACTATGTAAATTAAAAATTAGACCTATTTAGTGAACCTTAAACACTAATTATTTGTAAAAAGAAATATATAAAGTGTGTTTTTTCTAGCATGTTTACAAAATAATTGGAAGTCATATGCGTTCAAACTGCTCACTATTTTTTTTAAAAATATGTATCATGAGAGCGAAAATATTACTACGGAACATACTATAGTATTTGAGCCGTCGAGCATAATAATGCATAATACGGAAACATAGAATGTGGCAAGCAACAATACATTTAGGGAGATTGTTGAATTCTCTACATTGGAACCATTTGATATCATTAAAGTAGAAAATTATCAAGCTCAAAATCATCAAATTGAGAGCAAATAATTTCGATTAATGAAGTATAGCTAAAGTAAACTTTTACTGCATGCTATAATGAATTCAAATATGAAATCAATTTTGGACCAAATATATTTGAAATGACAATTAGCATTGAAACATGTTACAAGCTGTGAGCTAAAGGGGAATGAAGAATGTGGGAAAGAATGGAAAGAATCATATTTGCTATTCTATCTCTCCGATGTACATCATCTGGCTATTTTATATACAGAGGTTGATTGCATTTGTTAGAGATAATCTGCAACTGATCACATGGGGAAGGGAAAATTAGTTACAACTGAATTCTTTTATTTGTCTAACAAACACAAATAACTAACTTCTGTAATAGCCATCCTCAACACCCCCCCTCAAGCTGGGGTGGGGAAGAATTGCAATGATTGCCCATCCCCAGCTTGGATAAAATCTCGACATGTTGACCTAAAGGGAGAACTTTAGTTAGAATGTCTGCGAGCTGAAGAGAAGTGGGAAGATAAGCAACCTCTAACAAGCCTTGAAGCACCTTTTCACATGTAAAGTGGCAATCAATCTCGATGTGCTTGGTACGTTCATGGAATACAGGATTTTTGGCAATTTACAAAGCGGACTGATTATCACAATGAAGAGTAACAGGTTGCAATTGAGGAACCCCAAGTTCAGATGAGAGCCTGACTAACCAGGTCACTTCAGTAGTTGCTTGAGACATAGCTCAGTATTCTGCCTCAACAGAACTTTTGGAGACAGTGGGCTGTTTCTTGGACTTCCAACTTATAGGAGAGGTACCCATTAAAACTATATAACCAATGATAGAGCGTCTATTGTTGGGACAAGAAGCCTAATCACTGTCACAAAATGCTTTGAGCAGGAGAGGACCATCAACTCGAAGGAGAATACCTTGCCCAGCAGTACCTTGCAAGTACCTCAGAGCATGCTCAAGTGCTATCATATGAGAAGTGCGAGGAGATTGCATGAATTGGCTTAAGTTTTGCACAACATAAGAAAGGTTAGGACGAGTGTTTGTTAAGAAATTGAGCTTGCCAATAATGGTCCTGTAATAAGAAGGATCCTACAGAAGATTTCCATCTTCCATGGCCAATTTGCAATGCAAAGGAAGAGGTGTAGCAGCTTTGAATTAAGAAAGCCAGTGTGTAGCAGCAGATCATGTGTAAATTTTCGCTGGGATAATGAGATGCCATCAGGTAAATGAGTGACTTCAAAACCCAAAAAATAATGGAGATGGCTCAAATCCTTAATGCCAAAGGTGGAGTGAAGATGTTGTTTGAGAGTGGCAATGTCATCAATATTGGAACCAGTGATGAGAATATCATCAACATAAACAGCCACAATTGTCAGATTAGAGCCAGTAGACTTCAAGAAGAGAGAATAATCTTTTTTGGATGGTGTGTAGCCTTGCTGCTTCAAGAAATCAGTCAATTTGGCAAACCATTGCCTACAAGCCTGTTGAAGACCATAGAGGGATTTTTGTCGCTTGTAAACTTTGTTGTGACGGTTAGGAATACCTTCTAGCATCTTCATGTAAACATCCTCATATAAGTCACCATGCAAAAAAGCATTATTAACATCAAGTTGGAAAATCTGCCAGTGTTTGTGAGCAGCTAGAGCTAGAATAACTCTTATAGTAGTCATCTTAACAACAGGGGAAAAAGTTTCAGTGAAGTCTATGCCCTCTCTTTGAGTATTCCCTCTTATGACTAATCTGGCTTTATACCTTTCTAGAGAGCCATTAGCTTTGAGCTTGACCTTATATACCCATTTACTACTAATAGCCTTTTTACCAGCTAGGAGATCAACTTCAGTCCAAGTGTTATTGACCTGTAAGGCTGAATTTTAGTTTCCATAGCCTGAACCCAAAGTGGATCAAGTGATGCTTGTTTATAGGAAGTAGGCACATGTAAGGAAATGAGGGCTTGAGAATGAGCAGGAGAAAGAGAAGGTAATTGATTGAGGTGAACAAGACTGTAGAAAGGCGCAAGGGAAGAAACAACAAAGGGGTCAGAAAATGAAGAAATTGTACTGGAACAAACATAGTCCTGCAAATGAGAGGGTGTTTTGATAGACCGAGCAGTCCTTCTTAAAGGAGGAAAATGGTCTGTGGAGGATAAACGCGCAACTGACTGAGGTTGACTGTCATCTTGAGACGGTGAAGAGGGGGAAGAAGAGAGCACAGGTGTGGAAGAAAGAGAAGAAGATGTGGTTGTAGCTAAAAGAGGTAGAGGAAGGAGAAGGAGATGTATTGAAGGAAAAATCTGGAGGACTAGGGTATAAACAAATTGGTGAGGGTAAAGGAGAAGAAATGGAGGAGTTAGAAAGGTGATGAAAGGAGAAATATGTTTCATAGAAGTAAACATCTCGACTGGAAACAATTTTCTTAGTGACAAGTTCATAGACCTTATAAGCCTTTTTACCATAAGGATAACCAAGAAAAACACAAGGATTACCTTCGGGGGCAAACTTATCTCTATTGTGTTTGGGTGTGCAATGAAGTAAAGAGAACCAAAAGACCTGAGGCGAGAGTAAGAAGGAGCTTGACCATGTAACAATTCATAAGGAGTCTTGTTATGAAGGACAGAAGAAGGCATTCTGTTAATCATGTATGTTGCTGTGAGAAGGCACTCGTCCCAGAGTCTGATGGGAATTTGGGATTGAAAGAACAAAGCCCTAGCTATTTCAAGTAAGTGCTTATGCTTTCTCTCAACAATTCTATTCTGTTGAGGTGTGCTTATACAGGATGTCTGATGAATAATGCCATGTTTAGCAAAGAAAGCCAAGGCTGTGGTATCAGAAAATTCAAGGCCATTGTTAGATCGAATGATCTAGACTGTGGTTTGAAATTGTGTTTGAATGAAAGCAATGAAAGACTTGAGAATTGGAAAAGCATTGGATTTGGTTGCCAGAAGATGAGTCCAAGTGGCTCATGAAAAATCATCAACAATAGTGAGAAAATACTTATATCCATTGTCAGTAGAATTTACATATGGACCCCAAAGATCAACATGTAACATTTCAAATTTATGAGTAGTACATGAAGCACTAAGAGGAAAAGAGGCTTTATGTTGTTTAGCCTTATGACAAACTTGACATATAGAACTGGGCTTAGACTTACAAGAAGAAATAATATCAATGTGCTTCATATTGTCAAAAGACATATGACCAAGCCTACAATGCCAAAGTTCTAAAGGAGACATTTGACAAGAGAAGGAAAAAATAGAACTGTTGTTGAACTGGGATGTAGGAGTTGGAGTGCTGGTCAGACTGGAGTTGCAGAACTTGTGGTCCACAAAGTAGAGCCCATCAACTTCTTTAACAATTGCCGAAGGTTGCTTCATTGAAAGGTCTTGAATGTAACATGTGTTAGGATAAAAAATCACATGTGCTGATAATTGTTTGGCTAACTTACTAGCAGACAGCAGATTATAGTGAAAATCTGGAACATGTAAAGCATTGGAGAGAGTCAGAGAAGGAGTGAGTTGAATAGTTCCAACATTGTGGATTTTAGCTTTTTTACCATTAGGCATAGTGATAAAGGAATCTTGTGGAAGAGGGGAATAAGAGGAGAAGTATTGTAGGTTAGGTGTGATGTGATTTGTAGCACCACTGTTAATGATTCATTTTAAGCCTACCTACCAACATAGCTGCACCAGTGGAATCACCTGAGGTTGAAGCTGACAAATAAGAAATCTTACCTGCCAACATAGCTGCACCAATGGAATCACCTAAGGTTGAAGCTGAAGTCTCAAGATCATGTTTCCTTAGTATGGTAAGAAGTTTATCATACTGGTTAGGAGTGAGGAATGGGGCAGACAGTTCTTGATCAGTAACCGGAGGAACTTCATGTTGGGCTGTAGCTACTACTCTTTTGCCTCTGTCTATAGGTGCATTTCCTTTCTGTCTTTGCAATTTGAAACACCTATCAATGGTATGACCATTTCTCCTACAGTAGTTGCAGAATAGAGGTGTTCTTCTTGAAGAAAGTGTGGAGGTAAGCTGTTGAGTATGGTATTTCTGAGAAGGAAAGTTGTTGGTTCTGTGTTGAGAGAGAAATGCAGAGGAGTCTCCAAGTATGGAAGAAGAAGTTTGGAGTTCTCTTCGTCTCTCTTCTTGAAGAACCATACTTTAAGCTTGGCCAATTTATGGCATAGGATGAGACATGAGAATATTTCCTCTTACCACAACATATACATCATTCAAGCCCATAAGGAATTGAATTAAATGTTGATTCTCAATTAATTTAACCATAGCATTTCCAGCAGGACAGTCAGAATTAGGGCATGTAGGAATGCTCACAAGTGCATCATATTCATCCCAAAGAATCTTGCATTTAGTAAAATATTCTGAGACTTATAGACTACCTTGAGAAAGGTTATTGATCTCCCTTTGTACCTGAAATATCTTGGTTCCTTGACTTTGTCCATAACAAAGTTCAAGTTCCTCCAAGATTTGCTTAGCAGTGGAGCAAAATAGCACACTAGTGGCAATATCCTTCCTGATGGAATGGAGCAACCAGGATATTACCATTGCATTGTAACGTTCCCATTGAGAAACCAGAGGGCCAGTAGCAGGATTAGAATAAGATCCATTAACGAACCCTAGCTTATTCTTTGAAACAAGAGAGACCTCACAAGATCGTTTCCATTGACCATAATTTGTGCCTATGAGAGGCTCTGATGACAAACTGCAGTTTGGTTTATCAGAAGGATGGAGAAAAAACTCATGAGTATGACCAAGAATAGTTACATCAGAGGCTGCCATTGATGAATTCTGAAGGACTAATAATGGGTTTGAATTAGATGTTGAGGAGATGAACCGGATTGAGTGATGTAATCAATCGATGAATCAAAAAAGAAGGAATGCAATTAACAATGGCAGAATATGGAAAATGAGGATTCGGCCATTGAGGCTCTGATACCATGTTACAAGCTGTGAGTTAAAGGGAAATGAAGAATGAGGGAAAGAATGGAAAGAATCATATTTGCTATTCTATCTGTCCGATGTACATCATCTGGCTATTTTATATACAGAGGATGATGGCATTTGTTAGAGACAATCTGCAACTAATCAAATGGGGAAGGGAAAATTAGTTACAACTGAATTCTGTTATTTGTCTAACAAACAGAAATATCTAACTTCTGTAATAGCCATCCTCAACAAAACATTATTGGAAAAACATCAACTTATTAATTTGCGTTCGTTATCTTTCATTTAAGCACTTCTAACTTAAATGACCTTGTAATCACAAATTACAAAGATTGAATTTTTATAGATTCAATTGATTTGAATGGGTTACAATCTCTATGGATACAAAATCTTCTGATTCTTTCTCTCTCAAGGATGGATTTTCCAACCCTAAAACAAAGGGCGGTGGGGATCTATTTATAGGAAAACCCCTCCTCCCAAGTCAAGACAGGCCTTGACTTGGGTTTTGGGCTTTGACTTAGGTTTTGGGCCTTTCAATCAAGCCTTATCCTAGGCTACCTGACTTTCGTTTGTTCGACTTTGACTTTGACTATGACTTTGACTTGGGAGTCTTTCGGGCTTGAACCGAGTATTGACTTGGAAGTCGCCTCAAGCTTTAACCGGATGTTGACTTGAGAGCCGTTTTTGATGTTTGACTTGTGAGTCAATTTTGACTTTGACCTTTTGACTTTGACTTTGACCGCGCTATCACTTGAACGTCGTTCAGGCTTTAGGTCGTGGCTTGACTTGGAAGTCGTCTTGAGTCTCGATTTGGGCTTTGACTCGAATTTTAACTGAACTCAGACTTGGTAGTCAGCTGGGCTTCATTTTGGGCTTGACCTGCAAGTCTTTGGGCTTGATTAAATTAATTAAAAGGGTTCACCCAATTAATTAATTAAATTTAATTTTGGTACGACACGAACAAATTTTGAGTGCCTACAGACTTACGTGCCACACAATTCTAGATTTTTGTCACTTTTAAAACTTAACTTTGAGTTAAAGTGCCACTCAACTTATTATCCATGTCAATAATGCTATTGAATAGAAAGAGAAAATGAAAATGTGAAAAAGAAAATCCCTATGCCTGCTTATTCTTTTTTTAGTATTTATAATTACCACTCTCTTTTTTTTAGTTCAAATTTCATGAGCTAAGGCATGAAACTCTAGAAAAATTTATTCATGTCAAATGTGTTTTTACCTATGGCAACTGTTTCCCAAGTTATTCAGCAGCATTATTGACATGAATAATAAGTTAGGTGATGAATTCAGTGACACTCAGGTCATTTAACTCATTTCTTGAGGATTGAATAAAAAGCTAGTAAGAAACATGAAGCTATATGTATGTTTAAAAAGCAATGTCAATGTCGTAATGTCATTGACTCCCAATGAGGCAAGATCATTCGGCATGACAGTGAGCTGAGACATTTTGCAGATATTGGAAATAGGCAAGGCCAAGGGAGGGTTTTACGAGGCCATGAGATACTTCCAGGCAACATATGACAAAAGTTCACCTAATCATGTACAGAGAAAGAACTGAGGATTTGTGGAGTTTATAGACGAATTTCTCAGAAAACAATCATGTACACTGACAATATAATTGCTACGTAAATTTCACGTATCAAATTCTATGTGCAAATGTGGCACTTGCTCAACTTTTGATCCAATATAGTCTCTGTTGACAAATTGCTCAATGGAATTTTGTCACCTCAATTTTTTCGTAGTTGTCTATTTAAAATTTTAGCACATCCATTTAGTATATAGCGAGTGAATCTACATGTTTTATCGATATCCATGAATAGCTTTAGATTTCTAAGAGAAAAATCTCACCCTTTCTGTAGAAGAGAGCAATAGCTGGAGAGAAATATCAAGGGATGTTAGAAAAAAGGCCAGCTGCCAGCTGTGCATAGTTTGTTACAATATTGTTAGTTAGTTACAGGATATTCTTTTATTTTTCTGCCGGTTTTGTACAAGTTAGTTTTTTCAATAAGATGAATAGGATCGAGAGCATGAAAGTTGATCTACTCTCTCTTCTAATCTTGATCATAATCTGATCGATTGCATCTTGTTTCCAATTGATCAAACATCATCATGGTATAAGAGCAGTCAAATTCTGATTCATCTTTTTTTTTCGATCATATGATTTGATTCATCACTGATCAAGCTTAACTCTGAATTCATAAAGTTTGTCTTTCCATTCGATTGAATGAATATCATTCTCAATCAATCAAGTTTCATCATCATTGTGATCCAGAATCCAGATCTTGATTCACAATGTCAGCAGAGAGGAGTCGAGGCAATCTAGCATTTACAGATCTTCAGAATCCCTTGTTCTTGCATCCCTCAGAAGGTCCAGGTTCTCTAGCAATCCAAGAAAAGTTGGTAGGTGCAAAGAACTATCGATCCTGGAGGAGAAATGTAGAAATTGCACTTGCTACCAAACGAAAACTTGGATTCGTCCAAGGTATAATTACTAGACCCACTGATGATGATATAAAAGCTGAAATGTGGGATACTTACAATTGTATGATCATAGCGTGGATTCAAAATTCTATGACTGATTCTATTGGAAAATCAGTATTGTTCTTGAACTCTGCACGGGAAATCTGGGTGTAACTTGAGCAAGGATTTTCATTAAGCAATGGTTCAAGCAAATACAAAATTAATAAGGAAATATATGAGGTCAAACAGAATCACTCATCTGTGAGTGAATATTACACAAAATTGAAGTGTCTTTGGGAAGAATTGGAGGATATGAATGAGTTGCCCAAGATTACTGCTATTACAGATGAGATTACTGCATTTCTCAAAGCATTAACCAAATAAAGAGAAGAACAAAGATTATTTCGGTTTCTCAATGGCCTTGATGAGAAATATGGACCACAGAGAAGTCAATTACTGCTTATGTCAACAGTGCCAACTGTTGAAGCAACATGTTCTTTGCTTCAGCAAGAAGAAAGTCAGAGAGAGATTCTGGAAATTGGAAACCTGGAAATTGAATCAACTGCACTGTTTAGCAAAACTGGTAATGCCAAAGGGTGTAGTAAGTGTGGAAATAGAGGACATGTTAAAGAGAAGTGTTGGCAAATAATTGGATATCCTCAGTGGCATCCAAAAGCCAAGAAGTTTCCCCAGAAAAGGGATGATAAGGCACAAGCATACAAAGGCAAGACCAAAGGATTTAATGGTGGAAAACTGGCAGCTAATGCAGAAATCAATAGAGCACAATCTGCAGACACCTCACTGACTCAGACTCAAATTGAACAGCTACAGCAACTCCTGAAATTACTGCCTCAGCCGCAAGGAAATAAGCAACGTGATGCAAAAATTGATGAAGAGTTAGACACAAATTTTGCAGGTATGACCTTGTGTACACATGCTGCAGTTAATAAGTCAGAATGGATACTAGACTCTGGGGCTACAGACCATATGACTCATAATACAGAGCACCTAAGTGATATCAAGGTGCTCCATGAGAAATCCAAAATTACATTGCCAAATGGTAACTCCTCTGAAATATCCTCAATAGGCACAGTCAAATTGTCTGCAGACATAGAATTGCAAGATGTTCTGTATGTACCTGTCTTCAAGTATAATCTGCTGTCTATTCCCAAACTGACAAGAGATAGCAATTGTGTGGTCATTTTTCATCCTAAATTCTGTGTAATATAGGATTATGTCAACAACAAGACTTTGGGGATTGGTAGAAAACATGGAGGATTATACTATCTAAAAGATCAGCCATTGGATGGAGTAGACAGTAGAATGGAAACCATTATACAAAGCTTGCTGAAGATAGACAAGGACAAGATCCTGGTTGCTGGTGCAATTGATTGGTCCAAAGCTTCTGAATCTTTTGAGGTATGGCATAAGAGACTTGGTCATGCCCCCTTGAACAAGCTGAAGCTTATTTCAAATCTTCAACTCAAAGTGGAAGACAATAAAGTGTGCGTGACTTGTCCAATGGCCAAGTTTACTAGGCAACCTTATAAGTCTAGTTCTAGTAAGAGTACTAATGTGTGTGAAATAATACACATGGATATATGGGGACCATATAGAGTTCCTACATATAAGGGGTATAGATATTTTTTTACTCTTGTTGATGATTGTACTCGAGCAACTTGGGTATACCTGCTGAAACACAAGTCACAGGCACTGTCTACATTCCAACAATTCATGAAATTTGTATCTACACAATTTTAGGCCACAGTTAAAGTGGTCAGATCTGATAATGCACTTGAGTTCCATAGTGAAGCCTGTCAGCAATTTTTTAACAATCTTGGCATTTTACATCAAACCTCATATGTTGATAGGCGACAACAAAATGGCCGTGTTGAAAGAAAACATAGACATCTCTTGGAGATATCTAGAGCACTAAGATTTCAAGCACATCTACCTCTTAACTTTTGGGGAGATTGTGTATTAACAGCAACATATATCATCAACAGGCTGCCTACTCCAGTGCTCAACAACAAAACACCTTATGAGATTTTGTTTGGGCATCCCCCTATTTATGAGCACATGAAAGTGTTTGGGTGCTTGGTGTTTGTTGCTCCCTCATACAAAGAAAAGGACAAATTTCAAGCAAGAGGCCTTACTTGTGTGTTCTTAGGGTACTCGGCCACCAAAAAGGGGTATAAATTGTTGGATTTACACACCAACAAAGTTATGGTGTCCAGAGATGTGAAATTTGAGGAGCACATTTTTCCTTTTCACAAGGACAGTGCCACAGCATATATGCAACCAACACCAATCAACATGACACCTAAAGTATATTTTGATGAGCCATATATTAATCTGTCACCTACAGATATAGCAGACCATGGTCAGAATGTGCACCTAGCATCTGATACTTCAGTCTCTCATGATGCTGAGAATACAGCTTCTGGACAGGAGCACTCACACCAGCAGCCTCTCACTGTGCCCTCCACATCTATGCCAGGCACACGAAGACCTGTTAGACTGACCAAGAAGTCACAATGGCTATCTGATTATGTGACTGGTGCATTCATAACTCAGGACAAGATCATATACCCTGCAGCACATCAAGTGTCTGCCACACATCTCAACCCTAAATATCAAGCCTTCTTGTCTGCTATTGACAGACAGCAAGATCCTTGCTCGTTTGCAGAAGCTGTTCAAAGTCAAATCTGGTGTGATGCTGTGAACATAGAACTACAAGCATTGGAAAGGAATGGGACTTGGAGTCTAACTAAGCTTCCTGTTGGAAAAAAGGCCATAGGCTGCAAATAGTTATTCAAAACAAAGTATAGATCAGATGGTACCATTGAAAGACATAAGGCACGACTTGTTATTCAAGGATGTAGACAGCAAAAGGGAATTGATTACGAAGAAACCTTTGCACCTATAGCAAAGATGACCATAGTCATATCTATTCTTGCTATTGCATCTATACGAGGATGGCAGGTATGCCAAATGGATATTACTAATGCGTTCTTACACGAAGACTTGGAAGAAGATGTCTACATGAAACTTCCACAAGGGTATAAAGGACAGGGGGAGCCTATTTTGTGTAGTCCAATATCAGAACCAACAAGACCAATTCCCTCCAACATTGTTTGCAAGCTTCAGAAGTTACTATATGGGTTGAAGCAAGCCCCTAGATAGTGGTTTGCTAAACTCACAGCTAGCTACAACTAGTCAAGTTTCAATCTCGTGCGAACTATTCCATACTGGTTGAAGTGCAGTAAGCGAATATTTATGGGGGATGAACCTTGACCTTGCCATCACTCTTTTGATTCGCATGTTTTTTTTAGTTTAGGGAATACTTTCTGAATCTTCTAATTCAAGCAAATAATTTTTTAAGCTCGACTTTCCTCCTTTTCGTTTGTCCAAACAAGTTAATCAATTTAAATTTTTACATTTTATGATCAATTCATAACAATATTGAGACAATACTAAATTTCTGATTAGTTTTCCTAAGTTCACAAGGAGATATAAAGGAGGGTGAAAATTTTCAAATATGAGTCCCTACTCCCAAGAACTATTGTTAAAAATCCTTATTGAAGTAGGTAATATATTGGCATGTTCAGTATACTAGTCGAATTTTTAGGTATACAATTCATAGCCTAATATAACCTCGTTGAAAGTTGCTTAACCTCTCCCTTTGTCCTTAATTGAATCATGATAATTTGCCATCTAAATTTCCTAGGGAATGTCTGAAATTTAGACATACTTCTGTATTCGTGTATCTGTATATCTGTGTATATGAATGTGTATATGTGTGTGTGGCTTCCTCAAGTGACTGATATCCTTTCTTCAGTGACACATTAATGACTATAACAAACACATATCTTCTTCAGTCATTAATGAAGTATAACATATACACATATGTGTGTTTCTATTCATATGCTATACTTCTTTTCTTGAAGCAATTGATGCTCTTTCTTCAATGATATATTAAGGGCTATAAAAAATTTTATAAGTTTTATCATGTTGTGGCTGTACATATCTTCGAAGATGAGCAATCATTAAAGTTGTACATAGTATGGCATTCATCATCATCATCTAGTTAAATATCAAGTCTTATGGTACTATTTAAATCAAAACAAATTTGTTTTTCATTCTTAATGTCTCCTTTGTTTTCCCTGTTTTAATTACATACATATTCATGACATTATCTGGTTAGAAGATCCTAAAAATGCGTTTTTTGATGCGCAATTGGCAATCATGAGTTTAATGCTATTCATTTGATAATTTGTAAGGATTTTCACAAGTGTTTAGCTAAGGGGTGTAATTGACATAGTCAAGTCTCATCATTCGATACTGATTAGCTTACCTCAACCTAAATAGCATTCACAGCATGCCCGAATCCCCATTGAGTGTGAACAAATTGAGTCGACGTTGAGAAATGTGATGAGTTAAATGTACGATTGGGAAGTGAAATAAACATGCAGTGAGATTAGTGGAGTGATTCTGAATTTAGCCAGTTGCTTACGGTGGGGTGAAAAATCAAATTGTCAACATCTTTAAAAGCATATTCACATCACTACGTTATATCTAATTATCTATATCATGCTAAAGAAATGAAAATCAAGGAAATCACATGTGATTTCATGTGGCATTAAATAAGATAGCTTGATTTTGAAGGGACATAAGAGTGGAAATGTATCAGGACGCAAAATCAACCTAGTCACATTCTTGCCCTGCTTCAAATTGTTGTTTAGACAGAAAAATCTTTAGAAAAGGAAGGTATCATGTTTCTTTTGCTTTCACAGTGCAAAAGCAAGCGTTATGATCCACCAACCCTAACATGCACAAATTTTTGCCATAAATTGAGTGGTTCATCATATGAAAAAAAAACCCATGTAATTAATTAACTATGCAATCTACGGTTTTCGTGCACAAAAATTAAGAAGTGAAGCAGTTTTGCTATATACAAAATGAAGCAAATAAAGAAGAAGAAGAGTGAGACTCTAGTGCTTTGTATCCATCCATATCAAGTAAGTGAATTACCTAAATTTTTCTTGAGATATCATCATATCTTTTTTTGTTATCTTTTTTTTTTACTAAATTTGCTCGAGGTACTGTAGTAATTACCAATATTTTCTTCCAAACCAATAGTTATATTTGTGAATTTTTTGGGGTGTTAAGTATTTTAGATGGTATCTTAGTTCGAGATTCTGTATTCACTTGTCACCTCAAGAGATAGGATGTGCAAAATGCATTCTCTTTCATAAGCCACATGGTATGTGTACATATATGTATCATATACCAAGATACTCTGCATCAATTGCAGTGCATGGCATATTTTTTATCCATGGTCTTGTTTGGCAAATGTTTTTATCCATTGTTTGGCAAATAGTCAGTTGTTAACTATTAGCAGTTGGTTGTTTGTATTGCTGCTTAGTAGTTATTCGTATTAGTTGGTTCCAGGAAAAAGTACTTGGCAGAAAGAGCTTTTTGAATTTGCTTTTTGGGCTGAAAAGTTAATTCTTTAAAAGTCCTTTTACCAAACACCCCAATTAGATATGTTAAAGTGTTAATTTTTTTCAAAAAAAGCTCTTTGTGAGCAAAAAGATTTTCGAAAAGTTCTTTGCCAAACACTCGCTACGTGTGTTAATAGGATTTCAACAAGGATATACTTTCAGTAGTACGATATAATCAAATGATCAAAAAATGCAGGCAACAATTAACAAATTTAAACCCTCACCCAAAAAAGAAGGGAAAGAGCTACAAGGCATATATTTATACTACTAGAAATTTGTTCATTTATGAAGGAGAAATCCATCCTAAAAAGTAGCCACAATTGTCTTAAAAAGTCTTGTATCACAGTCTTGACCTCCGTCGTAGAAGGCTTGGTCACAGAAGGCCTTTTACAACCACATCATCGTAAAAGATATCCCATTCGTTTACGACGGTATATTTTTACCATTGTTGGAAGTGGGACCTTTTATAGTGGTTTTTTATGTCCTTAGTTAAAAAAGTATAACATTTACAACCACTTTTTCTATCTTAATTACCACTAATACTATCATGCCTTAATTATCTACTAGTATTGTAGCAATTGCCAATTGTTTCCTCCGAACGAATAAGCCATATTTGCGATCTTTTGGGTTGTTAATATGGTGTATTTGGCCCAAGATTGCGTATTCACTTGTCACCTCAAGTGTCTTAATTGGATAGGAAAAATCCATTTTGTTTCAAGAGCCGCGTGGTATGTTTACCGACATATATTTATCATGTAACAAGTTGTTGATGATACTCTACTTTAATTGCAGTACATGGCATGTGTTTATCCATGCATGGTCCTCTTTGGCAAATAGTTAGCTACTATTTGTTGGCTATTTGCAGTAGTTATTTGTGTTACCTATTCCCAAAAAAAACTATTTGGAAAATTAGTTGTTTATACAAATGATTTGAGGAAAAAAATAATCTCAATAGACTAATATGAAAAACTTAATTGATAGAAAGAGCTGTTTGAATTAGCTTTTTAAACGGAGAAACTAATTCTCAAAAAACCCTTTTAGCAAACACTCGAGTTAGTCGTCTGACTAAGTGGAACAACTAATTTTGACCCAAAAGGCTCTTTCTGAGTAAAAATCTTTTTAAAAAATGAATGAGCTTATTGTGTAAGTCAATGATATAATAATTTAACTACCTTGTCTTATTATTATTTTGCATAAGATGATCTCAAATAAGACTTATTACTATATTGTATAGTAAGCATTTGATCCAAATTCAAATGCTTCATGTTTGGAAAGGAGTGGATCCGTGTGACTATTTCGCACTCACCCCCTTTTGAAGCAAACATTAATTAATTTGACCTCGATATTTTAGGGTTCAATTTTAGCACCCTTGAAGTTTTAGTTTTGTATTATTGAAATAATATTCTAGTGAATATGTGAAGGATATTAAGGGATTATTAGCTTTGGCCCTCTTTTGATGATGCAGTTTGCTCTCTTCCCTGTGGCGGACCTAGAGGAAGCGTATTAATCACTCTCTCTGATTCATCCTCTCACTCATACTTGTTGTGTGCCTCTCTGTCTTACTTTCACCTATCCTTTCACCCTACCAAGATAGAGACAAAGTATGCTAGCAACATTAAAAGATGGATGAATCGCTCAGTCACTTTCCAATCTTCACATATTTGGCTGACTAATATTTTAATAATACAATATTAAAATTTTAATAGTGACATCGAGGTCATATTAACTAATGCATGCAACCTTGGGGGGGGGGAACAAATGCAAAATACCCAGGTCTGTACACATGAATAGCTTTAGTTCTTTGATATTTGTACCTTGAATAAAGAACCCACGGTGGAATTTATGTCTCATCATACACTTGACAATCAAGTCCTTTGGTTCAATTTTGGATTCGGATAACTTGAGCCTAGGTCATGCTCTTATCAATTTTATTGGTTTTGACTTGGTTTTCGGTCGGGTCACTTTATGTTTAGTTTAACTTCGAGTCACTAGATTTTTTTTTTGTTGAATAAGCTTTTCTTGCAAAATAATAATAAAAATAAATTTGAAAAGAAATTATTTGTGTTGGTTTGGTTTGGTTTGGTTCAATTTTGATTTTGGTCCAGTTCAAGTTAGTTGTTTCGCTGTTTGTTATGGATTCACGTCATTTGATTTATGTTTTTGATTTCAGATTAGCTTTTCCAAGTCCAAGTGCTTTCCATATGTTCTATTTCCTTGCATGAAGTAACTCACTTCCTTTTTTCAGCGACATGTTAACTACCATAATAACTTTTGTAACTTTTATAATATTGTGTTTGTGTATGTGAAACAGATGATGAAATTAGAAAATACACAACTATACTCATCATTATATTGCATCTTATGATGGAAAGTCTTATATATGGTACTATTTTGGGCATAACGAATCTGTTTTGCTTTCTTAGTGGCTACTATCAAGCAATAGTTGGTGTTGTTTTTCCTATTTTTGTTGTATACATGTTTAATGGCATTATGTGGTTGAATGATGTCAAGGATGCATTTTTTAATGCTTAATTACAATTCATGAGTTTAATGTTATCAGTTCGATAATTTATAAGGAGTTTCAACCGTTTTAGTGGCTACTTTCAATGTGCATTCTAAAAGGTGAAATTTTGATTTGTTAACTCTAATTTTTGTACCGATTATTAGTTCTATAGCTGGGCTTGGTTAGCATCTTAGCCATGCTTAAATCCCACCTAAGTCTGGTGAAATTGAGTCCAAGTAGAGTAATTGAACGAGTAAAGACTACCATTAAGAAATTAAAAAAAACATTTAGGAACATTAGTATTGTTATTCTAAACTTTGGCCACCACTTATGATAAAGTAACGAACTTGATCAACATTGTTAAAAGCGTATCACATTACTAAATTATCCCGAATTATCTACGGCCAGCTAAAGACATGAAATTCAATGAAATCACATATGATTTTGTTTGGCATTAAATAAGACATATTTATTTTCAAGTGCCAATTAGTCTGGAAGTGTATGAGGAAAAGAAAATCAATCCATTCATATTATTTTCATGCATTAAATTGCTTTTAGATAGAAAAAAATTAGGCATCACATTTGTTATGCTTTCACTTCACAAAAATGAGCATTACAACAAACTAACCCTAAAATGCATGAATTTTAGCTAAGAGTTGAGGGCTTCATCAGATGAAGAAACCTATCTAATTAAGTGTTCAATCTAGGGTTTCCCTACCTAAATTAAACAGGAAGGAGAAAAGCACGCTCTTCAAAATAAAATTTCTACCTTAGTCTAGCTCTTACACAACAAAATGAAGAAGATAAAGAAGGACACTCTAATGCTTCGTTTCCTATCAATATCAAGCCAGCAAATTCCTCTTTGACATGGTACTATTTTATTTGATGTTCTTTTGTTACCTAAATTTCCTTTGATATATGATGCTTTTTTCTTTTCACCTCTGCTTTTATTCATTTTGAGGCAGAAATTAAGGGATTTAAGTAAATACTTATATCTTATTCTAATCTTTCAAAACAAAAAGAAAGGGCATATTTTGTTGATGCACATCAACAAAATATTATAGATTCAAAAATTTCATTTTATTATGCTGATTTTGAAACCGAATGAATTTCAAAATGTATAATTGTGTCTCATTTTACAAGATTTTTGGTGGCATAGTTCCCATGGTGGATCATATGACTTATATCTATGTTCATGTTTCAAACATTGCATTTCAACCTTTTCTTTATGGTTAAGGTTTCCTAGCTATGAGATGCATTTTGTTTCATGAGCCACGTGGTATGTTTACCGACATATATTTATCACGTACCAAGTTGTTGATGATACTGTGCTTTAATTGCAGTACATGGCACGTGTTTATCCATGGTCCTCTTTTGCGAATAGTCAGTTCTTATATCGTCCACCTAGTTGTACAATTGTATTTGTACAACTGAGCTCACCCATTGTCTAACTGGCAGACCATGATGAATAAGGTGAACAAGCTGCAGCCTAAAAAAATAAGTAAAAAAAGCTCATAACTGCAACTTCAAATCACCACGACCTAAAAACTTCCGCTCACTTTCTCTCTCCCAAAGCCCACTCAACTTCGTGCTTGAATTGGCGAAATTCTGCTACGTTTGCTCACAGATTCTAGCAAGAAATCTTCAAAAAATCACCACTGAAGCTTGAAGTAAACAAATTCGACATAAGTTTTAGCAGATACGAAATTTATTTGCATGATCGAAACAAGACGACGAGTTCGTTTGGTATTCTAGGTTTTAACAAAATCGCACATCGCATTTTTCAAATATTTGAAGATGGAAACATTCATCAACAACGAAGAAGAGATCTACTAGTGATGCATCAAACACTGCTCAAAAGAGGTATGTTGAGAACCTTAAACCTTCTTAAACCTAAGATTAGTGAGCAAACGTACATAACTAGTGAGCAGTATGTGCTTGTTCCTGATTTTGTCTACAAATTTACAATAAACACATTTACCTTAATGTTGACTAATACATCCAAGACACTTTTACCTCAACTCTTCTAATTTTGTTTTATATTGAGTTGTACCTTATATTGTGGTGAGCCATATCTTCATTTTAGTGAGCTATGAATTATGTGTTTGTTGCTGTCAACATATGAATGCTATAGTGAGTCGTGTCTTATAATGTAGTGAGCTAAGGCTTGTATGTAGTGAGCCATTACAAAAATCTGGTGAGCTGTAAATTATGTGCTAGTGGATGTTTACATATGCGTGCTCCAGTGAGTTGTCCCCTATATTTTAGTGAGCTATGGCTTGAATATAGTGAGCCATGACAAAACTGTAGTGAGCAGTGAATAATATGTTAGTTCCTGTCA
This sequence comes from Selenicereus undatus, assembly GCA_017589665.1. Lineage (NCBI taxonomy): Eukaryota > Viridiplantae > Streptophyta > Magnoliopsida > Caryophyllales > Cactaceae > Selenicereus > Selenicereus undatus. The sequence continues at coordinate 6,378,074 of JACYFF010003369.1, read as the reverse complement.
ACATCCTATAGTGACTTTTGTCTTCTAAGATAGTGAGTCGTACTTTACATCCTACTGTGCCATACCTTAAATTTAGAGAGTGGAACCATACATTAAAGTGTGCAATCTATAACTCCAATCTCTTTTCATATACTATATCACATGTAGAGTGAGTTGTATCTTATATTATAGTGACCCATGATATATTGGTACTGAGTTGTACCTTTTATTCTAGTGTGTTATCACATTTCATGTAGTATTAACATTATATTTAATACTATTTGATAGATCAAAGATAGAAGGGTCAATCACAAGCCCTCAAGACATCATTACGAAGGTTGTTAGAGACATCTCATTTGAGCAAGTGAACATTAGGTAATTATGACTTGAAATATATGGGAAAACACACACAGAATAGTCCACTTGTAAGAGCCGCCTTCGTTATTTTTATGTTAAGTTGCCTGTATTATCTTTTTTATGCTATAAAATCGTATTTTTAGTAATTGTATGAGTTAATTGATTTTCGATGTGCTTTTGAGAACTATAATTTTATAAAAAGGGATTTTTATCGCTATTATTGATTTTAAAGTTAATTCGTACTATTTATGCCTTTAAAGTATATCGATAGTTTCATTTAGTCGTTATTCGATTCATTTAGTCGTTTCCCGAGTGCGATTAGGTTGTTAGCCTTAGAATTAGTTTTGAGGTTTATTGAATCGAACCTAGACGTATTTGGGAACGAATAGTCGATAGAAGGTCGTATTAACGATTCGGGTTTAGAGTACGGGATACGAACTAGACTAACAGCGCCAATTACCGAGCAGCCTGAGTCAAAAAAAAAAAAGGAGGATAAAGGGACAAAAGGGGCGAAGCCCTTCCTAGTTTTTCGAAAAGAAAACACGCAGAGAGGGGGGGGTTCCCTACCCGACCCCCCACGCGAACCACACAGGAGAGAGAGGGAGAGGGGCTATGCGATGGAGGGAGAGAGAGGGAGCACCGACCGGTGCTGGCGCCGGTGACGCGGTGCGCAGCCGGCCATGGCCGTGGGCCGGCGACAAGAGAGAGAGGGGGATCGGGTGAGAGTTAGAATGAGGGGCTCGGTCCGAAGGCTAGGTTTTTGAGGCCCTCAACCCCACGCCGCCATCACCGTCACCGTCGACGAGTGAGCCCAGGCACCAGCAACCCCCTTTGCACGGTGGTTGAGTGAAAATCGTCCACGGTTTGGCCGAATTCAACGTGGGTAGAGCCGATGCTCGAACAAAATTCACAAGCATGGTGAGTTTCGAGCCTTTATCCTTCTTTAAACTGAATCTCTATCCCAAACCCTCACTAATTGTGTCAAAATTGGACAAAAATCGTGAGTTAGGGTTTTGGGTTTGGGCTAGGTCGAGTCAGACGCGAAGAGTGGAGGACGACCTGGTTGTTGATGTCGATTTTGGCCTCAATTCAAGCTAAATCGCGTGTCTCTAGCGTGGAATCGAGGTGGGTGTTCTTCGCCTCCTAAATTAGTATTAATTTCGAAAATGTTTTCAGCAGATTGATGTTGCATGTCAAGTTAGGGCTAGTTAGATTCATTAGAAATGTCAAGAAATGGGTTGTGCATGCTTAGATTCGAGCTATTCAGTTAGTTTAAGCTTAAATTTGTAAATCGATGCAAGTTATGTGCGTGTAAAGGGAACCATGCGTGAATTGGACTTGAATGAAAACCATGTATGAAAAGAGATTAATTTGACGTTATAAAGGTGTAGTTAGCTTGAATTT
>JACYFF010003369.1:6295493-6366334 GCA_017589665.1 Selenicereus undatus | reverse complement strand
TATCATCAAAACTCCTTACATATTATAAGAAAGGGTTCAACAAATTCATCAAAACTCCTTACATATTATAAGAAAGGGTTCAACAGTTTTTAAATGTTTACGCTTCCGTTGATTTACAGGGACTTATTGTAAGGCGTTTAGCCTGGGAACGTTCAGTTTTCAGGGGAAATTCTGTCTGTTTCGTCCCAGAATTTAGGTAAGGAGTTAGGAAAACGTAACGCTTTTGGCCCTAGGGGCTGGGGGTGTTACACCACTGCACTAAGATTACCTTTTCCTTTTTTATTGAGACCCAAATGATCAAAATAAAACAAATGAAACAAGTCAAGGAATGCAAGATGATATTACTCACAATTCAAGCCAAGGGTATGTCTACATTATGTAAGCTTATATGTAACCATATGAATTTCATATGAAGTGAGTAGGGGAAATTGTAATCAAAGCACCTCTACATTATATTCTATGTTAATACCTATCAAATAGTGAGCCCTGACATATGGGTTGGTGAGCTAATACAAGTGTCTAGTGAGCTGACATGCAAATTTAGTGAGCTGACCTACAATTGTAGTGAACAGACACCCATGTTTAGTGAGCTGACCTATAATTGTAGTGAGCAGATAACTACGTTTCGTGAGCTCACAAATAATTTTGGTGAGCAGACAACTATGTGTAGTGAGCTGACCTATAATTATGGTGAGCAGATAGTTCATTTTAGTGAGCTGACCTATAATTCTGGTGAACAAACAGTTTATTTTAGTGAACTGAAATATATATATTGAAAGCCAAATTACATTAAACATTACACATTTATTTAGTTATACATCTTGTTCACTTATACAAAATACCACGTACAGCTGTAGAAGAAGCAACCTAGGAAGCTCAACCAAAGCATCAGGAAACCCTATCCACAGCAAGGGGGACAACCTCTGGGAGGAAAACCAGCTCAACAAGTACTACTGCAACTAAAAGAAGCCTTAAACAAGAAGCTAGGAAGAACAAAAATATTTACAGCACTCCACCTACTTTAGAAGATGAACAACCCCAAGCTCCCACAGCAGGGGAGAAATAAAAAGTGGTGGTAGAAAACCACAAAGTGTGCATGCTATGAAACAATCACAACCTACTCAACAGGGAGAGGGAGGACAAGAGCAATAAAAAACAGCAAACCCAACTCAACAACGCACTCCAACATTAGGGCAAAGACTAAAGTTGGTGTTGCAAAAAGGAAAAAGGAGCCAAAGAAGACTGATGCACATCAGAATATTTGTAAAACAGAACAAGAAAAGGGAGAGACAACAATGTACAGTAGAAATTCCCCTAATGTTCCCAAAAACACTGCCCAAGAAAGCTCTGAAAAAATAATTATTGACATTCGTCAACAACCTTTAGAGGAAACATATGACACTGTGGAGTACACCACTTACAAAATGCCTCCCCCGGACATGATCATGAATCTGAGTCTGATGATGAAGTCTTAGTGAAGAGAATGAAGAAGATAAAACGAGCAACAAAGTCTAGGCCAACAAAAATGCAAGTGAGGTCAAAAAAGTGTGTTAAAGCACAACCTGAGAAGAAGGAGGATGTCCAAAAGAGTCCTAAACCTCCTATAAAGAGTGGACAACTCTCAGTTATCAAGCATAAAAAAGAACATAAATCCCTGAAGAAGAAGGAGGATGTCTAAAAAAGTGCTACTATCTCTGTTGAAGGCCCCAATTCTATGCAATCTGTGCCAAAGCCTGTAGAGGGAGACACAGAACCCAAAAGGATCTTTCAAACAAGAATGTCACCATCAGGGTTTGTTAACATGATTGATTATTTCACTGAGGCACAAGGAAAAACAATACAAGATATGGGGTGTGGAGGATTCCTCCATCTACAAGTCACTGAATTGCTAACAGATTTATGCAAATTGCTAGTAGATAGATTTAACCCATACTCAGTCTCCTTGTACATATCACCAAACAAAAGGATTGAGATTACACCAATGGATATGCATCTCACATTGGCACTCCCCATTGGTGGAAGGAACGTTGAGGAGTTTTATGGGAAAAAGTCAAAAGATGACAAATACAATAAAGTCCTTGATGCATGGAGAAAAGACTAGAATCTGGAAGATGGGACCCCTAAGTTGAGCCAAATGCCACAATACATGCTTAGCCAGACTGACGTAGAGGAAAGTTTTAAGAGAAACTTTGTGCTGTACATGGTATCATGCTTCTTCAATGGTTCAAAGAACATACATTGCGCACCCTATTTTGCCAAGAATGTTGCTCATGTTGAAGATATAGCAACAATTGATTGGTGTCAGTACACCATTGACAGATTATGTGAATCTGTCAAAAAGAGGGCTTCAAACTTCGATGGCCCTATTCTCTTCTTGAAGGTAAGTTCTTTATACTCTATTAGAATGTCATGTTTTTAGTCAGCAGAATGTCAAATTTAGTGAGCTGAACATATATAATTAGTCAGCTAAACATATATCATGGTGAGCATGTCATTTACTTTAGTGAGTAGAAGATGTATTTTAGTGAGCACACTAACACTTTTGGTGAGCTTAACATATGTCATGGTGAGCATGGCATGTACTTTAGTGAGTGAAACATACATTGTAGTGAGCAAAAGGTGTATTTTAGTAAGCACACCAAAATTTTTGGTGAGATATGGAAAACTTCATCATGTGTGAAAATTGTGTATTACATTGTTCTACAATGACCATTTTAGTGAGCAGGCATCACACCCTATATACATATAGGAATCATTATCACGCAACATTACTTAATGTTAGTGAGCTATAATATATTTTAGTGAGCATACGAAAATGTTTAGTGAGCAGACAATATAACCTAGTGAGCGAAACAAGCCTTTTAGTGAGCGATAGTTTAGCATTGCTGACCTGTAAGTTAGTTGTTCATATATTACAATTGTCTGTTACATTGATCTCTATTCACAAATTTAGTGAGCCTAATAAGAATTATTCTTAGACAACATTACTTAATGTTACTAAGCTCGCATACATTTTTCGTGAGTATGGGATATATTTTAGTGAGCATGGATTTATTTTTGGTGAGCTATACAGACTAATTACAAAGAACATTTCTCTTGCAGATGCTATATCTTTACAGGGTTCTCTTCACAAGAAGGACTGTTCAGAGGCAATTCCCAAAAATCAAGGGCTGGACAAGAGAAAGGCTAAGGGAAAGAGTAAGAGAAGAGAGAAAGGCCAATCAACTTGCTGCAAAAGAAGGGCCAAAAGACTTTGGAAAGGGAAGAGTAGAGCCTCCAATTCAAATAACAAAAGAAGTGCATGCTGAGCCATCTCTGCAAAAGGAACCTCAGCCACTAAAAGAAGAACATCAAAAGATCTTATCAGAAAATGATGAACCATCAGAGTTAGAGGTAGCATTTATTTCTTTATTCCATTTACATCAATCAAGCAGAATTAAATAATTTAAACAAATATCTATCTAACATCTGACAATACTTGAATGTTGTCCACATTGCAGAAAGATATGGAAGAAGTGGCTGAAGTAACAAAGGCTTTAGCAAGTGCATTCAAGATGTACAGGACATTCATGGACTACTTATTAAAAGGATACCAAAATAATGAAACACTGAAGAAGATAAGAGATAAGGCCATAAGCATGTTCACTTCCTACTGTGAGGCTCAAATCTCAAAATCCGCACCAATGACACAAAGAGAAAAGGGGGATGAAAGTGCCGAGATACCATCATTCAATCAAGATGCTGAATGGCATAACAGAGCTATTGTACTTGAGGCCATAATTCAGTTGGAGAATGCTTTTATAAGGCAACAACAGACTAGCAGCATAACAGCAAAGCTTCTGCATCAAGGCAAGGGGGCAATGACATACCAAGTTTTAAGCTAATTAATGTTAGCCAAAGCCCAACTATAGCAACATGTTGTCTTAAAAAAGCATTACCGCAAGTGTACAGTGCTAGTCGTAGCTAGCAACAGCAAGTACTAGTCGTGTCCATAGGGAACTCGCTTTCAACCACCTAATTAACCTACAACACTTTATTTAGGCTAAAATCCTACTGAAGTTAGTTTTCACTAAATAGCAGTTCTATTCTGCCGAGGACTACTGTTGTTATCTGAATCAATACTAATGAGGGTCCTGGATTGGGATTCACCACACTATTGTGATCCTTGGACTACAAACAACGTCATGCAATTTAACCCACCCAGATAATTAAAATGAAAAGGTTACCAGTTAAAGCGCATCTACGCCTTCTTTCGAAGGTCATTAGACTAGTTAAGCGATCCTAGTTATCTATTTTCATGAAACATGAATCAACAAAACCACAGGATTAAATAACCCAATATTACTAATTGGACCCCTAACTATTTTCATGTTAAGAAATCCAATTACTCACAAAGCAGCTCTAAGTAAAGGATTTAACTTTCGTTGATCTCCTAAACCCTAACTTAAGAACAAGAATTCAACCCTTTTAGATAATTCATCGAATTCTTGGCATGCTAAGTGAGAGTTCAGTCATAAACATGGGCGTTCATTCACAAAACCTAGAACATGATTCCAAATTGCACAATGAGGGCTACACCCAATCCAAGACAACGAATTTAGCCTCTAATAATCTCAACAACTCCAATTACAAACAAGAAACTCAAAACCATAATCAAAGATGCCAACTTTAATAGAAAACCAAAGGGAGAGAAGAAACGTACTTTAGTCGATTGGCATAATCATTCCACAAATCCTAACTCAAATCAAGAATTCAGAACAAGAATAAAGTCCAAAATGATGCCAAGGTATTCAGAGCAAGAACCCTCAAAATCACTCTCGAGAAGTCTCTCCTAACAAAAACCTAAGATACCATAATCGCTGCCGAAAAAACGAGTAAGTCACGAAAAATTAAATGACGCACGGTCGTGCGTGTACGCACGGTCAACCGTGCGTCTCTTGGTTGTAGCACGGTTGAAACGCCTGGTTGTGCATCCAACAGTGCGTAGCTTCTGGCTTCAAGGCACGGTTTTGCGCACCCTACAATCAACCGTGCGCCTGCAACTGCCCCTAGTTCTGATTCTTGTGATCTTCGAGGCTTCATCAAACCTTCGATGTTCCTGGGATTTCATTCCTAATGCTTCCCTTTTCGGCAGGATGGGTAGAACTTTCACATTTTTGGGCATGACACCTGAATAACCTAGAAGCACTACTCGTAAGCATAAAATGAGCTAATGAGGATGCATTCACCTTCTTTTAGCTCAGGTTAGTCAAGAGATTGTGGACGGACAAGGGTTAAATTAGGGTCAAAAATCAGTCAAAATCGAGGTTTATAAACTCCCCCTACTTATCACTTGCTTGTTCTCAAGCATGTTTACCAATCAACAAATCAAAATGGAAGGATTCGCCTCTGTGTGTCCACCTCCTCAGGCAAGAGGTGACAGCCGGATCGATAGGAATGGCAAGTCATAACTACAAGACTTAGCGGGGGCAAAAATCAATTTTACCAATATCGAGCACATGTGAATCGTTAAACCATAATGCAAGAGTAAATACCTCTTATTGAATTTCTAAGAAATGCCCAGCCTCCCCTAATTGTTGGTGAGCTAGTTAGACTGGCAGGCCATCACTATAGGTGTAGAATTGGAAACGCCCTCCTCGTGGGTTTAAGTTAGCAATGATCACCAAAACCGCCCCTTGTGTAAACAAGCTACCATAAGCTTGGCAGAAACCCACAATTCTCCACCAATGAAGTCAACTGCTCAAATGTCAAGCATGAGGACTTTTTGAGGGTTGTAACGGGGCTATGATCCAAGGGGAAAAAGGAAGGCTCATGATTTAGGTATGAGGAGCTAAATAGCCAAGTAGAGAACAATCAAAAGTAGCCCCAAACCAAAACACAACTACCGCCACTATCCTCAACAGAGCACGACAAGGAGAAGGAGCAAAACTTTCTTTTCGCATTCTGAATGAGACTTCCTATGCCAACCATTTTATTAGTGAGACCCCTTTCTTTCTTTTTTTTCTTTTTTTTTTTGAAGGAAAGGGGGCACGAAATGAATAGTATAGGTCATAGGGGAATTGAAACTCCCACCCCTGTAAAACTCAGAAATAGCCAAAACAGCCCAATAGGTTGCAACCATAAGCATAACCCCTAAATGAATACAAGTTACTCCCTTGCTCTGGTAACTTGGCGTTGGGTAAGATTGTTCAATTCAGGCTAAGGGTCTAGTAGACATTAGGTGAATGAAATAAAAAGGGAAAAAGGCTCAAGGGGTTAGCAAAGGGATTATAGATGCACTAGGTGGCTTTTTGGCCGATGTGGCTTACAAATCAAATCACATCAACATTAAACACAAGACAAACGCAATTTTGAAGAGGGTCAAGCCAAGTTCTAGAGATGCACACAAGAAAAAGGGGTTGAACATTCATGAAAGACATGCAAGACCATGTATGATGAATGGTCAACAAGGCTCAAAAGTCTCGCAGCGTCTTGCCTGCCATAGTCCACAACTAGCTCAAGAGGTTGGCCAACGATCACGGGTCAACCGTTTCACATCAAAACAATTCATAAAGGCAAATACACAAGCACAGTGTAACGCCCCTAAATTAAACATGTTTCACTGATCATATTCTCCTTAATAAATCACTCAATTGCTATATGATGGATCCAATGATAGGCATTACCGACGTCCGAAAGGGCAAGGCTTGAAACATGAGTGCTATATATAACACAGTTAAGCATAATCTCAACCATACACATTCACACATGATCATCTATTCACAATCAAGTGTTAACCAATGTAAGGTTTATAAACCATAGTAAGATAATTCACCATGTAATCTACATCTTCATCCACAAAAGAATTCAAAATACAACGCTAAAATATGCATATACAACATTACTTCTGATCCATCTGGATTTCCCTGCTTCACTTACTCTCTTCAGCTAATTTGCTGGCATGAGGGCAATACTCTGAGCATTTGCCTAAAACAAAACATGAAAAACATTTCGAACTGTGAGCCGAAGCTCAGTACATGTGTTCCTGAATTGTTAAATGATCATTGAACACTAATTGGGCCCGCTTTGCAATTCATTTTAAGTTAAAACAATGAATGAAATAAATGTAAAACTGTATTGCTAGTTATTATCTGAAAGTGAACCCCTTGATACTGTTACGATCTATGGATAGGTGTACACCTGCCAAGCCGATCGGGGACCTGGCCTGAAGTCGCGCGGGTAACAAAAGGGCGAATGCCCTGTAGATGATAACTGATGGGGTCACTAATTAACTAATAAATCACTGTATAAACTGATTCATTGATGTACTTACCAAAACATAATAACGTTGATAAATACACCCTAATTTCTAAAGATACAGACAATGGACGTACCTGAAGTCTTTAAAATGATATTTCACTTGATAATACTTATGCACAATGGAAATGATAACTAGGCCTCAACTCTGTTTCATAAATGTCATTGTAAGTATGTGTAGTGAGTAAATGATCCTTACTTGCCTAATTGAGTAAATAAAAATATGTGTAACAAAAATTGAGTAATAAAATGGGATACATAACTTGTGCATTTCAAATAATAAATTAAATAAGTTAGAGTTATTGAACTTGAAATACAACAAATTGAAGTAAAATAGACCAAATGAAAATGATTGAGTAATAATGAAAAGATTTTAATTGATATAAATGACACATGCTTTGCTGATATTTCTGAAATGGATAAAGGAAAGTGTGAAGCTTCTGAGAAGGGTAATAGAATGGTTAATGCCTCTGAAATGGATAATAGAAGGTCTAATACTTCTGAAATGGGTGACAAATGGTTTATGCCATAAAGGGTGCTGCGAGGTTCATAAAAGCTCATATAACACCCTAACTTGGTCCAAAGGACACTGATTTTGAGTTATTAATCTGTTCACTTCCCAAATTTCATTTTCATACTCATGTAACTCAGTTTTCAACCCAAGTAAGCTTCTGTACATAATAAAAATGAACTCACTACATTTTGTAATTTCCTTGAAATACCCATAATTATATAGAAACTTACAACAACAAAAAAATTCCAAATGTCACGGTTTTTGTATTCACTCATATTACCGTTTGATGGTATGCATTAGAAAATCCATATCTTTCACTCCCAACCTCCACATGAGATATAAAACCCCAATATGAAAATTTCACAATGTCCTCTAAAACTCTTATTTAAGACACCAAGCATGATTCACATAATAAGGTCCATAAAAGTAGGGTAGAACACAGACGTGCACAATTTCTGATCAATCTGCACAGTCGTAGCAAAACGACCATAACGTTTTCCACAGAACTCGGATTAAGGCGATTCAAGAGGAATTTTAAACAAAACTCATTGATATATTGACACACAAAAAATCACAATTTTTTAGTGACCCAATCAATACCAGTTTTTCCGTGAAGTTACTGTTTCAGTTCAGTTCTCAGTTTCGATGCATTCCGCACAGTCTTGAGTAAATTGGTCATAATTTTGTCCACACAACTCGAAATTGAGTAATTCTAAATCCTATTGAAAGATAACGCATCAAGATATCACTACACCAAAAATTATGAATTTTCGATATGCCAAACAGTACCAGTTAATTCCCAAAGTAGCCCCTGTTTCAGGTCTGTTTCCCAACTTTAACTCACACATTTTCAATCTTTTCTTCACATAACCACCCACTAAAATCACTCTTTAACTTATATAAATAAGAATAAACATCTTGATATTCATTACCAATGCTAAAGATCACAAAATCTCAGTTAAAACAATTAAAATTCAACACTTGAACATGAAGCTTGCATGATTAACATAAAACCCTAACCCTAGCTTCAACTCCAACATGATCCATCACCAAGATGATTCTTAATTCAATAAAAACAACATGATCCATCATCAAAATAACCAAAACAAGAAGGAAAAACCAAAAATTCAAAGAACAAGATTGAAGTCACTTACTTTGAGCTTGAAATAAGTGAGGATGGAGATGATATTGGGTGATTTTGAGGATGGAAAATGGTAGCCAATGGAGGGAGGTTGTTTAGGGAGTGAAATCCTTGCCGGAGAGTGGCCAGAAAGTGGCCAGAAAACACCACTTTAGGGGCTGGGGGGCCCGCTACCCATGGGTAGAGAGAAGGAGGAGAGAAGAAGAGAGAGAAAGTGACTTGTATATTTGCTTGATGGAGTAAAAAAAACACTTGGTTGATATTTATTTTGCCTTAATTGCTTTACTTGGCTGAGATTATCCCTATCAAAATGAGCTTAAGCCAATGGAAATTCAACACACAAGATAACTTAGCCAAGCAAAACAAAGTGGATGCTTGTTGGGCCAAAATTGGCATTAAAAGAGCTCAGGTTGGGGAAAAAAAATGCCAAACCGGGTGCGATTAATTAAATTTGTTTTCCCGAAGCTCGAAATTAAATGTGATATCATGAAAAATAATTTAATCTTTTAAATCATAATCATTGAGGCCTAATATCAATTTCTCCGAAAAATTGTTTTCGGTAAATGAAACTCGAATTGCAAAATAGGGCCCAAAATGAATTCTTCCAACCGGGATAATTAAATAAGATAAATAAATGAGAAAAATGAATAACATGGCTTAATTAAATAAATAAAAATGATTTAGGGTCGGGCTATTACACACAGCAAGTCCAACAATCACAACCCTTTTACAACCTTTTCACGAGATGTTGGCCCCAATCAAATTTCATTTGTCACAAGTTATCACAATCATCCATCCGGACCATCACCCTTTGAATTATCATCATTGGAGGGGTTTTCAAAATCAGGAAGAATTTTTTTTTTGTTTTTTTTTTTGAAAGCAGTAAATCTAACTAGGAAAGAAATAAGACACATAAAGGGTAATGATGAGTAGGGTGAAAAAGGGTTACCTCGAAAGCTTATGTGCGCCCGACTTGACAGATTTCCTTTTGTAATCCAGATTTCTTAACCTAAATGCACTAAACTACATGCTTAACTAAAAGTAAAAACAGAATGAAACTAATGCATCCTAATCGTGCAACTAAAGTGTTAAATGCCTAAGTGTATGTACAAGATGCATAACCTAAATCTCCATAGAATGCACTTCCAATGGAATCCACTACCCCCTACTTGAACATTTCATTGTCCCCAATGAATAGAATAGAAGTGCAAATACGAGCACAGGGGATATACTCACAGTGCAGCCATCAGTAAGGCCCCGGGGGGCCACTAGGTTGCCAATAAGGTGGCGAATAAGACCAATGATGCTGCTCATAGGTATAGTGAGCCAGGTGAGCCATGTTCTGCCGGTTGCGCAGGATCTCCTGGTTTTGAATGTGTAGCTGATCAAGATGGTCGAGAACTGTCTGAAACATGGAGGGACCCATGGTTCCAGAAGAAGTAGCAACAGTGCCCGAGGTGCTAGCTTGAGGGCCTTCAAGAGCCCGCCTGTCGTCCCGCTGACCGCGAGGGACCTTCTCAACACCATCATCGCTACCATCATCACCACCGTCATCTAACTCGCCCCCAGACGCAGCATCCTCATCATCATTATAAATGAGGTTGGAAAGGCGAGTGATGGTGGTCTTGGTTCGGTTGGGTAGAGGAAAAAGGGCACGACCATGGTGATTGAGCCACAACTGACTGTCGCTGAGCGCTTTAAAAAGCTTCATGTTGATGCACGTAATGAGATCAATGCGGCCCAGTTGGTACAAGACGCTCAAGGCATCAACTTGGGTGCCATAGCCCAAAGTCTTAGCCAAGGCTGTGATGATACCGCCGTCACTGATAACCACCTTAGTGGATTTAGCATGCTCATTGAGGTGGTTGGCAATGAAAGCACCAGTATTGACAGCCTTTCTATTCAAGGCCACCCATAGAATGAAGAGCTTACCCGCTCGAACCCCATTTTGACTGTCAGCTTAGGGAAAAACATGGTTGGCAGTGAGGTGCTGGAGGTAGCGAAGCACGAGATTGCAAATCCACGTAGCCTTGGCGGATCGCGCCTCATACCACCGTCTGGAACAAGTAAGGGTACCTCAAAATTTCTTTTGGTTATACTCAGCATGAGTAGGGGTGATGGCCCCAGTGGGCGGCAAGTGCAACAACTCATTAAACCTCATAAGGTGTATTTCATAGGTGTGGCTGAACAATCTAAAGTGCATATACCCTCTAACTTCATCAAATTTACGGGAAAAGTCAACAACCAAAGAACTCATAAAATCCCAAACAAGTCGTTCATAGATAGGTTCTTCCAATGTGATAAAGTGCTCCCAACCAAGATTACGCAATAAAATTAGGAGGTCGTCACAAAGATGCAAGGTAGCAAGCATTTCGACATCCAAGTAGTTAGGGGAACAAATCTTTCTACTAACTACGACATCATAATGATGGGCATGTTCGGCATCTATGAAAACAATATTGTATTTGTTAAGCACATGAGGGATATATGAGTTACCTCGGGCCGCTTTGGCCCTCGGCTAGTAGAGGCGACAGTTGAATTCAACCGTTTCTTAGAGGCCATGGTGATTCCGGACAAGAAACACACAAATCGACCTAACCAACGCTTGAGAAGACCCAAAGAGGCACCCAATTGCACAATATGGCCAAGCACAAACCCAATGGAACCCCAAAAATGGAAGGAAAATGGAGCGAGGGTTTGATTTTGGGGTGAGGGAGGAGAGAGAGAGAGATTGCGGTGAGAGGGGGAGGAGAGGACGCCGGCGGTGGCGCTGGTAGGTGTCGGTGGCTGTGCCGGTGGGGCAACGTGGGAGGCTCGGGTTAGAGAGATAGAGAGCGAAATCAAGAGGGGTGGGGAGGAGAGATGGAGAAGTGAAGAGAGACATATGGAAAACCGACAGAAAAGGCGGCGCCGGTGGCAGGAGGCGGCACCGGTGGTGTTGCTGGTGGGAGAGAGAGGGGTTTGGATCTACAGTGAGGGAGAGCGAAAATCGGTAGTGAGGGGAGAAAGAGTCGAGTGGGAACTGGTCAAGAAGGAGAGGGAAAACTGATTTTAAAATGGGGTGCACGGTCGTGTGTAAGAGCACGGTTGACCGCGCGTATCTTGGTTTTCACCTTTGCTGTGCACAGTTGAGGCGCACAACCGGACGTCCCATCGTGCATGCTTACAGGTACTGACCCACGGTTGTGCGTCATTGTTGCACGACCGTGTGCCTACAAATTGCTAGAACACCTCCCAAGAACTCCAATATTTACTGTAAAAGGTCCCAAATCATATTCCGCTACCTCTGTTCCACCTTTTTTTTTTTAAAGTAGTAAAGCTTGGGTTGCCTCCAAAGAACCGTTTGTTTTAGGTCCTTAGCTTGACTATGGATAATTCCTAGGCGAGGGGGACATTGGGGAGGCTACAAGAGACCTTTCCTTCAATTCGATCACCAACAACATAGTGTTTGAGCCTAGAGCCATTGACTTTGAAGGATCCTATGGTGTCTGTGCCGATCTTGATAGTGCTATAAGGGTACACCTTTAGCACTTTAAAGGGACCCGACCATTAGGAGCGAAGCTTCGTGGGAAAGGGCTTCAATCTAGAGTTGAATAGGAGAACCAAGTCACCCTCCCTAAACTCTCTCGTGTTGATAAACTGATCGTGCCACCTCTTTACCCTCTCCTTATAGAGCTTTGAACTTTCATAGGCGTCCAATCAAATTTCCCCCAGTTCGTTCAATTGCAACGCCTGTTACTCCCCCGTGGACTTCAAATAAAAATTAAAGTGCTTGATAGCCCAGTAGGCTTCATGCTCAAGCTCTACAGGGAGATGACAAGCCTTACCATAGATGAGGCGAAAAGGGGTGGTGCCGATGGGAGTTTTGAAGGTCGTGCGGTAGGCCCAAAGGGTGTCATCAAGTTCGTCTGCCTAATCCTTCCTTAATCTCGCAACCTTTTTCTCCAAAATAGACTTGATTTCACGGTTGGAAATCTACACCTGGGCACTAGTGTGAGAGGTGGTAGCCGAGTCCATATTCATGGTGCACTCCATATTTCTTCAACAAGGCCTCCAGCTTCTTTTCGATGAAGTGCGTCGCATTGTCACTAATTAACACCCTCAGGACTCCAAATTGAGGAAAAATGATATGCTTGAATAGCTTAGCCACCACTCTCAAGTCGTTAGTAGGGCTGGTACTACCTCCACCCACTTGGAGATATAGTCTACAGCGACAAGGATGTACTTTTTACCCCTCGATGATGGAAAAGGACCCATAAGTCGATGCCCCAAACGTCAAAAATTTCAACGTCAAGGATGAAGTTAAGGGGCATCTCATTCTTCCTTAATAAATTCCCCGTCCACTAGTAGCGATCACTTAAGCGAACGTACATGTAAACATCCTTGAAGAGTAAGGGCCAAAAAAACCCAGCTTGGAGGACCTTAGCTGCAGTCTTGGAGGTGCTAACATGCCCCTCGCATGGAGAGTCATGACAATGAGAAATCACGCTTTGAACCTCCTCCTTGTGGAGGCAACACCTGTAGATCCAATCCTTACACAACTTGTAGAGGAAAAGGTACTTTGCAATGTCGGCAAACCAAGGGGCTCACTGGATGAGATAGCCAGGAGATGCTCATCAGGGAAAGCATCGTCAATAGGACTGTCGTGGCTTTTAATAATGAGCCTAGAGAGATGATCAGCTATGACATTCTTGGCCCGCGCCTTATCTTTAATCTCCAGATCAAACTCATGGAGTAGCAGAATCCACCAGATGAGGCGGGGCTTAACATCCTTCTTCTCGAGGAGGTGCTTAAGTGCATAATGGTCGGTGTACCCGATGACCTTCGAATATAGGAGATAAGGTCTAAATTTCTCCGTCGCATACATGACCGCAAGTAGCTCTTTTCAGTTGTGGTGTAGTTCTACTGGGCCGCATCCAGTGTTCTGCTAGCATAGTAGATTACCACTGGCTTTTTATCCTTCATTTGTCCCAGGACTACTCCCACCGCATGATTGCTAGTATCACACATGATCTCCAAAAGGGACATCCCAGTCTGGTGGTTGTATGATGGGGGCAGAAATCAGTACCTGTTTGATCCTGCAAAAAGCCTCATGGCACTCATCAGTAAAGATAAACGGGGCATCCTTGGCGAGCAGCTGAGTTAGAGGTTTAGCAATCTTGCGGAAATCCTTGATAAAGCGGCGATAAAACCCCACATGACCAAGGAAACTCCGCACCCCTTTTACTGAAGTAGGCGGGGGCAATCGCTCAATGACCTCTACCTTAGCCTTATCAACCTTAATGCCTCGATCAGATATAACATGGCCTAGTACTACCCCCTCTTGTACCATAAAGTGGCACTTTTCTTAATTCAGTACTAGGTTGACTTCCTCGCACCTACGGAGCACCTTTGTTAAATTTTCTAAGCAAAGGTCAAAGGTACCTCTCTAAATGGAGAAGTCATCCATAAACACCTCCATGGTGTTTTCAATAAGGTCCAAAAATATGGCAATCATACAACGTTGGAAAGTGGCAGGGGCATTGCACAGTCCGAATGGCATCCTTCGATAAGCGAAGGTACCATACGGGCACGTGAAGGTCATCTTCTCCTGGTGATCGGGATGGATAGGAATCTCAAAAAAACCTGAATACGCATCCAAACAACAGAAGAAGGAATGTCATACCAACCTTTCCAACATTTTGTCAATAAAGGGGAGGGGGAAATGATCCTTCTTGGTGGTTTGATTTAGTCTACGATAGTCAATGCACATACGCCACCAAGTCACAGTCCTGGTCGAAATGAGCTCATCAGGCTCATTCCTAATGACAGTCATCCC
Organism: Selenicereus undatus; assembly: GCA_017589665.1. Lineage (NCBI taxonomy): Eukaryota > Viridiplantae > Streptophyta > Magnoliopsida > Caryophyllales > Cactaceae > Selenicereus > Selenicereus undatus. The sequence continues at coordinate 6,351,565 of JACYFF010003369.1, read as the reverse complement.
TCCCTTTTTAGGGACTACCTAAACTAAACTCACCCATTCACCATCTTAGATAGGGCAGATGATCCCAGCGTTAAGTAGTTTAACAATTTCCTTTTTCACAACCTCTTGCATGTTGGGATTGAAACGGCACTGAGGTTGTCGGGAGGGACGATAATCGTCATCAAGAAAGATGCGGTGCATACAAAATGAAGGACTAAATCCCCGAATATCATCAATACTATAACCAATGGCGCCCTGATGCTTACGCAACACATCCAACAATTGTTCTAACTGGGGGTCGTTCAGTTTAGCATTAACAATAACAGGAAACTGATGGGAAGGGTCGAGGGATTCATACCGTCGGTGGACACTCGTCTTCTTTCTTGGAGGTGGGCTTCTCCACACTATGGACCCCTCTGCGGGACTGCCTAAGTATATAGGCAGTAGACTCATTGAGGAGTCTAGCATCCTCCTCATTCTCCCCCGAATGAGAGTTGGCTGCACAGCAGCCAACCAACGCGGCCTCTAGTGGATCCTTCACAGAATATCAAGCCTTGGCCTCCTAGTTGAGGGCTTTCTCCAACATATCAACTCTACAGCATGTTGCCTAAGGTAGGGGATGCTATAACTTGTGGCAAGCTAAACTCCACCTTTTCATCCCTTACTTAAAGGAAAGCCTGTCGTTCTTCACATCTATCATTACTCTCGCAGTGGCTAGAAAAGGTCACCCAAGTATGATAGGAATGCGGGAGTCTTCCTCCATCTCCATAACCACGAAATCACATGGTATAAAGAACTTTCCCACTTGTAGTGGGACATCCTCAAGAATACCTAAAGGGTATTTAACGAATCTATCAGCTAGCTGCAGAGGGATGGTACTGGGATTTAGCTCCCCCACTTACAGCTTCTTGCATATGGAATAGGGCATAAGGCGCACGCTAGCTCCAAGGTCACATAGTGCCCTGCTGATAGTTACGTCCCCAACTGAATAAGGGATGGAGAAGCTTCCTGGATCTGAAAGCTTAAGAGGCAGTTTGTTCTGAATTGCACTGCACTCCTCACTGAGGGCTACGATAGTATTCTCAAGCAACTTCCCTTTGTTGGATAATAAATCCTTTAGAAATTTGGCGTAAGAAGGCATGTCAGTAATAGCCTCCAGGAAGGGAATGTTGATGTAGAACTTTTTCAACATTTTGAGAAACCTCCCGTACTTGTGCTCCTTCTGAGCCTTTACTGACCTTTGAGGATATGGAACAAGAGGCTTGTAAGGGTTCACTAGAGGTGAAATAGCCTCATCTCTAACCTCCTAGGTCTTCTGAATATGGGCCCCCTCACTGGGAATCTCAATAGGGGCCTCCCTGGCCGCATCACCCTCATTATTGGTCTCCCTCCTTTCTTCCCTGATAGGCATAGGAGGACTCTCTAACTCCTTGCCACTTCGTAGTGTGATAACATTAATCTAACCCTTAGGATTCGTCTCTGGTTGACCTGGCAGATATCCTTGGGGCCTAGACAAATGTCCCACCTGCTATGCAATCTGGGCTATCTGGTTCTCCATCATCTTCTGGTATGTGGTCATAGTTTCAAATTTGGCTGTCGACTGACTGACCGACTCACCTAATGCCTCATTGGTCTTGGTTTGGGTCGCTATGAAGTACTCCATAAGACTCTCCAGATTGGATTTTGGCTGGGGTGGTTATTATTGGGGAGGTGGGGCATAGGGAGCCCTGTATTGGAAACCAGGGGGTTGTGGCTGAGAAGCATTGGGTGGAGTGAGATTGTTGTTGCGGTAAGAGAAATTTGGATGATTTCTCCAACCGGGGTTATAGGTGTTTGAGCAGGGGTTATTTTGTGAGCGTTGGCCATAGGTTTGCATTGCATTAGCATGCTCAACGCCCGGGAAAGTAGATTGACATTTAGCAGCAATGTGGCCCTGAATGCCATAAATCTCACAAAGAGCCGCAACTTCAAACATCGCATCTGATGAACCTCCCACTAAACTCACTGGAAAGGGAGTTCCAAGCCCGTCAAAATGCTCTGCCAAAGCATCCACCTTGCTAGCCAGCATATCCACGATATCCAATCCATAAACCCCACTAGTCTTCTTTGAGGCTGCCCTCTCGCTGGACCAATGGTAGTTGTTGGAGGTCATCTCCTCCAACAAGGCCTTCGCAGCCTCTATCGACTTCCCCATAAGTGCGCCGCCAGCTGCGGCGTAAACTAACATCTTCAGGGACTGGTCTAATCCGTTATAGAAGGTTTGGATTAAAAGCCAGTAGGGTACTCCGTGGTGGGGGCGTTGGCGTTGAAGATCTTTGAATCTTTCCCACACCTCATCAAGGGACTCATCGCCTCATTGAGAGAAGGAGGTGATTTTCGCTCTCAACTTGGTGGTCTTGCCAGGGGGAAACTACTTGCTTAGGAATGCAGTCGATAAGGCCTCCCAGGTAGTGAAGGAGTTAGGCTCTTCATTAAGGAGCCAGTCATTGGTTCTGTCCGTCAGCGAGAAAGGGAAGAGCCATAGTCCGATTGCGTTGGCGGAGACCCCGTTGAACTTGATTGTGTCACACTTCGCCAGGAAGTTGCGAAGGTGAATATGAGTGTTCTCTGTACGACGCCCACTAAACTGATCCTTTCCACGAAGGATACAAGAGCAAGCCGCAGCTCAAAGTTGTTCGCTTTGACAGCCGGGTTGATAATGGACGAGGTGAGGCCAGTGGCCTACGGTAGGACATAGTCCTGCAGAACCCTAGGATTTCTCTCGGCCATGTTGACTTGTTGCTGTTGTCGTTTCCTTGTACCACTTTGCCTTCGCGCAGTGGCTTCCATCTTTAGATCAAAGGGAATGAGTGGTCGATCCCTGTGACTGCGTCTGTGCATACAAAGCCAAAAATTGCACCAAGCATAAGCAGGTTCAAGCAAAGCTAAAAGAACAAGGACGAAAAAGAAGGACGAAAAAGAAAAAGAAAAAGCCTAATCTAAAGCATTTTAGATTGCTTTCGATGTTGAAACAACCAAGTTCCCCGGTAACAGCGCCAAAAAATTATTGTTTTAAAATTGAATTACCGCAAGTGCACGGTGCTAGTTATAGCTAGCAACGGCAAGTACTGGTCGTGTCCACAGGGAGCTCGCTTTCAGCCACCGAATCAACCGACAACACTCTACTTAGGCTAAAATCCTACTGAAGTTGGTTTTCACTAAATAGCAGTTCTATTCTGCCGAGGACTACTGTTGTTATCTGAATCAATACTAACGAGGGTACTAGATTGGGATTCACCACACTATTTTCCTCCTTGGACTACAAACTAAGTCATGCAATTCAACCCACACAGATAACTGAAATGGAAAGGTTACCAGTTAAAGCGCATCTACGCCTTCTCTCGAAGGTCATTACACTAGTTAAGCGATCCTAGTTATCTACTTTCATGAAACAGGAATCAAATAAACCACAGGATTAAATAACCCAATATTCCCAATTGGACCCTTAACTGTTTTCATGTTAAGAAATCCTATTGCTCACAAAGCAGCTCTAAGTAAAGGGTTCAACTTCTGTTGATATCCTAAACACTAACTTAAGAACAAGAATTCAGCTCTTTCAGATAATTCATCGAACACTTAGAGTGCTAAGTGAGAGTTCAGTCATAAACGTGGGTGCTCATTCACGAATCCTAGAACATGATTCCAAATTGAAGAATGAGGGCTAAACCCAATCCAAGACAATGAATTTAGCCTCTAATCATCTCAACAACTCCAATTACAAACAAGAAACTCAAAACCATGATCAAAGATGCAAACTTTAATAGAAAACCAAAGAGAGAGAAGAAACGTACTTTAGTCGATTGGCATAATCAATCCACAAATCCTAACTAAAATTGAGAATTCAGAACAAGAATAAAGTCTAAAATGATGCCAAGGTATTCAGAGCAAGAACCCTCAAAATTGCCCCCGAGAAGTTGTAACACCCCCAGCCCCTAGGGTCAGGAGCGTTACGTTCTCCTATATCTTACTTAATTTCTGGGGGGAAACGGACAGAGTCTCCCCTAAAAACTGACCATTTCCAGGCTAAAAGCCTTACAAAAATTTCCTGCAAATCAACGGAAGCGCATAACATTCACAATAAGCTCAACGGCCACACGCCGGAGTCCATAACTCAACGAGCCACCCGCTCGGAGTACACCAAACAGAATAGTTCTTTAACGCATGAAAAGTAAAAGATACAACTCAACGGTCTACACAACCGGAGTACTGGGGTTTACATCCCAAAATACAACCAACTAGAACCAAGAAGACATCTAATTATTCAGATGGTTGGCTCACACGGCCATACAGAGCGACTAATGAACAATATGTGTTATATGAACTAGAAAACTTAAAATACAACATTTACAAACTAGGAATACATTACATCACTTGAATCTACTTTTATATGGCACACATGATTCCCTTTCAAGTAGGGGTAGACTCCAGCTCGCATAAGTAACTTGATTTGCACCTGCCATAACGAAAGACTGGGGAAAAGGGGAAAGAGTATTGGGGTGAGCAACCACACGCTCAGTGAGAATTCCCCTACTCCTTAAAACCCAAAACAGTTGCAGACAATAATACTAATAATAGCCACATATCACGCATTCATATTTTACTATCATATTAGGCAATCAAAATCCCCAAGGAAAGATCACCACCTTTAAAACTTCATTCTAACTCCTCAACTCGTACCTAGGTCCCTAACGACCAATCTTTCTTTCTATCAGGCATTCATACACTTAATCAAATAGCACAAGGATGAATATGATGCTTTCAAATACTCCTGTGAAAACATAGTGACTCATTATATTCAAAGAACAGTTTTTAAACCATGCTAACTCCTTTAATGCTTATAACTTTTCTAAAAGCTCTTGAAACACCCAATTTGGTAAGAAAAGGCTTTGGAAGAACATTCTTTCATAAGATAAGCACCTTGAAAAGCTTAAATGTACAATGCGTTACTAGGAATTAGCTATACTTCACTTGAAACTTCATTCAAGAACATATTCATAAAAGATATGAAGGTTCCGTACATTTAAAAGCTTCGTTCTTTTCTTTTAAACAAAAATCGCTTTACTTGGCCTCTTGAGGCTCGTGTTACTTTAAAGGAACTTCTTTTCTTTTCTGAACTGCTTAGAATGGCAATTTGCCAAATCTGCTCTTTAGCAACTTATTTATAACATAAAACATCTTATTGTGCTGGCTAGGGGGTCAACACCGCCCTTAGTGAGATCGTCACTCTTATTTTACGTTATCCCCGGGGTGTACGTACTTATCTTTTGGCCAAAACGCGTCTCAGTAGATAAACTCAAACTTCGATATTATCCTCTGTGGGGCAACAGCTCACACCAGGATAATCATATCCTGAGTCCAGTCCCCCTCAAGGTTTTCTTACGCGTCACACATCATAACTTATCTGGGGAACAGCTCACACCAAGATATATCATATCTTGAGTCCAGTTCCCAGGAACAGCTCACACCAAGACAATTTATATCTTGAGTCCAGTTCCTAACTTATCTTAAGGGAAACAGCTCACGCCATCTTTGCGTCCAGTTTCCAGGAACAGCTCACACCAAGATAGCTCGTATCTTGAGTCCAGTTCCTAACTTACTTATCTCAGGGGGAAACTGCGTCCAGTTTCCGCCCTCTGGCCAACTTTCCAGCACATTCTTAGACTTTAAAGACATATTTCATTTCTCTGTTTCAAATGCTTACTTGGCTGAAAACTCGCTTTTTAAAGTAAACGACTATAACCTTGTGAAATGCTTATAATTTACGTCCTTTTCAACTTAAAACCTTCTTACAATCTCAATACGTTTGCTAAATCGTAAATTGTCTTCGTAAATAGCTTAAAAGCTTCTTATAGACGTTAAAAGTTTATTAATCACATAAATCGACTTTCTTTGAAACTTGAAAACTTCTTAAAAACGCAATGAGTTGGTTAAATCGTAAAACGATTTCGTTTTGAACTTAAAAGCTTCGTATAAGAGTAATATAGCTACTAACTTGCAAAAGGACTTCGTTTCTTAACTTAAGAAGCTCTTATAGACGCAAAATGTTTGCTAATTTATAAAACGACTTCATTTCTCATTTAAAGCTTAATATAAACGTAATACGTTTATTAACTCGTAAAACGACTTCTTTTTAGACTTAAAGGCTTCTTGTAAAGGCAATAAGTTGGTTAATACTTGAAACGATTTCACTTTAAACTCAAAAGTTTCTTATAAACGTAAAAATCATAAAACCACTTAGTTTCCATCTCAAATGCTTCGTATAAACGTAATAGAGCTGCTAAATCATAAAAACGACTTCGTTTCTAACTTGAAAGCTTCTTTTAAACGTAAAACGTTTGCTAAATCGTAGATCGAAACTCAATAAAGACTTAAGTAACCAAAAAGCATGCAAATAAGCTAAGCTTCATAATTAGCACCTTAAGGCACTCTTTTTCGGGTCGTATAAATTCTTTTAAACATGAGGAGCGGTCATTACCCAAACTAATGCCTTAAAAACCTTTTTGAACTCACTTTTAGTTCACTTTCGAAATTCCTAAACCTATCGACTATTCAGTCGAGTCACTAACTGAGCAGTTCGACGGTTTAGGACCTGTTTTACACTTTAGACGTCCAAACACGCGAATAGGCAACTGATAAACTTAAAAGCATTCTCAACACGTAAACAAGCTTTCTAAACGCCCTTTTCTTTTTAAAACGTCTAAAGTTTCAAGGATTAATTACATAATGTCACGTAGCACATCGGGGGAAGAGGGTTTACACATAGCACATTCATACACTTCATATCACAACTCATTAAGCCACACACGGCCTCACAATCCACACGATTGCGGCAATTCACAACCCTATCTCCCTCCTCACACACCACCGATTACCAGATCCTCGAATTTCTTAACAGTTCCACCTCAAGCCATCCAACTACTAACTCGGTTTGATGTTGTCATAAATAAACCAATAATTCATAAAACCATCATATATAAGCATAACATTCTCAACAATAGCCCCATATAGAAATGAAAATGACATGCTTGTCTAATGCCTCAATCCGCCCGATTAGCATTTCCAAACTTCATAACATGATTCAGTAAACTTCATAACATGATTCAGGGCTAATAAACTAACATTACGACAACACTAAGGTGACAATCTAATTATTAATAATTCAATGAACTTTCAAACTGTCTAGCTATGAATAATCCAACACCAGTTTCAACATCCAATTAACCCACGGTTAACACCATGTTCATGGGTTCTCAACTTCGACTCCAATTTCACCCAAACTGATTTCCAATCTCATAATTAACATGCACTACTAATTTAGTTAAAAATCATTGAAAGTAGTAATAATTTAGGAGGAAAGGAACCCTCACCTTGAACCCAAGTTAGGGTTTCGTTTGAAGGCTTTGGGCTCGACTTTTCAGCACCCGAACACCTCTAATTCCCGACCTTGCCCACTGTCCACGCCAGCAACACCAATTCACGCCCCGAATTTCACTATTTCGAACCCTAAAATGACCCAGAAATCACTGCCTAAACTAAGGTTCAATCGGGGTTTGCAAGCAACCGAAATTCGTAGGAAAATGGAGCAATTAAGAAGTTAATAGCGTGGTTATACCTGGGTATGCGTTGGAGGCTCGATTCGACGCTCCGAGTAGCCGTGACCACGCTGAGTTCGCTCGGAATTCTGCCCAAATTCACGCCCAACGATGACTAACTTGAAGGGGAGGTCAAGTGGGATGGTTTTGCAATTGTGGGTGTCGAAATCCAGCTCAAATTCGAGCTTGAAGGGCGCGCTAATGGAGGAGGAGAGGAGGAGGAAGATGAACCAGAGAGGGAGAGGGGAAATGTCATGAAATGGGGAGGGGGGTCGCGAGCGGCAAGAGGAAGAAGAAAGGGGGGTCACACGCAATGACCAAAATACCCTCACTCACTCTACTTTTTGTCCTAAGTTTAGTCATATTCAATACCGCTAATCTACTTCATAACCCGAACTAAACCCAAATCGATAATATAATTCATCACTATTCGTTCCCAAATATGACAAGGTTCGATTTCATAATCATCGAACTACTTCTAAGGTCGACGACCTAATCGCATTCAGGTTCCTAATCGATTTAGTACTCGTCAATAATTGTTAATAACGCTTCTAAAAATCATCGAAGGATTTTCAAAACTAATAATAATAACATTATTACTAGCGACAAAAATATTCTTTTTTTAATAAAAATATCGCTCACATAGGCACGACAATAATTAAATTAACTTGCATCGTTAAATAAAATAGGTTTTTATAACGCAAAAACGCGTCACGAACAACTTAGCATAAAATAAGGTACGCGGACCTTACAGAAGTATCTCTTAACAAAAACCTAAGATACCATAACCGTTGCCACAAAAATGAGTAAGTCGCGAAAAATTAAATGACGCATGGTCGTGCGTGTACGCACAGTCAACCATGCGCCACTTGGTTGTAGCATGATTAAAAAGCCTGATTGTGTGTCCAACAGTGTGTAGCTGCTAGCTTCAAGGCATGGTTGTGCGCACCCTGCAATCAACCATGCTCCTATAGCAGCCCCCATTTCTGATTCTTGTGGTCTTCGGGGCTTGATCAAACCTTCGATGTTCCTAGGATTTCATTCCTAAAGCTTCCCTCTTCAGCAGGATGGGTAGAACTTTCATATTTCTGGGCAAGACACCCGAAAAACCGAGAAACACTACTCGTAAGTATAAATTGAGCTAATGAGGGTGCATTCACCTTCTTCTAGTTAAGGTTAGTCAAGAGATTGTGAACTAACAGGGGTAAAATTAGGGGTCAAAAATCAGTCAAAATTGAGGTTTATCATAACACCAACAACACGAGCATTACTTCGCACACTACCTTCCTCCGCTCTGCAAAAGTAGATCAAGTACCACCACCCTCCCCTCCTGCAGAGACATATCAGACACCACCATCTTCCCCTCCTCCACAGACACATCAGACACCACCACCTTCCCCTTCTCCACAGACACATCAGACACCACCACCTTTCCCTCCTCTAAAAGCACATCAGACACGACCACCATCCCACCCACAACACCCATCACAACCTCTTGAGACACAACCACCACATGAATCATCTCAAACACCACCAATTCCAGAAACACAAACAGAGGGGGAAGCAAGGCAGAAAATAACTTAAGGAGAGTAAAAATCTCATGGCAGAGAAGATGGAAAGAACAAAAAAGAGAAAAAGGTTGGTAAGGATTTTTATTGACCATGCTCTTACTTTCAGTGAGCATACCCTATAACTTGGTGAGCGGAACACATATTTTATTGAGCTGGTGAGCATAACACATATGTTAGTGAGCATAACCTATAATTTGGTGAGCAGAACACAAATGTTGGTGAGTAGAAGTTATATTTTAGTGAGCATAACCTATAACTTGGTGAGCAGAACACATATGTTGGTGAGCAGAAGTTATATTTTTTTGAGCATAAAGCATAACTTGGTGAGTAGAACACATATGTTAGTGGGCAGAAGTTATATTTTAGTAAGCATAAAGTATAACTTGGTGAGCAGAACACAAGTGTTAGTGAGCAGGGCATATGTGTGACTATAAAGAACATATATGTTAGTGAGGACAACAAGTATTTCAGTGAGCGTAACAACTATTTTAACGAGCACTTACACATGTTATGTATGCAGGAGAAGAGCACATCAACCAAGGAGAGAGAAAGGCCCAATGACAGAGCCCCTCTACTCTCCTTTTGTGCAGAGAATAACCAAGATTACAGGGGATTTGTCAGCCCAGGAAAGGATCATATCTGAATATGTATTCCATCCATCACAGGACCTTGATTCAAAGTAAGCACATAACTCTCACACATAACACACTTACAAAGACTTAAATTAAAATGAATATAAACTTACATTTTTTTTTACTTTTCTTACTAAACTAGTGAAAAAATGTTTGATAACGACACACATGTTGCATATCGTTATCACATGTCAACCATGCATCCACAAGCATCCGCGAGAATACATTAATGCCTATGTGATCAATGTTTGGGCTACTATCCTCAACAACTTAGAAAGAAAGAGAAGTGAAGGATCTCCAAGAAGATTTTTTGCACTAGTTAATGCAATGGTAAGTATATACTTATTTTAAATTTACACAAATACACATAATCAAACACCTAATTATACTGCTACAAAAATGCAGTCAAGCTTGGACCCCTCGATAAATCCAGCAAAATCAGGGGAGGGAAGATACATTGATTTTGAAACAATTCTTTAAAAAGAATTCCAGAGATATGACAATGGATCTCAAGAAAATTATTGCATCTGGTAAGAAATAATCTAATACATTTTAATTGTATATTAAAACATCACATTATATAATATTAATCATTCTCCAATTTCAAGGTGTTCTTCTCGGTATGTCACAAGAAGTACTTCTTCGTCCTCTGCTTTGATTTGAAGGAGGAAAGGCTTGATATCATCGATGACATGCACATAACTGCTCTATACAAAATAACATGGGGAGAAACCCATCTGTTAGTGGCATATTCAAATGCTCATTGAATCATTTACTTTATAATACATCAACACAAAAATATGCTGAGCTTACAAATTTGATGAGCTAACACATATTACTGCTAAGCTAACACTTAATATTGGTGAGCTATCTCACGTATTTGGTGAGCTAATAAGTATGTGTAGTGAGCTAACACATAATATTGGTGAGCTAACACATGTATTTGGTGAGCTCATATGTATATGTAGTGAGCTAACACACATATTTGGTGAGCCAACACACATTCTTAGTGAGCAAAGACACATATTTGGTGAGCTATTACCTAATTCCAGTGAGCTTAACAAAGTTATTTATTGTACACAGACAAGATCTTTTGGCAGATGTCTTCAAGAGAGTATTGGCCACCCCAAACATGAAACTATGAAGAACATGAAACCAGTGCGAATGAGAATGCAATGGAGGACAACAGATAATGTCACAGACTGTGGAATTTCTTGCATAAGGCACATGGAGTCTTATTTTGGAGAAGTAGATAAATGGAATTATGGTTTCAAGAAAAATGAAGTAAGTTTACCAAAAATATGTTCTCTACAAAAATATGTTCAAAGTAAATACAACACCTATTAATGGTTCCTTTTTTTTTTTGTGTGTGTTTTGTTTACAGGACAAAAATCTACTTCATGTAATGCAAGCACGGTACTACTATGAAATCATCAACAATGAAGACAACATATATAAAAATAGGGTGAAGAGGCTCGCAAAAGAGTTCCATGATAAACAACAAGCAGAACTGAATGCAAAATCAACGTAGCCTCAAGTGCCAACAACATGACTAATCAGCCTTACTTTAAGTTAGAGTAATTTTAGAAACTTATGTTTACAGTCTAATTTTTAGTTGAACTAATTTTAAGTTAGACTATTAATATGCTTACCGTTAATCATGGTGAAGTACTAGCAAACAGCATTCACTATTGGATATTTTTTATCGATTACTATGTCAAATTCCAGTGAGCCAGAAGACAAATGTAGTGAGCTCATAGCGAAATCCAGTGAGCTATATCTTTCACTACGCTCAATTCTATAAATGAATGCAGAATCAAACTACAATGATATTTTCTTTATAATGTTAAGTCAAATATTAAAGTGTTCAACATGTCATTGTCATATAATGTTATACTTTTATAATGTGAAGTCATCAAACATATTATAGTAGTTTTGTAGAAAATAGTGAGCTAAGACATGAAACTAGTGAGCTATGAATCTTCAATAGTGAGCAACATATTATGCGTGTCAAAAGTATTCACCCAATTATAACCTTCAAAATTATTCAGCATCATTTACTTAAACTTCAAATAAAAAAACAATTCTCACAAAAACATAAAAACATCATAACAAAAAAGAATACTCATTCGAGCTCTATTACTCAAGATACAAATTTGCATTTAAAATATTTGTTCAAGTCATACTATTGAATGGTCTAGCTGGGAAAAAAAATCATTAATGGTAGAAGCCAATGCCTTTGATCACCATAGCAAAATTTCATGCTTGATTCCCACGTAACCTGTATCAAAAAATAACAAACCATATGCATAACTTTAGTGAACCAAATGTCTAAATGTAATGAGCAGAAACACCATATTAGTGCTAATAAATATTTTAAGTGAGCAGAGACGCTATAATAGTGAGCGTATTGCCCTTGAATGCTAGCAGCTTCAGAAAAAGGATTCAACTTATTGCTAGGAATCATATCCCCATTTGTTTGGCTCAACCTTTCATCAAAAATCAAGCTAAAAACCTTATACATTTCATTAAAGTCTACCGCTAGATTAGATGCAACTAGTGCATTAGATGAACCTATAGCAACACTCTAAACCACCACAGCAAAAACGTATTTGTAGTGAGCATATATATGTACTTAGTGAGCCAATGTATAAATATAGTGAGTGCAACGTGTTAGAGTAACAGTGTGAGAACTGAAAACGTAGTGAGCCAATACAAACTTCTAGTGAGCAGAATCCATATATTGGTGAGCGTATCAAAACATTTAGTGAGCTAAAAACACATATTAATTCTACTGGTATCAGCAGCAAACTCAAAAAACTCCAAAACGATATTACTATGAAAAAATATAGCTTATTCAATCAGATTATCAATAGAATTTTACCTAATGTTGAGATACATCTCCTTCATTTCTTGAAGAAAACCCTGCCTTCCTTGATCTAATAATGTTTGATATCTTCTACAACGTACTCTTCCTCCTTACATTCCTTTCATCTTTCTTCCTCGAACCTTTAGGATTACCAATGATTTTGTTACCACCAATATACTGTTGATCATTTTCAGTGTCAGAAACATAAACAGATCCCACAACAACACCAACACCACCCTTCAGCTTGGCAAAGGCTTTTTCACATAGTTTTCTTGCTTGCCTATTTGATTCACGTGCAAGAAGCAAAGTCTCAAACTGCCTATGCATCTGAACCCTTCATATGGAACCGGGAACACCAGATACATTACGACTTATAGCTTCTGCTACAACCCGTGCGGGTCTTGCTAGCCTAGTCCATCGTTTCAAAATATATTGATCATAGACTTTAGGCACACAATGAACATTAAAAATATGCAAGCAGTGGCAGCAAAGAAAACCACTCTCACTGTACTTTTTACAATCACAAACAATGTTATGGTCTGGTATATTAAACCTAACCACAAACCCAAACTTCTTCAAAAGGCGATTCTCATACACAGCATATGTATGTTCTGTACCATAGGGGGTTTCACTTGAGCTAAGAAGATCTTGACAGCATCCTTCTCCTTTAATGTATTCATTCTCAAACACTTTGTACAAGTCGTTCGTATAGATCTTTGAAGCATGCTACAAAATGCTAACATGTGGCAAGTATATCTCGGGAAATCCATCCTTATTTTTCACATTCTCATCCTTCTCCTTAATCCTCCACTCAGTAACAACGTCACATAACATATTGTAAAAATCAAACAAACCATAAGTGGCATCGACTCTCTTTGACAAAGAAGCATTTGTCAACTTACTTCTTTGTGACGATAAAATGCCACCAGAGAAAACATCCTTGTAATAGGCTAGACACCATTTTTCTTTCAATCGAAACAATCTAACCAACCAAGCATTTTCAGCATAATTACACTCTTCAACCAGCCTAACACACAAAACCAGTTACCAAAAAATAATAAATTCGTGAGCAGAAAAATGTAACCATGCTGAGCAGAAGGTATAGTCTAGTGAGCAAAAACATATAACCTGGGTGAGCAGACACTAAAAAATAGTGAGCATAAAGCAATAACTTGGTGAGCACATTAAAAAATAGCAAATAGAGACAGGGCTTACCTCTGCCAACAAAAGTTGAACTCTGCTTCTGTATTACATCTCATCAAAACATGGTCAAACTTATCAACAAATCCACCCAATACTCTTAGATGACCAATATTCTTTTTTGAATTCTCCAAGATGACAAGCACACAACCTATGATTTACCAAGGGGAACACCTTTTCAATATCATTTGCCATAGAAAACGCTTGGTCCGTCATCATAGTTTTCGGTTGCACATTACCTACAACTTCCAAAAATATTTCAAATAATCACACAAAATTCTCAATCTTCTTATTCATCAGAAACCCACATCCCACCATAACATTCTTCGCATGATGATTCACATAAACAAAAGGTGTACATATCATCTCATAACAATTGGTCCTATATGTCGTGTCAAATACAAGGAGATCACCAAACAACAATTAATCACATTTCATTTGTGAATCTCTACAAAAGAAGCACATCAAACATTCGTCCTCATCCAATTTAAACTTATAAAAAAAATCTTATTCATTACCATACCTAGCTTCTAAAACACACATCAAATGATTGGCATTGCCTACATCTAAAGTCCTCTTTACTTGCTTTGCAACACTATTGTACGCATCCCTCTTACTAAAACCAAGTGATGGTGAACCCCCGACCTCATTTCTTAGATGCCGGTACGCGTGCAAAACTTTCATCCATTTATCCTCATCTTTTGGAAAAAATCCACATGAGCTTTCTCGACTTTTTTATGTGACCTCAACTTATGAACCTCATCTTCCAAAATCAGTTCATGATTATGAACCATTTCATGCTTCTTAGAAACCCATTCCCTATTTGGTTCAATGTAAAATATAGCCCTAGCTTTACAATTACGCCTCCGGCTCCGTTTTATAAACGTCTTGTCTTTTTTCGCCAGACACCTTTTAGCACCTTGTTTGTTGCAACAAAACTCCCTTGAACGAACCTCTTATGAGCCCTCTCTCCTTCGTAACTTGTCACATCTAATGGAAAACTCCTTATGGAAAGCATACACGTTGTATACCTCAACTGCAGCATCTAGAGAACTGACCCTTTTACCAATCAGCTCTGATTTTTTGCATTCCTTCACTTCAACAACACATTCATCACCATCTACGCATTTCTCCTTATCAATCACAACATAGTTAGATACACCACTAACACCATTACCATCATCAGAAGCGATGCCTTTGCCCTTTGAACCACCAGTAGGATTACACAAAATCCTAACATAATCATCAACATCAACTGTCTCAGCAACACAACGATCTAATGTAGATGTGTAAAATGAAGTATCATCTGCACCAAAAAAAATAATAAAATAATTTGGTAAACTAGAATGTAAAATTGGTGAGCACAAGCTTCATTCCAGTGAGTCAAATGCTTATCTTAGTGAGCAGAGAATGCTATATAGTGTAGTCAAAGGCAACAAATTCTGTTCCATGATAGGCACAAGATTGAATATAGTAATTACATTTAGTGAGCACAGAAACTGATTAATGATTCATGCATAAAATCTGAATCTCAGTGAGCTAAAGTTATTTAATTAGTGAGCCAACGACTATATTTAGTGAGCACAGAACTCATATTAGTAAGTTATTGTTTCTCATATGTAGATGGCAATAATAAAAATATCGTCTGAAAAAACAACCATAACATTTATGGTAACCTATAGTGCAAAATCTATGAGCACAGAGTTCAATACTAGTGAGCCAAACGTTTTGTTTAGTGACCAAAAAACTACTCTGTATTAGAAGGCAACATATTTGTTTTAGTGAGCTAAATATATACCATTAGTGAGTCAACAACTATATTTAGTGAGCACACAACTCATAACGGTATGCACTTATTTCTCACATGTCACCAACCAAAATTCACATAATATTCAACAATTAAACCAAAAAACCATTGTACACTTGTATCTTTACCGGAATTAACACAAAATACAACTAAAAACACCAATCAAACATTCTGCCAAAATGTGGAACAACAAATCGCAAAATCACCAAGTCAAGAACAATTGCATTATAATGTCAGATCACGACAACAAAACAATGAATGCAAACCAATTCAAACAACTCGAATTTAACTATTCAAAAATCCAGCATATAACTTCAAAATTGGAACACAAAAACAGAGATCCAAAAAACTGATATCAAACCTGATGACGAATTCGCGTTTGATGAAGATTCAACATCAATAGCAACGTTAAGATCAAACCCAACCATTTGGTAATTGCAGAATACTAAAGCAATTGCAGCAACGACCATAAATCAGTGCGAGAATGAGAGAAAATGAAAACAGCAAGTTTAAAAAAATTGAGAACTGTGAATTTTAATTTTTTTTTTTAGAGGTAGTTGCTACCTGAAACGCTTGGTGGTAGGACCGGGTGGACAATTGAAATGTCCACCCAGTTATACGTAATAAAATGCGTAGTTTGTTGGCTATTTGTAGTACCTAATTGTATCACCTATTCCCAAAAAAAACTATTTGGAAAATTAGTTGTTTATACAAACGATTTGAGGAAAAACATAATCTCAATAGAGTAATATGAAAAACTAGATAGAAAGAGCTATTTGAATTAGCTTTTTAAACGGAGAAGCTAATTCTTAAAAAGTCCTTTTACCAAACACCCGAGTTAGTCGCCTGACTAAGTGGAACAACTAATTTTGACGCAAAAGGCTCTTTCTGAGTAAAAATATTTTTAAAAAATGAATGAGCTTATTATGTAAGTCAATGATATAATAATTTAACTACCTTGTCTTTTTATTATTTTGCATAAGATGATCTCAAACAAGACTTATTACTATATTGTATAGTAAGCATTTGATCCAAATTCAAATGCTTCATGCTTGGAAAGGAGTGGATCCGTGTGAGCATTTTGCACTCACCCCCTTTTGAAGTCAAACATTAATTAATTTGACCTCAATATTTTAGGGTTTAATTTTAGCACCCTTGAAGTTTTAGTTTTGTATTATTGAAATAGTACTCCAATGAATATGTGAAGGATATTAAGGGATTATCAGCTTTGGCCCTCTTTTGATGATGTGGTATGGTCTCTTCCCTGCAGTGGACTAAGAGGTAGCGTATTAATCACTCTCACTGGTTCTTACTCGCACTCATACTTGTTGTGTGCCTTTCTATCTTACTCTTGCCTATCCTTTCACCCTACCAAGATAGAGACAAAGTATGCTAGCAACATTAAAAGATGGATAAATCGCTCAATCACTTTCCAATCTTCACATATTTGGCTGACTAATATTTTAATAATACAATATTAAAATTTTAATAGGGACAAAATAAAACCCTTAAACATCGAGATCATATTAACTAGTGCATGAAACCTGCGGGGGGGGGAGCAAATGCAAAATACCTAGGTTTGTACACATGAATAGCTTTAGATCTTTGATATTCATACCTTGAATAAAGAACCCATGGTGGAATTTATGTCTCATTATACACTTGGCAATCAAGTCCTTTGGTTCGATTTTGGATTCGGATAACTTGAGCCTAGGTCATGCTCATATCAACCTTATTGGGTTTGACTTGTTGTCGGTCGGGTCACTTTAAGTTTATTTTAACTTCGAGTCACTAGATTTTTTGGGTTGAATAAGCTTCTCTTGCAAAAAAATAATAATAATAAATTTGAAATGAAATTATTTGTGTCGGTTTGGTGTGGTTTGGTTTAATTTTGGTTTTGGCCCAATTAAAGTTAGTTGTTTCGCTATTTGTTATGGATTCACGTCATTTGATTTAGGTTTCTAATTTGATATTAGTTTTTTCAAGTGCAAGTGCTTTTCATATGTTATATTTCCCTGCATGAAGTGACTCACTTCCTTTCTTCCACGACATGTTAACTATCGTAATAACTTTTGTAACCTTTATAATATTGTGTTTGTGCATGTGAATTAGATGATGAAACTAGAAAACACAAAATGATACTCATCATTATAATCCATCTTATGATGAAAAGTCTTATATATGGTACTATTTTTGGCATAACGAATCTGTTTTACTTTCTTAGTGGCTACTATCAAGCAATAGTTGGCGTTGTTTTTCCTATTTTTGTTGTATACATGTTCAATGGCATTATGTGGTTGAACAATTTTAAAGATGCATTTTTTGATGCTTAATTGCAATTCATGAGTTTAAGTTATCAGTTTGATAATTTATAAGGAGTTTCAACTGTTTTAGTGGCTACTTTCGGTGTGCATTCTAAAAGGTAAAATTTTGACTTGTTAACTCTAATTTGTGTACTGGTTATCAGTTCTATAGCTGGGCTTGGTTAGCATCTTAGCCATGCTTAAATCCTACCTAAGTCTAGCGAAATTAAGTCAAAGTAGAGTAATTGAACGTGTAAAGACTGCCATTAAGAAGTAAAAAAAAGCATTTAGGAACATTAGTATTGTTAATCTAAACTTTGGCCACCACTTACGATAAAGTAAAGAACCTGATCAACATCGTTAAAAGCGTATCACATTACTGAATTATCCCGAATTATCTACATCTAGCTAAAGACATGAAATTCAATGAAATCACATATGATTTCGTTTGGCATTAAATAAGACAGATTTATTTTCAAGTGACTGTTAGTTTGGAAGTGTATGAGGAAAACAAAATCAATCCATTCATATTATTTTCATGCATTAAATTGCTTTTAGATAGAAAAAAAATTAGGCATCACATTTGTTATGCTTTCACTTTGCAAAAACGAGCATTACAACAAACTAACCCTAAAATGCATGAATTTTAGCTATGAGTTGAGGGCTTCATCAGATGAAGAAACCCATCTAATTAAGTCTTCAATCTAGGGTTTCCCTACCTAAATTAAACAGGAAGGAGAAAAGCAAGTTCTTCAAAATAGGATTTCTGCCTTAGTCTAGCTCTTACACAACAAAATGAAGAAGATAAAGAAGAAGGGCAGTCTAATGCTCTGTTTCCTATCAATATCAAGCCAACAAATTTCTCTGTGACATATCATCACTATTTTATTTGATGTTCTTTTGTTACCTAAATTTTCTTCCAGATATGATGCTTTTTTCTTTTCACCTCTTTTTTTATTTATTTTGAGGTAGAAATTAAGGGATTTAAGTAAATATTCATAGCTTATTCTAATCTTTCAATATGAAAAGAAAAGGTATATTTTGTTGATGCACATCAACAAAATATTATAGATTGAAATTTTTCATTTTATTATGCTGATTTTGAAACCAAATAAATTTCAAAATGTACAATTGAGTCTCATTTTGCAAGATTTTTTGTGGCACAGTTCCCATGGTGGATCATATGATTCATATCTATCTTCATGTTTCAAACATTGCATTTCGACCTTTTCTTTATGGTTAAGGTTTCCTAGCTATAGGGCGGTAAAAGTCAGATTGACTTTTACTGCAAAATTGATTACCAGAATTAGCCTACGAGATGTGACCACTGATAAAGGCAACAACCAGAGTCGACTCGAATGCCACACCTTAGCCTTGAAACCCTAAGGATGGTTGGATAAATGTGAGAAAGGAAGAGAGATGAGAAGTTCTGATTTAAGGCTAATCAAATTTATGTGTGTATAATCAACTCCCTATACCTCCTTCTATAGGCTTAAGTTGATTAGGGTAACTACTACGTTGGTAGTTTAAGTGGCCCCCATCCCTAAAATAATTAGGGCCAGCCAACACCGCCCATTTGATCACGTAGGCTGCAAATCACATGTCTCTCCATGAATTAGAACTCTTCATATATCATGCTAGGAATGTTATATTAAGTCACCATCTAACTAACATAACACTCTAACGAAATACGATACCCCAAATCATCCTAAATATCATTGGTGATTTACTTAATCCCTTTATGTCATATGATGTATCATGTGATTATATACTCAATATAATCTCCTAAGCAGATATGGTGAAGATGGATAGATTTTATCTCAAACACTCATGATATTTCATCTCAACTTAATTGGTTTCATAACATGTTCTCACCGAACCGTATACATCGTGGGCCTTAAGAAATTGTTTCTTAAAATACCTCAAGTGCAGGACTTAGCTGTAGCTAAAAACCGGCAAGTACGGGTCGTTTCCATAGGGAACTTGCTTTCAATCACCGAATTCGATGTGTGTGTGTGTGTGTGTGTATCTATCTATATATATATATATATCTATATATATATCTATATATATATATATATATATATATATATATATATATATATATATCTATATATGTTGATACATACATACATACATATATATATATATATATATATATGTGTGTGTGTGTGTGTGTATGTATGTTTATATGTGTGTGTGTGTGTGTGTGTGTGTGTAAACAAATTATGGCCAAACTTATGGTGAAACTGAACTTGTCAATAAACCAGTAACAACTGTGAAACTACAGATATAGGTCAAATAGTACAGCATTCCTAAGAAGCGCCATATCTTCTCGAGTCCTTGATTCCTTAATTTATTAATTTTGCAATCCTAAACATAAAAAAAAAAGATAGATAAAAAGAATTTTGTCTTCTGACGGGTTGAGGGAAGAGGGACTTACAAAAAGAAGCTCAATTCAAAGTTTAATTTTGCGATAAGAACATGTAAAAATGACAATTACCTAATGATGCTATGCACATTAGCTCTACACTATTCTAGCCGACAAATTGGTGAACCTCCACTTTGACCTCATATCAGCCTCAATTTAATCCATTTTTCTCATTGTTTTGTATGTTAAACCTTGAGGACAAAGGGTCAAATTTGCCTTGTGCAATTTACATTATGTTTATTTAGTGGTTTTCCTTATCTTTAGGAATTATTGCCAAGAAGATGAGAAGATTGCTAATTTTGATGGATATGGAGGCCTTTAGGACGATTCCTAAGGAAGAGAGGAGGTTTGAGAGTCGAAAGAAGAGGTTAAGGCTTGACGAGTTGAAGCTAAGGCTTACGCATGGTCAGCCGTGCTTGTAAGGATGGTCGCGCAGAACTGCAATTTAAGTCAAGAAAGTGTACAACCAGGTGTGCAGATTATGCACGGTCGTGCTCCTGAGGCTCCTGTAGAATTGCACGACCAGTCATGCATTTTTGTACGATCGTGTGTCTCTCCCATAAATTTGCACAGCCAGATGTACACTTTTTTTTATGGTCGTGCACCTGCCAGTTTTCACAATAAAAGACGCTTCTAGGCTTTTGTTTTAAGGGGGCTTATGCTATGTTTTTTGGGGGTGTGATTTAGGCTTTTGCTAGGTTTAGTTCATGATACTTTGTACAAGATCAATCGATTTTAAGAGTCAAGCATAAGTTCCTCTTCTCTTTCTCTGTTTAGTTTCATGCTTTTAGTTTCTTTGATACTTTATTATTTCTTTGTTTTGAATATGTTTTTATGCTTATTGTGATTAAATTTGTGTTCATTGACTCATATTAGCCTCTTGATAGCTACTTGATCTTGTTTAGGCCTTTAACCATCTTGCTTATTCTAGAATTTAGAGTTTCCTCTCACGCCCAACCAGTGTTCGATGATATGCTTGAAAGAGTTTTCATTTGTATTTTTGAGTAATTGACTTATGCTGAAAGGTGAGGTTGATTGTCTGGCATGGGTAGAGAGGATAGCTAATATTTGGACATGAAAATAGTTTAAATCTTAGCTAGGAGCTGTTAATCATGTAGTTTAATTGAGCTAATCCCATGAAAATAGGAGGTTAGAACAATTAGACTAGGCCATTGATCGTTGAGAGAGGGCTTGGGTAGTCTTTAATGATGTAGCTGATCATCTTTGAATACTAGCATAACCTAGGAAAGTTGGGGTTTGATTTGATTAGTTCATTTGTCTTAGGTTTAATCACAACCCGAGTCCCCTTTTGACTGCTCGCTTTAGAAGTTTAGTCATTCTTCCCTTGACCCTATATCTTGCCTTAATTGATACGCTTGAACTTAGTTTTGGTACTTGGAAACACAACTCGCTGTGGAATACGACCGTGCTTGCTAGTTGTTAGCTGCAACTTGAGTATTTGAGATATTATAATATCAGAGTTTTTCAATATCAGAGCTCACTTCAGTATTTGAGATTAGACTTTTATTTGAAAAAAAATCATAAAAATTTTTTAAAAAAAAATTGAAAAAAATGTCAACTTTTCGCTTTCCACAGTATGAGCTTGAATTATTTTGAAGATATTATGATAGATTACATGATTTTCTTGCTCGTTTTTGTTATGGCTTAGGGAAGTGGAACACTTTGAATGTAGTCTATGAGGGTATAAATTGTGAGACCCATGGTCTTTTGGAGCAGGGGGATTTTTACGCTAGAAACATTGATAAACCTTGGGATTTGCTTGAATGGTTGGCTTAGGATACTTATGAATTTGAGACAAGTTGTGCTAAATCTTACATCCCATCCCCTAACATTCCTAATTATACTCCTCTTGATTGTGAGATTTGTTATTATTCTAGTCACGATAGTAATTCTTGTCTTTATCATATTTCTATTGATAGTTAAAGCTTACCAGCATGATAGTGACAATGAATGAGCAACAACTTGAGTTTGCTAATCGTATGCGGGAGTGTGACCTATCAGATGAGACAGACCTTAGATTTAGTTCCTCTAAACTTGATGTTAATTTGTGTGATGATAGTGCGTTTTTTCTTCCTCTGGAGTTTTAACTAGAGGAAGTACTTGACTCTCCCTTGACTACTTTACCCCTTGTTCCTCCGTCCCTACGTAGCACCCTTGGGGTCAACATTGTATTTATCATGACCTTTCCTGATCCATCTTTCCCTTTAGCTCAGTTGACGGAGTTCGAGATAGGTGGGACATTTCGTGTTGATTCTAGTGTTGATGAGGATGACAAATGTTGTGAGTTAGGTGATATTTTTATTGAGGTGCACGATCTCGATGAAACTCTCATAGAAAGGTCATGTATGGATGATGTGGTTACAGTTTCAGCTAGCTAGTCCTGATCTTATTGACTATGTATCCCCCGATCCCCTTGATATCTTCCACGCTTTTCCTTCATGTTCACTACCCTCCCCTTCCCTTGAGTGTTGTGATCTATCACCTATTGATTCTCATGTTGGGCTTGAGTGGAATAGGGTTAACTGTTCTGAGTCCCTAGGTATCTTTGGAGGGTATGACCCCTCCAGTGATCCTTATAGTCTGTACCTAAAGGACATGTGTGGAAAAATCATATTTACTATTGCATTTTATTATTTTACTAATTTTTCCTAGGCATTTGATAAGTTTAGGAGAGCACTTACTATCATTCATAGATTCATGTTTGCATGCTCTTACTTACATTCATCTGAGTTGCATGCTCAAGTGTGCGATAAGCTTCTACGAGCTTTGATGGCATCTGAATTAGTGGCTTAGATCTTAACCTGAGGAGTGGATGATGCTCCTCCAACCTTCTGTAGCATCATCTTAGGGAGATAGTAGTTTAGGTGCAATCGACACCTAACCTAGTAAATTCGTTCCCTTTGTTCTCTTTCTTTCTTTTTATTTTGTGTGACTCCTTTTTTTTCTTCTTTTCCTTTTCTAGTTAGTCTCTTACTTTTATACATTTATTGTTATGGGTTTGTTTTATGTGCATATTTGTTTTGTTAGGGTGAGGGCTCCTTGGGTTCTAATGAGGATGTTGTGAGATCTAGGTGCGGGGCGTTAGAAACCATGCTTCAAACTTTTGGAAAAGAAAAAAAAGAAATTTTTTTCTAAAAAACGAAAAGATTTTATGTTTTTAGGTGCTTCTATGAGTTTTGTAATATATCTACATGATAGATCTTTGTCCCAAGTGTCTCATTCTAGGCCCTAATTGTAACCCCGATAGTTCATTATAGCTACGCAATCCAGTCCTTATTTATACTTCACCATTATCTTAGGGTCTTAGTCTTACATGATTAACTCTCCTACTAGTTTATGTACATAGTTACTTTTGTTTTTGCTTTCAGAAAAATAAAAACAAAAAACAAAAAAGAGTTAAAAATAGTGTTAGAGTCGGTAATTACAAGTATCCCTTTGAGACATGCCCTACTGGGTGCCACCTTTTAAGGCAATACTGCCATTGGGAAAGCTTGCTTTCCAAGGTGAAAGTCAATAATATAGTTTGTATCATTCAAGTGTGTTTGAGTCGGATTTTGGTAGCCTAACTCCTAGGATGATGATGCACATCCACACCAAGCACTAGGATGGATTCAAAGGTTGGATGTATTGTGGGGTGAAAAGTTGGTGCTTTGATGTCATCCATAGGGATTAAGACTCTTGATATGTACATTCTATTTATATGCGGGCTAATATCTTTATTCTAAGGGTCATTTGGTTGGTTAGAATTTCTACAATTTTGTTTTATATATTTTTGTGTTATGTTTGTAAACCTAAAAAGATATTTTATTTTCTTTGTCTATTTATTTTTCTTTTTCAAGATTTTATGGGTATATCTTCCCCAAACCCTCACTAGACCTCCTCATCCACTTGGGGTAACTAAAGGGTTAAGGGGTTATTGCATATGCTACATACAACAGTGATTCCTATGGAAGTGAGTTAGGTCCTTAGGCTAATTTTTTTCTTTGTCTCAAGGACAAGCAAAACAGTAGGTGTGGGGGAATGATGAACCTCTATTTTGACCGCACTTTAGCCTCTATTGTGTTTTGTATGTTAAACCTTAAGGAGAAAGGGTCAATTTTGTCTTATTCGGTTCACATTATGTTTATTTAGTGGTTTTCCTTATTTTCAAGAATTATTGCCTTGAAGATGAGAATATTGCTAATTCTGATGGAAATGGCGGCCTTTGGGACGATTCCTAAGGAAGAGAAGAGGTTCGAGAGTCGAAAGAAGGGGTTAAGGCTTGAAGAGTTAAGCTAAGGCTTATGCATGATCAGCCGTGCATGTAAGCATGGTTGTGCAGAACCATAATTCAAGTCAAGAAAGTGCATGAAATACGTGCAGATTATGCATGATCGTGCAGCTGAGGCCAAAAGTTCCTGCAAAGTTACACGGCTGTGCGTCTGTCCCAGAAACATTGCACGGTTGTGCGCCTCCCAGTTTTTACGATAAAAGCCACTACTAGGCTTTTGTTTTATGGAGGCTTTTGCTAGGTGCTTTTGGGATGCGTTTTAGGCTTCCTCTTCCTACTCACAAACCCCATTAGGGGGAGAATAATTTAGGTTTAGTTTATGTATACTTTGTACAAGATCGATCGATTTCAAAATTCAAGCATAAGTTCCTCTTCTCATTCTCTCTTTAGTTTCATGCTTTTAGTTGTTTTGCTAGTTTATTTGATCTTTGTTTTTCTGATGGTTTGATGTTTATTGTGATTAAATTTGTGATATTTGATTGGGATTAGCCTCTTGATGGCTATTTGGTCTTATTTAAGCCTTTACCCAGCTTGTTTATGCTAGAATTTATAGTTTTCTTTTATGCCCACCAAGTGTTCGATGAAATGCTTGAAAGAGCTTTCTTCCGTGCTTTGGGTTAATTGACTTATGCTGAAAGATGAGGTTGATTGTAAAGTGTGGGAAGAGAGGATAACTAACATTTGGGCATAAAAATAGTTTAAATCTTTGATAGGTTAAGGGTTGTTAATCTTATAGTTTAATTGAGCTAATTTGATGAAAATAGGTGGTTAAAATAATTAGACTAGCCTGTTCACCCCAGAGAGAGGGCTTAGGTGGTCTTTAGTAATGCAACTGATCATCTTTGAATACTAGCAAAACTTGCAAAGGTGAGGGTTTGACTTGATTAGTTGGTTTGTCTTAGGTTTAATCACAACCCAAGTCCCTTTTTGTCTTCTTGTTTTAGTAGTTTAGTCCTTCTTCCCTTGACCCTCTATCTTGCCTAGACTGATACGCTTGAGTTAGTTTTGGTACTCGGAAACACAACTCCCTGTGAAATACGACCCGTACTTGCTAGTTTCTAGTTACAACTATAGCGTGCACTTATGATAATTTTCAAGTCACCACAAATGAAAGACTTCCATTATAGATGATGGTTACTAAATCCCCAGAGCAATCCACACTTATCAAAGGCAAATAAAAGTCAAATATGTGGGATCATGCACAAAGATTTACCAAAATATGGAGGGAGATATATGACAATAATTGGTTAAGTCTACCACATGTATGCAATGAGTATTGCTTCACAGAAGTCCAGATGTGTGATAAGTTGGATTCTATTGTCTGAAAATTTTTGGAGCTGCCTGATGAAAAAACAGATTATGGCCTTGCTTTCACTATGGTGAAACAGGCTTTGTAAACCAACGCACTTCGGTGATTCAGAGTCTTAAAAGTTTAAGGGGGTGTTTGGTGAGGAAAAAAGGGTTGGGAACCTGAATCCTCAGGTTTCAAGTTCCACTCCCTAATATTTGGTGATAAATTTGAGAAAAGGAACTTGATACTTGAGGGGATCAAGTTCCCACATAAACCCCTGGAACTTCAACCCTCCTATTATTGGGGGGTTTTAAGCTCTTATCCCCAGGGTTCAACATCATCATCATCATCATCACCATCATCATCATTATCATCATCATCATCATCATCATCATCATCATCATTATTATTATTATTATTATTATTATTATTATTATTATTATTATTATTATTATTATTATTATTATTATTATTATTATTATTATTATTATAATATAATAATTATGATTATTATTATATAATTATAATTATAATAAAAAATAATAATAATTATTATTATTATACTATAATTATAACAATAGTTATTATTACTATAATAATAATATAATTATACTATAATAATAATAATAATAATAACAATAATATTAGATTAATATGATGATTATGATTATTATTATTAGAATATAATAATTATGATTATTATTATTGTATAAGTATAATTATAATAAAAAAATTATTATGATTTTTATACTATAATTATAAAAATAATAATAATTATTATTACTATTATAATAATAATAATAATTACAATAACAATAATAATAATAATATATTAATAATTATACTATAATAATAATAATAATAGTATTATTATTATTGTTATAATAATAATAATATAATAATTGTGATTATTATTATAATATAATAATTATGAATATTATTATATAATTATAATTATAATAAAAAAATAATAATAATTATTATTATACTATAATTATAATAATAATTATTATTACTATAATAATAATAATTATTATAATAATAATATAATAATAATAATTATACTATAATAATAATAATATTAGTATTATATAATAATTATGATTATTATTATACTATAATTATAATAATTATTATTATTATTACTATATTAATAATAATAATAATAATAATAATAATAATTGTAATTGTAATTATAATTATAATTACAATTATAATTATAATTATAATAATTATTATTATATAATAATTATTAGTATTATTTTAACTATTATCATTATTATAGTAATTATTATTGTTATTATAGTAAATATTATTATTATTATAAATATTCATACTTGCATATAATATTTCTAAAATAAAAACAGAGTTGATTCGATTCCAAAACTGCTCACCAAATAGCAATGAGTGGGACCTGATTCCATTCCAGTTTTCACCAAACAACTGGGTTCAGGATTCAAGTTCCATACCCAACCCCCTAGGATTCAAATCCTGATTCCATTCCATTCCAATTTCCCTCACCAAATAGGGCCTAAGAATGTTGATAGAGTTGTTGTGTCTGAATTATAATGGTTTGGTCAAGAGTCATTGGGCCTCCATTATTATCAACAAGTATGTTTTCTAGGCAATAGGGTCAAGCTCGTTCAAGGTCGTAATAGATGTCCTACTTGTGGCTCTCCTATTTGTTATCAGGTGTATTGATGTCTCACATAACGGAATTTGGTATCAGATTCCTATTAGTGCTTGGAAGGATCCTTGGGTGTCATGCTGTAATTGAAATCACACTTGATATCAATTTGGGAAAAAAAAAAAGAAGAAATGAAACTTTCTTATCTATTACACATGAAATCGCACTTGATTTTAATTTAGAAGCAAGTAAAGTTGGTGTATTTGGAATGACAATTAGCATGGAAACATAATTGGAAAAAAATCAACCTATCAAGTTACATTAATTATCCTTCATTTAAATACTTATTAAGGATTGAATAGAAAGCTAGTGAGAAAGGGAACTACAGTGTTGTATATGGTCAATGAACCTTCATGGTTTACGACTTGCAGCCATAAATCAAGAGCTTCATTATGTGAAAACCCATCTAACTCTTCAACTTGATTTCTACAACTAAAAAAATGAAGAAGAGAAAAAAGAAGAAGATCATGAAGCATTCCATTATCCCTATCAATTCAATGACTTACCTAAATTTTCTCCAAGGCATCATCATCTTGTTTTCTCTCTTTCTACAAGAAAATAAGTTTTTAATTGTTTACATCTTTGAGGATGTTTTTTTTTTGTATTGCGTTTATATTATGCCTTTCATCCTCTAAAAGGAATTGATCTTTTGATTCATGTTAGCCAGGCCAAGTATATTATATCTTCGCCTGCATCAACCTACATTCAAATTACATTGGCCTTCGCAGCTGATTTGGACCCAAAAAAAAAAATTGTTCAACTTTCACTTGTGTTTTCTAGGATGATTATCAACCATCTAAGATGAAATTAAACTACTGCTTTATTATTATTATTTTGTCCAAAGCTACATATGTATCATTTTTTTAACTTCACTATCCCTATTCTCCTATGCATTTCCATAAAACACTAAGCTTATGTAATTCATTGTGCTTTTGTCTATTGATTAATATTTCTATGTCTTTGGTCTTAAACTCAGGAATTATGAATCTCTGCCAATGACTTGCTGCAGCTAGAGCTCAAAGCATGAGAGAACAAAAAGCTTTGATAGCATGAATATAATTGGAGGAGCTATCTACTAAAAAATAATGGCCTACAGGGGAAATACTACTCAGATTGAAAAATATCTATAAATGGAATTTTATGTTAGATGCACTATTGTAGTGTCTTCGACTCTAAACCTTACGAGATCGTTTTTGGTGTGGCACCTAGCCAACAAGTTGGGATTCCACTTCAAAGAGAGTGCGCTCATTATAATGTAAAGATACATTGACATACTAAATAGGGGCTCACGATGAGAAGTAGTGTTATGTTGAGTTTAAAAATAGGCAAGGCATAGTGAGGATTCCATAAGGCTTCAAGATGATTTTAATATAAACATGACAAAATACTCTATTCACTTGGTATTATACAACAATCTAGTTGACGATTTGTTGAGTTTACAGATGAATTTCTTAGGAAAGCTTTCTTTTCAAGGTGAAAAGTCAATATTGTAGTTTGTATCATTCAAGTGGAATTGAGTCGGATTCTGTAGCCTAACTCCTAGAATGATTATGCACATCCACACCAAGCATTAGGATGAATTCAAAGTTGTTGTACTGTGGGGTGAAAAGTTAGGGCTTTGATGTCATCCATGGGGACTAAGACTCTTGATATGTACATTCTATTTATATGTGGGCTAATATCTTTGTTACAAGAGTGATTGGTTGGTTACAATTTTTACAATTTTCTTTTCTATATTTTTGTGTTCTATTTGTAAACCTAAAAAGATTTTTTATTTTCTTTCTCTTTTTCTTTTTCTTCTTCAAGATTCTATGGGTATATCTTCTACAAACCCTCACAAGACCTCCTCATCCACTTGGGGGAATTAAGGGGTTTAAAGGGCTTATTGCATATGCTAAATGCAACGGCGATTCCTGCGAAAGTAGTTAGGTCCATAGGCTAGTCTTTTCTTTGTTTCACTCAAGGATAAGCAAAGAGCTAGGTGTGGGGGAGTGATGAACCTCTATTTTGACCGCATTTTAGCTCCTATTTAATTCCTTTTTCTCATTGTTCTGTATGCTAAACCTTAAGGAGAAAGAGTCAGATTTGCCTCATTCGGTTCACATTATGTTTATTTAGTGGTTTTCCTTATTTTCAGGAATTATTGCCAAGAAGATGAGAATATTGCTAATTTCGATCGAAATGGAGGCCTTGGGGCGATCCCTAAGGAAGAGAAGAGGTTCGAGAGTCGAAAGAAGGGGTTAAGGCTTGAAGAGTTAAGCTAAGGCTTATGCATAGCCAACAGTGCATGTAAGCATGGTCATGCAGGACCACAATTCAAGCCAAGAAAGTGCATCAAATGCGTGTAGATTATGCATGATCGTGCAGTTGAGGCAGAAAGTTCCTGTAAAGTTGAACGGCTGTGCGTCTCGCCCAGAAATTTTGCATGGCCGTGTGCCTCCCAGTTTTCGCGATAAAAACTGCTGCTAGGCTTTTGTTTTAGAAAGGTTTTGCTAGGTGTTTTTGGGGTGCATTTTAGGCTTCTTCCTCCTACTCCCAAATCCCATTATGGGGAGAATAATTTAGGTTTAGTTTATGTGTACTTTGTACAAGATCGATCGATTTCAAAATTCAAGCATAAGTTCCTCTTCTCTTTCTCTTTTTAGTTTCATGCTTTTAGTTTTTTTGCTAGTTTATTAGTTGTTTGTTTAGTTTATGTTTTGATGTTTATTGTGATTAAATTTGTGATATTTGATTGGGACTAGCCTCTTGATGGCTACTTGATCTGATTTAGGCCTTTAGTCATCTTGTTTATGCTAGAATTTAGAGTTTTCTCTAACGCCCACCAAGTGATTGATGAAATGCGTTAAAGAGCTTTCATCCGTGTTTTGGGTTAATTGACTTATGCTGAAATGTGAAGTTGTTTGTCTAGTGTAGGAAGAGAGGATAACTAACATTTGGGCATGAAAATAGTTTAAATCTTCGGTAGGTCAAGGGTTGATCTTATAGTTTAATTGAGCTAATCCAATATGAAAATAGGCGGTCAGAATAATTAGATTAGCCTATTAACTCTTGAGAGTGGGCTTGGGTGGTCTTTAATGATGCAACCGATCTCTTTTAATACTAGCAAAACTTGGAAAGATGAGGATTTGACTTGATTAGTCGGTTTGTCTTAGAATTAATCACAACCCAAGTCCCCTTTTGTCTTCTTGCTTTAATAGTTTAGTCCTTCTTCTCTTGACCCTCTATCTTACCAAGATTGATACACTTGAGTTAGCTTTTGTACTTGGAAACACAACTCCCCATGGAATATGACTTGTACTTGCCAGTTTTTATTTACAGCTATAGTGTGCACTAGCGATAATTTTCAAGTCAACACAAATGAAAGACTTCCATTATGGATGATGTTTACTAAATCCCCCAAGGCAATCCACACTTATCAAAGGCAAATAAAAGTCAGATATGTGGCATCATGTGCAAAGATTTACCTAAATATGGAGGGAGGTGTATGACAATAATTGCTTAAGTCTACCACATGTATGTAATGAGTATTGATTCACAGAAGTCCAGATATGTAGTAAGTTGGATTCTATTGTCTGAAAATTTTTGGAGCTGCTTGACGAAAAAACACATTGTTGCCTTGCTTTCACTATGGTGAAACAGGCTTTGTAAACCAAAGCACTTCGGTGATTTAGAGTCTTGAAAGTTTAGGAATGTTGATAAAGTTGTTGTGTCTTAATTACAATGGTTTGGTC
Source organism: Selenicereus undatus (assembly GCA_017589665.1). Classification (NCBI taxonomy): domain Eukaryota; kingdom Viridiplantae; phylum Streptophyta; class Magnoliopsida; order Caryophyllales; family Cactaceae; genus Selenicereus; species Selenicereus undatus. The sequence continues at coordinate 6,320,139 of JACYFF010003369.1, read as the reverse complement.
AACAGTCGTTGGGCCCCCTTTCTTATCAATAAGTATGTTTTCTAGGCAATATGCTCAAGGTCGTAATGGCTATACTAGTATACTACTTGTAGTTCTCCTATTAGTTATCAGGTGTGTTGATGTCTTACGTAAGCAAATTTGGCATTTGATTCCTATTAGTACTTGGAAGGAACCTTGGGTATGATGTTGTAATTGGGATCACACTTGATGTCAATTTGGGGAAAAAAAACTACCACCAAAATAAGTGAAACTCTCTTATCTATTGCACATGACATCTCACTTGATTTCAATTTGGAAGCAAGTAAAGTTGGTGTATTTGGAATGACAATTATCAAGGAAACATAATTGGAAAAAAATCAACCTATTAAGTTACATTAATTATCCTTCATTTAAATACTTATTGAGGATTGAATAAAAAGCTAGTAAGAAACGGAACTAGAGTGTTTTATATGACCACGAACCTTCATGGCTTACGACTTGTAGCTATAAATCAAAAGCTTCATTAGATATGAAAACCCATCTAACTCTTCAACTTGATTTCTATAACAAAAAAATGAAGAGAAAGAAGAAGAAGATCATGAAGCATTGCATCATTCCTACCAATTTAGTGACTTACCTAAATTTTCTTTAAGGCATCATCATCTTGTTTTCTCTCTTTTTACAAGAAAATAAGTTTTTCAACTGTTTATACCTTTGAGGATGTTTTTTTTTTGTGTTTGTATTCTGACTTTCCTCCTCTAAAAGGTATTGATTTTTTTATTCATGTTAGCCAGGCTAGGTATATTATTTCTTCACCTACATCAGCCTACATTCAAATTACATTGGCCTTTGCAACTCATTTGGTCCAAAAAAAAAAAAATGGTCAACTTTCACTTGTGTTTTCTAGGATGATTATCAACCTTCCAAGATGAAATTAAACTACTGGTTTATTATTATTTTGTATGAAGCTACATATGTATCATTTTTTTAACTTCACTATCCCTATTCTCCTATGCATTTCTATAAAACACGAAGCTTATGTAATTCATTGTGCTTTTGCCTATTGATTAATATTTCTCTGTCATTGGTCTTAAACTCAGGAATTATGAATCTCTGCCAATGACTTGCCGTAGCTAGAGCTCAAAGCATGTGAGGACAAAAAGCTTTGATGGCATGAATATAATTGGAAGAGCTATGCTACTAAAAAATCATGGCCTACACGAGAAATACTATTTAGATTTAAAAATATCTGTAAATGGCTTTTTATGTTATATACAATGTTGTAGTGTCTTCGACTCCAAACCTTGCAAGATTGATTTTGGTGTGGCACCTAGCTAACAAGTTGGGATTCTACTTCACAGAGAGTGTGCTCATGATAATGTAAAGATGGAGTGACATACTAAATAGGGGTTCACGATGAGAAGTAGTGTTATGTGGAGATTAAAAATAGGCAAGGCATAGTGAGGATTCCATACGGTGAGACACTTTCAATATAAACATGACAAAATACTCGATTAACTTCGTATACAACAAGCTAGTTGACGATTTGTTGAGTTTACAGATGAATTTCTTAGGAAATAGATTCAGAAACATGTACACTCAAGATATCATTGATATGCAAATTTCTATATTGTATCATTTGTGCAATGTTGTTCTTGTTTAACTCTTGATCCAATGTTATCTAAGTTGATGAATTATGCAATGGTGTTTTGCCTCTTCAATTCTCTCTTTGTTGTTTGTTCTACAATTTAGCGAACATAAAGTAGATTTATGTGTTATATCAATATCCGTGAATAGCTTTAAATTTGTGAAGCTAAAAAGTGCAGATCCTTTCTTTTGTGACACACTACCTTCTACTAGCCAAGTTTTCATCTCATGCAAAGCATTGTGTGTAAAAACACATTTCTGTAGATTTTTTGAATGCATGAAGAATCTTCAGGGAACTTAACTTTATATGGTCATTATTTGGATAGGAATTAGAGAAAACTAATAGCGAAAGCATTAGGATGAACAATGATATTCAAAAGTAAACAACGATGACAAGAACAATAAAGAACACAAAGATTTATATGGAAACCCAATGCGGGAAAAAACCACGGACGATGACGAGCACAAACAATCCACTATGAGAAGGAGTGAGTACAATGTGATCACAATCACAACGAGTGATTCGATCAAGCAACCAGATTGCAAACTCTCTGTTGATCTCTCTCAAGACTCTCTCAACCTCTCTCACAAATCTAAGATAGTGGAAACAAAATACTCTATAAGTATTTCTTATTGGTCTGGGATTTAGGGATGGGTATTAGAGCCTAGGCAATGCCCTTTATATAGGGTTTAGAGGTATAAGGATGTAAAAAACCCTAAGAGCAACCATAGTCGCCACAGTCCGTAGCCCAAACTCCTTGAAGCCCGTGGTGGATTGGTGAAGCTAATTTTTGGCCATTAAATCCAACAATCTCCACCTTAGACCAAAATCACCAACACCAACTCTCGCACACTGTCATTTTTGCCACTGCAACAGACAAGAAAACCCTCACATTGGACATTTTTGCTACAGGAGCAGAAGTCTTAGGAAAATCAAATCCTTCTACCTGATGATTGCCTCTAACAACTAAGTAGGCCTTGAATCTCCCAATAATGCCATCAGACTTGTACTTCGCCTTGTAGACCCATTTGCAATTAATAGGTTTCTTTTCGAGAGGAAGGTCTTTAATTGTCCAGGTTTGATTTTCTTTTAAAGCTCGGATCTCCTCTATCATGGCTTGTTGCCAACGGGGATCTTTTGCTACCTCATGATAATACCTGGGCTCAACAATTTTACTAATAGCTACTAAGAAAGCTCGATGGGGGTTAGAGAATCGATTGCATGTGATACAATTAACTAAGGGATACGGGGAACTGGAGGATCGTTGTTGCAGTGGAGTGTCTTGGAGACAGGGGTCGTGCGCTCAAGCTTCATAACACACATAGTCCTCGAGATGGGATGGACTTCGTCGTTGTTGAGTGGACCCACACAATCCTCAACAGATTCGGTTGACCCACTTGATCTCCCCCTGGCTTCTGAGCCCATCTCAACATTAGGCCTAGCAGGCTCATTTGGGCCTGATGTTAGATCGTTGACAACTTGTAGCTGGACCTCCAGGTTGGGCGCTTCATGAGTTGTGCAGGGGCCTCCTGATCTAGCCCAGCCCGCGGCTCCTCAGTGGCAAGTCATTTGGATTGGGCTCAGCGCCTGAAAGTGAGTGTTGCGATACCCGTGGACTTGCATTGCTAGTGTCAGGAGAGCTAATCGCAGCAATGGACTCCGACGTTGGTGAATAGGTTGGCTTTGGTTGTCCATTCTGATCAAGAGCAAAGGGGTAAATGTGTTCATAGAACACCACGTCCCGACTCATAATAATTTCATGTGTTTCCAAGTTGTATAATTTCCAGCCCTTTTTACCATATAGTTAGCCAACAAATATGCATTTCAGACTTGGCAGAGCAAACTTATCCTTTGGTTTTGGTCGAATTTGTGTAAAGCATAGACTTCCAAAAACCTTGATATGATCATAAGGAGGCTTCAACCCCAAAACCACCTCATAAGGAGTTTTCCCTTTCAACAATTTACTCGGACTTCTATTAATAAGGTAAGGTGCAGTTAAAACACATTCCTCCCAAAAACTGTAAAGGTAGGTGTGCGTGAAAACGAAGGGCTCGAGCAACATTCAAGATATGCCTATGTTTGCGCTCCACCCGACCATTTTACTGAGGGGTGTCCACACAACTAGTTAGATGGAGAATCCCGTTTTCAGCAAAAAACTTTAGCATCGGGCCTGTTTTATACTCGAGTCCATTATCACTCCGAACTACTCTCACTTCTTTCCCGAATTGATTTTTCACCATGTTAACAAAGGTTGGTAAAATATTAGCAACTTCCCCTTTATCCCTCATTAGGTGTATCCAAACTGCTGTACTCGCATCGTCAACTATTATAAGAAAATAATGTGCACCACAAAACGAGGGAATTTTATAGGAGCCCCAAATATTGCAATGTATTAGTCGAAACAAATCATTTGCAATACTTTCACTAATAGAAAACTGATTTCTAGTTTGTTGTGCTCGTAGACAAACATCACACACGTCTATTTTATTGGTCCTATAAGAACTATCTACCCCTAACTCACTAGAAAGCATAGAAAGTACGTGTGCTGATGGGTGTCCAAGTTGGTTGTGCTATAAGTGGTGAGAAACCACTGCATTAGCCTGTACCTTCACAGTTACGACTTGGTGAAGCAGTAGACCCCTCCTCGCAATTCACCCCCTCCAATTAGGTTCCTTGAGGTGCAGTCCTATATCATCCGAAGCTCATCAATGAATATCACAAAACACTTTAATTCTCTACTCAATTGAGCGATCGACACTACTTGCATTGAAAATTACGAATATATAAAACATTGCTCAATTTTATGTCTGAGCTCAAATCCAGATTTCCTTGGACTTTTTCTATTTGAAAAACACCATCAGGAAGCTCCACAGGGATTGGTTTGATGCTGACAATGTTATGGAGATAGTTCAAATTTCTGGTCATGTGTCGTGAAGCCCCTGTATCGAATATCCATACATCGTTACCTGACAGTCTCTCGTATCCCACTTGTGTGGGTTCAATGAGACTTAATTTGTATTCGCTCATTTGTCAACCCGAGCAGCACATTCTCTCGGACTCCATTTGCTATGTTGCTTGTCGTGGCCAATTGTTCTAAGGTGCAGCCAGCAACTGCGATATAAGCAGCCTCTCTGCTTGGTCCGTGACTGCGACTGCTGTTGTCTCAAGTACGTCTTCCTCCTCTACCTCGGTTCCTTCCTCAACCTTGGTTCCCCCATCTAGGTGGATAACCAACCAGCTCATAACATGTGCTTTCATCATGACCAAATTTCCCGCAATGTTTGTACCCAGCCTGCTCAGTCACCACTCTTGCGTTTCGACCTCCAGCTATGGCGGCAAAGGCAGCTGTGGACTTGATTCGATCCTCCCTTCCGTGCATCAAACTCTTGTGCTTTTCTTATTGGACCATCATATTGAAGATTCGGTCCAAGGATGGTAAGCGGTCGAGACTCAGAATCTGACTTCGTATTGAAGAGTACAAGTCGTTGTTGAGACCCATGAGGAATTGATGGGTCTTCTCCCTCTCATATTTTTGAGCAAATTTCTTTCCTGCTTCACACTTGCATCTGCTGCATAAACAATATGGTTGTGGGTCATGGCTTTCAAGTTCAATCCATAAGTCCAAAATTTTAGAGAAAATTCAACCACACTTAATACACCTTGTTTACTGTTTGCTAAGTTTTTTTTTAGTTGATATATTTTCAGGGCATTAGCTATTGCATACCATCTGTTTAGAGTGTTCCACATGGCTTTCGCCATATTAGTGTAGGCCGCGCTCGTACAAAGGTTGGGTTCAATCACATTGAGTATCCATGACGAGAGCATCGAATTAACCATTTCCCATGCCTGTAACTCGGACGTGTCTTCTCCTTTGATCGTGGGTTTAGATATAGAGCCATCTATAAACCCAAGTTTATTTTTTTCTTTCAAAGCCGTTGTTACGGCTTTCTCCCATAGATCGTAATTTTTACCATTGAAGGCGACCACATTGGTAAGTACTCTGGGTCCCTCTTATGGATGTAGGTAATACGGAGATTGAGGGTCGATAATAAATTTCATGGCTATTGAATTGGGTGTCCCTCACTGGTGATCTGATACCATGTAGAAAAATATCAAAGATGTGGGATGTGAGAGAGAGGATGAGCGTGTGTTCTTTGAGCTTGCTGAACTCTCTGCCTCATTCATTGAATATTGTTGCAATATAGACACGACTATCACAAAAAACTAAACCTAGCTTGTTAAACAAGACTTCAGACCCAACTAGGATACATGGGAAGGATATCACAAAATTATATACAAAATATATGTTAATATTCCACTTCCTAATAAAAGACGCAGGAAATGAAAATGAGAAAAAAAAAATTCGTATGGCTTCTTATTCTTCTTTTAGTATTTATAATTTCCTCTTTTCTTTCTTTTTGTTGAAATTTTCACAAGCTAAAGCATGAAACTCTAGAAAAGTTTTATTATTGTTAAATGTGTTTTTTCCTGCTGCAGTTGGTTCCCTGGTTATTCAGTGACATTATTGACATGAATAAAAGGTAAGTGATAAATTGATTGACGCACAAAGCATTTAACTAACTTGTTCCTATACAAGAAATAATTTGAGGATTTATGGAGTGTATGAATGAACTTCTTAGAAAGCAATCACATACATTGAGGATACAGTTGCTATGTAAATTTTATCTATCGAATTCTATGTACAAATGTGGCACTTGCTCAACTTTTGATCCAATACAATCTTTGTTGATGAGTTGATTAATGGCATTTCGTCTTCTCAATTTTTTCATAATTGTTTACTTCAAATGCTAGCATATCCGCAAAGGATATAGAGCGTAGCCCTACATGATATGTCAATATCCTTGAATAGCTTTAGATTTATGAGGAGTGAAAGTGCTTACCCTTTTTTTTGTGACATGTAACCTGCAACTACCTTTGTTTGATGTGATGCAAACTATTCTATACATTTTTCTGACTTTTCAATGTGCAAGGACTGGAGCTTAACTATGTATAATCTTCATCCGTTACAATTTAATGGTCTATGATACTACTTGAAGTGCAGTTTGGAAATATTTATTAGGGATATAACCCTGACATTACTATCATTTTTCTAAAATTGATTCTCATGTTTATTTTAGTATGGAGTTCATTTTGAGTTTGATCAATTCATAATAATATTGGGATAATACAAAATTGCTCATCAATTTTCCTAAGTTCACAAAGAGATATAAAGAAGGGTGAAAGGTTCAAATATGATCCTTCCACCCAAGAGTTATAGTTAGAAATCTTTGTTTTTGTTTTTTTGTTCAAATTGTTAAAAGTCTTTGTTGAAGTAGGTAATATAATAAGTCAAATATCTAGGTTATATAGTAGGCTAAATTCATTCCTTTTTATTTTTTGATGCAATTCATATATAGCCTAATATAACCTCGTTAAAATTTTCTCAACCTCCATTCCCCTATCTCCTAGTTAATCAAATCATGATCATTTCCCTTCTAAATTTTCTAGGAAATGTCTGAAATTTATACGGATTTATGCATACATTTATTTGTATACCTGTGCATATGCCTATTTATATGTGTATGTTGTTTCTTCATATGACATATGTCCTTTTTTTAGTGACATGTTAATGGCTATAACAGACACATATTTTCTTCAACTATTAACAAAGTCTGACATACACACATATGTATGTTTCTTTTTATATGTTATACTTTCCCTTGTTGAAGCAATCGTTGTTCTTTCTTCAGTGAACATTAAGAGCTATAACAACTTTTGTAAGTCTTATCACATAGTGGCTACACATATCTGTGAAAGTGATGAAAAATAAGAAAACTACCAGACAGTACTACATTGATCATCTTCATTCATTTTACAATATAAAATCTTGTGGTTCATTTGAATCACAATGAAATTGTTTTACATTCGTAATATGCTACTTTGTCTTCCATGTTAGAAATACACATATATATGACGACCTTTTCTGGTTAAAGAACCTAGGGATGAATTTTTTGATCCTTAATTAAGATTCATGAATTTAATGTTATTTATTTGATGATTTTTGGGGAGTATCAATGTTTTAGCTGAGGGGGCTAATTAACCGAGGTCAAGTCTTCTCGATCCATATTGATCAGTCTGCCTCAACTTAAATAGAATTCACGGCATGCCTGTATCCTAACCAGGTGTTTCAAACAGAGTCAAAGTCAAGTAATGTGATTAGTTAAATCTAAAAATAGGAAGTGAAACAAACATTTAGGGAGATTAGTGTAGTGATTCTAAATTGTAGCGTAAAAAAATCAAATTAGTGACGTCTTTAATAGGGTATTCGCATTGTTAAGTTAGTTAAAGTTATCCACAACCTGCTAAAGAAATGAAATTCCTTGGAATCACATGTGATTTCATTTGACATGAAATAAGATAGCTTGATTTTGAAAAGACAATTAGTGTGGAAATGTATAAGGAAACAAAATCAACCTATGCACATTTTTAGGAAACAAAATCAACATATTCACATTTTTCCCTACTTTAAATTACTATTCAAATAGAAAAGGCTTTAGAAAAGCAAGATATCACATTTCTTTTGCTTTCACACTGCGAAAGCAATCGTCATAATCCACCAACCCTGGTATGCATGGATTTTTGCTATAAATTTAGTGCTTCATCATATAAAAAAAAATCCATCTAATTAAGGAGAGTTGCGCTATATTCATAAATGAAGAAGATAAAGAAGAAGGAGACTCAAATGCTTTGTGTCCAATCCATATCAAGTCAGCGAATTACCTAAATCTTCTTTGAGGTATCATCACATTATTGTTTTATTTTCTTTGGTCACTAAAATTTCTTTGAGATATATCAACAACTTTTTTCCTCTTTTCTTCTTTTTGTGGTTTCAATTTAGTGATTTCGGTAAATATTCATTGATGATCCTAATATATTTGACATTTCTTTTAAAGAATAAGTGTATATTTCATTTATGCACATCAACAAAATATTTTAGATTTGTATTAGATTTTCAATTTATTTTTGCTTATTTTGAGCAAAATGAATTTGTGAAACATATATTCAAATATCATTTTATTAGACATTTTTAGCAACCCTTTCTTTTCATCTTACATAAATATAGGGTTTTTCGTGGTGAATCATATGATTTACAAATTTGTTCATGTTTTAATCTTTTCATTTTGACCCCTTATTTCTTTTTGATTATGGTTGCCCAGCTAATAGTCAATCAACACAGTGTGGCAAGGCATGGGAGATAGTTGGGGTTAAAGGGAGTGAAGAACTCCCACTTGATATATTATTGAATCTAAATTTTCTCAAGCTAGACCACCCCTTGATGATTGCATTTTAACTTCTAGCTAATTTAATTTGTCTTGTCCTACAGCTACTTTTATATAAATTTCTTTACCAATTAATGCTTCATTTTTTTTAATTTGTTCTAATCCAGGGATATGAAGCTCCTTGCAATGGATTACTTTGTCCTGAGCTCGCAGCATCATAGAAGAAGAAGCCTAGGACATGGATCATTGAATACAGTGATCAGCTTGACAAATAAATAAGTTGCCGGATGATATGTTCTAGTAGTGATTCTGGACAGGCTTCTTAGAGAATCTACATATGCCTTACTTTTATCTTAAATATGGAGTGCGACCAACAATCGAGAGAGGATGATCTCCATGGTGAATGGTTTACTAGAGTGACAAAAGTGATTCTATATGAAAGCTCATGACCTATGAAAAGAGCTACATCTATGTGCCAATGGAAGTGAGGACTTGAGGAAAAAGTAGGCATGAGAATTTGATAAAGAAAGTTGAATTTTATTGGTTTTTTGGACGGTCTCTAATATCCATTAAAGTGTTATGTTGCAAATGATGGTGTTTTTGGATTGACTCCTAGTAGTAAGTGCTGACGGGGCATCTTTAATTTGAGTTAGTGTTCCATGTTGAACAAGTTGACACATTTTGTTTAGTAAGTGTTTCGAGATCATTCAGATTTTTCAAAACTAAAGTGAATTTCTAAGGATGTGTAAAGGGAACTTCTCAAAATGATCTCAAGAGGAACGGTTTAATCATTTTGCTATGATTTAGATGTCTAGACTTGTTTTTAGGAGCTTCTCTTTATAATTGCAAACCTCTTATGTAGAGTATATGATTAGAGTGTGCTGATTCCTATCAAATATAAAATAAAAAAAACGTTCCAAAAGGTAATATATATCTCTCTCGAGATGAGATTAAAATGCAAGATAGACATCAAAATGGTTGTTTCCTCACAAGTTATGTCAAGTATCTTCTAATTTATTTGAGTGCATTCACAATCCTAGCTTCAAGATAATATCATGAACCTTTTATGAGGAAAAGAACCTCACTTACTATCACTAAATTTTATTCCCTCCAGTAAGTATTCTTTTTTTTAGACCAAAATAGAAAATATCTATTTATCAGCATATTCCTAGGATGATATATTTAACCATTAATCATTGTTGGGTTTCAATCTCCTTTTTCATCACTGCTTTAATTACCACTGGATGGATGCTGAGGTTTAAAGGTATTATGTGAAAGGCCTAGGAATTACGTATTAGATGTTAACACATATACTTTACCACAATCTAGGTGAGTTGTTACAAATTAGAAAAAATCGTAGCATTTTTGTTGTAACTTCAGTTGATATTGACTTTTTTGTTATATTGAGCTATTGTCTAAGACCTAATTCCTTGGCCTTATCTTGTATTAGCTTTGAACCTTGCCATCCATTGCATCAATAATTAAAGTAGGAAGGAGGAGACTGAACTTAGCAAATTCCACTGTCCATAACTTATTGAAATATTCAGAATGATATATGACTAATGTAAATTGACATATGTTGCCACGTAAAAGTGTTTTGTCACTAGAAGAGAAAATTTTTCACCCATCATATGTGGCTCCGATTTTGGGGAATGATTCTCCCTCGCTGTACCAGGTGATTGCTTGATTTAGTGAGAAAAAAACTAAGTATAAGAATTATCTAGGAGTTTTGTCGTAATTAACAATAGTTTCCTCTAAATGAATAGCTACATTTGCATATCTTTGTGTTGTCAAGTATTTTATATGGTATTTTAGTCCGAGATTTTGTATTCACTTGTCACCTTAAGTGTCTTGATAGGATTGGCAAAAGGCATTATGTTTTGGGAACCACATGGTATGTTTTACCCACATGTATTTATCATGTACCAAGTTGTTGATGATACTCTACTTTAGTTGCAGTGAATGACATGTTTTTATCCATGGTCATGTTTGATAAATAGTTAGCAATTAGTTGTTAGCTGTTTATATAGTTGTTTGTATTAGCTATTTCTTTTAGCTGTTTCCAGAAAAAGTATTTAGTGAATTAGTTACTTATGCAAATGATATGAGGGGAAAAAAAGTTACTCTCAATAAGCTAATATGAAAGGTTGATAGAAAGAGCTTTCTGAATTAGCTTTTTGGACTGAAAAGCTAATTCTCAAAAAACCCTTTTCTCAAAATCTAGAATTAGCTACCTAACCTAGGTGAACAACTAATTTTGACCCAAAAATCTCTTTTTGTACAAAAGGAATGAGCTAAGAGGGATATACTATTTCATTATCTAAGTCACCTTGTATCAGTAATATTGGTAATTCTCCTATAAGGCAATCTTCTACTAATTTTACTACCTTGTCTTTTTATTGTTTTGCGTGAGACGATCACACAAGACTTACAATTATACTATATGGGTTTGCATTTGGTCCACATTCAAATGCTTCATATTTGGAAGGACTGGGTCTGTATGAGTATTTTTCACTCACCCACCTTATGGAGTCAGACATTAATTAATTTAACCTATTTATTTTAGGGTTTGATTTTATAACCCTTGAAGTTTTAGTTTTGTACTATTGAAATAGTACTCCAGTGAATATGTGAAGAATATTAAGTGATTGTCTCGTACTTTTGGCTGACTCAAACGATGGATATTAATCACCATCTTTGATCCATAATCTTACTCATACTTGTTCTGTGTGCCTCTCTATCTTACGCTCACCCATCCTTTCAACCTACCAAGATAGAGAAAAAGTATGCTAGCAGCATTAAGAGATGAATAAATCGATCAATCACTTTCAAATCTTCACATGTTTGGCTGAGTAATATTTCAATAATACAATATTAAAATTTTAATGGTGATAAAATTAAACTCTTAAATATCAAGGACATATTAACTAATGCATGAAACCTCTGCGTGGGTTAGCACAAAATACCCGAATCCGTACACATGAATAGATTTAGGTCTTTGATATTGTATCTTGAATAAAGCACCCATGGTGGAATTGATCTCTGATTATAGACTTCGCAATCAAGTCATTTGGCTTGACTTTGGATAAGGATAACTTGAGATTAGGTCATGTTCAGGTCAATCATATTGGGTTTAGCATCAATTTTAGGCCATGTCACTTTCAATTCAAATTAACTTCAAGTCACTGGATTTTTTGGTTGAATAAGCGTTTGTTGAGAACAAAAATTAGTTTGAAAATAATATTTAGGTCAGTTCTGTGTGGTTTGGTTCAGTTCAATTTGGGTTTTGGGTCTAGTTCAAGTTAGTTGCTTTAGTGTTGATTACGTCAAATGTGGATTCACATCATTTGATTTACATTTCCAGTTTTGGACTAGTTTATCTAAACCTAGTTGCTTTTCATATGTTATACTTCCCTGCGTGAAGTGACTCAGTCCTTTCTTCAATGACATGTTAACTGCTGTACTAACTTTTGTAGTTTTTATAATATCGTGCTTGTGCATTTGAAACAGATGATAAAACTAGTTACACTCATCATTATAATCCATTTCACAATGGCAAGTCATATATATGGTGCTATTTTGATCATAACAACACTGCTTTACATTCTTAGTGGTTGCTTTCAAGCAATAGTTGGTGTTGTTTCCTTATTTTAGTTGTATACATGTTTAATGGCATTATGTGGTCCAACGATTTTAAGGATGCATTTTCTGATACTTAATTGGGATTCAAGAGTTTAATGTTATCAGTTTGATAATTTAAAGGGAATTTCAACTATTTTAGTGGGGACTTTCAATGTGCATTCTAAGAGGTGCAATTGAGATTGGTTAACTCTAATTTGTGCATGGCTTATCAGGTCTATAGCTGTGCTTGCTTAGCATCTTAGCCATGCTTGAATCCAATCTGAGTATGGCCAAATTGAGTCCAGGTTGAGCAATTCAATGAGTAAATACTACCGCTAAGAAGCAAACAAAAAACAGAAGCAGTTGGGGACATTACTGTTGCAATCCTACATTTTGACCACCACATACGCCAAGGCAACGAACCTGAAATCAACATCGTTAAAAGTGTATCACATGGCTAAATTATCTCTAATTATCTACATCCAGCTAGAGAAATGGAACTCAATGAAACTACATAATATTTCATTTGGCTTTAAATAAAACATATTTATTTTTCAAGTCACAATTAGACTTGGCAAATCGGTCATTCGGTTCAGGTACGGATCGGGTTAAGTTTGGGTTGGGTGATGTTCGGGTTACGTGACATTTCGGGTAGTTTCGGTTTGGGTCGGGTATGGTTCGGGTCGGGTCGATTTCGGGTTCACCAATTTTTGGTCAAATACACTCGTCATGCTAAAACAAGCAACTTTGTAGAAAATTTTAGATCGGGTATGGTTCGGTTCGGGGCAATTCGGGTTTCGGGTCCATTTTCGGGTAAGCATATTTCAGGTGTCGGGTAGGATATGGGTCCTAGCCATTCGATTCGGGTTTCGGATCTCGGGTTAGTTTTGCCAGGTCTAGTCACAATTAGTGTGGAAGTGTATGAGGAAACAAAATCAATCTATTCACATTATTTTCAAGCATTACATTGCTTTCAGATAGAAAAGGTTTTAAAAAAATTAGGTATCACATTTGTCATGCTTTCACTTTGCGAAAGTGAGTGTTATAACCAACCAACCCTAAGATGTATTGAATTTAGGTATACGTTGAGTGCTTCATCAGATGAAGAAACCCATCTAATCAAGGCTTCAATCTAGGGTCTCCCTACATAAATTAAGGAGGAGAAAAGGAGGTTCTTTAAAATTGGATTTTTGCCTCAGTCTAGCTTTTATACACAAAAAGGAAGAAGACAAAGAAGTAGATGGAGACTCTAATTCTGTGTTTCCTATCAGTATCACGTCAACGAGCTTCTTAAATTTTCTGTGATGTATCATCACAATTTTATTTTATATTCTTATGTTACCTAAATTTTCTTCGAGATATAACACGTTTTTATTTTCACCTCTTTTTTAATTTATTTTGAGGTCGCAATTAAGGGTCTTAGGTAAATTTTCGTAGCCTATTCTAGTCTTTCAAAACAAAAAGAATGCCACTTAATTCTTGATTTTTGTTACTTCCGCCACTCAACTGTGATTAAACAAAAATGCCACTTAATTTATTATTTTACGTCAATAATGCTATCGAATGACTTGGGACCCAGGTGGAATAGGAAAAAAGACGCTTAAAATGAATAAAACTTTTTGTTAACATCCCACACATGAGCTAGTGAATATTTGAACGAAAAAGAAAGAAAATGAAAATGAAAAAGAAAATTCCCTAAGCCTTCTTATTCTTCTTTTAGTATTTATAATTTCCACTTTTTCTTTTTTTTTGGTTCAAATTTTCACAAGCCAAGGCATGGAACTCTAGGAGTATTAAATGTGTTTTTACCTAGTACAACTGGTTCCCAGGGTATTCAGTGACGTTATTGACATGAATAATAGGCCAAGTTATAAATTCAGTGACGCTTAAGTCATTCAAGTCAAACCTATATAGAAAATGAATTGAGGATTTGTTGAGTTCATAGATGAATTTCTTAGAAAACAATCATGTGCCTTGGGGATATTCATGCAATATATAGACAGTAGCACTACATGCTATGCCTATATCATAGGCGGAGCCATGTTGGGGCAAGGGGGTCAATTGACCCCCCAACTTTTTGAGAAAAAAATAAATAAATATGGGATATTTTTGTGGATAAGAAAAATAGATATATATTAATTAGTTTATAAGTACATATCATAGGAGTGCATAGTGGGGTGGTGGTTGTCCTTTATTTTGGATGGGAGGTCCCTGGTTCGACTCAATGTTCCGCCCTTTTTGTTTTTTTTTTGAAAGTGCCCTTTAATTTTTCCAATCTCGCCCCCCCCCCTTGCTTAGAATCCTAGCTCCGCTACTACTATATCCATGAATAACTTTAGATTTCTGAGAGAGAAACGTTTACCCTTTCTTCTGTGACACGTTACCTGTAACTAGTCAGGTTAGATCTCATGCAAACTATTCTATACATTTTTGTGACTTTTGTATGCGTAAAGAATGGAGCTTACCTCTGTACAACTAGCATTAGTTACAATTTATTGGACTATGATACTACTTGAAGTGCAATTAACGAATATTTATTGTGGAAGAACCCTGACATTGCCATCAATTTTTCCAAAATCAATTCCCGCATTCATTTTTCCTTATGGAATATCTTTTGAGTTTGATAATTCAACCAAATAATTTTTTTAATTAATTTTGATTCGTCTTATTTTCTTTTATTGCTCTAAAGTAATCAACTTAAATTTTAATATTTTATGGTCAATTGATAACGATATAAGACAATACAAAATTGCTTATTAGTTTTCTTAAGTTCACAAATAGATATAAAGGAGAGTGAAATGTTCAAATAGAGTCCCTACTCACAAGAACTACAGTTAAGAATCCTTGTTTTTCTTCTTTGATCAATGTTTTAAAAGTCTTTGCTCAATTAAGTAGCAAATATACTGGTGTGTTCAATATAATATATCAAATTTCTACGCATACAGCAGGTTGAATTCACATCTTTCTTTATGTTTTTGGTACAATTCATAGCCTAATATAAACTCATTAAAAGTTGCTCAACCTCCGTCCGCCTTTCTCCTAGTTAGTTGGATCATGATCATTTCCCTTGTAAATTTTCTAGGAAATATTTGAAATTTATATGGATTATGCATTCTTGTATCTATATACCTGGGTATATGCGTGTTTATGTATGCGTGTGTGGTTTCTTCGCACAATCGATGTCCTTTCTTTAGTGGCACGTTAACGACTACAATAAACACATATTTTCTTCAGCCCTTACATACAAACACATACATATATGTTTCTTTTCATATGTTATAGTTCCCTTCTTGAAGGAATCAATGTTCTTTCTTTAGCGACACATTAAGGGCTATAACAATTTTTGTAAGTTTTATCATATCGTGGCTATACATATCTTTGAAAGCGATGATAAATCAAAAAACTGCTAGACAGTGCTACATTCATCATCTTCATCATCATCCATTTTACAATATCAAATCTTATGTTTCTACGAATTTTGTTTTACATTCTTAATTTGCTAGTTTGTTTTTCCTATTACATATATGTGACCTTCTCTAGTTAGAAGATCCTAAGGACGCATTTGTTTATGCTTAATTGAGATAATGAGTTTAATGTTATTTTTTTGATAATTTATGGGGAGTATCAATGTTTTAGCTAATCATGTAATTGAGCCACGTCAAGTCTCATCAATCCATATTGATCAGTTTGGCTCAACTTAAATAGCAACCACAGCATGGCCGAATCCTAACCAAGTGTGATCAAACTGATGCCAAGTCAAGTAATGTGATGAGTAAAATCTAAGAGTGGAAAGTGAAATAAACATTTAGGGAAATTAGTGTAGTGATTCTAAATACAAAAATTACAAATCAAGTAGGAGAGCTGCTATATACAAAAATGAACAAAATAAAGAAGAAAACAAAGAAGAAGACTCCAATGCTTTGTGCCCAATCCATATCAAGTGAACTATCTATATTTTCTTTGAGGTATCGTAACATTTTTTTGCTTTCGTTTCTTTTGTTACTAAATTTTCTTTGGGATATTAGTATCTATTTTCACCTCTTTTCTTATTTTGTGGTTTCAATTTAGTGATTTATGTAAATTTTCGTACATTATTCTAATCTTTTTTATAGTTCTTTTAAAGAAGAAGGGTATATTTCGTTTATGAACATCAATAGAATATTTTAGACTTGAATTTGATTTTCCATTTATTTTGCTTATTTTGAAGCCATGAATTTTGAAATATATATTTGAGTATCATTTTACTAGAATTTTTGACTTTCTTTTCATTTTACATAAATCTACAGCTCTCCATAGTGGATCCTATGATTCATGTATTTGTTAATGCTTCAATCTTGCCATTTTGACACTTTATTTCATTGTGATTGTGGTTGCCTAGCTAATAATCAATCAATGTAGTATGGCGAAGGCATGGGAGATACGTGGAGGTACAGGGAGTGAAGAACTCCCCCTTGATATATAATTGAATTTGAATTTTTTGCATCAAAGACTGCCCCTTGATGGCTGCATTTGACATCTCTTGCACCTGCTTTTATATGCATTTCTTTACCGATTAATGTTTCGTTTTATTTGATTTGTTCAAACCCAGGATTTGGCAATGATTCATCCTCCTTGTAGCAGGTGATTGCTTGATTTAGTGAGAAAAGACTAAGCACAAGAATTATCTAGGAGTGTTGTTGTAATTAACAATAGTTTCTTTCAAATGAATAGCCATATCTGTGGATATTTTGGCCTATTAAGTATTTTATATAGTATCTTTGTGTGAGATTTTGTATTCACGTGCCACCCTAAGTGTCTTCACAGGATGGGCAAAATGCATTTTGTTTTAGGAGCAACATGGTATGTGTTACCCACATATATTTACCATGCACCAAGTGTTCATGATGCTTTGTCTTAATTGCACAGCATGACATGTTTTAATCCATGATCTTATTTGGCAAATAGTTAGCTGTTAATTGTTAGATATTTATAGTAGCTATTTATATTAGGTCTTTCCAGGAAAAAGTATTTGGTTAATTAGTTGTTTATAGAAACGATGTTTGAAAAAAATGTTAATTTCGATAAGCTAATACGAAAAGTTGATAGAAAGGAAAAAGTATTTGGTGAATTAGTTGTTTATAAAAAATGATGTTTGAAAAAAATGTTAATGTCGATAAGCTAATACGAAAAGTTGATAGAAAGAGCTTTTTGAACTGGCTTCTAGGATTGACAAGCTAATTCAAACAAAACCCCTTTTATCAAACACTTGAATTATTTGTCTGACTAAGTTGAACAGCTCTGTTTGAGCAAAAAGCTCTTCAAAAGGTTCTTGGCCAAACATTTCGCATGTGTGTTAACATGACTTCAACGAGTATATACTCTCAACAGTATGATATAACAAACTAAAGGAATGATGCAGGCAACAATCAACAAATTTAAACCCTCACCTAAAAAAGGACAGTGCTGAGAGGGATGCACTATTTCATTATCTAAGTCGCCTTGTATCAGTAATATTTATCAATTCTTGTGTAAGACAATCTTATACTCATTTAAATACCTTGTCTTATTATTTTGTGCAAGACAATCTCATACAAGACTTACTATATATAGTATATTCTATGGTAAGCATTTAATCCACATTCAAATGCTTCATCTTTGGAAAGCAGTGGGTCCATATTGGTATTTTGCATACCAAAGAGCAGTTGGCCTAGTTGGCCACTGCTACCTTTCCCCACGCTCCCCACCTGGGTTCGACTCTGGGGGATGCGAATGTTGTGCTTTGTGCACAAAGCTTTGCGGTTGGGCTGGGTTCCTAAATAGTTTGCTTGGGCTTTGGTACCCCTTACCCCTTGGTCTGTTAAGGCCCATTGGGTACCTCTAAGATAGGGGCCTGATGGGCTAGGCCCATTTACCACTGTAAAAAAAAATAATAATTAAATTTGCATTCACCCTCCTTGAGAAGTCAAGCATTAATTAATGTGACCTCAATATTAATTTTACAACCCTTAAAGTTTCCATTTTGTATTACTGAAATAGTACTCTGGTGAATATGTGAAGAATATTAAGTGATTGTCAAGTTTGCTCTCTCTCTCTCTCTCTCGTTCCCTCTCGCTCCCTCTCTCTTGTGGTAGACTTAGAGGATGGGCACTAATCACTATCTCTTATCCTCACTCTCACTCATACTTGTTCTATTTGCCTCTCTGTCTTACTCTCGAGCATCCTTTTAGCCTACCATGATAAAGGGAAAGCATGCTAGTAAAATAGAAAGATGGATGAATCAGTCAATCACTTTTAAATCTTCACATATTTGGTTGCGTAATATTTTAATAATACAATATTAAAATTTTAATGGTGATAAAATTAAACCCTAAAATATTGAAGTCATATTAACTAATGCCTAAAACATGGGGACTGAAAGCAAAATACCCCGGTCTATATACGTGAATAACTTTCGATCTTTGATATATGTACCTTCAATAAACAAACCATGTTGGAATTTATCTCTAATTATGGACTTGGCAATCAAGTCATTTGCTTCAACTTTGGATCGGGACGACTTGAGATTAGGTCATGTTCGAGTCAATCATATTGGGTTCAGTGTCTGTTTTAGGTCATGTCACTTTTGGTTCAGTTTTACGTCGAGTCACTAGATTTTTTTGTTGAATAAGCTTCTCTTGAAAGGAAACATGAGTTGGAAAATAATATTTGGGTTGGTTCAATATGGTTTGGTTCCATTTGGGTTTTGGGTCCAATTCACGTTAATGGTTTCGTGTTATGTCAAATGTGGATTCACATAATTCAATTTAGGTTTCTAATTTAAGATCAGTTTATCCAAATCCAGAGCTTTTCATGTGTTGTACTTCCTTGCATGAAGTGACTTTCGTCCTTTCTTCAATGATGTGCTAACTACCATAATGACTTTTGCAACTTTTATAATATAATGTTTTTGTGTGTAAAACAGATGATTAAACTACAAACTATTAAATTATACTCATCATTATAATCCATTTTATGATGGCAAGTCTTACATATGCTATTATTTTGATCATAATAAATTTGATTTACATTCTTAAAGGCTATTTTAGAGCAATATAGTTGGTGTTGTTTCCCGTATTTCCGTTGTACACTTATTTACCAGCGTTATGTGGCTGGAAGATTTTAATGATGCATTTTGTGACGCTTGATTGAGATTTATGAGTTCAACGTTATCTATTTAATAATTTATAGAGAGTTTCAACTATTTTATTGGGTACTTTCATTTTGCGTTTTAAGAGGTGTAATTGAGAATGGTTAACTCTAATTTGTGCATCACTTATCAGTTTTGCCGTTGTACTGACTTACCATCTTAGCCATGCTTGAGTCCTACCTGATTATTGTTGAATTGAGTCCAAGTTGAGTAATTGAATGATAAACACTACTGTTGGAAAATTAGAGCAAACTAATAGCAGAAGCAATAGGATGAAACATATATTCAGAAACTTAAAGAAAGATAACAAGAACAAAACAACGACACACAAGATTTACGTGGAAACCCAATGCGGGAAAAAAAACCACGGACGGCGACGAGCACAATCAATCCACTATATGAGTTGGGAAAATACAAAACGATCACAATCACAACAAGTGATTTGATCCAACAGCAGAATTATAACATCTCTTGTAATCTCTCTCACAATTCTCTACCTCTCAATGTGTTTAGGGATTCAGGAGTGATTCTGGAGTTCAGGGATGATTTTAGATCCTAGGTATGACCCCCCTTTATAGGGTCTAGAAAACCAGGGTTTTACCCTTAGAGACAAACCCTAGCCACCAGGAGAATATTCATTGTGTGATCAGAATATTTGAAAAAATATTATGGTTTCAGGAAACTTTCCTTATACATTTAATTCCTACCTTTGCACCACCCAAATATTCTCCCTACAATCTCCACCTCGGATTTTGGGCCACGAAACCCAACAACCCAACAACTACCATTGAGAAGCAAAAAAACTACTTAGGGACATTAGTGTTGTGATTCTAAATTTAGACCACCACCTATGGCAAAGTAAAGAACTTGAAATCATCATCGTTAAAAGTGCATCACATTGCTAAATTATATCTAATTATCTACATCCGACCAAAGAAATGAAATTCAATTAAATCACATGCGATATCATTTGACATTAAATAAGATAGGTTTATTTTCAAGTGACAATTAGTGTATGTGGAAGTGTATGAGGAAACAAAATCAATCCATTCACATTATTTTCCCGCATCAAATTGCTTTTAGAAAGAAAAAGTTTAACGAAATTAAGCATCACATTTATTATGCTTTCACCTTACAAAAATAAGTATTATAACCGACCAACTCTAAGATGCATGAATTTTAGCTGTGAATTGAGGGCTTTATCATATGAAAAAACCCATCTAATTAAGTCTTCAATTTAGGGTTTCCTTACATAAATTAAGGAGGGCGGAGAAAAGGAAGTTCTTCAAAATAGAATTTCTACCGTATCAAAATAGAATTTCTGCCTTAGTCTAGCTGGTATAGACAAAATTGAAGAAGAGAAAGAAGAAATAGAGTCCAATGCTTTGTTTCCAATCAATGTCAAGTTAGCAAATTTTCTAAATTTTCTTTGAGGTATCATCATATTGTTATTTTATGTTCTTTTGTTACCTACATTTTCTTGGAGATATGATCCGTTTTTCTTTTCACCTTTTTTTTTGAGATAGCAATTAAGGATTTAGGTAAATTTTCATAGCTTATTCTAATCTTTGAAAACAAAAGGAAACAGTCTATTTTGTTGATGCACATCAACAAAATATTATAGATCATATTTTCATTTTATTTTGCTGATTGCGAAATCAAATGAATGTTGAAAAATATAATTGAGCTTGGTTTTATAAGATTGGTGGTATGGTTTCCATGGTAGATCACATGATTCATATCTATGTTCTTGTTTCAAAATTTTGATTTCAATCTTTTCTTTTCTTGTTAAGGTTTCCTAGCTAATAGTAAATATCTCATGATCAAGATCACCCTAGAGAGGCTGAAAGCCATGGGATTGGCCTAGTGATACATTAGACAAATGGGATCTACTACTGATTCTAGGTAGGCTTCTTTTGGAGCTACATATGCCTCACTTTTACCTTAAATATGGAGTATGACTTGCGATTGAGAGAGGCAATCTCCATAGTGTATGGTTCACTAATGGAAAAGGGACTGAATATCCAACCTTCTCACCTATGGAAGGAGGCAATTTCTTATGTGCTCCTCATTGCCCACCTGTATATATTTTTCAAGTGTGCATTTGTCATATATTAATTTTTTAAATATATACTTACTAACATGGCTCTTGAGAGTATATGCTCCTAGGAATATATATTGTTGAAAAGAGTGATATCTATGTATCCATGCAAAGGAAGACACTAGAATTAGACGAAGAAATCAAATTCGAAGGGGTTCGTTTAGATAGTCTTAATTTCCCCATTAGAACATCACATATGAATATGTATCTGCATTGCTGCCAATATGCTGCAAGTAATGTATATCTCTACTAGGATGAGATTAAAATGCAAGAGGGATATGAAAATGTTTATTCTAGCACAAATTATGTTAGTAGTTTATTCCTTCTAACTAATAGTAATTTTTTAATTTTTTTTCTTTTCGGATCAAATGATCAGTAGATTTTCTTATCATAATTAAGGGATTATTGTGAAGAGTATACTTGACAGACAAAACAACCCTTAATCCAGGGGAAAGCACATGAACCATACGAGTAAATGACTCTGACAACTGAAAGCCAACCTGACAAAAAATAGAGTGAGACACAAAAAATTTAGTTACACAACAGTACAGCATCCATGTGTATTGACATTAGTAAAATTTAGAGTGTAAAGTTTGAACCAAATAGCCACCGAAGAACACCCTAATCTCTATCAACAACTTTGGTGAAGATAGTAGAACATTCCTAAGGTGCACCATATCCTCGCTAGTCCTCGGTGCCTGAATTAATCAATTTTCCAATCTTAAACATTGAAAAAAAGTTTATGAAGAGAATTATGTTTTCTTGGGGGTTGGGGGGCCTTATAAAGAGAAGGTCAATTCAAAATTCAATCTAATTATCCGATAAGAACGTTTTAAAATGAAAATTCACCCTCCTGATGCTGTGCACGTTAGCTCTACGTTAGCTCTAAGAATAGTCTAGTTTTCTATAGGCGAATTGAAAAACATAATCCACAACAAAAGGGTTTCATTTGCAGGCTGGTCAGAATAGGGTAGAATGGCCAGCCTGAAAATCAATAAATAGGAGCTTGTTAGCCTTTGATAATTGAATTATCCCACATCGAGCAAAGACGAATAAAAATAAAGATTTACGATAAGTTGGATTATGTTGTTTGAAAAGTTCTGGAGGTTTTTGGTCAAGAGAAAAAGAAAATTATTGCCTTGCTTTCACTATGTGAAATAGAGCTCTTGTGTGCTAATTACAGCGGTTGGGTCAACAATCGTTGGGTCTCCATTCTTATCAATAAGGGAAAAATGCATTCAGAAAGATGCATGGTTGAATTCTCTATATTGAGACAATTTGACTAAAAATTATCGTGTTCAAAACAATCAAAATTGAGAGAAAAGTCCTTTCAACTAATGAGATGCCACTAAAAGAAATGCAAACGTAATTGGAAAAAAATCAACATATTAATTTACATTAATTATCCTTCATTTAAATACTTCTTGGAGATTGAATAGGAAGCTAGTAAGAAAGGGAATTAGAGAGTGTTATATATGATCAATGGATCTCTATGGCTCATTAGTTGTGGCTATGAATCAAAATCTTCATTAGATGCGAAAACCCATCTCAACTCTTCAATTTGATTCTAAAAAAAAAAAAAAATGAAGAAGAGAAAGAAGAAGTGATGAAGCATTGTGTCATCCATATCAATTCAGTGACTTACCTAAATTTTCTCTAAGGCATCATCATCTTATTTTTCTCTATTTGTTTTAAGAAAATAATTTTTTTTTTGTATATACTTTTGAGGATATTGTTTCTTTGTATTTGAGTTTGTGTTTGTATTTTGCTTTCCTCCTCTAAAAGTGATTGATTTGATGATTCATGTTAGTCAGGGTAGGTATATTGTATCTTCAACTACATCCGCCTACATTCAATTTATATTGGCCTTCATAACTCATTCGCACCCAAAAAAAAAAAAAAAATTTGTTCGACTTTCACGTCTATTTTATAAAACAATTATCAACCATGCAAGATGAAATTATACCTGTGCTTTATTATTATTATTATTATTCCTGTATGAAGCTACATATATATCATTTTTTAAATTTGCTATCCCTGTTCTCCTGTATATTTCCGTAAGACACGAAGATTACGTAATTCATTATGCTTTTGTCTCCTAATTAATATTTCTACATCTTTGGTCTTCAACTCAGGAACTATGAATCTCTACCATTGACTTGCTGCAGCTAGAGCTCAAAACATGAGAGGCCAAGTATCGGTAGATGGCTTTTTATGTTATGTCATCTTAGGTGTTGCACCTGACTAACATGCAGGGATTCAACTTTAAGGAGAGTGACATACAAAAGAGGGCTTCAAAAGGAGACGTAGGATTTCATGGGGCTTTGAGACAGTTTCAAGATAAACACGATTAAAAAAACTCTGTTTATTTGATATTATACAAAAACAAGTAGAGGATTTGCTGAGTTTGCAGATGAATTTCTTGGGAAACATATTAAAAATAGGCTATGTAAATTTGTAATTGAATCATTTGTGCAAATGTTGCTCCCGTTCCACTCTTGATCCAATGTCACCTTAGGTGATGAATTGCTTCATGGTGTTTTGTCTCCTCAATTCTATCATAGTTATTTGTTCTAAAATTTAGCAATATATTCATGGAGTATGTATAAAGTAATCTACATGTTATATCAATATATAAATGACAGGCATTAATTTGGTGGTATTGGCAAATACTCAATAACTGAGCCACTGTAGGTCTGAAATGTACTCAAATTTGCACATTTATTTGATTTGTTAAAGTTCACATAGAGATAGAAAAAGGGTCCAAGATTCAAACATAAGTTCACAAAGTAGCTAATATATCAACATGATCAATACAAGTAGTCAAATTTGTTATTTTTTTATACAACTCA
>JACYFF010003369.1:6223831-6275493 GCA_017589665.1 Selenicereus undatus | reverse complement strand
TATATATATATATATATATATATATATATGTATGTATGTATGTATGTATGGTTTTATGGTGGATGAAGGAGTATTTACAAGAAATTATACTATCATACACCGTTTAACAATGAATGCAATGATTGACATAAAAGATACATACTTTTTACATTGGAAATAAATCAACATTCTAAAAGGATGTGCTACTATTTTTGACAAGGCCTTCTACAATGGCCTACAATAAAGGGTAAAGCCATCGTAGAAGGTCATCAATGATGGCAAGGCCTTCGACGATTGCACAGAGGGGGATTTCTGGGAGGTCGTGTTGTAGGTCATTAATGACGACAAGTTGTAGGTCTAGTTGATTAGGAATCCGTAACAACATACTTAAGCATATACACCCGATGATAGTCCCACTTCAATGAACATACTGCCATTAGTAGCCCATTTTATGCACCGTTTGGACCCACAAGTTGTCTGAATGGATTTTGAGTTTGAAATGTCATCTTTCGATGCATGATTGTGTTGTATATGCCACTTATTTCATAGAAAACTTGTTAAGGATAAGTAAGAATATACAAATCGCACCAGAATTGATGTGTTGATGTAATCAAGCTCAACTAGTTGATTAGGTCTAGGCATTTTTTATTGTAAATCGATTAAGATGGTTGTGTATTAACAGTTCTGTTTCATGGAGCTAATGTCGAACACATAATTCCTTGGCCCTATCCCTTACTACCTTCAAACCTCCTCATCATCCATCAACAATTAAGGGAGTTAGCGGGAGATTGCACTTAGCAAATTCTACTGTCACATAACTTACTGAATTATTTAGAGAGGTACATAACTAACAAAAATTGACATATATTGTCACGTAAAGGTATTCTGTAACTGGAACAAAAAAATTTGCACCTAGGGTATGCGACCGAAATTTTGGCAATGATTGCCCTTGCTGTAGGAGTGGACTAGTCGATTTAGTGAGAAACAATGAAGTAGAAGAATTATCTGGGAGTATTGCAGTAATTGCCAATAGTTTCTTCCAAATGAATAGCAATATCCACGGATCTTTTGGAGTGTCAAGTATTTTACATGGTATTTTAGTTCACCAGTCGCCTTAAGTTTCTTCAGAACATGGCAAAGGGCATTGTTTTTAAGGAGGCGTAGGGTATGTGTTACTCACATATATTTATCATGTACCAAGTTGTTGATGATTCTCTCCTTTAATGACTGTGTTTGGCATGTATTTTATATATGATTGTTTATGGCAAATAGTTAGCCACTACCTGTTACTTATTAGTTGTTTGTACAACTGTTTGTAGTAGTTGTTTGTGTTAGTCACTTCCAGGAAAAAGTATTTGGTGAGTTAGTTGTTCATACAAATTATATGAGGAAAAAAGTTAATCTAATCAATAGGCTAATATGAAAGGGGTGATAGAAAGAGCTTTTTGAAAATGAGCTTTTTCAACTAAAAAGATAATTCTCAAAAAACGCTTTTACTAAACATCTCAATTAGTTGTTTGATTAAGTTAAACTATTAATTTTGACTCCAAAAAGCTTTTTTTTGATGAAACAGCTCTTGAATCTTCTTTGTCAAATACACCTCATGTGTGTTAACATGAATTTACTAAGTATATACCCTCAACAAGATAATATAATCAATTGATGGAATGATGTAGGCAACAATTAACAAATTTAACCCCTGACCCAAGAAAAGGAAAGAGCTCAAAGAGGTGAACTATTTCATTATCTAAGTCACCTTATATCACTAACTATTGTGTAAGACTATCTTTCACTAATTTAACTAACTTGTCTTTTTGTTATTCTGCACATGACGGTCTCACACAAGACTTCCTATTATATTGTATGGTAAGCACTTGATCTACATTCAACTGCTTTATCTTTGAAAAGGAACGGGTTCACATAAATGAATAGCTTCTGTATAAATAACCCATGGAGGAATTGGTCTCTGATTATAGACTTGGCAATCAAGTCATTTGGTTTGACTTAGATTGAGATAACTTGAGATTAGGTCATGTTCAGGTCAATCATATTGGGTTCGGCTTCAGTTTAAAGTTAGGTCACTTGGGTTCAATTTGACTTCAGGTCACTTGATTTTTTGGTTGAAAATAAGTTTGAAAAAAATATTTGGGTCGGTTCAATGTGGTTTGGTACAATTTTGATTTTCAGTCTAGCTCAAGTTAGTTGTTTCGGTGTAACGTCATATGTGGATTCACACCATTTTATTTAGGTTTCCAATTTTTCAATTGATTGCACCAAGTCTAGGTGCTTTTCATATGCATGTTACACTTCCTTGCATGAAGTGCTATGTCCTTTCTTCAACGACATGTTTACTACCATAATAACTGTTGTAACTTTTATAATATCATGCCTGTGTCTACGAAACAAACGATGAATCTAGAAACTATGAAATTATATGGCAAGTCTTACATATGGTACTATTTTAATCATAACAAATTTGGTTTGCATTCTTAACGGCTATGTGGTTGGAAGATTATGAGGTTGCATTTTTTTAGGCTTAATTGAGATTCATGACTTTAATGTTATCAGTTTGATAAATTATATGGAGTTTCGACTGTTTTAATGGGTACTTTTAATGTGCATTCTAAGAGCTGTAATTGAGATTGGTTAACTCTAATTCGTGCATCTCTTGTCAATTCAATACCTTTGCTTGCTTAGCATCCAAGCCATGCTTGAGTCCTACCTGAGTGTGGCTAAATTAAATAATTGAACAAGTAAAGGCTACCATTGAGAAGCAAAAATTAGGGACACTAGTGTTGTGATTCTAAATTTAGACCACCACTTATGGTAAAGTAAAGAACTTGAACTCAACATCGTTAAAAGTGTATCACATTGCTAAATTATATCTAAGTATCTACATCCAGGTAAAGAAATGAGATTCAATGAAATTGCGTGTTGGGGCTGATCATGTGAGGTGCACACGGTCAGCTGGTGAGATTTTTGCATTTTTTTGTTTTTATTTTCCTTTTTTTTGCTCTTGTTTTCTTCTCTTTGGGACATGAGCAAGAGTGGGCTAATGGAGATGTTGGACTAAATCAAGTACAAGAAGCCCAAGCTCTTTATTTCACTATTTTCTTCATTTTTTTCACATTTTTTTGATTTATTACATCACCTACAAAAAAATAAAGGCAAATAAAAATCTAAATATAATAATTATTTTGAGCATAAATTAGGTATAAAAGTATAGTAACAATATCATATTTTTGGTGAAAACACAAACCTAAAACCCTATTAAAACCTATAAATAGCCCTGTGGATTGTCATTTGCATGTTGCATTTTAGTGGTAGAGGATTGAGAACACAGCCAAGTCTATAGTGAGCTTGCTTGCATGGGGAGGATGATTGAGAGAGCCATAGACATTTTAAACACATGAAAGGGTATTCTTATTTATCCTATGTGAGAGATTCTACCAGGCAAGCCAGTTCACCACTTTGTCTGGGAACATCTTGACTGGTGTGAGTTCTGATATGGGTCGGCTAAGTGTTGGGATTAGGCAGTGTGATCTTAGAAATTACTTTGAATGATCTTTCGAATTGCATCTTTTGCATCTTTACACCTTCAATAGTCCTATTATTGTGTATGGTTAAGCCTGATTGACTTACTTTTATTTACTTCACCTAAGGAGTTAAAAAAATAGAGGGGATGTTCCCTCTATAGTTTGATCATATTTTCAATTATGCTTGGGAACAAGGAAGAGATAAGCATGGGGGAGTTCATAAACCTCTTATCTTTGCTATTTTGTTCCCTCAATTTCACAACTGTTCTCTATACATTTCTTTGATTTAATGAGTAATTTGATCGTAGTTGCTCTTCTTTGGTCGTAATCATCTTCTTTAGATTAATTTCCCTTTCGTAGGTATTTTGATAGTAATTTGAGGAAACTCACATGTCAATGATGTAGAGATGAGCAAGGGGAGATGTTGGATATGGAAAATGTTCGATGAGCTAAAAAAGTGGTCAAGGAGCTAGGGAGTGAAGTGGGAAGCAAATGTATGGGGCAGTCATGCATATATGCATGGTCGTGCAAAATTAGTATTTGTTGATAAAAAAAAATTTGAAGGATTGTACTAGGGAAGGGAGTTTCACCCGAACCTGAAAAACCTAACCCGAACCCACTTTGTTTATATTGGGTATGGGTATAGAAAATGAAGGAAAAAATAGGTATAGGGCGGGTTGCTAAAATTGAGTTTGGGTTCGGGTATGGACTGGATACAGGCGTACCCATCCCCGAACCCGTCCCATACCCATACCTGATTTTCTTTTCTAATATTTTTAGTCTTGTTTTTGAGCTTAAATCTTTTAGAATGCTCATATCAATAGTGTTATTAATGTTACAAGATGAAACTATTACCTGGCAATTCTAAATTAAAAATGTACCAAGAATTCACAACATCAAAGGCAACTAAGCTAATTTAAGATACTAAAAGAAAACACAAGAATTGTAAAAATAGTTGCACTAATGAATTCTTGATACAACACAAAAATAAGTTATGTATTCTTTATGTAGTTTTGAAACTTTAAAATTTAAACTTAATGGACCTAATGGGTATTGGTTTTTACAATGTATATGAACACGAATAAAACTGAAAAATTTCCAAAATACCCGATGGGTATGGGTAGGTTATGAATTTTTAAAACCCAATGAGTATGGGTATGGATATGGGGATAATTTTAAAAAACGAGAATGGGTATGGGTATGGCTCCTCCTGTCCCGAACCCGCTCCACGCCCATCCTTAGAGTGCACAGCTGGCCATGCACATTGTGCAAGGTCGTGCATGTCTATTAGTAAAGGAACCAAGGATTTACATGGTTGTGGTTGTGCATCTTCAAGTTAAGAACTAAGTACAGCTGTCCATGCATTGATACAGACCCATACATCCCTGCATTTCACTCAAGTTGGGTTATATTTAACCGTACATCCCACTTTGAATAGTTTTATCTGAGAATATTACGAGTAGTTGGTGGAGCATGTCAAAGCCTAGGCAATTCCAAAGCTGAGACTATTGGATAGAATTTCAAAGTCTTTGAACTGAATTTTAGTTTTGTGCAGTCTTTGAGAATGGTTCAAGCCAGATTTGGAATGAAATTAGAGATCAATAGAATATGGATTTGACTTAGGTAAAGGCAAAAAGTCACCACCAAGTCTACGGACCCACCAATAAGTTGATTAAAGGCCTAAACACCCTCAAGCTATCTAAAGGATCTGTCAACTCTCTACCAAGAATTCTTAGATAAAAAGATAGAGATTTTAATCTCAAGCAACCTGTTTTTCATTCACACACGTCAACTCTTGATTCTATCCTCAATGGATTACAAGTCATGCAATTTATAGGGAAAGAGGTTTGACTCCCAGTCAAGTGGAATGGCTAAGTATTAAACTAACACACTTAACCTTTGAACATTAAAGCTAAACTATGTAAAAAATTAAAGGAAAAATATAAAAAGACTAGGCTTTGTTTAATGCTAGTCCAACCCCTTTGATGACTCATCTTTTATCATTAAATGTGTGTTCATGCTTGGGCTTCCAAGTGAAGAAAACTTAGAAATACTTGGATACTTGAATTGAGGCTCAAGAGTGGATGAATCTCACGAAGCATTAGTGGAGAAAATCAATAATTGAGTCGTGCCTTTTGGAATGCTCTCAGGGGTGGTTTCAAAGTTACCATTAAAGTCTTTGGCAAACTGCCGACTTTGGTATGACACTAGCTTTGGTAGGCCCTTCGGAACATTGTCAAAGTCTTTAGACTGGCCTTGGCAAGCTCTTTGAAACATACTCTACATTGATGTCAAAGTTGTTGGGACTGATTTTGAATTAGAAATTACTAAATTTTCATCCCAAAACTAACTTTTCATTCTAGGACCGTGTGTATAGCTTAGTCTTGCTTTGACCGAGGACATATATATCTTGGACCCTAGGAGCCACATGCTCTAGACTCCCCCTCTTTAAAAGGATTTTCCCTTAAATTGTAATGGTTGAAACAAAAGCTTCTTAATCATTACTCCACAAACAAATGTCTTAAGACTCATCAGCAATGAATAAGAGAGTGTAGGGTAGTATTTTGATGATGATGGCTTCAAAGAATTTTGAATTCCTCATAATGAGGATCTCTTCAAAATAGAAATGAACAATGTGAGAAGCATTATCACTCTTGTGGAAAGGCACAAAGTATCATCTTGGTGACTCAATTAATCACCATCATAATTGCATCATGATCCTTTTGAGTAACAAAGAAGTTTGTACTCACATTGTCCTAGTGTCCTTGAGGCAGTGGAAGAAGACAATAAAGGCTTTGATGAAATTAGCCCTTTGCTTGGTTACAAGTAACAAACTTGGAGATGGCATCATGGATGTTTCCTCTCATCTTTGGCCAATAAAAGTACTCTTGGAGGATGTCAATAGTTTTGTTGGTGCTAAAGTGGCCAGGTAGACCACCACCATGAACCTCTTTGACTAAAAGCTTACGGATTGAGCCCTTTGGATTGCAAAGCTTATTTTTCTTAAAAGAAATTCATCTTGAACAATGTAACGAATCTTGGAACCATTCCCTTCATCTTTAAGATAGGGAAGAAGTCTTCATTCCATTTGTAGAGTTCTTTAAGGAATTAAAAACAAAGAATGCGAGCTTTCATAAAGTAAATAGTGAATAATGTCTTGAAAGAGCATCTGACACCACGTTGGAACTCCCATTTTTTTTTAACTTCACTACAAATGAGAAGGATTCTATGAATTCCACCTATTTAGCATGTCTCGAATTAAACTTGTGTTGACCATAGAGATATTTCATAGCCTCATGGCCAGATTGGAGAATAAATTGATTTGGCTTTAGATGATGAGACTAATGTTTAAGACCATAGAACTCTTAACATAAGTGATATGATTCTTCTATGAACCATTCAAGTTCTCACTAAAGGAAATAACTAAGCACTTGTTTTAGATAAGCACTGTACCAATGCCCACTCACTAGCATTATAATCCGCTTTAAAGACTTTGTCAAAATCTGGAGTGCTAAAATTAGGGCTTCAAAGAGTTTGGTCTTGAGCATCTCAAAGGTACTTTGGGCAGTTTTGGACCATTTAAACGCACTTTTTTTCATGCATTCCATAATAGTGACATGAAAAGTGCCAAAACTTTGATTGCCTATCTATAGAATAAAGTCAAACCATGAAAACTTCTCACTTCAATCACATTGGTGTGCGTTCGCCAACACTTTATAACATTGACTTTAGACTGATCCACAAAAATCCCCTCTTTAGAGACAACATATCCTAAGAATTTCACATTGCGAGTGAAGAATTCACATTTCTCCATTTTAGTATAGAGCTTTTGAGCCCTTAGAACAGTGAACACTACTTCAAGGTATTTGAGATGTTCTTCCTGGCCTTTGGAATAGACAATGATGTTATCATAGTATACCACAATGAATTTCCCTAGGAATAGCTTGAATGCTTTGTTCATGAGTCTCCTGAATGTGCTGAGGGCATTGGAAAGCCCAAAGGGCATGACTAGCCGTCCATAAAGACCACTCTTTGTTTTAGCAGTCGTCTTCCATTCATCTCCTTCTTTAATTCAAATTTGGTGATAACACTTCTCAAATTGGCTTTAGAGAAGATTAAAGATCCATAAAACTCAACAAGCACGTCCTCAAGTCCAAGCATACGATACTTGTACCTGATAATAATGTTATTAATGACCCTATTATTCACCATATGCAGAAAGTGTCATCCTTCATTGGGACTGAAAGAGTTGGAACATAACAAGGACTCATACTTTCCCTAACAAAGCCTTTAGCCATCAACTCTTTAATCTACCATTGAATTTTTTTAGTTTATTAAGGGTTGCGTCTATAGGTAGCTTTGTTAGATAATGGGGCACTGACAACAAAGCTAATTTTGTGCTCTATCCCCAAATTGGAGGCGGTTCAAGAGGATGATCCTTTGGAAAAACATTATGAAAATTAGGAACAAGGGCTTCGAGTTTTGGTGTAGAGTATACTTAAAGTCACTTTGGTTGCTCTCTAATACAAGCAAGGCATTGATTTCCTTCCCATTATGAGCTCTCCTAACCTATGTTTCATTCATAGGAAGGTTTCTCTCCTCACTTCCCACCAAGGTTTAAGTTTTGTGGCCTTGGTTATGGGGTAAAAGATCAAGGACATTTTTTTTTTCTTATTCAAGGTCGAGAGCTTAAGGTTGTCACGGATCACATCATTGACAACTTCATTCAACTTAAAGTCATCATCTTTTTTCGAAGGTTCTTCTTGAGTTTGAGTGTGAACCTCATTTTCTTCTTCAAGAGCTAAAGTGGGCTCTTTTGCTTGGAACTTGACTTTAGAAGTCCATGGGCTCATCTTCTTGAAAAGCAACTAGGGAACCAACTTTCATTAAACTATGATCTTCACAAAGGATGTCAACTGTATCTTGGACTTTTACATGTGAGCTCTTTTCAAAGTCCAGTTGGGAGTCTTCCACATGAACCAAAGCAGGTTCACAATCTTCCAAGAGTTTTCCTTCATCTGCTTCTAGGTTAAGCTCGACCTCCTCTTGGTGTTGGATAACTTCTTCCTTGCTTGGACCTACCTCCATCAAGGTTTCCTCAATATCCCTCATTTTAAATATAGGATAATGACTATAGTGTTTTTCCCATGTACCACTTCAATTTGCTCCAAGTTCTGATTTTGGATATACCTTCTTCAGTTTTTACTTCCACGAGGAATACATACCAAGAGTAGGTATACATTTTGATATTAGAGAGGGCTCCATTAAAGTTGTCTTCATCAAAAATCCCATTTTCATCTATACAGTCTTCAAGTGCATAAACCCACTCCTCATAAAGCAATGGATTTCATTCTTCTTTTAAATAAGGCACATCCCAGACAAGTGAAACTATTTTGGGTTTGAGTTTGAGTGAGTGAACTAAAGTTAATTTGAGATTTTTTATGTAGTTAAGGGTTCTTATATAGGAAGCCATGTGTTTGGGACAAAGGGTACATTGTAGCTTTGTCCTTGAGGATTCAAGGAGCAACCTGAACTTGCTTTGATACAAAATATAGCGTGTCAAAGCCTTGGCAATTCCAACGCTGAGACATGCGGATAGAATTTGAAAGTATTTGAACTAGACTTTAGTTTTCTGTGGTCTTTGAGAACAGTTCAAGCTAGATTTCGAATGAAATTAGAGATCAAGGGAATACAAATATAACTTAGGTAAAGGCAAAGCCACCACCAAGCCTAAGGACCAATCAATAAGTTGATTAAAGGCCTAGTCAACCCTCAACCCATCTAAAGGATCCACTCAATTCACTACCAAGAATTCCTGGATAAAGGGATAGAGATTTTGGAGTCAAGCCAACGTTTCATTCATTCACTTCAACTTTCGATGAGGATTAGAAGCATTGCAATTTATAGGTAGACGGGTTTAACTCCTAGTTAAATGAAAAAGATAAGCATTAAACTAGTGCACTTAACCTTTAATTTAAACATTAAAGCTAAATCATGCAAAAAATTAAATAAGAAATATAAAATCAAGTTAAGTTAAGTCAGGGTTTTTCGATTGATTTGAAAGAAGTGGGTATGTACATAGCAATTCAGGAAATAATTATTTCAATTTATTTAGTGCTAGTTCGACCCCTTTAATGATTTATCTTGTCATTAAATGTGTGCTCATGCTTAGGCTTCCCAAGTGAGAAGGATTTGGAAAGACTTGGATGCATTGAATTGAAGCTCAAGAGTTGATAAATCTCGTGAAGCATTAATAGAGGAAATCAATAGTTGGGGCGTGACCCGTGCACTGTCCTTAGGAGTAGTTTCAAAGTCACCATCAAAGTCTCTGGAAGACTGCTCACTTTGGCATATCACTGACTTTGGTATGCTCTTTGAAGCATCATCAAAGCCATTGGTCTGGCTTTGACGAGCTCTTTGAAACAAACTCTAAATTGTTGTCGAAGTTGTCAGGACTGACTTTGAATTGAAAATTGCTAAACTTTTACCCTAAAATCAAATTTTCAAGCTAAGAGAATATATATAGCCTTTCGTTGCTTTGACCAAGAACATAAATGTCTTGGACTAGAGTGAGATTTGAAGGTTGTGGTCTAGCTTTTGAAGATTGGTGTTCTTACAATTAGTCAATTTTCAAGTCTCTCTCTGTCTCTCTATTATTATTATTATTATTATTATTATTATTATTATTATTATTATTATTATTATTATTATTATTATTATTATTATTTCTTGTCTGTTCTTATCATCATTTATCATGTTTAGGGTTTTGAAATCTATGCTCGTGATTGTAACGATTACCTTGTGTAGTGGCTAAATCCCCCAACTTGGTTTTGGATTGACGCCAATTATGCCTAGATCATCATGAATTAGCCCCAAACTTGTTTACTTCATACTGGCATCGCTTGAATTTTGCTAAGACTACCACTTGTTTGATGAGTTACTTAAGAGAGCATTTATGTTGGTTAATTATAGGGTTTAGAAGGATGTTGAAAGATGAAATCCTTACCTAGTGTAACTTAGTAGACAATTAGGATTTTAATAGAAAAATAATTAGGATTCTAATTGAGAACTGAGGTTGCTTACTTTGTAAACTTTTGGTTCATAGTGCTATGAAAATAGGCCACTTTGGTCCTATGATTAGTCTTTGATCCTTGGAAGGTGGAGAATATGAGCGTAATTGTTGACTATTCCATTCCTGAAGCTAGTTTGAATAAAATTTATA
The DNA here is from genome assembly GCA_017589665.1 of Selenicereus undatus. Lineage (NCBI taxonomy): Eukaryota > Viridiplantae > Streptophyta > Magnoliopsida > Caryophyllales > Cactaceae > Selenicereus > Selenicereus undatus. The sequence goes on along the minus strand of JACYFF010003369.1, from coordinate 6,264,756 downwards.
GGAGTTAATGAATGATTTTCTGGTATAACCTTATTGTTAATTCCAACCTAAGTGCTTTAATTATCTAATTTTTGCATTATGTGATTTATTGTTTATTGCAATTCTTAGGAGTTAACTCTAACCTAAAGTCTGTTTGGCCTAGATTGAGTGTCTAAATTAGTTTTGGTGTTGGTCAAGTTCACTGTGGATATGACATGTGCTTACCGATTGTTAGCTACAGTTACACTGTATACGTGCGGTTTTAACTCAATAGTACTTTTGAGTAAATACTACCCTCTGTGAATAGATACAAATTGATCATTTTATCTTTTGGGGCGAGAAGACTGATCAATTCATTAGTAATTGAAAGTCATTGTTTTTTATCTTATTTTAAAAAGTATATTATTTTGTAAGAGAAACAACCTGAATCCTAGGATTCTTGTTTCTCCACATGATGATGTCAATCAAATTAGGCCAACGAACTGTTAAGTCAATCAAACCAGCAGACAACGAAAACGTCGAAAAGCATTCTGAGGGAGAATTGAAAAAAAAAGTAGGAACACGCCGGTAGGCAGGAGGTAGGAAAACCGAAACAACAAAAAGTTTGCTCACACATCGCATGCGCGTTCCACAAAAAGACTGAAGAAGAAAAATCGAAACTAGAAAATTAAATTTAAATTTCTTTTTTGGTTTGGATCTTTCATTTCACTAGAGTTGAGTTACTGTGGCCTAATAAGTGGTGGAGTTTTCCGATTACAAATTTTCTTCATTCATAACACTCGAATCTGAAACCTTATTTGAAGGAAATAAGTATCAAACCACTTGAACCATCCTATGTTAGTTAACTAAATTTAAATTGGTGCTCATAAGTCGCAAAATTTGTACTCATAAGTCATAAAACGTACTATTTTGTGACTTCGAAATAGAAAAATCATTGGCATGTCGATGGTTATGTGATTGTATATCCCATGATAAATACTAGTGAAAAATAATAAGTATGAAGCAAAAAATAATAATTATATTTAATTTTTTATTTAATAATAGGATAATCTTAGTGCATGCACCTCTGTAAAATAAGTAAGAATATAACAATACATGTTAATTAATCTTCATGTGACTATTGTTACAGCCAGAGCAAAGTTTTTAGAGCATCCACAATAGAGTTCATATTTAATCCCACTCAAATGTAAGTTTGCGCAAATTATCTTTTTTTATTGTGGTCTTTCATATTTGTGATGAAAAATCCAATTTGTGGGTTCAAATATGGGCATCCCTAAATAAGGGGAGTCCCATGCATCTGGAGAGGTACTGTCAGTTGTCATTTATTTTATGGTTCGAGCCATTCATACCATGTCATATGGATTATTGTGGGATTTATATATAGTCCCAAAAATATGGGCATCCCTGAATAAGGGGGTTCCCATGTATCTGGAGAAGTACTGTCAGTTGTCATTTATTTTATAGTTCTAGCCATTCATACCATATCATATGGATTATTGTGGGATTTATATATAGTCCCAAAAACTGTCCGTTTCATTGTGAGATTTAGTATCTTTTTAGTCCCAAATAGAGTTTGATCTTCTAAGTATTATGTTTGATGATGTGTAATAAGTAGGAATTAAATAGGTTGGAGATTCTTGTGGATGCTCTTCACATACTGTATGAAAAGTCCAACTACCAAACTTTTGTCTACGACTCATTCTAAACGTAATTAATTCAGGCAACGTTTATTTGTTGATGCAGTAAAGCAACCATGAAGGCTAATGCCTCACTCTTCTTAATTATTAACGCAAAAATTATATGCAATTTCAAATGTATTGTGATTTAAAAAGGATATTTGGACGTCAATAATTCACCTTTCATGCTATTTGATGACAATAATACAATCCAAACTTTAAAAAAAGCACCCACCAAGCGAACATTTAAAAGTATTTATTTTTAATATATCAATTTCAAGTTAACAAAATTTTTACTGACCTATTTGACGATGTGTTAACTTATTTATCATGATTTGATGGTATACTTTCCTTTCAATTTTTCCAACACCATCATTTAGGTATGATAAGTAAGCTATTATATCAATACTTACTAAATTTCAGGATTATTTACTTTATTTTTAGTACAATCAAGTCACAGACAATTTATTCATCAATTTTAGAAGTATCAACAATGATTAATGTACATTCATTCACTTTTCCAGCATTATCATTCTTATATGATAAACAGGCCAACATATAATCAGTTTGACTAGTCAAAGTTTCATTTACTAAAATTGGTATATTGAAAATAAATACCCTCAAAGATTAGCTTACTAATTTTGAAAGTCGAATTATTCTCGTCCAAATACCTCAAAAATGGAATTGTTGTCATCCAAAATCTCTTTAGGGAAATTTACTGTTATATATTATGAACTTAATGGTTTACTTGATCCAAAAGAAAAAAAAAATCAGTAAAAAACTTAAGGGTTCAAGCAAACCTAAAGACATGACCCTTTCCAAAAGCCACTCGCTAATGAACGGCTTCTTTGACTCCCTCCGATCAATTTTGCCTACCGTTTCAAACTTTCAACGGTCAACCTTCAAATCTCCCCTCCTTTGTTTGAACTTGGAACGCTACATTCTCCATTTTCCTGCTCCCTCTCATACTCTTCCTTGATTCACGTAATATAAGATACCAACATCCTAAGATTTTTGAAATTTTATACCGCGTTATGCTATGAAGAATCCCAACCAAATCACCCATATATATACTCCCCCAACACCACCACATCCCCTCTAAAGCCTACAACTACATTACTACAACCATTTCACCCTAAATATTTCAATTTAATCTCCTTTTGAAATAAGATCACAATATGGTGCCATGGAGAAGGAAGAAGTCCGCCAGTGTGACCGGGGCTGGTGATGGGACCCGGGATAGTCCGGCGGAGATAGTAATCCCAGCCCATTTCCGATGCCCGATCTCCCTAGACATGATGAAGGATCCGGTCACCCTGTCAACCGGGATCACCTACGACCGTGAAAGCATTGAGAAGTGGCTCGAGGCCGGCAACATGACTTGCCCCATGACCAAGCAAGTCTTACGGACCCTTGACCCGGTTCCTAACCACACCATCCGTCGCATGATCCAAGACTGGTGTGTCGAGAACCAGTCCCATGGGGTTGAACGCATCCCCACCCCACGGATACCCATTAGCCCAAACGAGGTGGGTCAGATCTTGGGCCGTATCTCAGTGGCCCATGAGGCCCAAGAGTGTAGGGAGTTGGTTGGGAAGCTTAACAAGGCTATGAAGGAGAGTGAGAGGAATAGGAAGTGCATCGTGGCCAATGGGTCGGGTCGGGTCCTAGCCTCCACATTTGAAACATTTGCGGGAAGGGAGGGCGAAGGCGTCATTTCAGTTTTGGGGGATGTAATGACTGTTTTGTCCTCGATGCTCCCCCTCAATGAAGATGCCATAGTAAGTTTGAAATCCACTGGTTCCCTAGAGAGAATAGTTTGGTTTTTGAATGACGGAGGCTTATCTGAGAGGCGAAATGCGGTGGTGATCCTCAAAGAGATCGTTTCGAGCTTGAAAAATAAGGAGAAAATAGTCAAAAAATTAGTGGAAATTCAAGGAGTTAAAGAAGGATTAATTAAGCTAATCAAAGAGCCCATCTGCCCGGCTTCAACCAAGGCCTCATTGGTGGTGATCTACAATATGATCACATCACCACCACCATCACCTGCAGGTGAGACTATTATACCGAGGCTTGTAGAAATGGGATTGGTCTCATTGCTCCTAGAAACCCTAGTGGATGCTGAGAAGGGTATATGTGAGAAGGCATTGGGTGTCTTAGACGGGCTTTGCCGGGCCCAAGTAGGAAGAGAGGCGGCCCACAGCCACGCCCTAACGGTCCCGGTGGTGGTGAAGAAGATCCTCCGAGTGTCGGAACTGGCAACGGACTTCTCGGTGTCCCTGCTATGGCAGTTGAGCCAGGGCGAGGGGATAGAGAAAGGAGGAAATATTGTCGTGGTTGAAGAAGCTCTTCAAGTAGGAGCATTTCAAAAGCTGCTGTTAATATTACAGGCTAGGTGGAATATCAATGGGAGGACAAAGGAAAAAGTTACTAAGTTGTTGAAGCTATTGCATAGTTATAGAGGTAGGGGTGAGTGCATTGAATCAGTTGATCTTCAGGATCTCAAGAGGCCATTTTAGATGATCTGATCTGAAATTGATGATTGAATGAATATATGTGTTAATCTCTATCCAGTTTTGATGTACAGTAGTTGAATACAGTTTTGAAGGGTCAATGTAAGCTATACTAGTATAATTGTTTGTAAACTGTCACATAATCAAGTTGTTAAGATTCATCGATCCTATGTAGTCTATCTTATAAATAAAATATTACCGGTTAGCAGATTAAGGGACTACTAGCTAGTAACAATGAATAATTTTATTAAAACATTCATATATATAAATACATATATAAATTTACATGGTAGATGTAATTATTTTAAAGGAACAGATTCATGAATCCAAGTTGAAAGTATTGGTGATTTTGTTCTAAGGAGACATAATCCTACTCCTACTAATTCTCCAATCGATTTATGAATAGGTCATTTTATGAATAGGTCATTTTGTTCATATTCGGATTATATTAATTTTAATCAAACATATATATAATTTACATGTTAGATGTAATTATTTTAAAGGAACAGATTCATGAATCCAAGTTGAAAGTACTGGTGATTTTGTTGTAAGGAGACATAATCCTACTCCTACTAATTCTCGAATCGACTTATGAATAGGTCATTTTGTTCATATTCGGATTATATTAATTTTAATCAAACAGATGAAATTTTCGGTTCCATTTAATCATTTTGGGTTCCAATCTACTAACAGTTGATTTGAAACAGTTGATTTGAAACAATTGATTCGAAAATACAATTAGTAGACCTGAAGAAAATTTAGAATCAAATCGATTCACATACTATTAGAATTGAGCCACCTATTCAATTTCAAATCATGTGCGGTGAGATTTCTAGTCAAATAATCAAATGCCAATTAGTTTCCCGAAGCCTATTCACAATAAACAAGTGGAGTTACGTTACCACAACTGATTGTCCTTTGACAACATTCCGAAGACTATTTGGTGTGGACATAATGAACTTGCAGGCTTCCAGATGCTGCCACTACATTACTACAAGATGTTGAACTTTTCATGTTTGATTAGAAAATTAGTGATAAGTGTTATCATATACATCTTGTTTGGTTTCTAACATTTTTTTTTTAAATGGTAAGCAGGGGCATAATCCTCTGAGCCTCTATCACAGAGGTACCCAGTGAGTCATAACAGACCAAGGGGTAAGGGATATCAAAGTCTAGACAAGTTGCCCAGAAAACCAGCCCCAACAGCAAAGTTTTGGCATAAAGCACATCAGTCGCGTTCCCCCGAGTCGAACTCGAGTGAGGAATGTGGGGGAAGGCAGCAGTGGCCACCTGCTCCTTAGTTCTATTTGTAGCATGTTTGTTACATGAGTTGAACAAAACTCAGGTCTAATGTATCTACGGAAGCTTTATTGACCCTCTCAAGTGTTTATCACACGGGTTTGGTCTACATCATTTCAAGTACATTTTCATTGCCTTTGTTTGATAGGTACTCCCTTTCAATCAAAAGATTTTCAATTCTGAAACACTTTGTCAAATTTTATTTGTGGGTCGACCTCTATGTCGATCATACACATATCGATAAGGCTGCTTACATCTAGATCACCCCAAGTACCGTGCAAGCAAATCCCACATTGATAGTTGTTGTGTTTGACAAGTATAAAATGCAGAAGCATTCAAAAAGAATTTGTACATAAACACTCGACAGTGTCACTTGACAGTTGCCCAAGATAATTAAAAATGAATACTGAATAGTGCCACAACAATAACACTCAATAACCATCAGCTAAAGGCAGGTCTAAGTGTCTAACCATACATAATGATGGTGTGTGAACGCGGAAATCACAGTGGCCCATACAAGATTTTTCCAAAGATTATAGTGAAGTTGAGGAATATGGTCAAAACATGCCTGTAATATAATGCAGGTCCAAAAGAAATTTTAAACAAAGATAAGTGACCAACACCCATCTAGAATCAGAAGTTTAGGCCGCATATATTGACCAGGCAGATCAAGTCTCTCACTCCAGGTTGGCAGCAACTTGAACCTCATTGCCATTACTTTCAAATTCAAAGAGGGCGCCATTGTCTTGACAAGATGGTTTCGCTGCGGAATTTTCCTCTGTTGTCAATGACTCGTTTGGTTATGTGGTTTTAATCCAGATTGACACTTTGCAGTGGACACAACAGTGATAGCCCCATATGCCATTAACTCGTCTTGATCGATGCAGCATTTCCCATCACTTTGAATTAGTGTTTTGGGGCAGAGAGATAGTCCAATAGAACCTGGATAAAAAGCAAACAATTATGTTGGTACGGATTACATAATGATGTGCATCTGCAGTGTTTCTGATGAATAAACGCTGCAACTGCCTGCAACTGTATGATAGAAATGCTGCCCACACGAACAGTTAAAGACATTCTTGATGTCAAAAATGTTAAAACAAAGGAACGGACAGTGAAGTCGAAATCTATGATCATTTGGAACACTCAAAACCTGAGACCTGACAGGTATCTCAGGGAATGCCTTGCTGCACATGTCTCTTGTGCATGCGTTCATTTACATGAAAGAGAGATAGAGACAGGGACAGAGACCGAAAATGTCTTGGGCTATGAAGTGAGTATCTCAAATCATAGAGAATATGTCATGTGGTGAGATCACCTCCCATGCGATAGGCGGGGAGGGTGTAATAACCCAAAATCTCCCCCCACCCAAAAAAAAAACTTACAAGGATTTCATATGAATACATCGCCAGAAAATGCTCTCTTATTTTTCACAAAACCTTTCCATAAAAACCCATAGGTAAATGCGCTTAGCTTGGAACAGCATGACTGAGCCCATTAAAAGTACGAAGGAGCATGTGAGTGAGAGTCCAACAGGCTGATAAAGTTTGTGGTAGCTTGTAAGCTAGTTCTCAGTCCTTGGAGTCGTGAGGAATTGTTCATGGCCAGAGAGGAGATAAAGTTGCTGAAAGGGACTTCAAAGAATTTTAGTCTCTTTGGGATCCCATTAGGGATTTGTTTAGGTTTAGGTAATGAAAGATGCTGAGATGGCACAATGGAGCATTTGTTAGGGACACTTCTTAAGTCACTTAACATGCAAGCTCAATCAACTTCAAAACTTTAATAGCAGATACTCTAGACAAGACAGAAGCTAGACTAATAAGCATAAAAATAGATCAGACATCCAGTGAGAAGACATACAAGCAAAACTATGGTATCATATCACAGTATATCACCATCCAGTCACCTCCATGCCCCTTGCCGGGCTCCTAGCCCAGATGAGTATATTGGAGGATTCAGCCATACCCCGAAATTGCAGAAAATCAGATTCTACTAAATCTTCCAAATTAGAAGTGAAACTGAAAAATAACACATAGTTATGTTTACCCAAATAGTTGAAGCAGTGACGATAACCATTTTGAGAACATGAAATCATCAATGACATGCAATTAATGTAACTACAACATACTTCTTAATAACTAAGAAGCTTTAGTGATTTGATTGCCAATATAAACTATGGATATTAGACACTTTCCATTACATTATTCACTTTTTCCTCCCGTACAAATGGAGCTGGACAAACAGAAGACCACAATAAGTTACGTTGCCAGTAGAAATACACACTCCAACCTGAACACATTCTGGTTGTGTTCCTCTCTTCCTCTTGGACCTTGCATGAAACTCTATCATGGCAGTCCAGAAGACCTTCATGCTTGTGGATATAAAAATGTAGGCATCAAACCAACAGTGCAGTTCAATGGTGAAGTTTCATGCCTCTTCTCCCTTTTCATTTATATATTACACTAAAGTTCAGGAGGGCAGCAATTGGATGTATTTGTATAGTAGTTGGCTTGGAAAATACTCCATAAATTAATTAGATTGATCCAGAAATGAACCATTTTAGCTCAGGAAGCTATGCAGTAAAATTTTCGACCTTCCCTTCTGAGATTGTCACCAACATAGCTAAGACCCAATATAGCACCCCTAGATCATAGTTAACCTAAAATGCCTTGTACCTTGAACTTGTACATGCGTCCCAGCTGTGATTCCTTGCACACTAATTTTCCAGACGAGGCCAATTCGATGAGCACATCAATAATTGAAACAGCATTGTACTGTTTCCATGATTCTATCATGATTATGCGACAAAGTGGACTATTTATTAGAGGTTTGCTGGGTGGGCCCTTTCCACTTATTCTCATGTTTTATGGCTATAATCTCTAATCTTTTTTTGACATTTATTGACTTATATTTGACAGAAATGATAGAAAATAAAAAAACAGAATACCCAGGTGTATTAGCTTCTCCGCTACGGGCTATTTTGTTCAGCTTAAAGTCTCATCATTCACCTTCTCTCTATTCCTTCCAACTCTTTCCAACTTCCAACTCTTTCTAATTCCTTTCAACTCCTTCCAATTCCTTATCACTTACAGTTCTAGTTAGAACTAGTTAGACTGTCAATAACTCGCTCAAATTCTCCATTACCAAGCACAACTTTGAACCTTCCTCCCTCCAAATCAGCAACCATGGTTACCACTAGAGGAGGAAAAGCCAATTGAGCTCCCAAAACCTCCACACCCAACACCTCCAAGACCCACGACCTGCATTCTTCTCCTCTGCCCAAGTGCCGGTCGAGTCGCCTGGCTTCGGGTCCAGCGAAACGAACATGTAAAGGCAAGTCGACTAAACCTGTGCACATTCCCGACTCCCCTTCAAATTTGCTCCAAGATTGCGCCTAGCCAGAGTCGGCCCGGTCTACACCGTCCCCAACCCATCAAGAACCCGCTCAAGTTTCGACGTCACCACGTTCTCAAGACCAGATTCGCACCATTGACTCCATTCCAGGTGAATGGTTTCCAATCCTTGAAAGTCAGCAACGTTATAATTCCTTTCGTAATCAATTTATCTCTATTTATGAGAAACTGGATGTTCAATTCTTTTGGTCTGAAAAATTTGGGTTCTTTGAGATGTTAATTAAGGATAATTATTTAGGTTTTCTTGATTTGGGTGATGTTGTATATCCTTGTTTGGTTCGATTTTTCTATGCGAATCTGGAGACAAAAATGGGTGCTCACAATTTCTATTTTGTGAGCTTGGTGAAATCTGTAAAAATCACCCTTACTCGCTCAAATCTTGAAACCATATTTAGGCTCAAATTCACTGACTCTGCCTCCTCCACCTTGGCCCCGTAAGACTGCTAAAGACCTGTGTCTCACCCAATTTGCCTACCCCCACAAGGTAGAAACCTACAAATGCCGGAACAGCCCTACCATGTTCTCTTTCAAAGCCTCGTTTACCGCACAATGTATTTGTTTGGATTTTTTACCCAAAAGACAATTCCAAAGAAGCCTACAATGAGGTTGCCCTTGAAGCCGTCTATTGATTTAGGAATGGTTACTCAATGGATTATGCATTGATTATGTTCAATTATATGTATTGGGTAGCTAATATGAGTCGTCCCTTATCACTTCCCTATGGCAATCTACTCATCCACATGTTCACCTAATTCGAAGTCCCTTTGGATCTCGAAATTGTGTCACCCAACCAATACCAATCATTTCTGCAAACTCCATTAAAACCCTACGTTTCTACAAAACAGTTACTCAAGGTTAGAAACATGTTTCTGAGCTCACTGCTGACGAAGCCAGTGGTCTTAGAGTCCACCTCAGAGAATTCCACTTTAGCTACACTCACGGAGGGACTTGAAAGGTTACGTGAGGATCATGCCGAGTTGAGGCCTAGAGTAGATCTAATACCTACTGAAATGGGACTGTTTAGCAGGAAATTAGATGACTTGATCCGCATGATTAATTTGGGTCTCCATGGTGTCAAGCTCATGATTAACTTCAAACCCTCTGATTGGGACCATGTTACTAGTGTTACAAATCTCATATCCAATCGACCTCTTCTAATCCTCATTTTATCTAGGCTTCAGTTCTCTTTAATTTGATTTCCAAATGTTTTGTTTCAACCTTTTTGATCCTACGTGTATGAAACAACGTTTTTTTTTTTTTGTCACCCCTTATTTTTTGATGAAAGTCAAAGGGGGAGAATAATTTGGTATAGACTAGAGATGCTAATCAGATCATGGAATGGTGATGTTGGGAGGTACATCTAATCAAGTGATAGCTTCATTCTGGTTTCGCACTATATTTTGGTTTAGTGATATATTTAATTTTCTAATATGAAATATACAGGTTCTTGATCTTGCCATAGCTGGTTATGATTATATTTTGGTCTGCGAATGTATTTGATTAATCAAGTTAAAATATTATCTTTCATAAAAAGGGGGAAGATTGTTGACTCACATATTTTAAATTTGATTAATTCATATCTGTTTATATAATATGTATACATTAATTATTCTTGATTATATGATTCCAATCATATTTGATTATTAGGGATATTTGTCCAACAAGAACTTGATTTACCTTGATATTCGCTGAGCAAGATTTTAGCATCAAGAATTGATTTGATGTTTGATTCTTGCTTTCATTATGGAAGGCAAATGAAAGGATTCCTAGAATATCTCTAATTAGGCAAAAATAAAATTAGCCGTTGGAAGGACTTACTTGCTGAAGTTGCAAATTTTTCAAGGACTCTGAACTGTGTTTGAAGGCCTTGAACTGAGCTGAAAATTCGGACGGCAACAACGGCTAGTTTCTAATGGCTCTCTCAGTGGTTTGCTATAAATATTGAAGTTGATTGAAGGCTGAAGACACATAGAAAAGCAAGGACAAACATATCTCATACTCAAGCAATCATTGGCATACAATGAACATTAAATTGCTTTTATTTCAATTGATTTGTATTGTTCAAGTTACAATTGGATGGGATTATAGAGTTGAAGGGTCAACTCTACCAAACCTTGTTGAAGGTGTCAACTTGGAACTTGGAACTTAGAGTAGGTATATTCTAGAGTTCTGTAATCATCCCTCCTAATAAAAATTCGGGTTGATCCTAGAGTTAGAGAACTCTAGACGAAGACTAAGTTTGGTTGAGGCTAACCTCGTTAAAAAATACTTGGGTCTTGTCCACATTTACTTTTCCACAATTCTTTTTCGAATAATTTCCAACATTTATCATCACCCTATTCACCTCCCTCTAGGGTGATTCAATAGCTTTTGAGTTTTCAATAATTGTTGATTCGAAAGCTACAAGATCACCTTAGAGGAGAGTAAATAAGGTGATGATCAAGGCTGCAAATTAATCAAAAAAGAATTATGGAAAAGTAAATATGGACAAGATATAAGTATTTTTTAATAAGGTTAGCCTCAACTAGGCTTAGTCCGTGCCTAGAATTACCTAACTCTAAGATCAAACCGAAATTTTGATTAAGAGGGATGATTACACAACTTTAGGGTACACCTACTTTAAGTTCTAAGTTCTAAGTTCCAAGTTCCAAGTTCCAAGTTGTCACCCGCAACAAGATTTGGTAGAGTTAACCCTTCAACTATATAATCCCACCCAATTACAAATTGAACAATATAATTAATTGAAATAAAGCAATTCAATGCTCAATGTATGTCAATGATTGCTTGGGTGTGAGGTATGTTTGTCCTTGCTTTTCTATATATCTTCGACCTTCAATCAGCTCCATTATTTATAGCAAACCTTTGAGAGAGCCGTTAGAATCACCCGATTTGCCTTGAAACACATTTTAGAGTCCTTAAAAAATTTGTAACTTCAACAAATAAGTCCTTCCAATGACAAATTTTATTTTTGGCTAATTAGAGATATTCTAGGAATCCTTTCAATTGCCTTCCATAATTAAAGTAAGAATCAAGCACCAAAATAATCCTTGATGCTAAAATCTTGTTGAGCAAATATCAAGATAAATCAAATTCTTCTTAGGCAAATATTCCTAATAAAGTGTCATATCTTATCTCATAATCAAATATGATTAGAATCACATAATTAAGAATAAGTAATGTATAAAGATTATAAAAACATATATGAATTAATCAAATTTAAAATGTCTTTCACTCAAAATTAAATCAAGGGTTTTAAGGAAGTCAACAATCTCCCCCTTTTTTTATGAAAGATAATATTTTAACTTGATTAATCAAATACATCACCAGACCAAAATATAATCATAACCGGTTATAGCAAGATTAAGAACATGCATCTTTCATATTAGAAAAATCAAATACATCACCAACCAAAATATAGTACCAAACTAAAATGAAGTTCTCACCAGATTAGTTGTACTTACCAACATCACTATGCCATAATCTGATTAACAGCTATAGTCCATACCAAAATATTTTCCCCCTTTGACTTTTATCAAAAAAAAAGAGTGACCAAAAAAACATGTTGGTTCAAACACGTGGGATCAAAATGATTAAAACAAAACATTTAGAAACCAAAGCAAAGAGAACTGAAGCATAGATAAAATAAGGATTAGAAGAGGTCGATTGGAACACTGGCAACATGGTCCAAATCAGAAGGCTTGAAATTGACCGCGATCTTGACACCATGGTGAACCAAACTTGTCATGCAGATCAAGTCATCTAATTTCATGCTAAATAGCCCCATTCCAGTTTGAATTATAGCCCTCAATTCAACATGATCCTTGCGTAACCTTTCAAGACCCTCCGCGAGTGTAACTAAAGAAGAATTTTCTAAGAGGTGGACTCCAAGAGCAGTGGCTTCGTCAGTAGGAGCTCAAACATGCTTCCAACTTCAAGTGGCTGTTTTGTAGAAACGTAGGGTTTTAAGAGAGTTTGCAGAAATGATCCGTAGTGGCCGGGTGACACAATCTTCGAGATTCAAAGGGACTTTGAAATAGGCGACGATGCAAGTGAGCATGTTGCCATAGGGAAGTGACGAGGGGCGACTCGTATTAGCTATCCAATACATCTAATTGAGCAGATACATAATTGAGTAACCATTCCTAAGTCAATAAATGGCTTCAAGGGCAATCTCATTGTAAACCTCTTTGGAATTGTCTTTTGAGTAAAAACCCCGAACAAATACTAAGTGCAATAAATGAGCCTCCGGATACAGAACATGGTATGGCAGTGTTCTGTTCTGGCGTTTGTAGGTTTCTACCTTTTAGAAGCAAGTGAAGTGGGTGAGACACAGGTCTTTAACAGCCTTTCGGGTCAAGCTGGAAAAGGCAGAGTCAGTGAATTTGAGCCCAAATATGGATTCAAAAGTTCGAGCGACTAAAGGTGATTTTCATAGATTTCATCAAGCTCACAAAATAGACACCATTAGCACCCATTTTTGTCTCCATATTCTCATAGAACAACCGAACCAAACGAGGACACACAACATCACCCAAATCAAGCAAATCCAAACAATTATACTTAATCAATCTCTCAAAAAATCCAAATTTTTCTGACCCAAAGAATTGAACATCCAATTTCTCACAAACAGAGATAAATTGATTACGAAAGGAATTATAATGTTGCTGACTTTCAAAAGCTGGAAGCCATTCACATGGAATGGAGTCAATGGTGCGAATCTGAGCTCGAGAAGATGGTGATGTCGATGCTTGAGCGGGTTCCTGGTGGGTTGGAGCCAGTGTAGATCGGGCCGATTCAGGCTAGTCGCAGTCATGGAGCAAATCTGAAGGGGAGCGGGAATGTCCACTGGTTCAGTCAACTTACTCTTGCATGTGAGGTCTGTCAGACCCAAAGCCAAGCGACTCGACTGAAGCTTGGGCAGAGCAGAAGATGGCGAGTTATGGGTCTTGGAGGTGTTGGGTTAGATGTTCTGGAAGCTCAATTTGAGGCTTTTCCTCCTCTAGTGGTAACCATAATTGCCGATTTGAAGGAAGGAAGGCCAATTGCTGATTGGTAATAGCGAATTTGAGGGAGATGTTAAGTGCCCTAAATCGACCTTTTAGCTAGAGAGCAGAGCAATAGCTGAGATTTTAGTTTGTGGTGGAGAGGGATGCCAGAGGAGTTTTACAGAGAAAGGAGAGGGATAGTTGGGATCTTTTGTGGAACCTTAATCGGGCATGGCAGATAGTTGCAGGATGGAGATGGTCATGGAGGCTGGGAAGGAGGAGAGGTTGAAGAAAAAGATGGGTTCGCTCAATTTGTGGGAGAAGAGGTTTCTGGTGAGAAGAAAGGTAAAAGAGGGTCAAGAAAAAAAAGATTTTCCTTCCTTTTCAGAAAATAAATCAGTTAGGATCTTTGGATAGAATTTTGAAAGATCAAACTATTTTCCAAAACAAACAAAAAATTGCATAGCCAAAAGATTTTAAAATAAAAAAAATTCCCACGTGCCCAACTTGGAAGAAAATATAGCATATTACCTTCCATTTGGTTGAACCATCATTATGTGACCCATGTTTAAGGTCTTGAAATGGAAATTCAAACCCTTGAATGGCCAATTATTCAGGCCTTTTATAACTCTAGTTTCTGCCTAACTTTCAAGGCCCAGGACTATACTTTAAGGCCTTAAAGTTTCAACAGTAAATTATTTACTCAATGCTTCAACTTGCAAGAGCTTAGGAAAATTATTAGTACTTTAGAGAGGGGCCCCTCAATTTATGCATCAATATTGATCATTCCTACTTCTTGACGGATGTAGGTAAATTGCTCCTCATTTAAAGGTTTAGTGAAAATATTGGCTAGTTGAGACTTTGTTGGAACAAATTCTAAGCATGCATCGCCTTTTTCAACATAGTCTCGAATAAAGTGATGACATACCTCAATGTGTTTTGTTCGAAAATGTTGAGTTGGATTTTTCGTATATTGATGGCACTCATATTGTCACAACGAATAGGAACGTTCCTGAGATTTACTCCTAGGTCTTGTAATTGTTGCATAATCTATAAGAGTTGTGCACAACATGCTCCGGCGGTAATATACTGTACATCTGCTGTTGAAAGTGTCACTAAGTTTTGTTTCTGGGAATGCCAAGAGACAAATGATGGACCAAGAAATTGACACATGCCTCAAGTGCTCTTTCTGTCCACCTTAAAACCTGCATAATCAGCATCAGAATATCCAACAAGAAAGAATTCTCCCCCTTAGGATACCAAAGTCTGAAATTTTTCAATCCTTGAAAAATTTGCAACTTCAGTAAATAACTCCTTCCAACGGCTAATTTTATTTTTAGCTTATTAGAGATATTTTAGGAATCCTTTCAATTGCCTTCCATCCTTGGTCCTAACATCTTGTTAAGCAAATATCAAGATAAATCAAGTTCTTGTTAGGCAAATATCCCTAATAAAGTGGCATATATTATCTCATAATCAAATATGATTGGAATCATATAATCAACAATAATTAATGTGTAAAGATTATATAAACAAATATGAATTAATCAAATTTAAAATATGCCTTTCACTCAAAATTAAATCAAGGGTTTTAAGGGAGTCAACAAGTTCGGGCAGGCGGGTCAAATACGAGTCGGGGGTATTCAGGTTAGGGTAAAATAAGGGTTAGATGTATTTCAGGTTCGGGTAAAATACAGGAGGATGTATTTCGGGTTTACGGATTTTAGATCAATCCAACGGGTTTAGAGCGTCCTTTTTGTGAAATTTTTTTTTTCAAAATAAAACATTCTGCATATTTATTACTCAAAAATTGTCAGTATTTAATGAAAATGCATAATAATTGTAATTTCTCAAAAAGATATTAAAAATATTCAAAGTTTTTATTATAATATATGAACTTCTTGTATGTGTGGCAAAGAGTCAAGCCCCACTTGATTTTTGGTAGATCGACTCATATATTAAAAGAAGGTCAATAGCGGGTTGGCCATTTATGGGGCAACCTATCAAGAGCATTTTAATGGGTTGTAGCATTTTGACCGCTAATAACCTATTTAATAATTTAATATTTTTAGTAACTAATCTACCAATGTCCAATCATGTAAAACTTTATTAATAGATCCGCCCCAATACGAATACGGCTAGTCGTTTTCCTACTACTAGAATCATAGTTCAAGACTAGTTACAACGAAAATCAAATAAAATTGAATAAAAGAAGTACAAGATACTATCTTGCAGTTATAACCAAAATTTAAATTATTGTAAATTAATATATTTAAAAAATAATTACACATATTTGTTTAACTAAGTATATAATGCTATGACTTGCGCAACTTTAGTACTTCTCTTCCTTTAAAATAACTTTTTTAAAAAATTAGATAGTTATTTCATGCAATTTTATACCCATTTCTAACATTTTTTCATTTAAAAGTTGTATACGACATGATTTTCAAAGAATGAAGAAAAAAATAAGGTTATTATTGTTTAATTTGTAAATAAATGCAATAGTTGTATAATGTCGTTTTAAACTATTCAATAAAAATGACTAAGCATTATTGTTAAAAGGGATAAATTAAAGAAAAATCAAAAATTAAGGATATAATGTTCGGGTGAAGCAGGGGGGTTCGGATTCGGGACGAGTTTGACCCGCTAATTTGCGAGCTTTTCAGGTTTAATTTATTTCGAGTTTGGGTCAAGAAAATCGTGTTCAAAACCCAAAATTTTCGGACGGATTAGGGTCGGGTTTTCAGGTCGAGTCACTTTTTACCAAGTCTAGTTCCAGTGGTGTATCGCGCAATCAAATCCAACCATACAAGTGTATCCTATGCAGCCCCCAATCGCTTAAGTGGGCGATTGACTCATCTGTGGTTGCACCAGATCAAAGGTACACCGAAATTAATTTCACTGGCCACTGTTTTAATCGCCCTCAGTGGACTAGTGAGGCCAAAGTAGGGTCCAAGCCAACCTGCTGACCACCCCAGATTCCCCCACTGAAGAGGAACGCAAAAGCTTGAGTTCCAAGACTTTCTACTTGAAATGTGGTCCAGGTGCCATGAAGGCAAGGGGTCCTTGGCATTTTAACTCTCCATCATACGTAAACAAAACCTGTCATTTGTATGACATGCAGTTGAGTATAACTTCATTTGAATCAATTCTGAAAATGAAGACTCTTAACCACAGCTGTGTAGACAGCCAGCAAATTCATGTTGCATTGCAAATGAAGAACAGTATGCAAAGAACATGGTTCATGGAACTTGATGGTTGCTCAGTATTGGTATGCGAACCAGTAAATCTTCCCACATTTCAGAAAATTATCATGACTGAAACAAAGTCACAGTCAGGTGAAACATAAATAAATAAAAACAGGCACATGCACCAGGTCTAGATCATGGTTTCAGCCATAAAAGTTGGTACAAACACTCAAAAAATCCCTAGGACAAAAGAAAAGAAATGAGAATGGAGACCAAAGTTATGAGTATTCAATCCAATGATTAGAGGTTTCATGCTAAAGTGGGAAACAATGCAACTCCTTATTAATTTAAACTTCAATGTCATATGAGGAAATATGGCTCACACTTTTTGACCCATGAATACTAAATCTTATCATCTCCAGATAGACAGCAGTGAGAGAAAAGGTATGATATTACAGGGAAAAGCAGATAATCTCAAATCATAAAGTTGATTACCTCTAGGGGACTTCCAATATGTGATTAATCTGATAACAAACACCAACTTTGATCGTCATTTCAGGAACAACTTTACCCCCGCCCCACCCACAAAAAAAAAAAAAAGGAACAACACACACAAACAACCCCTTACAAAAGAAATGCAATACCTTTTGGATGATAGAGAATACCCTGGTGTATAAGCTTCTCCACTAAGAGGTGTAATGTGCAATCAAACCCTTCCAGTGAACAGGGCCTACCTCAATCCAGGCAACTTTGTCCTAAACAACCTCAACAGAAACAGAGGAGAGAAACATGACATTTTGGTTGATAGAGAACAAACTTAAGTAAATTTATGACAAAAACTTATCATATGGATGCAACTTACACAGCCCAGTTGGCAAAGGAGGTTTTTAAATTGGGCCGTTAGTAGACTAGTGAGGGTAAAGTAGGGTCCAAGCCCAAGGAAAACATGATATGGTTGAGTCAAAAGCCCCAGCATTTTGACCACCTTACATGTCCCCATTGAGCAAGTGGGTGTCCCGACAAATAATACTCGAAAAGTGATGCGGAGTAGTCTCTGTCATTTAGCTTGTGATTGTAAGTAAACAAAACACAGCATTTGTGTGGCATGTCAACATGTTTTTCGGTAAATATTTGTTCTACATGTGAATCTCAGCGTGCATATGAGTTGAACTTCATTTTCCTCAATTTCCTTTTTTTTGGTTGGGGGCTGGGGGGGGGAGAGGGGAGGGGAAAAACACTCTTGACAATAGCTCCATCAGGCAGTAAATTGTTTACAAGGCATAGCAACTAGCAAGTCCAAGAACAATGTGAAAGAGCAGGGTCCTGTGAACTTTATACATTTTGAGCATTATTCTCTGAATTTACAAAATTAACATGAACAGAGATGACATCACTTAAAAGAAATGGCTCAATAAATAACAACAGGTACACTAAACTACTTAAGATGTATAGTTCATATTTTCTGTCACAATGTGAGCCAAGGCATGCCTAAAACAAACAAAAGCAGAAATAGACAACAACTAAGGGAAGTCGTAAATATCCAATCTAAAAAACCACTACACGGACTAGCTTAAGTTTTTGGTTCAAGTTTCGAACAATTCAACACCATATTACTTTAAGTTCTAAACGCCCTCCCCAGCTGAGGAGGATTGCTTCATAGTTTTTGACACAGGAAGATTTTACCATCCAGATAGGTAGCAATCATAGACAAGTTGTGATATTGCAACAAAAAGCAGATAATCTAAAGTCAAAAAGTTCATTAACTCTGGCAGACTTCAATACCTGAGTCCAAGATACAACAGATGTGATAAAAACCACCAACTTTGATCTTCACCCACTTCACGGCAGATATTCTTCCTCTGTTCTCCCCCCCTAGACCATCATAGAAATTTCATTTTTCGCACGGACAGAGAACCGCATAAAGATTAGCCAGGTGGTGGGGCTGTCAATATTTTCTTCACAACAAGACCTGGCTTTGTATACCAGAATATGTCAACTAAACCTTCTCGTGCTGCTGCAGCTTGAAAAGAAGATAATGCAGACAGGAAATGACAGAAAGGTATTAGTGACTCTTGCAGTAAAATTCCTCAGTAGACTGAGTGCAGCGCACAGAAGAAATTAGCTTTCGAGATCTTCAGGACAAAAACTACAAGTCGGCCAACTGAACTTTTAGCCTCTCTTAAGCATCTCATTGTAAAGTTGACGAGCCCTCTCTTTATTTGCATTACCAAGGTAGGCACAAATCATTTGCTCATAGATGGTTGGGGTTGGTTTGAATGATCGACATTTCATAATAGCCAAATACTTTTCTGCTTCTTCCACTTTCCCATGTTCACATAGGGTTGCTATCAACGATGTGAAAATTTGTAACCCAGGGCAGAGTGACCTAAATTCCATCTCATAGTATAGTTTCAGAACCTCTGACATATTTCCCTCTCTTCTATAGCCATCAATCAGGTAATTGAATGTTGTTTCATCAGGCAAAAATCCTCTCTGTGTCAAAAGAGTCAAAATCTCATTGGCCTGCTTCATATTCCCACTTTGACACAACTTTCCAACCATGTCATTAAATGCTGAAGAACTTGGTAGGAAACCTTTCTGCAGCATTTCCACGCAGAGTCTGGTGCTGCTCGCCAACTTACCTGCTTTAGAAGTTCCAGTTATAAGACAATTGTATGTCTCATCATAAAGCTTCAGACCCATGCTTACTGCTTCCTCCATCAAGTCAAGTGCCTCTTCTACTTTACCCTCTTCACAATATGCTTCAATAAACATAGTGTACACAAACGGGTTTGGTTGAAAACCCCTATTAAGCATTTCTCCATATAATTCTCTTGCAAAGTCAACTTCTCGGCTTTTGAGCTTAGCATAAACAATTAATGAATAAGAAACAGTGTCAAGGATCAAGTTCTTCTGCAACATCCTGTTCAATAAAACCAGTACTTCCTCAATTCTACCTTCTGCAACCATTCTAAGAACCAAACTAGCATTCACAATCACCATCGGAGAACATCCCCTGCCATGAATTGTATTGATGATGTCCACAGATTTTTGCAATTCGCCTGCCATGCACAAGGCACTAATCATTGTCCTCACTGTCACTTCATTCGGGTATATTCTCTTCTGGATCATATGCCCATACACCTTCCAGATCAAACCACTTTTATCAGCTGATTTTTGAATTTTATGGATCAAAGTGTTGAAGGTTGACAGATTCAAAGAGAATCCATGCCCATCCAACAAACAACAAACATCAAAAGCAGTCTCAAACAGACTTAACTTACTATAAGTTTGGACCAACAAGTCAAAGACCAAAGGGCAAGCGTTGGTGATCCTATAAGTACTCAGCAGCATATTAACAACTGATAATCTCAAAGAATCATCAACAACATCGCCACTATTTCTCGACAACAAAGATTCCAGTAAAACAAGTGCATCCTTTACAAGGTGTGCCCTAGCCAAGATGTGAATGATGATGCAATAAGGTTCAAGCCCACGTTGAATCTTCTTGATATGTGCAACCCAGTGGAAAAAGCTCAGAGCCCTTTTCGCCTCATGAGGTTCCTTGAGTTCTAGAAGTACTCTATTGATAATAGGATCATTCAAATTCATTGAATCATATTTTCTGCTCAATGTATCCCAGTTCAAGCCTTTCCTGAGAGATTCACAGAGGGAGTTTACAATTGTATGACTTGGGTCATTACCAGCTAACTGGTGAATGAAGACACAGTTTGGTTTGGTGGGTCTGCAGATTGAAATAGAGAGATTCGCAAAAATGGATTGACGACAACGAAGAATGGAAGCCACATTCATGGTGTAAAAATAAAAAATTAAAAAAAAAACTTCAGCTGCCCACCACAGCAAAGCTTCAGATTACAGCTGGAAATGGCATCTACTCCACATAAGATCCGAAGTACAGCACATTGTTTCCACAAATGGTAGCCAAAACACTAGATATTTTCCACCTACAGAACATAAAGCAAGGTACTCTCAGCACTATGATGAAGGAAGCCTCGCAAACTAGAAGAAAATAGCCATATTTTCATAACAGCAGACAATTCAAGAAATCATCAAATTCTCAGCAAACAAGGAGGCAGAAAAAATGCCATCTTTGACAACTACACTGCTCAGAAATTAAAAGAAATAAAATACACAGCACAAAGTTCGCCCCCTTTGCGGGAGTCAAAGTCTTAACAGAAAAATATTCATGAAACTGAGATTTTGACACCCTAAAGTACAACAAAATAGCAAGCTAGCAATCTAATAGCTTCCTTAAGATGATTGAAGAGAAGACAAGTACCTCAAAAATGATGGTCTGCTTCAATTGATTCTCTTCTACCTTCTTCTTCCCACTTCTATTCATCAATCAAACAAGTTCATCTCATTCACAAACCTTCGAATTTCATTTCCTTTCCCCCCAATTGCAAGGGTTTGAAGAACACCGTAGACTTCCGCACTCCACTCTCTTTTTGGGGGGGGGGGGGGGCGGGGGGGGGCCCCGGCGGGGGAGGGGAAGGGGTTGTTTGACTCTGCTGCAATTGCACTACCGTAATTACAACTTTAGCCCCCCATGTTGCCAAACACTACGTGAAATTATCCCCTATAAATAAACCCTACTCCCTGTGTAGGGTTTGTGTGCTGTATTGTGAGTAACACCTTATCGGTTTCGTTTTCTATCCTCAGTTTGCCTTTGCTTGGCCTTTGTCTACAATGGCGACACTCGCTTTCTCCATCCTTCCTAAATCCCTACCACCTTCATCATCCCAACCCCTTAAACCCTCAATTCCTCAACGACCCACAATCTGTCTTTCCTATCTGCGCTCAAGCCCACTCATCCTTCAATCATTCAGGTGGAATCGCAACACTCCATCGAGGGGTTTCTCAGTTAGAGCCGCTGTTGATGGGGGTACCTCAGCCAACAGGAGCATAAAAAATGGAGAGCAGAGAGAGGCAATAATGTTACCTGGCTGTGACTATAACCACTGGCTCATTGTTATGGAGTTCCCCAAGGACCCTGCCCCCACAAGAGAGCAGATGATTGACAGTTACCTCAATACTCTTGCTACTGTGTTGGGAAGGTTCTTCTTCTAACTCTAATCCCTCATTCTTTTGATTGTGTGGAATAAAGTTTGTGAATTTTGCCCTTTTTATTGTTTAACTAGATGAGTGGTGTTTTCTTTTGTTTTTTTTGGGGGGCGGGGGAAGGTGATGGATTTTTCTTTTATATGGAATTCAGTGGGCATCGACCATTGATTTTGTAAACAAAGCTTTTGTTTGATTATCGTTAGAAAATGTGTCAAGAGAAAAGAGGGTATGATGGATTCCAGTTACATTGGCCCTCTTTTGAGGGGTGGGGTGGTGAAAAGGGTGATTACGAAAGAAGTAACTGTTCAGCTGTATTTCTCCCCATGGAATTTGATGGAGCTTGAGAGATAGTCTCTTGATTTGAAGTGGTATTTTGCAGTGATATTGGTTTCTTGCCCTTTTTTCTTTTTCTAATTGGTTGTGGAGAACCAGGATGCATGGATTGGGTTCTGCTTTTTTGTCTTTCCAGAGTCATGTAAAGTTTTTACCATAATGCTGTTTGGAAAATTGAAGCTGTGGTTTCCCTTCAGTGAGAGTTCTTAGAGAACCAGTTTGTTGTATTTGGTAAATAGTTGGCTTGGATACGGTTTGGTAGCTTTTGACTGTCATTATTGAGCTATTATGCTTGCTGTTGTACACCATGCCATCTGGGAGGACATAGTTTTTTAGGGATGGAATCTTATGACTCATTTTAAGTCTAAAATTTGCATGTATCTTGACTCTTGAGTCTACACTTGCTTAGGAAAAAGTGACGATGTCAAAGAACATGATTTCTGTTATGGATAAAGTAACAACATTGAAAGATTGGTTAGAAATTGGCATGGTAAATTGGTGATAAGAAGTGACTATGTCCATGCCAATTGATAAGCTGTATTCATGAAGTAGAACTTTTGTAGCCATTGTTTAGTAAGGGAGATTTGCTTGCATGATTTTAGTACTGTGGTTAAACAGTTAAGATATATTTGCTGTATTGAGATATTCAAGGGCTTCATCATAGTGAAATATGACAATGGAAGAAATCTTGGGGGATTAAGTGTTCTGCTTATTCATATAGGTTTTTGGTTCCTTTGTTGAATGTATTTCTCCGCCCTTCTAGACAGCTATTGAATCTATGTGAGACTTGTGAGTAGCATGGATTATGTTGGGCAAAGAAATTAAAACTCTATGTATCTTAAATAGAACACTATGTCTGTTTAGATTTCTCCCCTTCCCAGTATTCCACCCTGCTGAAGCCATAAAGGCTCTTGATATACAAAGTATACCTGAAGTCCGTAACCATAGTTGTGGCAATCAAATAACTCAACCTCAGTTGATCCAAGAACCACTATATGATGGCAATCAACATTTTCTGGCCTATTCCCATATACACCTTGTCATTGGCATAACTTGGATCCTTTCTTATCGTCGTAGTGTCTGTCGTTGTGCCCTTTCCTACCAGTGTCAAAATGTCTCTACTTTCATTCAAAAAGGAATGACAAAATTGTGTTATTACCTGTTGTCTTATCTTAGTTCATACATCCAAGATAAGATTAGTAAAACATAGGTTGTACAATAGAGGAACGGTAGCTAACTATGCAAGCTTGCACAGTGAAGTGAGATAAGGACTTTTATTTCTGATCCGACAGCTTGATATATTCCTCGAGTTGTACCTCATGGACTAAGTCTCTATCATTCATCATGCCTTACATTGAAAGAAAGGATGGAATGGAAAGTGTATGAATGAAAATATTTGCAAATTGTGCTAAAGGACCGTAGTGTGTAGTGTTACAATATAGGTTGTCAGTCATGCAGCATCAACTCAGATGTTGTTAGAAGCATATTCCCTTGTAAATTTCGTAGATCGAAATGTATTGTCCATAAATGCATGGCTTCACTTGAAGATGGATATTCATTAGTCAGAAGCAAATTGTTCCTCTCAAATGCGCAACTACCTGGTAAATTAGGATTATGGTAAAATAGGAGAGGGTGAGTGGGGTAAATCTCTAGTTCTTTCTATGGATGGTTGGTTGTGATCATCTTATAAGCTATACTGATAGTAGCTAATTGATTGTTTTGTCATTGTAACTTCAGCATGGAAGAAGCAAAGAAGAACATGTACGCTTTTAGTACAACAACCTACACTGGGTTCCAATGTACTGTGGATGAAGAAACATCTGAAAAATTTAAGGGTAAGTCTAACCATTAGCTATTGCTCTCGTTTTTAAGTCCTTGACAAACTTGAATCTACCTATTAAGTATTTGAACTTCACTGTTTGCAAATGGCAGGACTGCCCGGAGTTCTGTGGGTGTTGCCTGATTCTTATATAGATGTTAAGAACAAGGACTATGGAGGTGCCCACTTTATTTGGTCTTTTGTACAAATTTACTTGTGTGTTCATGTGGTCACATATGGTCTTACATTCCAAAATGTTCCTGCAACAGGAGATAAGTATATCAATGGCGAGATTATTCCTTGCAAGTACCCCACCTATCAACCTAAGGAACGCAACCCTTCCAAGTATGAGAGCAGAAGATATGAGAGACGGAGGGATGGTCCCCCAGGAGCAACAAGGAGGGCAAGACAGGAGGCGACACCTTCTGAATCACCCTCTTCATGAGGTTGGGAGCTTGAACTGACTTTTAATTCTCATCACCCGCTCTCCTTTGATGACTTTGTGATTCTTCAGGTTTCCCATGGCAGAGGTTACAATTATTCTAGGTTTGGTTGGACATGATATAACTGAAACTGCAATGCATCATCACGTAGAGGAGAAAAGGAGAAGTGACGAAAAGGGGAAAACAGAATTATATGATATGATATGATATCTTACTAAATAAACAATCACAATAGCATAATGAGCCATGAGTAACCATTCTAGGGTGCAAAACTATATATCTTCATTAAATTGCTATTTTCATTCACAAGAAATTGCAATTCGTCAATTCTGTGTGCTTCTGTTGGATTTAGGTGGTCAGTTATAATGCGTGCAAAACCGTATAATTTAGAGGATATTGAATCAATTCAGGTGCAGCCACATGCAAACAAGCAACCGATGCGCTTGGTCAAGCAAAGCTTAACATTGTGGATATTGTGTTTGGATACGTTGGAGCTGTTAATATCCTTGATTGTAAGACATTAGAGAAAAGCCTATTCAAGAATCAGAAGCTAATGATGTATGAGCAAGTTTTGTAGAAGTCTCTTTGGCAGTGCTCATGGTAGCTCCTCCTTACTCTTGTTTGTTGTCACTTGGACTGATATTTTATGCTAAATGAAGCATGTTTGCATTTTCCTAGTTCTAAACTAGGCATATGATATGTCCAGATTATGCTATTTTCTTCAGCATAGCAGAAAAAGAAGTGGTTGTATGAACTATAACTGCAGTGTTCATTTTATTCTCATGAGAGGGGCTTCCTTTTGGTAGGATTCCTCACGCAATAGTGATTAGAATTAGCTTTGATCTGTGATTTTGGAGACAAGCTAGATGTAAAGAGCAATGCAATGGTGGACGACGACTTACACTTCCGTGTTCTTTTCGTTGGTAAGTTTAAATTTACCAATCTTAATCAACTTCAACCGTTCAACTTACTTCACAAACTTCAATAAAAAATACATACTTTAATCAACTTCTACTCATTTCAATTAATTTCAATCAAATTTGATCCACGTTTTATTATTTTGACTAACTTATACTTATTATACACCAACAAAAAAAAATCAATTTATTTCAATCAACTTCAATTCACTTCAATCAAGTTCAACGAAGTTCATCTTGCTTCAATCTATTTCAACAAAAAATAGCCATTTTAACCTACTACTGTCAATTTCATCTATTTATCAACTCATATTTTTTAACAAAAAGAACATGTCCTAATGCTACACTATAGCGTAAACTGTCAGAACGCTTATGAAATTTTCCTGCCAAGGGGATTTTATCAGAAGTTGCTTCTCACATTTTCTCATCAATTCCGAATTCATTGTCATCATGTGTGTCACTAACAATTTGTTGACTTTTACATATATTTTGTATTATAAAAAAAAGAAGGTATAAACGGTAAATCACAACATAATTTGACACTAGAGAAAATCCAGCAGCTTTTTTTTTGGGGGGGGGGGGGGGGGGGTAGGGTCGTTATTTTTGATTTTGATAAAAACTCATTTGGTTGGATGGATGGACAGGCACATCGCACATGTGACTTCTCTTTGATTTGCCAGCAATTGCAATGGTGGCATGGTTTTGTTGAGCCAACATGCTACTAATGAACAAGCTTTCCCAAATTCTAAAGCATGTGGAAGGTTTCTGTCAAATCCCAGGGTTAGATATCGGTGGATTCCTCATTAAATTTAGGTATTCCATATGAAATGGTTAGATATTAAATAATTTAGATGAGTTGTGGTGTATAATGTCTGGTTTTTTTTTATTTATTTATTTCGTTTAGAATCTTATTACTAATTTCTAATTTCTTCATATCTATTCTTTTCATTTTAAGCCTACTATTCTAATTTCTTCCAATATTTTTAATTATTTCCATCTTGTGTCAACTTATTATGCATTCTGCTCATTCTTGTAACTCTTTATTTTTCTAACTTCATTTGTAACTTGCTTTGGCTTTCAACTAGCTTTGTTTTAGAAGGCGGACTTTCATTTGTAACTATCATTTGTACCTCTTTATGATATCAAAGCACGAGGTGCAGGTGTATGCATCATGAATCCAAGATGCACTTCTGCGCATAAATTATTAAAAGTCACATTTTACAAAGATTAAAAAAGTGAAGACATCATTATAACTACTAATAATGTAAATAATCTTAAGATATGCTATTTTATCATAGTAGTTTCTCACTGCACACTTACAAGCATAGTTGATATTTTATCTCCCAAGAAAAGAAAAGAAGAAAAAAGGTAAAGATAAGGCTAACAGAAAGAAAAAAAAGAGAAAAAGATACAGTCTTTTATCGTTGAAGCACACCTCATTCCCTCTGAAACGCTATCCTGATAACCTGATGCCGTGGCGCACCCAGACATTGTTTAGACGTACTTTTTGAAAGTAAGAAAAGAATATGCAATCAATATGATATCTTTGTTGTAAATACTAGAAGTTACTGTTAGTACAAGATCAATTTGTATTTCAACTACTCCTTCTGACTAAAAATAAAATAAAATTTATTTTAACTAATCCATCTAACTGAACGCCTACATTTTCTTTTATTCTGCTAGGCTAGGCCCACTGGAGAAAGAACATGCACCTGAATAACTTCATTATTACTTCATAGTGGTTAGATTCATCCTTTCAATCAGTGAGTTCTAGAATATCGAGGATTAATCTTTCCAAGGCACTCTGAAAACACCCCAAAAAAGACAAAGAAATACCGATGATGTAGAGGGAGAGCCCTTGTGATAAACTTGGAAAGTTGTGGCCAGAACCTTCCAAGCTAAGATGAGAGAGCAATCAATCCTCCTGATTGTTTCATGATTCACTGAGAAAAAGCCAGAGTTGATCCTTCTCAATGGCATACTACTACATAAACTCCTATGATCAAGATTACCCTGTCAATTACCCCTACTACAATCAACCCTACTACAGTGATCATCACAGCAATCACAACTACTATTCTTCTTCAAGCTATGATGATCAATATGGCTATGGTGGCTATTCCAATGAGCAGTACCCAATAAGGTATGATCAAAATCACTATTACAATACCCAATTTCATAGCAACCCATATCAACATATTCCAAGTCAATCTTTGATTGCTTATCAGTATGCTTCTGCCTATGATCACTCTGAATCCTCCCCCAAAAAGGGTTCAAATTTCATTGATCCAATTTCAACAACTGGGTTTGTAGTCTCATACTCGAACGCAGACACTGACCCTAAAACTGACCTTGGATTTGAAGAATACAATCCTGAGCCTTTTCAAGGTGGGTATGACATGTCTGAAACCTATGGGAAACCCTTGCCTCCTTCTGCAGAAATTTGTTACCCACCTTCTAAATCTGATCCTACCCCACCTCCTCCTTCTCCTTATGGAAAAGGGGAGCATAATCTTGACACCCCACCGGTGAAAGATCAACAAAAAACACTAGAAGATGATGAAGATCAAGCCTCAGAACTTGATGAAGATGAAGAAGATGATCACGATGGTAGTGAGGATGATGATGATGATGGAGAAGAAGAAGAGCTAGAAGAAGAAGAAAATTACGGTGTTTTGATTGCTCCTCCTCTTCCTGGCAAGGAGGATCAAAGTACTGATCAGGGTGGTACAAAACCAGCTAATGGGAATCACGGTGGTTCGATTGCTCCTCCTCTTCCTGGCAAGAAGGAACAAAGTATTGATCAGGGTGGTGAAAAATCAGCTAATGGGAGCTTTGTTGATGAACAAGCAAGGGAAGAAGAAGAAGAGGAGGAGGACCAGGAACAGGAACACGAAAAGCGAGATTATAATTGGGATGAAGGAAGAGTTGAAGAGAAGGAACCAGTGCGTAAGATTCCACCAGGTTATGCGTTGGAAGCATTGGATTTGTGTGAAGGAGTTTTTGGTGGGTACTTCCCCTGTTTGAGGAAGAGAAATCAGGGGAATGCTGGTGATCAAGAAGATAGCAGTAGTACTGTTAGTACTGGTAATGACGATGCTAATGGTGATTGCTGGAAGACTACCATGAATTATCTGTTTGGAGACCCGGATCCGTATGCCCGAGCAATGCCGGACCCGATTTATGGATACCAGAGGTATTACCCTCAACAGCCCATTTGTGGGCAGGTTGAGTATGGAGGAGACTACCATACAAGGTCTGATAATCCAAGTTACTATGGTTATAATGGTGGAGGTTACTACTAGTAGACAATTGTTATGTACCTAAGTTTTTTTTTTTTCCCCCCTATATAAGACTTCGGTTTGATCCCCATGGGGGGCTTTGAGGATTTTTAAGTTCTTGGTTCGAGATGGCTTGCTATGCCTGTGGAATCCCTTATGAGGGACAACTGGGGGTATCGGTAGGACTTGAACATTGTGCATTACTTCGCAAACATTGTGCATTTGCTTCGGAGTAAGGTTTTTCCTTCTATATGGTGTGAAAAATTGAGTATGAGAAGAATGTAATCTATATAGAAGTGTAAAGTCGTCAAATTGAAGACGTGCAAAAGATTCTTGACATGATGTTATTTTATGATAAGTATTTGTCACTAGAATCTTGATTTCTATGTTCGGATGACTACATTCAGAAATCAATCCCTGCGTCGAATGCATAAACCTTATAGTCGTACAATTGTTTTGTATCAAGTGGAGCTTTACTTCATAAGAAAACTGGGTTTGATTTCTATGTAACCTTCTTGTTAGGGTCAATCAGAATTACCAGTTTGAGCTTGTATTTTACTAGATCTCTCTTTCCTTTCTTGTGAATTTGAACTCTTTCAATAATTACTTTTGCTAATATTGTGTATCCAATTCCGAGTAAGGTTTAATTCTTCTATATATCACGAGGAAAGAAAAAAAAAAGGAGACAATTAGAATTGTGTAATGTCACCAAATCAGAGGCTATATGATCGACTTTTGCTATTATATGACATAAGGCTATTTCAAGATAGGTTATGTTAGAGCAACTGCAATGCAAGACTCGCGAGGTAAAAATTTGGCTCACGGTCTAAAAAACATCATGCACCAGTAATCCGCTTCGCTCGCTCTAAGGTCCAACTCATGGCCGTGATGCGCCCCCCACACCATTTCTCTTTTTTTTTTGCGAACTAAGCCCTTAAAAGTTTAAAACCCAATAATATGTTAGTAGTGGGGTTCATAGAATATTATTTTAGTTCGTGATCCAAGTTGGTGATCCATAGAATATAGAGAATAGAGAAAAAATTGGCTTGTGAAATAATGTGGAGGAAGTGGACCCCCACTTGTGATCCAAAATTATTGATCACCATAGAATATGCTCTTAGTACTGTATTTAGGATCCTCTAATTTCTATATTGATTGTCCATATATCAATGTCAATCCCAGTGCTGAATGCATACACTTTGCACCTGCACAATAGTTTGAAATCCTCGTGCAGATCTGCGTGAGCCTCTTCATCCTTCAAAATAAATGGAATGCCTTCGAATTGAATGGCAGCTGCCATGACGAACATTTAAGGGACATTTGGTTCAATTTTGTTACAACGGAAGAAAAAGAGGAATGATTCTAAAAGGTATGGTAACGGTTTTAATTAATTCTTAATTTTACTTGCTTGGCTCAACTAAGAAATGAATTCAATTTAAATTAAAAACGACACCTGAATGTAGACTTGACAAAAACTGGATAGATCAAGAACACGACCTAAACTTAACCAAAAATTTTGAGTTTTGAACACTATTTTCTTGACATGAACCCGAAATTAGCCAAATCTGAAAAACCCGTAAATTAACGGGTCAAACCCGACCCTAGCCCGAACCCGTCCTTTCGACTTGAATATTATGTCTTTATTTTGTTATTTTTCTTTGATTTGTTCCTTTTAGCAATAATGGCTATGTATTATATCAGTTCCGTATATAATTATCGCATCTATTCATAAATTAAACAATAAGATTATTTCTTTCCCAACTTCGTTCTCATACAATAACGTCATATACAACTTATAATTGAACATACTTTAAAAAATGGAATGAAACAATGAGAAATAGCTATCTAGTCTTAAGAAATCCACTTTTAAATAAGACAAATATTAAAGACGAGCTAGCAAGCTATACTGTTTTGTTTTTAACAAAATGAATATGTCTCATCATATTTTAAATGATATTACTCTGTAATAATCTAAAATTTTGATGTTATAATTAAAAGATAATGGTAATATCTTATGTTTCATCAATATCGCTTCATTTGGTTTCTATTCTAATTGGTTTCGAATAATGATGTTGGGTCATGCTGGCTTGTGTTTGTGTTAGAATCGATCTACTAATAAAGTGCACCTAATTAGGCAATAGTAGGCTAGTTAATAAAAATATCGAATTATTAACGTGCTTTAAATAGATTGGCCCATAAATGATCCGAGTCATTATCAACGTATTTTAATTAACGGGCCAACTCACATGGTTTGACTCTTTGGCCACTTATACAAGATGCACATGTATCATAATGAAAAGTTTCACTATCTTTAATATTTATTTTAATAAATTGCAATTACAATGCTTTTACATTAAATACGAACAATTTTAAGCTTTAAATATGTCGAGCCTTTAATTTTGACAAAAAGAAAATAATCTAAAAAAACGAGTAAATCCATTGGGTTGGGTGAAACCTGTGTAATCGAGATACGCTCGTCCGTATTTTACCCAAATCCAAAATGCATCTGATCTTTATTTACCCAAACCCAAATACATATGACATGTATTTAACCTAACCGCTCGAACTTGGAGGTCTATATAAAGGTATGGGTTTATGTAAACCCAAATGGTGAAAGAAGTTTAGTGAAACCTATACCTTTTGGATTTGTGATTCCATCCGAATATGATTCTAGATTTTATTTTATTTTTAAAAAAAATACCCAACCAAACATAAGACCTAGGAATATGTGATATTCTTCTTATACATAACCTCAAAAAATCTTGAACAAACAAAGGTTAAGAGAGGACACGAAAATATTGTAGTATATTGTTTGGGACAGAGTAGATGATACAGTTTTTGGCTCAAAATGAAGGCTTGTTTCTATTTAGCACAAAGAGAAAAATATAAGGTACATTTAGGGCCTTGAAAATTTTGGTAGAAAAAAAAAATTTGAGAAAGTTACTTTTTTTTTTTTGTGTTTGGCTTAGAGAAAATCACGAAGAAAAAAAATATATGGAGAAAAGTTAGGTGGAAAAAATTTTAGAAACAAATGATAAAATTTTCCTGATAAAATTGTGAGGAATGTTTGAGCAAAA
Organism: Selenicereus undatus; assembly: GCA_017589665.1. Classification (NCBI taxonomy): domain Eukaryota; kingdom Viridiplantae; phylum Streptophyta; class Magnoliopsida; order Caryophyllales; family Cactaceae; genus Selenicereus; species Selenicereus undatus. Next base: position 6,232,748 of record JACYFF010003369.1, on the reverse strand, counting down.
TTCTCAACCTCCTCTAACCTCACATGCTTAAATGACATCATCATGATTCAAGTACTTCATCAAAATTCAAATTTCTCATCCAAATTTTTGTATTTTTTCCTCAATCTAAACAAGAAAAAAAAAATCATTTTCTCCCTACTTTTTTTCCCTTCACATTTTTTTCCTTCAATTTTTCTTTCTACTAAATTTTATAATGACCAAACGGAGCCTAAAGGTCCAACTTTTTCAACTCCTTTCAACTTCTTCTAACTCCGTCTAATTTATTGAAAATGTTTCCAATTTCTTTCAGCTCTTTTCAACTCCTTTCAACTCTTTGCAAACTTTTATCAACTCCTACTAACTCCTTCCATATTCTACCAATAATAAAATTATATAGTGCGAATTCAATATTAGTTCATTATTCATATATATGGCTACATTGAGATTTTTCACTTTTTCATGGCAAACTTTTTGTATTGATTTTACAGTTATTAAAATAAAGGAAAAGTTATCACAATAAAGGAAAAATAGGATATGATTATTTAAAATAAATTAATTAAAAGTTGTCTATCGTATTTATCAAAAAGAGAAAATATTTGAAGACATAGAAATTCTATAAAGCTTCAGATTTTACCTGAATTTAGATTTTATAATTTGATATTCTCTTTAAAAGAAATTTCTCTATATTTTAGTGATGTTTGTTTCTTCTTTGATCTAATTTTTAAACCTAACAACTCAGTAGTAGGGACACCATGTGAGCCGATTCTCTCAGCGGCTAGTGGCGAGATTTGATTACAATCCGCTGGCATCTGGCGACCGTTATGCGAATCTAAATTCTTGCGAGGATAAGGCCGGAGCTTTTGTGGAATTTTATTAAAGCCTCATGGGACCCCAGCAGGTCCAACCCATTAATAAGGCTTGTCTGGCTAATGGGCCCTTACCTACTACTCACCAACAGCAAATAGTTTAATTCCGATCTGTCAATTGTGACTTGTCAGGAAGTTAAAGAAAATCCTTCACACACATGGGCAACAAGAAGTAGATCTGATAAAACAGATTTGAGATCCGAAATTTAAACCAAATGATCTAGACCCATATCTAACTTGACATCCGAAATAGGTTCACCTGAAAGTAGATCTAAAATTCGAATTAATCCGAACTGAACCATAGCCGACTCGAAATTTTCTACAAAATTACTTATTTTTGCATAACAAACGTATTGGACCAAAAATTGGCTTACTCGAAGTCGACCTCAAATGAAGTTCACTCAATCCAAACCGAACCGACCTGAAGTATCACTTAATCCAAAATATAACCCGACACAACTTAATCTGATCCGTACCCGAACCAAATGACCTATTTGCTAGGTCTAAGTCAATAAGACCCTTGGCGTTGATGGTTATACTATAGAATTCTATGAAGAAGCATAGGAGCTTATTAGAGGTTATATATGTAATGCTGTGATTGATTTTTTCCGTAATGGGAAACTACGCAAGCAAATCAACAACACTTTGATCACTCTAATTGCTAAAAAGCCTAATGCTTCCAAGGTAATAGACTTTCGACACATATCCCTTTGCAATGTTTTATACAAGTTTATTTCCAAGATTTTGGCCTCTAAGATGGAGCTAGTTCTGGTTGCTATTACCAATGCGAGCCAAAATGCATTTGTCAAGGGTCCGTTGATCATGGATAACATGTTATTAGCTCACAAGCTACTGAAGCATTATAAAATAAACAATCTATCACCTTGGGCAATGATGAAGATTGATATCTATGAGGCCTATGACAATGTTAGTTGAACTTTTCGTGAAATAGTTCTTATAGGATTTAGTCTCTCTATGGCTTTTCTGAATCTTATTATGAAATGTGCCTCTACTAATACATATTCTGTTAATGTCAATGTCTCTCCTTGTGGTGTGTTGTTTTTTCTTTGGGGGGGGGGGGGGGGGGGCGGCGCCTGGGGTTCGAGGAGCGAGTTATATATTAAGGGGAGCCTATCTCTCATACTTTTTTTGTAGTAAGCATGGAGGTTTTCCCTGAGGGTTAGGGTTAGCTACTCAGTACAGGCCTTTCTTATTTCATCCCAAATGGAACAGGTCAACAGGGTGCAGCTTTGCCATTTGATTTTTGCAGATGATCTCTTGTTATTTTCTAGGGGAATCTGTCTCTAATCCAAGTGCTACTTGATTGTTTTCAATAGTTTGGCCAAATGTCATGTTTAAATGCCAACAAAGATAAGCCTCAGATCTAATTTGGAAGTGCAACTCCTAGGGATTAGATCACTATTCTTTCTCAAGTGGGGCTCTCATCAGGGTTTGTTAGGAAAATAATAATTGGAATTCGAGCTTAGTATATGCGGAAGCGATAAAAAATATAGATATTTGAGAATATAAAACAAGATCAAAAAAAGATAGTAGGGGGCACATGATTTTACGTGGAAACCTAAATCAAGAGAAAACCACGGGCGGCAACAACAACACAAAATTCACTATAATATGTGTGGGTACAAAACGATCTCAAAGCAAACGCTCAAGGAAGAGATCAACAAGAGAGATAAAGATCTCAAAGAAAACGTTCAAGATAGAGATCAATTACAACGAAAATCTCTCAATATTAACTCTCAATAAAATAATGGAATAGAAAAGGGAAGTGCCGAAAGGCACACCAAAGTGCCCCGCCCAAAACAAGGTTAAACAACCTAATATTTATAGAGAAGCCCTAAAGGTATCAAGGGTTTAACCCTAACTGCAAACATATTTCTTGGCCACCAAGCGCCATCTTTGCAGAAGAGGAAAAAGATATTCAATACAAAATATAGAAATAATATAATTTCCATAAAATAAAAACATCTTCAACCATACAACCTGAGCCTTGGGTGCCAAGCAATAACCTTAAAAAATGAAATAATTTATTATCTCCATAACCGGCAAAGGAATTTGGGATAAATTCCAACAAACTCCACCTTGGACCAGATTCCCTGGAAGGGACGAACACGGCAAAATCGATCTTGTCATGATGTCAAAATTCTCAATATCGATGAGAAACATCCTCCAAGAAAATGCTCGAAATTCGGCTTAATGACTCTAGCACTGATACCACTTGTTAGGATCGGTTAGGAATTGAATGAACAACAAAGGAATCACAAGTACAATAATAATAGCAAGATAGAGAAAAATAAACACAAATTAACGTCAAAAATTTACATGGAAACCCGAAACGAGCGAAAACCACGGACGACGATGACCAAATAATCCACTATAGAGATGGGAGAGTACAAAACTGATCCCAGAGCGATGTGCTATAGGAAGATATTAGAAAGCGATTACAAATCACTCAGAACGCTCTCTCACAAAAACAGGAATAGCAGAACTTAAGCTCTTATGGATGCTTGTATTTTGTGTTATTGGGATGATTATTAGGGCCTAGGCTAGGCCCTTTATATAAGGTTTAGAGATATCAGGATGCGAAATCCTAGGAGTAACCCTAGCCGCCAATAGCCCAAACTCCTTGAAGCCCGTGGCGAATAAAACCATTTTGGGCCATTAAACCCAACAATCTCCACCTTGGACCAAAATTACCAACATCTATAGAGAACACCGTCAAAGGAACCCCGAAGGGTAAAGCCCCGTAGGGCGAAGCCCCGAAGGGCATCATGCGAACCGACCACCTGTTGAGTTCAAGGGATTCTTGAACTTTGAACTGGGAAGTGACTTGTGTAGACTTTTCTCCCAATGTGCAGCAGAAATACCATTGGGAGAAGAAGAAGCAGCAGTAGGACTTTTCACAATAGATCCTTGCAAAACATAGAGAGTCCCACATCTCAAACCCTCTAACAAAATCCGAGTGCCCTTGGAAACCTTCAGAACTCCACCTTCAACTGAGTATTTGCACCCTTGGATTCAAGGATGCCTATGGAGATGAGATTACGCTTCAAATCAAGAACATGTCGAACATTCGATGGAGTCCTGATAGCACCATCATGGGTCTTGACTTTGACAGTACTAATTCCAGCAACATTACATTGGGCATTGTTGCCCATGTGAACAGAAGTAGAATTAACTGGGTCATATGTCGAAAACCAATCCTTATGAGAACACATATGAAAGGTACACCCCAAATCTAGAACCCAATCAGAAACGCCATTCTTTTTAGTAGAGGTAGCAAATAAAACGTCACCGTCAGAATCAGACTCAACGAAGGTGGCTGTAGCAGGTTCATTGGAGTGTGAAGGAGTATTATTTTCTTCTTTCTTCCTTTTGTTTTTCAACTTAAAACACTCAGAAATTACATGTCCAGTTTTCTTGCAATAATGGCAAAACTTGTTGGATCTAGGTCTTTCAGACTGTGATTTAGCGGTCTTTTCTTTCCCATAGGATTCACCGCTGACAAACAAGCCTTCACCTTTTTCACCCCGAACTTCAAGGTCAAACCTTTCTTTGGATAGTAAGTTAGCCTTAACATCTTCAAAAGACAAGGTATCATTGTTACTATATAACAAGATTTCCTTGAAGTTTTTATAGGAGGGGGTAAAGAGACAACCAACAACAACGCCTTATCTTCATCCTCGATTTTAACATCTAGACTTTCAAGATTAATAATAATAGAATTGAACTCGTCAAGGTGGTTTTTAATAGGAGTACCTTCCGCCATGGAGAATGTATACAAACGTTCTTTCAGACGAATTTCGTTTGCAAGGCTTTTTGTCATGTATAAGGACTCTCGCCAAAGCCAAAGATCTGTCGTGGTACTTACATCCAAAACTTCACGGAGGACATGAGTTGCCAACCACTACTAAATCATCGAGAGAGCCTTTTCATCAAACTCCTCCCACTAGTCGTCTGTCATGGTTCCAGGTTTCTTCTTCTTTCCACCAATTGCTTTCTTCAACCCAGTCTGGGTAAGAACAGCCATCATCTGGACCTTCTAGATATTGAAACTCATCTTGCCATCGAACTTAGGGATATCGAACTTCCTGATTGTTGTCATTCTAAACCAATGCTCTGATGTCACTTGTTAGGAAAATAATAATTGGAATTCGAGCTTAGTATATGCGGAAGCGATAAAGGATGTAAATATTTGAGAATATAAAACAAGATCAAAAAAAGATAGTAGGGGGCACATGATTTTACGTGGAAACCCGAATCGGGAGAAAACCACGGGCGGCAACAACGGCACAAAATCCACTATAATATGAGTGAGTACAAAACGATCTCAAAACAAACGCTCAAGGAAGATATCAACAAGAGAGATAAAGATCTCAAAGCAAACGCTCAAGGTAGATATCAATTACAATGAAAATCTCTCAATACTAACTATCAATAAAATATGGAATAGAAAAAGGAAGTGTAGAAAGGCACACCCAAGTGCCCCGCCCCAAACAACGTTAAACAAACTAATATTTATAGATAAGCCCTAAAGGTACCAAGGGTTTAACCCTAACCGCAAAAATATGTCTTGGCCACCAAGCACCATCTTTACAGAGGAGGAAAAAGATATTCAATACAAAATATAAAATAAAAATATTCTTCAACCACACAACCTGAGCCTTGGGTGCCAAGCAATAATCTTCAAAAAGGAAATAATTTATTGTCTCGAAAACCGGCAAAGGAATTTGGGACAAATTCCAACAGGGTTATTTCCCTTTAGCTACCTTGGACTGCCTGTCCACCAATTGTCACACTATCTATGCTGTCCACTGACTGATAAAATCCAGCAAACAATATGTTCTTAGATTGCAAGAAGATTTTCTTATGAAGGTAGGAGAATTATGATCTAGGTTGTGCTTGCTGGAGCTACTACTTTCTGGTCTTCTATCTTCTTGTTGCCTAAAAACACAATACAAGTCATTGACAGATTATGTAGTAGGTTCTTCCGGGTTGGCAGTGTGGATTCTAAAAAATGGCCTTGGTAAGTTGGAGTAAAGTACGCCAACCTTTGCAATGTGAAGGTTTGAGGTTTAAACAAGTGTTGGCTTGGAACAAAGCTTTGCGCACCAAATGGATTTGGTGAATCCTTTATGTTGATCCTATTCTCACATAATGGGTTAAACCATATATGCATGCTACCTCATCAGGATATATTTGATGAATTAGTTTTCTCCCCTTGGTCATCTTATCTTCTATGTATAGGACTGTTTCGTAATAGTTAGTATTTCTCTTTTATACGCTAAGGGTGAATACTTTAGTGACTCATTAAAGAGATATGACTAATTAATGCTAATAATGTTTGAGAAGTTATACCTTTGTAGGTCTAATAATCTAATAGATGTAGGACTTTGGCATTGTGAAAGTCGAGATAAGATAAGCTACTTGATTTGAACTCCTAATTATGAGATAAAGATCAAATCAACTCAAAATAAAGAGTTAAGGTAGAACTGTTAAGTGATTTAGAATATGACAAACTCAGTTTATGTAATTTTTTTGTATTTATTATCAAGATTCATGATAGCAGACTAGATTGATGAGATAGGGGCCCATATGAGTTGTAGCATAAGCTAATAAATTTGGACACTTTATTCAATCACATGGAGGAAAAATACAAAGGGGACGAATTTCTAAAAATCACTGATTAAATTAGAGAATTAAAAAATGAAACATGAATGGCATAAACTCACCTAAACCAAGAAAATTAGTAAATTAATAAATGTTTAATTAATGTGAGAAAACATATTTGAATTCAAAATGAGTATTTAAGTAGCATTTAATAATACTTGATCGCCTAAAATGACAACATAATCTACCTTGTTATGTTAGAAAATGTATCAAATCAGGAATCGTTCTCGTGAGAAGCTCACATCCTGACATTTCTAGGTATGTCTCTGGTTTTCACCTTTCACCTAATTCCCATTCAATTGAAGAAAACTGAAAAATTAATAATTTACTTTTGATTTATAATTAATTACTCAAGCAAGGTTTGAAAATCATGCACTAGAGCTTTATGTGTAAATTAACCGTCCGCAAACAATTACATGTGTTGCATGCTATGGCCATGGTCATCATCACTTTATGTGTGTGTATATATATTGTTTAAGCTTTTAAATTACCAACAATAGAGCTTCATTTATATCCTATAGCAAGATGTTATATTGTAAAACGAGTAAAGTGGAATTGGTAGAATTTTTAGTAGTTTTCGGATATAGTGACAGTGCATGGGACACACTTTGTGTTTGGTGATGATTTGCCCTTAAAAAATTTAAAATATCTATTTTGAATGCATATTTTTGAGGAAAATAACCACTTCATCCATAGCAATAAACCTATCTGTATGATTCAATGTGCATTCTCATGCCCCATTTCTGCATACATAAAGGTGATTATTTTAGTTGTAGACAATGTTGCAGACAAAGTGTTACCATGAAGCCGCGAATTATATGATAGTTCTGGGTCTGTGAACCTGTTACTATATATAACTCCTTGTTTTAATTTTGTAAAATCCCTCCCTTATTGACGTGTCCCCTCCCAAAAAAAAAAAAAAATCAGATTACCTTTTCCTGCATGTCGTTGGATTTAAATACTGCAAATTTTTATATAAAACCTGTTGGGGAGATCCAAGGAGGGAACCCACTTCAACCAAGGCTCATGGCAATAAGCCCAAGTAAGGTTTCATCCTAAAACCAATTGGCAATAGGAGGAGTAGCCCACTTGACTTATATACCATGACCATTCTTTTCAAACTCCCGATGTGAGATTTCTTTACTCATGTATGACATTCCCAACAAAACCCGATTCTACATAGTTTGGGCTCTCACGAATTAAAGGAAGCTGCCCTGTTCTTTTTTCTTTTTTTCATGCTGCAAACCCCCTACTATCGCTAATTGTAAGCCTGTAATGCTCAAGACTGTATAGTCTCGGGTCTATAAAATAAGAGTTGTCTATAGATCTGGGCCCATAAAATAACTTTCTTTTTTGTCAAAGATTGGAAAAACGAAAGAAATAAGAAATAAAAAATGTGAAACTCCATAATTTCATCATTTCCGCCTCAGCTGGGTGTGATTTGTTAAATTTACAACAACCAAACTGTAAATTGTGCACGAGAAGAAAGACAGAGAAAGAGAGAGAGAATGGAGTAGCTCTCATTGGGCAATGCATGGCAGCAAACAGCCAATCAGAGCCCAAATGTTTGCTGCCGTGCATTTGCATGGGAGGCATTGATCAAAATGGAATCTTGTCATACCAAACACAAACAGATAAAAAAAAAAAGGCTGAGGAAGCTAGGCCCAGTCTCAAATTTCTAAGAAACAACTTGTTCAATTTAATCTCATTTAACTTTAAATATAATAGTAGTAATTAAATATGATATAATTAAGTAACTAATTGGCTCATTGCCCTTTAAGGGAAAGGGTAGTGATATATGTCTTATTGCAAGACACCCTTAAATGTTTTGCCTTATTATAAATTAACATGTTTTATGATTTAAAACCACAATTTTTCAATAATTACACTTAATTGTGAATTGCTAACCTTAAATATTCGTCGGCTACGCCGACAAAATATTAAATGATACTCTAATCGCATTAATCCTATCCCCGAGTATATATGATACGTGTATTTTAAAAATATAGCAAATTTTGAATAAAAATATGATTTTATACAATTTATAAGTTGTAATATGCTTCCACAATTCGATCCTATAATTGTTTTAACTTAAAAACATAATAGTGTGATCTTTTAACTAAACAACATACTTATAAAGTGTCTTGCAGCAAGGCACTTATCATTTTGCTTAGGGGAAAAACATGAAACTCTTTTTAATGGCGTTTTCTTTTTTCATTTGGAAAATAAATTAGAGAAAGGCTCAGCTTTTGCACCGAGAAAAACATGCACACATGAAATTCACGGGCAATGCTGGGTCTGGTAATTTAACTAGGACTAAAACAACTATCATGATTGCATATTTGCATTGCTAACCTAATCCAATTATTTTCAAAAAAAAAAAA
>JACYFF010003369.1:6170215-6197848 GCA_017589665.1 Selenicereus undatus | reverse complement strand
TACACTTGGATTTGTTATCATCAAAACTTAAATATAATAACTCAACACAAGTGTTGCCATCAGATGCTTCTGTTGGTACCAAACCAACTGGCGGCATAAATTATTCACCAACGTACTGTATTTGTTGGTAATTCTTTCATTTTACCAACAACAAACTCAATCTGATGGTAAAAATAAACTTTCACCAACAGAAAATACTATTTGTTGCTATGTGACTATTGCAATAAGTCCCTTTTTTTGTAGTGGGTGTCTTTCCCTGTAGTAGTTTGGTGGGCATTCCGTTTCTCATATAAGTGGCAGTGAGAACATAGTCTCCCTAAAACCTCAAGGGCAGATGTGACTAGAACATTAAGGCCCTGGATACTTCAAGTAAATGTTTGTGTTTTGTTTCTACCACTCCATTCTGTTGGGGTGTTTGCACATAGCTGGTTTGATGTATGATGCTACGATGCATAAAAAAAGTCCAAGGTGTCATTGCTCTTACTTAACTCTAATGCATTGTCAGACCTAATGATCTTGATACATGCATCAAACTGAGTCTTTGCCATTAGAACAAAGGATCTTAGCACTGAAATGGCCTCATCTTTAGTTACCATGAGATGTGTCCATGTAGCTCTAGAAAAGTCATCCACAATGGTCAAAAAGTATCTTTGCCCCCCATATATTTTGGTACGATATGGTCTCCATGTATCAACATGGATAAGTTCAAAACAACAAGTAATAGAAATATAACTTATGGGAAAGGGCAATCTATGTTGTTTAGCTTTTGGACATTCATCACAAATGAAATCTTTGTCTTTTTTGATAGAGAACCGACATTAGAAAAAAGTTTGATCTTCCCATCAGGCATATGACCAAGCCTCATATGCCAAATATCAAAAGAGACAATACAAGCAACTTTATTACAACTTCCTGCAATTTTAGCACATCCGACAGCAATACCTCTGGCTTCATCCTTGAGATTCCAAGCTTGTGATAGGTCCTTGCTGAGAACATATAGTCCCATATAATCCTTACCAATGACCAGTGGCCTCCTCAGAGAAGGGGTGTGTAATTTGCAGTCACTCTCAGTAAATTGGACTATGCATCTCAATTGTTCACACAGTCTTTTAACTAACAGCAAGTTGAACTTGAAGTAGGGCACCAGTAATACATTGTTTAGTACCATATCTGAACTGATTTTGAGTTTACCTTTGTGAGTTACTTTGACTCTTGTACTATTAGGTAAGTTCATCATAATGGGACAAGCCAAAGTGCTCAAATCATGCAGGATGTTTTGCTTAGAACTCATATGTTCACTGGCTCTAGAGCCAAGTATCCATGTGTCCTGACTCAGTGTTTTTGGGTCGCTGAGGCAGAAGCATCCATAATCTTTGAATCAGCACTTGTAGTCAGGCTAGAAATGAATTGTATAAGTTGTTTTGATTGTTCTTGACTCAGTCCAGGAATTGGAGCAAAATACAAAGCTGGTTTATAGTCTATCTTGGGATCAGCATGATCTGTTGCTTGATTTTCACTTTCACTCTAGGAATTATTTGCACCTCTGTAGCTCTGTCTATTATAATTAGAGGTTCTCCCCACCTCCCCCCTTGCTGTTACCTCCATTATTGGAGTTAGTATAACCATGAATCTTGTAGCATTTATCAATTGTGTGGCCTATCCTTTTATAGTGATCACAAAACAATTGTGACCTTCTGTTGTTTGGTTTCCTAGAGCCAAGATATCTTGTATTGTTTCCTCATGTATTTGCACTGCAGGATGTTCCCTCAGTTTGAAAGTGACTCCCTATCCTAACCTGCCTTTGTCTCTCTTCTTGGAGAAGTAATGAATATATTTAACTCAATGATGGAAGTGGAGTCATCATGAGAATGTTACCACGAACTGAAGTATGACTTTCATTAAGTCCCATGAAGAATTGAATGATTTTCTATTCCTCTATGTATGCTTGCAATTTTTCATTAATCTCACATTCACATTTCTTCCATCCACATCGAGGCAGGCTATTAGTTGCTGTAAATTCATCCCAGACTTTCTTGGCTCTATTAAAATATGATGCTATATCCATATCACCATGTAAAATACAACTCACTTCCTTTTGAGCCTGAAAATGTCGAGCCTTATTAGACTGTCCATATCGCTCATTTAATTCCTTCCAGATTTGACTTGCAGCCTCACAAAAAATGACACGATCTCGAATGCTTTTATGTACAGAGTTAAACAACCAGAACAATACCATATCATTCCATCGTTGCCAATAAGGGAGAAGGGGAAATGATGCATCAGGTTTGGCATATGTACCTTCGATGAAATCTATCTTGTGTTTGGTCGAGAGAGCGATTTTCACATATCTTTTCCAATTGTCAAAGTCTTCTCCATTGAAGATGTCAGTAACCAAGGTTTGGCCTGGATGATCCGAAGAGTGCAAGAAAAGAGGATCTGATGGTTCAATCTGTACTCTACTTCCTCCAGTAGCCGCCATTGCATAAGTTCTCATATAAGAGAAGATTTGGATGCAGATTGAAGCTTGAATCGTAAAATTTAGGCTTGACTGATTGATGGATCGAATCAATCTCTCGAAGATAGAATGAAATCAATGTGTCTGGATTGTGTGAAGATTGATCAATTAAAAAAGCAATTCAACTGATCGAAGAGAAAAAAATAGAACAAATCAAGAATATGATGATTCAGGGTCATTGACATGCTTTGATACCATGTTGAAGTCAAAAAAAAAAAAGAAGCAAAAGTGAGAAGCTAAAGAATCTACCATTGATGCAAGAAAACTGATTATATGATTGATACAGACTAAGAAATGAGAGAAAAAGTACAGAGCCTTATATACATTTGAACTCTGATATTTTTCCGCTCATTCCTTGCTACAGTTTTTATAACAAACATGCCACCTCAGCTAATGACTAACTAACTCTAATATTTCTAACAAGATAAACCAAATTGAATACTCGGAAACCATAGTTTAAGGGCGCCAACCTTTGACATTCACCGTGATTGGCAGAAGGGAGGATACCTAGGTGGTTTACCAAATCTTTCCTAAGTGTGGATATTTCACTTGTCTATAGAATCGTTTAGGGCATGTTTGTCACGAGCATATTAGAAGAGTAGAAAGAAAATTGAAATCAGTGGAGCAAATTAAAACATATTGAATTGGATTTGATTAGCATAAACTTATTAGAGTAGATTTGATTAGGTTTGACTAGTAGAAATCATATTAGATCATATTAGAATATATTGAAGCAGGTTGAACAATAATGAAGTAGACTAGATAGGTTGGAGCAGCTCAGAGTAGGTTGGGGCATTTTAGTAGCAACTTGGACTGTCTTAGGAAAATCTAGAGCATTTGATGGTTTTATGTAATAACATTTTATTTTTGTAAAAGTAGTTTACATCCAAAAAACTATTATATTATTTCTTTTGTAAAAAGTATAATTATATTTTTTTAATTGGGGGTTAGGGTTATTGAAGCATGTTATTTTTATTTTTTTGCTAGAAAGTATAATTAGAAGGCAATGTTTTTATATTGGTACAAGCTAAAAATAAATTTACAATTTATTCTAAAAGGTAAAATGAAAATATTATCCAAATATTCATTCCTTCATGTCTATAAAAGTAAACTTATTAAGTAAAATCAATTTATTTAACGATATATTTATATTTATCAGACAATAGTAAAAATATAAATTTATGTTTTTAATAAAATTTATTTCATGCATTTCTATAAATATATTCAACACTTTTTTTACGAGATAGTTTTTATGATTTCATACATGTTGGTAAAATTAAATTCACTTTTATTAAGGCATAAAGAAGTTGTTATAAACAGAAATTAAATTTATTTTCATTAATACATAAATCTGCTATTAGAGTAGTGACATGAATATAGACATCGTATATCACCCACAATTTCTTTATCTAGAAAACAATCCAAGTTTTAGTCAACAGTTCATGAACTTTCCTCACCAGCTGTACTACTTATTTAGTAGTCCTAACTTACCTGCACATAATATGCACAATATATACACTCAATAATGCTTTAAAAGATAGGTCCTTATTGCAACTCTAGTGGAGTTAAAACTTAGAATCAATTAGCAATAGCTAACCAATTTCTAACTTAGCTGCACGCCATATACACGATATCTACACCTAGTATACACTTGAAAAATACGTTTTAACCCAATAACCTGGACCTAACCCGTTTGTATTAAACGGGTTAATGGATAAATTTCACGTTAACCCATTTAAAAAATAAATGGATACATGTCAAGATTTTCAACCGGTTTAATAAACGGGTTAGATTCAAGTCGAGAATTTCTCAATCTATTTAAGTTCGATACAAATACGAGTTTGACCTGACCTAACCTGTTTAACAGTCTTAAATTTGACACTTTTCACTCTAATTCATTGAATTGGCTTCAGTGTGATCTAGCTATAATTAATATCAAACCACCTCAAGCCTCTAATCGCAAACCGAGCTTAGCTCGAGCCTTAACCCAAGGACACAACGAGTGGATACATAACACTGGTTAGTACAGCTGTAAGACCAATGCTCTGATACTCTGGCTGTAACTCCAGAAACTTTGAACCAAGACTAATTAACAGTTGGTATCACTGTCATTGGAATATCAAGCTGCTGCGTTTTTTACTTATTTATCGAAGTGGAACAAGTACCGTATGACAAATTGGTGTTGTATACTACTCACATATTGTATATTGACGATTAATAAAGGTAGATGCTTAATGATTTATTAATTTTTTTTCATTTTAAATCCAAATTTAATACTCAGAAATAATCCCATCATTAGGTTAGGTGTGGATGATTAGATATAGTAATCTACCCATGAATTGTAAAATTACACCGAGATTGATTTCGATTGACCCTAAATTTAAAAACCGTAGATTACTTACTACTCTACAAAAATAAAGTAGATGAAGTTTAAAAAGGCATTTTACAACAGTTTCTACAATTTAAGTTGAAAAAAATAGTTTAAACTTTCATTTTTTAGCTATATAAATTTTGGACAATTTTTTTTCTCATTTGTAAAATTATATATGATTTTAGAATCTTATAATAATTTTTTTTTTATCACAGTAGAATCTCAAATTAATTAATCTCACTTTGTGTGTACTTCCGTTTGCACAAGGGGATAAAGTAAAATAAAATCAAAATTTGCTACGATCCCTTCACAACGAGTCCCACTCCTAGCCGATTCGCAAGTGAACGAGGTACATGAATGAAGGAGCTGCTTAGTTATTTCGTCACTAGGCCGGTTGGCAAAAGAGTTTGGATTAATTCTCCATAAATCGAATATTCGGACAAAATTTTATAGTCAAATTCTATTCGGATTATAAATTAAATATCTATACCGGATCCGAATTTGGACCCGGATGCGATGTCTGGAGCCAATTGTTTGAATGTCCGAATTTGTAATATAAATTTTGAACATTCTGACCGAAATTTTGAACGATCGAATTCGAAACCAATTTTCCAATTTCTGGATCCGGTTGTCCTAAACTATTTTTATAAAATTTTCTAAAAAATTTATATCAAAATTATACATAAACCTAGTTGTCCAATGTCCGAGTCCAACTGATCAAACTCAAAATAATTTAAAAGTTTGGACAATTTGATCCGAATACACAAACTCAAACCTGACCCAAACTTAAATCAATATTCAACTTTAAATTTGAACAAAAATTTTGTAAGTACATCCAATTTTCTCTGAATCAAATAAATTCGGATAATTAGCTTCAATGAATTTTTGTCAGCCCTAAAGTCACGTCTGCCTTTAATCGTACTCTTGTTTTGTCATCGAGTATAGACTAGACATGGAGCCAGCTGCCGTGGACCAACGGATGGGTGTATCATCATGTGCGGAAGTAGACCAACGTGTCGCTAATGCACGACATTGATTGATTATGACCGCATTAATTTATCGACCTTTTTGAACAACCTTTTTTTTAATAGTTGACATATATCCAAATTTAAAAAAAGTAAGAACTACGGTATTTTATATATATATATATATATATATATATATATATATATAAAAGTGAGTGCAAATGATGTAATTATAACACATTTTATTGATAGTTAATATTTTATTATTTATTTTTTACTTAAAAATTTTAATTTATTATTTAATATTACAGTAAAAAATATATTTAATGTCGCATATATGAAAAGTACAAATATTGTGGTCTTGGTACACGGGTAAGTGAAGAGTTAACAATATAATTGATTTAAAATATTAAACTTTGATTTAATGTGATTCTCAATCTCCTTCCCTTGAATTAATAAATGAAGACGAAAAAACTCAATATTACAAACAGTAATACATGCGCATTAATGAAAAGATTATTTTTCCCACATAAAAGAGAATACCACAATACAGGTATTTCACAGTACTTTTAATAACTGTAATTTAATAAAAACCTATACATAACATGTGGTAAAGGTCTAGCATGAAGTAGAATTAAGGATTACGAAATATAGGATTTATATTTACAATTGTTTTGTTGTAAATTATGAGTTTTAAATTCTCCAATTGAGAAGTTGATAATTCCCTTTCTGACAAATACATTAATTAAGAATTGATAAAATATAAACCATTAATGTAATATCATACTTTGTAACCGTCATTATTGAAAATATTAATGCCAGCATATTTGGAATTAGGCTTGCACATAACTTTTGCAAATAAGAATCTTTTATTATTAGAATTTTTATTAATAACTTGGTATTATTAACCGATGTAAAATTTTCGATAATATTAAAAATCATAATCTTTTACTATGCATATTATTTTTTTTAAAATTAAAAAGGCAAAAATAATAATATTCAAGGGACTAGAAAAGAAATCAAAATGATACTTTAAAATTTTTCTAATCAAGGGGATCAATAGATTAAAAAAAAGTTATGTGAGAACGACATGTAAATGAACAAAAAAATTTCTTTTATTTAAAGATATTTTTCAATAGATAACTCATGCATCTTAGCACACCTTATAAAATTATTCAAAATCTTACAAATGCGTATACTTTTTTTTTGTCGTGGAATATCTATTTCATTGGAGTCAAGTTATTGTTGGCCCAACAAGGGAGTAGAACTCTCCTATCATAGATTTTCTTCATTCACAAAACTCAAACTCGAAGTTTTACTTAAGGACAATAAGTGTCATACAGCTTGGACCAACACAATGGTTACAAATGCGTATACTTAATCCACTAAAATTAGCTAACTAAAAACACATACCTAAGATATAATAAAGTATCTAACTAAAAATATAGGAATATAAGCACACTTGATAAATTTAACAAACTTAAGAGCACTCCTAATATACCTCTAGACGAGAGTCAACTATGGTATTGTCATGGAATGGCGCCAACAAGAACTTTGCATGAATTTCCATTCAATGTGTCACTCTAACCCATGCTATCTATCAACAACTAACATAGAAATCTTACACACCAGCATGTATGTGAGAACGACAATCACGCAAAAGATATTGCGTTGCAACAAATATATATCCACTTATTGACGAAATTAGCTTCTCATTATGTCAATCGTTAAATATGCCTTGATTTATTATGTTTCATATCTCACTGAGTTTTGTACCCAAAACAAAAAATAAATAAACATTTCACCGAGTTTCTCATTCACTACGACTGTTAGCATTGTCTTGTAGTGACGACAAGAAGAAGCTTGCATGCATACCCATTCAAAACGCCAACCATGCTACATAGACATGACAAATAAGTCATTCAATTTGGGTATGAGTCGGGTAAAATTTGGGCCTGATCATATTTCGGGTTAAATGACATTTCGAGTCAGTTCAGTTTGGATTGGGTAACTTCGATTTGGGTTGACTTCAGGTCAATCGATTTTTGGTATAGTACGTTTGTCATACAGAAATAAGCAAGTTTATAAAAAATTTCGGATAAGGTATGGTTCGGTTCTGGTCAATTCAGGTTTCTGGTCCATTTTCGGATGAACCTAATTCGGATGTGTAGGTTTGAATTGTTCTATTGGAGTATGAAAGTGAGCGTTGTTCCACATTGATGAAATTAAAGGGTTTAAGCATATATGTAGGCTTGTGAGTTACTCCAACCATTATTAATTGGTTTTGGAATTGGAACCTCATTTGAGCTTATATACATGACTTGTTTGTTTAAAACCCAATTGATATATTAAACTTTAACATGCTCAGCTTAGATTTTCGATCTCGGGTCAGCTTTACCAATTCTAATGGTGCATGTCAATAACTGAAATAGCAGTCTTACACACTAGGATGTATCTGAGAACGACAATCACGCAAAAATATTGCAACAAATATACACTTGTTAATGAAATTAGCTTATCCTTAAGTCAAGTTGTTATATGCCTTGGTTTACTATGTTTCAATGTTTCACTAAGAATGGAAGGAAGAAAAAGGAATGAAAAAAACAAAAACAAAAACCAGTTCTACGTTGAAGATAAAGGAGGAAAAAATAAAAAAGGAAAATAAACCCATAAGAACAATGACAGGTAGGTTTAAACTAAAAGAAGAAGAATGCAAGGTATAATGAAGGAACAAGAAGAAGAATGAAGAATAAAAGAGTGGAGGAGGAACGAAAAATCGGAAAATTGGTGGGCGGGGGGGCGGATCGGAGAACCATTGTAGCTGCTGCTTTGTCTTGCTGTGTTGTACAACTAGTACTGGAATCATCCTTGTCACTGATCGACGGACTTCCAGCGACCACCGGCAGCAACTTCTTCCTCTCCCCCTCTCGACAGTTACGGTTTGGGTGGGTTGTGGGTATGAACATCAGAATGAAGATGAAAGGGGGATTAACATAAAGGCATGGTCAAGTTCTAGGGATTTAAGAAGGAGGGGGGCACTTGATTCCCTCAGATATCAAGTTCCTCTCCCTGAAATCCTCACCAAGCACTATGGAATGAAACTTGAAAATTGAGGTTTTGAGTCCCTAACTCTTTTTTGCTCATCAAACATCCCTTTAAAAGATTCATTAAAGCAATAGATTTCAATCAGTTGTTTGCACTTTAGTTCATCAATCTTTGTACTTACGCTATATAGATAATTAAAAATCTCCAAAATAAAGAGAGAAAGGAAACTGGTGGAAAAGTGGACACAATACTTTTCACATATGAAGAGACCAACTATAACATATGAAAAATTACCAACAAAAAGTACCATTTTTGAAAATAAAGGATTAATTCATTAATTAAAGGTTAATAAACATTACATTCAAACAGGTTAACAAACATTACATTCAAACAAATTCATAAACAAAACTTTTCAATTGAGATCGTAAATTGATACACTTTTAAACACTTATAATGTAGCCTCTAATAAGAACATTTGCGAATCTTGTGCAGCCTTCCCATTGAATAGATTTATCTATTGTAGTAGTCTAATTCGAAGAATAGATGCTTATTCCATATTGATCTTGCAATCAACTAATAATTCAATCTTACTCAAATGGGATGACATGAAAAGAAACTTATAGCAGCACTCTAAGATGTGAGAAAACGCAGAGAGATAAATGGAGAGAGAATATTTATTGGTAAAAATACTAGGAAGAATATGAATGATGAATGAGATATTGGGACTGAACATTCACAAAACGTCAATGATAGGCCCTAATTAATTAAAAAAGGAAGAAAAAAAATTAGGTTTTTCTAGGAAGGTCGTTAAGGTTTAATTTGGTGTTTTTGGTGAATCAGAATTATTTAAGGGTTGCTGTACTGGCAAACTACTTTAATACTATACAAAAAGACAAGATTCTTTGATCAATAAGAAATTAACAGCTGATGATAACTCTGTACATAACTAAAACTAAAAGTTGGCAAGAGTAGAGTATATGATTGAAGAAGATTTTCTTAATTATATACTCAGTGTATAAACTTTAGTTTGTGATTAAAATGAAAAAAAAAAAAACCCTATTTAGGGAGGACTAAAAAGAGAAAATAAATTATTTCACTCTATTTTCATTTAATTTTAATTTTTCTAGTATGAACTTTTTTCGAGAATGATCTTCCTTTTTATCTTTGCTTCTTTTGTATTTCAAATTATCAAAAATATTTAAAATCAAAATTACAATATGATTTTAAATTACCTTAGATTCAATAATTAAGTAGATTTCTACAAAAATATTGTTTCATAAATATATCTTTTGTTATTTATTTATATCTTAAAAGCCAATAAGAAAAACCACTATTGCAATAGAGGGGAAAACAAAAAAAAAAAAAACAAAGGGGAAAAAATACTATAGGTGGTGTGGCTCTCTTCAATGCTACTGCCTAGGTTCCAATATTTTCCCCAAGGAAAAAAAAAAAGAGAGAGAGAAATGTGGCTTGCAAGTTTCAATTGTATTGTTTCCATCATTTCGATCTTTATTTGATCTTTACTTGAAAAAGAATGTTGATTGCTTAGTATTTTGGGTCTTAGTGTCAAATTTATTTTGTGGTGTCTCAACACATTATAGAGTTTTTGCGATTTTTCTGGAAATCTGAGAAATTTGTGCCACCATCCTAAGGTTACCTATAAGCCATCATCCTAAGGTTACCTACAAAATGACTCTCAAAGAGGGGGATTTTTCCTGTTTAAGAGCATTCAACGCTCAAGTAAAAGAGAATATCTAAAGAGGGTAGTAAATGCAACGTAGCTTGTGAGAGTCTCATTGATCAACCTTTGATTTTGGACATAGTTTATTCATATACAGTTTTAGGACAATTCATTTAGAGATATTTTACTAGAATTATTCTATATCTCTTTAGATATAGATTATTTTTCACTTTTATTTAGACTCTAATATCTCTCTAACAATTCCTCGTAAATTTAGAAGATTTTGACTTGATCTTGCCTTCCCTATTAAACCATGTGATTGGAACTTATTTTCAAGGCTTTGGTGGACTTAGATTTTATTGAGCTTATTTCCACATCCAAACTGCTCAATCTATATAGTTTGTTTGATGGGGTCAATCTCTTTCTTAGGCTTTTATTAACTACAACCCAATATCTCTTAAAATTTTATCTACCTGAATCACCTTGTAATTTTGTTTGCAAGAATTAATTAAACCAATATTGCTTAAAAGGGGTTTTTTTTTTTTTACCTATATCCTTTTGTCGTAATTTTACAATAAATGTTGAATGCTTGAATTGGATTTCAGTTATACAGAGTTTTCCTTTTCTGAGTAACTGTGTTTCCCATTGATTAGTTAGAATTTGTGATGAGGTCAGCCACCTACTAAAATAGTAATTTACATTTAAAAATCAACATATTAGAAATGATATAAGATATTTGAGATTTATGAAGGACATGACTCAAGATAAGATTATAAGAATTGTTAAAGGTCCATAATTAAAGTGGCAGATTTTAACTAGTTATTTATTTACACTTTAGCTTCTAGTAACTCAGCAAGCTATCTTTAGTTGTCGTGTACTTTAGGTATTGTTGTGGCTTACTAACTATTCACTTCTGTTTGTTTAATTATTTGCATTATTGTTTATCAAAAAAAAAATTATTTGCATTATTACTGTTATTGGTATTGTTATTGTTTGCAGCACATCTAGTTTTCCATATTATTTATTTTTTCATATAAAATATGTTTTCACAAAATGATTCTATTTCTAAAGTGTTTCAAAATTAATTTCACAAAAGATTTTCTAAATTTTATTTAGATCTCTGAAATCAGCCTCTCTGAGTGCAATAGTATTTATGCGGGTAAGGCTGACTACCTCTGAACCTCCCAAATCTATTAAAGCAACACCCACATTGAGGGTTGTTGTTGCAGTTTCTAACTTGGAGAACTCATATATCACTAGGCTTATACCCTTACGATGTCAGGGTATGAATTAAATAATTTTTTAATATGTTATTATGAGAATAGATTTTGTATAAAAAAAAGCAAACAATAAATTGATGTATTATATTATGTTGTTGATGTAAAAGTAAAGTAAGTCGTTTTTAGTTTTTTCCCTACTAATAACATAGCCTTTTCTTTAGTTAACTTATTAAATTGAATTAATATTGTATTAAATTTACATTCATCGTACATAGCCTTTTCTTTTTATTTTAAATTTCATGCAGCATCCTATGTTGCATTAAAGTATCTCACATGACTATTCACTCTTATATGACAATCTACATGACAAGCTTACATGTCGCTTATACATGAGTTCAATCCAACTTGATATATATCATACTCTCAAAAGTATGGAATGACATACGACACCTATGATATATGAATTAAAACTTTTCTATATTTTAAGACCCGTAATTAAACAATATCACATGACTTCTGTAAGTGTATTCTTATAAGCGTATAATATAAGTTGACTAGTTTGGGAATCTTGAAGCTATTGAACTGTTTTAAAAAGAATATAATCTCATAACAGTATTTTATTATTTCTTGACTTCGATGACTATTTTATTATAAAGCCAAAACATGGAGAATAATATATAAAGTGATAAAATTTTCAATTAGCTATGCATATAATGCTTAAAGCTGTTCTTCCCCGTATGCAATGAATTGATCATATGTATAATTCTTTTAAAAATTTGTGCAATAATTAAGCATAGGATAGTAAGATGTTTTACTATCTTTGGAAGATATACTAAAATTTTAATTAATAAGGAGTTCATAGCATGCTCAATGAATTATTCTTTATTAATTAATTTCCTCCTCATGCATTACAGTCAATGTAAGGTCTCCAATGCAATACAATCACACATGATAGTCCTTCGCACAAGGGTTATATCCAAATTATCATCCCCAAGAATAAAATGGAATTTCTGACAAGATAGGAAAGAAAATATAGAAAGAGAAATAGATCGAAGTGAAGAGCTAAATTTGGTCATCTATATCGATGCTATATTACCCTTATGGTAGACATGGATAAATGAGATAGTTTCACAGCACAAAATCATGTTCTTAATGTCTTGAAGAACGAAAGCTACTTGTCAAGGTGTGCTGACTCCACAAAGAGGTAACCATCCATGATGAAACTTCCCTGCTAACTACAAATAACAAATCCTGTCGATGTGCTCACTCAAAATTTGGGGCCATCAAAGTTGATTTTGATGGCTTCCCCTCATGTGAACTTCCACTGAATAAATTGGATGATCTTCGGATTATGATTAGAGTGGTGGAGGGAGTTAGTGGAAAATATGAAGGTTAGGAAGGGCAAAGGTGAAGTTTGTAGGTTTCATTTTGTCCAACTATGTTTTGCACATAGTAAGCTCTTCATAGGTCTGGGGGGTTTTACTTTTACAAATCAAGGCATTATGAGATTTCCCAATACTCCAATAACAGTGAAACGACCTGAGAAAAATTGGGAAAGTGGTTGGCCACCAATAAATGCAATTCTTCCTAGAGTGGAAAACGAGACAGGGAGAGAAATCTAGAAGCCAGTGGTGTGCGGTTGCCAAATCCCAAACTTTTAATGCCATAGGCAATGGAAAAAGGTATTCTACGAATCCTCTTGATCATTCAGATAGATCATATATGTAGGATCTAGCCTTTGTCTCTGGAAAGGAGTGTGCCGATGAAGGCAAAGCATTATGACACACTTGCCACAGCATTAATTTTAGACATAACATCCAACTTCCATATCTGGTTATATTGTGATATAGATTAGTCTTTGGAGATATTAGCATGTGCCTTGAACGTAGCAGATTTTGTAGAAAATTCATCGGTACCCATAAAGCCCCAACAAAAGAGTCTAAAACTTCTGTTTAAGTGACAGGGATACTTTGGATAAGTTGAACTTAATCATTCAGTAAATTATTACAGTAATTAAAGACAACATCATTGCTTGTCGAGAGAAATGAATTCATTTACCTTAGCATTAACATCGGTTAAGGTTCAAGATTCCATGTCCCACTTAGAAACCAAACTTTCATCCACTTAGTTCCACCCCTAAGAATCTAATTGTTTTAATTGACAATCAAAAAATTGGTTAGAGGGTTATATTTCGTTCTCATTTGTTGGACCAAAAATTGTCTAACTTAGTAAGTATTTTCCAAGTCAATTCGAGAGAGAGGTTATATGTATTGCTAATGTTTTTTTGTAAACCAAAATCTCCAAACTTTTTAGATTCACAAATCTTGTCCCAAGCTAGTAGTGGCAACCTTTAGTAAATTTAGAGTTTTTACACACAAAAAAAAAAAAAACTCATGGGTTATTTAGTCTAAATTCTCAATAATGGAGTCAGAAAATTTAAAACCTTGCATTGCTAGTAGCGGTGAGCGGACCGGTAACTGGTTGGAATTTTAGGAATCGGAACTGGGTCCTAAAATTTGGAACCGGGTCCTAGAATTTGGATCCGGACCCGGATCCGGTTCGAACTGGGTCCGCTTCCGGGTATCCGGTTTCTAAATAATTTTTTTTGTTTTCATTTTCCCCCTAATAGAATAGGGAGAGTGAGGGATTGAAAGAAGTTGAGGACTCATATCTGAAGCCAAATTTCTAAAAACTAAATTATAAGGCTAAATTAAATACGAAATTAGCAGTAAAGAATATTCACATACTTTAAAATAAACTCAGAGAATCGAAAACAATATTAATAAGAAACCCACGAATCAAGATTATAAAACGAGCGACAAGCTTAAAAATTATTTTAATTCACTTGAAATAGAGAGAGAAAGAGAGGGAAACCACCAAAATAATATAAAAACAAACATGTAGTAAGCAACAATGCTCATGAGGAGATTAAAGCTTGAAGGAAGAAATCCATAACAGTCGAGATACATAAAAATTAAGTTGGGGATAAATTGAAAGTAAAAAAGACAAAATGTTAAATTGAGGTAGTTAGAAGTTGGGTCTTGGTACAAAAAATACATCACTTAAAGAATAAATGTTTATTTTTTATATTTTTTCATCAAAATTCTTTAAATTTTGACCGAATACTGGATATTTGGTCCGATCCGGGGTCCAAATTTTTAGGACCCGGTACAAGATCTAGTTATAACCGGATCCTAAATTTTAAAACTGGTCCCGGAACCTGTCTAACCGGGTCCAGGTCCCTATCCACTTGATCCAAACCGGTCTGGGTCCGAAACCGAGTACCCAGTTTTTTTGCTCGCCCCTAATGGCTAGGCAGGGCTTTAAAGTTTAAGTGAATTAGAACTATGCAACTAGCTTTTGAAAACACGCGGCCCTTTAATTATCAAGTTTGGAATTAGCTCTAACAGTAGGGCCTTGAAAAAGATTTGTGGTGTGATGCCCCCAGAAGATTGAACATTCTGGATATTTACCTAACAATGAACTATGTGGAATATTGAATATACAACCCGTAATTTGTCTATCAAGAGATTACGTGTTCTTAGAGAACACAATATTAGACTTGTGGAAATTCACTCAACTGTCCCCCTTGATTGGTCACAGAAAGAATTGAAAACATATATCAAATTCTAACAAATTTGGGAGGCAGATTTACAAAAGAAAATACTATCATCTGCAAAGAAAACAAACGACATTGGTGTCAGAGTTGGAGCTATTTTTATGTCTATTACAAATTTGGCATCAAGAGATTGGGCATCTAACTTATGCGCAAGGACATCCATACATGAATACATAAGTAGGTATGGAAATAAAAGACCCCCATGGGTAGTCATCTAAATGGCTTGAAAAAGTCATAAAATTCACCATAAAATGTTGAAATACACTATTTTATCCACCTAATCAAAGTATCATGGAAGCCTAACTATTGAAGGCAACTTATTAAGAAATCACATTTGATTATATCACAAGTTTTTACCATACTTGGGAGCCCTTTTTCCCTTCAAAATGTCTCAACTTGTTCATAATCTTATGACCAAATAGAATATTATCATAGATTACCCAACGAGGTACAAATGCACTCTAAGAAGTATAAATAATGTGTTGTAAAACAGGTTGCATTCTATTGACTAAAATGTTGGTTGATTTTTTTTAAAATAAAATATTATGAAGACTAATTGGTTGGAATTGCGTGGTTGTTTCTAGATCATCCACATTTGAATTAAGTTAATCAATGTATGATTGACTTATTTGAGAAGTTGCCCCGAGTTTAAAAAAATAAATAAATCTTAATAGTAAAGCAAATTTGATCCTTAATAGTGGACAAATAGCACTGGAAAAAGAAACACCAAATTCATCCAGACCTAGGGTTTTGTGGTGATCCATTTGAAAAATGACAACATGAACTTCATTTTCGGTGATAGGTTTGAAGTTACAACTAAGCAAGCCAAATCAAAAAGGGAGACACGAGCATATGTAAAATGGCTAAAAAAGTCATCAATAAATTTATGCCTAGTTACAGGTAACGCCTCAACCCATACATTTGAAGTGTCCTTAACTCAGATTTAAACATGACATTTAATGTATTCAATTTTGAATTTAAATGCTAGCCATGAGGTCAAAATTGTAATATGCTAGTTACTACAACAACAACAACAACAACAACAACAACAACAACAACAACAACAAACTCCCAATGTGAGTCCCGTTTTCACGGGGTCTGGGGAGATCCAACTATAGGCAACCTTACCTCTACCGGTATTCCTACCCATAGAGAGGTTGATTCCATAAGACCCACAAAATAGTTTTGTGAGAAAGATTTGAAGAGAAAACGATTGTAAAAACCATTTACCGAGTAAGAGAAAGAGAAAGAGGAAGAGAAAAGGTTCCGGATAGCAAATAAAGAGGGAGCGGAGACATACCTCAGCAAAACCAGGGGCGCTTGGTGCCGTCACATCCCAGAAAAGCACGACCTGCAGACAAGCAAACCGAAACCCTACCCGCCCCACACCGCCTAAGCTACTGCCACCTACGGAGCCAGACCCCTACAGTCAGAAACCTTAATCCTGTCCCGTCACAACCTCCTATCCTGAGCCATGTCTTCCGTGAGACCGACAACTCTCAGGTCCTCTCTAACCACTTCTTCTAGACTCTTCTTCGGTCTACCCCTCCCTCTCTTACCACCGGGGGAGTTGATCCTCTCACACCTTCGCACTGGAGCGGCCGCACTTCTCCTCTTCACGTGGCCGAACCATCTGAGCCTTGATTCCCTCATTTTCTCCTCTATGGGGGCCACTTCAGTTAAGCCCCTAAACACTCCATTTCTAATCCTGTCCAATCTCGTAGAGCCACACATCCACCTGACCATTCTCATCTCAGCTACCATCAACCTTTGGACCTGCGTCTTTTTTAGAGGCCAACACTCCAATCCATACAGAACAGCCGGTCTAACTACCATCCGATAGACTTTGCCTTTCAAACCCATGGGCACTCTCTTGTCACACAGCACCCCTGACTCTGCCTTCCACTTTTGTCAGCCCACTCTAATCTGCTGGCTAATGTCCTCGTCAATGTCCCCATTCTGCTGGATGATCGAGCCCAGATGCTTGAATTTGTCGACCTTCGGTATTGCCCTCCCATCTAGTACAATTTCTCCCCCCTCTTCTGTCCTTCCGCTGAAACAACAGTGAAGGTATTCCGTTTTCGATTTACTCAACCGAAAGCCCCTAGCCTCCAGCGTGTGCCTCCAACTCTCCAACCTGTCATTCACCCCCTGCCTGGTGACATCGATAAGAACGATTTCATCTGCAAATAACATACACCAAGGCACCTCGTCCTGGATACCTCTAGTGAGTTCCTCCAAAACTAATGTGAAAAAAAACGGGCTTAAAGCGGAGCCCTGGTGCAGGCCCAAACTAACAGCAAAGTCATTAGAGACCCCTCCCGGAGTCCTAACCCTCGTTCGCCCTCACTTGTACATATCCTTGATGACACAAATATACGCGTGCGACACCCTTCTCTCTTCCAAACACCTCCACAATACCTCCATTGGAACTCTATCATACGCTTTCTCCAGGTCAATGAACACCATATGGAGATTCACCTTTCTGTCCCTGAATACGCCAATGAGCCCTCTGAGGAGGTAGATCACTTCAATGGTCGCTCTGCCTGGCATGAAACCAAATTGGTTTTCTGAAATCTCTACTTCCCCTCGCAGCCTTCTCTGAATCACCGTCTCCCACAGCTTCATTGTGTGGCTGAGCAGCTTGATGCCCCTAAAGTTATTACAATCTTGGATATCCCCTTTGTTTTTGTACAGTGGAATGACTGTACTGACCCTCCACTCTCTGGGCATCTTGGCGGTCCTAAAAATAACATTGAAAAGCTCCGTGAGCCACTCTAGACCCACTTCCCCAAAAAACTTTCAAACTTCCACTGGTATCTGGTCCGGGCCCACTGCCTTCTCCTTCGCCATCTTCTTCAAGGCCTCCCTAATCTCCTCCTTTGTTATCATATCGCTTGCACGCTGATCGCTACACTCTCCGCCCCGACTACAGTCGTCTCCCCCCCTTCCCCATTGAGGAGTTTAGCAAAGAACTTTTGCCATGTCTCCTTAATTTCAGCATCTTCAGTGAACACCTTACCCTCTTCGTCCTTGATACACCTTACCACCCCCCAAATCACTAGTCTTCCTTTCCCTTGCCCTAGCCAGTTTAAAAACCTCATTCTCCCCTTCCTTCATCCCCAATCTATGATACAGTCTATCAAACGTCTGGCTCTTTGCTACTGCCACTGCCCTTCTGGCTACCTTCTTGGCCGCCTTGTATCCAATCTTCTTATGCGCCCTCTCGTCCTCCGAGCTGCTGTTCATGAGCTCTGCGTAAGCCTCTTTTTTTGCCTTAACTTTCTCCTTTACCTCTTCGTTCCACCACCAGACGCCCTCCATCCTGTTACCGCCTCCCCTGGACAGACCTAAATGAACTAAGCCCTTCTTCGAAAACACTACTTTTTTTAGGTTGTTAGACTATTTTAATTGGTCAATGGTTTTGTCATAAGTGACAATTATGATTTAACTATTAATACATAGTTATCTAGCTAAACATTTAATAGAATGTTTTCGATAAATTATTGATTGCGTCGCAGTAGCTAATAAATATAAATCAACATGAAACACATTAATTAATAGTGTGTGCCCACGCTTTTAGATGAGATTTTTAGATTAATAAAAACACTTATTGAATTTTACTTGCAGATTACTCCTTGTTTGTGACTATCTTAGAAGGATAAAAATTTTGTTAAATGATGCCCATAAAAACAAATACTCCTATAATATTTATAATTAACTATTTGAATGATACCCACGAAGGTAAGACCGCTTACATCTGAGTCTCCACAAATTCCGTGTAAACGAGACCATGTTAGTAATCACACTATTTAGATTGTTGTTGTCTTCTCAATCCACTATTTAGATTTCAATATTGGCTAATTAAGCTTATAACTTTAGAATAATGTGGACACCCCAATAATGTATTCTACCTAGCATTTTAATTTAATAGTAGATTATTCTGAGAGCATTACAATGTTCTTCCACAGCTTATCAGTCCCAACTTGTAGTTTTTGTTGGGATAATTCTTTCCAGCTTCAATCACACTAAAAAAAAAAAGTTGTATGTTTTCAAAAACTCTAGTCTTACTAATAAAAAGTATAATAAAATATACCAACACATTATGATTGGTTTAATTTAACTTTTATCATTAAAACCCCTTATTTTCATAATAATATTTTTTATTAGATACCCCACATCATGTTAGTAAAAATTCAATATCTATTTCATAATATACTTAGAGAATTGTCCATATGTTCTTGAATTGTATCCCACTCTCCTTTCAAAAAAAGATCATTCATCTGTTTTTTTTTTTTTTTTAAACCCTCATTCCAATTTCTCTCACAAAAATCTCAATTATTTTTATGATCCACTCCGATTTACTGCTGAAAAGAACAATCCTGGAAAGAAAAAGTGTTCTAGGCTAAATAGCATGCATGTTGTCTTTTCATAGTAGGAGTACTAGGTTTGAAATCATAAAGCACCATCTGACATATGTTTGTTGCTGACTTGACGGGAAGACAATTAATTTAAGTGAAAAATTGGAGAGTGACTAAACAAGTCTTCAACCACACACCAAATAAATATCCAAATTTGATATTCCAAAAATCCCGCCACCAGAAAGTGTTGAAAGAGTGTCTGATGTAACAGTTTTACTCCTTAATTGTAACTTACAAAGAGATTGGTTCCGATTGATCCTAAATTTAAAAATCGCAGACTACCCATTATTTCACAGAAATGGGGCAGCGGAAGTTTAAAGAGATATTTTGTTTTAGTCCGTTAAATCCTAGCTGAAAAAAAATAATCGAAACTTGCATTTTTTAGCTATCCAGATTTCGGATAAAACCATGCACCAAGTAGAATATAGAAAATAAAAATAGATCACCATGAAATATTCATAATGATTTTTGTATTATAATTATAGGATTAGACTAAAATCTATTTAAATTATTAAGTTACACCAATTTATTTAAAAGAAAATCATATTTTCAGAGAAGGGTTTTAAAAAATAGTTATTTAATAGGATCTATATATCATAAAGCCAGATAATTTTAATAGATGCGCTACAACACTCTCTAATTTCATTGTCATCTTGCTTAAATTTTTTCGTTTCTTGGAAATCCCTCTTGCAACATAATTTCAACACGACATCCACCATCACTTGAACTATATTTTAGTTGCAAACTGAAGCCTATTTTTAATAAACAGGTTATAACGGCCACATAACCCTTAAATTATGGGTTTAAGTGCTATTTTAAGGGGGGGCCGGTTTAGTGGTGCTGGGGTGCATCATAATAGCCCTAAAAACGGCTAATTGGCATATAAGGGGTGCTAATCAGTTTTTCAGGGTCGAAGTATTTCTTTACTCTCCTTATGCCTCTTAAAACGCTAAGGACCGTCTGAGTGTTCGGGTTTGTGACGTGGTTTCAACGGGACTCTAGTAGCCGCCGGATTTCATCTGTTTGTGGTTCAAAGGCAATTGAGAATTCACACGCTTCCGAAAGGTTAGTCCATATGATGTTTAACAGTGGTATCAGAGCCTACCTAGTTGTTTTTGTTCCCGAATCAGATAATAGCATGATTTTATGTGTTGAAATTATGTTCATCCAGACCCCCTGTTTGTCAATGTGAATCATGTTCACCCCTTCCCCACGTCCTTCGAACCCCCGGTGCTCGACCCTTCCCCCCCCCCCCCTCGAACCCCCTTGTTTTTTTTTCATGCTGCCTCTGTCTCCCTCCCTCCCCGGCCACGGTTATGCTGCCAAATAATTTAAAAAAAATATAAAAGGAGGAGAAAAAGGTAGAGTCGAATACATCAGCCGCCGCCAAAACCCCCAGGAAGGGTGGCGCGTGTGTGACACGCGTCGCCGAGAGGTCATCCGTTTTGTCTCTTTCTTCCTCGATCCGACCTCCAAACGCCCCGATCTACAACCTTGCACAACCGAACCCTAAAAAAAAACCTAACATAGGACGGTGCGTGTAACCCACGCGCCGCCGCCTAGGTGGCGCGCTCCGAGAGTGGGTGGTACCGGTGAGATCGTCGTCGCCCGATCTATGTGATGGCGACGGTGGTTCTTCCAAAAGGTTGTCGGAAAAAGAGATCGAGGGCAGTTTAGAGGCCGGGGGGCGGCGGTTCATCATGTGGTGTTTTTTTTGGTTGGGGGGTAGACGGCTAGGCTTAGTGCCGGAAACCATGGAGAGCTCGGTGCCGGAAACCATGGAAGCCGAATGCCGTGTCTCTTGTGTAGAGAGAGAGAAAGAATTGAAGAGAGAGAGAGGCAGAGGTGAGGGTCTTCGAAGCAGGACGAAAAAAAAGGAAAGGGGAAGGGTCGGGACTGACCGAAAGAAAAGGAAAGGGGGGGTTTGAATGATTTTTGTTTAATAAAAGGGGGGTCTCAGCCCGCTCCCTTATATATTAAAAATTTTTTTTTTTGGGTCTGATTATATGATTAATTAGATTATGACTGTGATTAATTAGTTGATGTTAGTATAATTAATCATTTTTATTCTATTTAGTAGTTAGGATAAAATGATTGTAAATTTTGTTTTACAATCACCATGAATGTGTTTATGTGATGAGCATGTATTTAGATATGTTTAATAACACATAATATGAACTTGTAAATTCGTTTTATAAATTATTAAGTAAATTTGTTTTACTTAGTTTTTTTTTTACTTTTTTGTGATGTTAAAATGATTTATGTTAATTTGTTTGACGTAATATGTTAGTCAGTTTGTTATGATTATGTATCATGCAATTATTCAATTTTATTTTTGTTTCGAACATGCCAATTAAATCAATTTACATATATGAATGAGTTTCATGTCATAATTAATTCAATTATTAGTTAATTTTATGCTTATTAATTGGCATGTGAAGCAACAATATACGCTGTGTGTGTTGGATCAATAAGAGATTAGTTCTTCTTTATTTTAAGCTTAAATTAAATGTGTTTTATATTATGCTTATTTTTTGACGTCTTAGTGATGTTTAGTTTTTGAATGTTAATATGTTTAACGTTGTATCCATAAGAATATGTTTATTGTGGATTAATAATAATCAAATTTTTCTCAAATTCTTAATTCATATAGTATGTGATGATTATGAGCTTAGTGAAATTTTCGAACATATAAACATGAATGATAGTTTTTGAGATTATTTTTGATTATATGTATGATATGCCTAAACGTCCATTTTTCCCTTCTTACTTGTAGATATGGCTTCGAACACCTCTATGATTTTTGACTTGTCCACCAGTAACAAGTTGGATGGGTCCAACTATGATATGTGGCACAGGAAGATTGAGTTTCTCCTGGAAGAACGTGATGTGCTAGAGCACATAACGTTCATTATGCCACCCCCTGCGACAACGGACAATGATGATAAAGATATCACCGCCACTGAGGAATACAAGGCACGCTTGGTTGAGTACCAAGCGTGGTGTAAAAAGGATCGTAAGGCACGCTATACTATGTTGTATTGCATGCACGACGATCTAATCGGCGAGTTCGAGGTTTTTCCCACAGCTAAAGAGATGTGGGATAACATTCGAATCCGATATGGTCAGACTTCGGAAACGAGGCTACAAGCAATGCATCTTAAGTGGATGTCTTATGTGATAGACTCTACCCGAAGCGTAGCTGAACATATCAGGACTATGCAGTCCATGATTCGAGACCTCAGAGCTGGCGGGATAGACCTTTCGGAGAAAGACCAAAGAAACAATCTGCTGCGTGCACTAAACCAAGGTGATCCTAAGTGGAAACCGTTTCTCACTCTAATGGTGCATAGTACTCACATCAAAACTTTTGGTGAGATTGCTAAGCACCTAGAGTTAGAGGATGAGCGCCTCAGGGCAATGGCTCCACCTCCCTCAGCATTTGTTGCTAGAGTGGACAGGCCAAAAGTAAACAGGTTTAAGCGAGGGAAGAAAAATGTTCGTCCCTCACAAAAACTTGGCCCTAGAGGTGGGATTGCTAAGAAGCAATCGAAACCTAAGGGTAAGGTGGAGAAGAACATGGCACGTGTGACGTGCTATGCCTGCAGGAAGAAGGGCCACTTTGCTCGGGATTGTCCCGAGCCTCAGGCCAAGGTACCTTCTTCAATCCCTACTAGTGATTTGTTTGTTTGTTCCCATGCATTTGTTGCTAAATCTTTTCCTAACTGGATTATAGATTCGGGAGCAAGCAAGCACGTAGTTCGAGACCAGGAGGGGTTTGTGTCTTTCTACCCTTACCCGGTGGGGACACAGACTGTGACACTTGGTAATGGGACTGCAGAGGACGTTATGGGTGTCGGAACGTACAAACTCAAGTTGCGTGGAGGAAATTCGTTGCTACTCCACGATGCCCTTTATGCACCTGGGGTGCGATGTTCGCTTGTTTCTTATGTTTCTCTTTGGAAATTAGGTTTTCAATTCGTTTCGCAAACTGATGGTTTGAACATTGAGTATGGTGGCAATTTGTTTCGCCATGCGTCTTTGGTAGACGATTTCTTTGTGCTTGACTTAGATAATGATTATTATTCTAGTAAAGCACCTTCTGTTTTTTTGTCATCTGTTGATTCTAGTAGTGATTCTGTAACATGGCATGCTAGACTTGGACACATAGGTCAAGATAGAATGACTAGACTTGCTAAAGAAGGTCTATTAGGCAAACTTACTAAGGTTAAGCTACCTATATGTGAGCCTTGTTTAGCAGGAAAAGCGACTAAGAAACCTTTTGGTAAGGCTTCTAGAGCGCTTACTCCCTTAGAACTCATTCACTCCGACATTTGCGGACCAATGAATGTTCGAGCACGTAGTGGTGCTGTATACTTCCTCACTTTAATAGATGATTACTCTAGATATGGGTATGTATATCTATTATCACACCGCCACGAGGCTCTAGATGTGTTCAAACGCTTCGTCGCAGAAGTAGAGACCAAGTTGGAACGGAAAGTTAAGACTCTTCGGACCGACCGTGGTCGTGAATACCTTTCTGATTTGTTCAAGGTGTTCTGTGAGGAAAAAGGTATTGTAAGACATCTAGCGATTCCATACACTCCGTAACAAAATGGTATAGCTGAGCGTAGGAATCGCACATTGCTTGACATGGTCAGGTCAATGATGGCCCAATCTAATCTTCCAATTAGTTTTTGGGGTGATGCCTTGCTAACGGCTACTTATATCTTAAACCGAGTACCTAGCAAGAGTATACCTACTACTCCATATGAGTTATGGAATGGTAGACATCCCTCCTTGTATTTACGTCCATGGGGTTCGGCAGGCTATGTGCATAACCCAACCCATAAACATGGTAAGCTTGGTCCAAGGGCCACCAAGATGATCTTTATTCGATACCCGCAACATTCAAAGGGTTATATGATGTATGGAGAACATCCAGATGGAGGCATGAAGGAATTAGATTCCCGAAATGTCGATTTCCTTGAGGATGAGTTCCCTAGTATTGGTGACATAAACAAGGACTTTCGATTGTATGAGTTACAAACGAACCTATCTCTCGGTGAGGGGGAGGATTTGTATACTGCCCAAGACACCGAGGATATGCATCTCCCTGACATTAGAGATAGTGGGAGTGTACCTACTGTTTCTACGCAGGGAGACCTGCCTGTTCAGGACACTCAACCAGAGACTGAGAGTCCTCATTCTCCGGAACCCACACCCCAAGGGGTTAGTGGGAGTGGTTCTTCTCCTATTCGAGGTTCTGTATCTCAAAAGAAAAGGGGGAGAAATCCTGATCCCGATTCTGAACAGGTTAGACCGCTAAGTCCTAAAGTGTTTCGACGAAGTGAGCGTGGAAGAGTTCCTCGACGGTATTTTCAAATCAAAGAGGAAATTTTCTTTTGTGCTCCTTTAGAAATAGAAGAGCCAACCTCTTATGTAGAGGCTTTGGAATCACCAAACGATAAGGAATGGATGGATGCCATGAGAGATGAGTTGGACTCGATGGCAAAGAATGAAGTCTGGGATCTAGTTGACCTTCCCCCCGAACGCAGAGCCATTGGAAACAAATGGGTTTTCAAGGTTAAGCGTCGGGCAGACGGGTCAATTGATAAGTTCAAAGCCCGTTTAGTAGCGAAAGGCTACACCCAAGTTGAGGGTGTAGACTACGAGGAAACTTTTTCTCCTGTGGTGAGATTAGCCTCGATTCGCTTACTTCTGACGCTAGTAGCCCATATGGATTTAGAACTGTTCCAAATGGATGTGAAGACTGCTTTCCTAAATGGAAATCTTGAGGAAGAGATATATATGGTCCAGCCTATTGGTTTTGTATCAAAAGGCCAGGAAGACAAGGTTTGTCACCTTAAAAAAATCCATATATGGCCTCAAACAGTCTTCTAGAGCATGGTACTTCAGATTCCATGAAGCCATCACCGTGTTTGGCTTTACCATGGTTTCAGAAGATCACTGTGTATATGTCAAAAGGACAAGTGTAGGAATTATGTTTCTTACCTTGTATGTCGATGACATTCTACTGGCTGGAAGTGATATGGAGATGATCAATGCCACCAAGCGGTGGTTATCTTCCGTCTTTGAGATGAAGGACATGGGTGAAGCTAGGTATGTCCTAGGTGTGGAGATTCTCCGAGACCGTTCGAAGAAACTTCTTGGTTTAAGCCAAAAGGCATATATCGAGAAAGTCCTAGAACGGTTTCGGATGCATTACTCCAAACCCGTTGATACTCCAGTAGACAAAGGTTTGTTTTTGAGTCTACAGCAATGCCCTAAAACAGAAGTTGAAAAACAGAAGATGAGCAATGTCCCATACGCTAGTGCTATAGGTAGCCTAATGTATGCCATGATATGTACACGGCCTGACATTTGCTTCGCGGTTGGTTTGGTAAGTCGTTACCAAAGTAACCCGGGAGTCGCTCATTGGCAAGCCGTCAAGAGGATAATGCGTTATCTTCGGGGGACTACCGACTTGGTACTTTGCTACCAAGGAGTGGACTTGAAATTGAGAGGTTACTCTGATGCTGACTGGGGTGGTGACTTGGATGAGTCTAAGTCCACCTCAGGATATGTCTTCACTCTTGGTGGGGGAGCCATATCTTGGTGCAGCAAGAAGCAGGAGTGCATAGCTTTATCAACCATGGAAGCGGAGTATGTTGCTTGCTGCCTCGCCGCTCAGGAAGCGATCTGGCTCAGGAGTTTTCTTCAGGATCTCAATCTCACTCCGAGAGTTGATGATCCTGTGGAAATGTGGTGCGACAATACTGCCGCTATCCAATATGCTAAGGATCCTAAATTCCATAGGAAGGCTAAGCATATTAAAAGGCGTTATCATTTTGTAAGAAACGCCATAAAGTTAAAAGAAGTCATTGTAAAGTATTTACCTACTAGTAAGATGGTTGTTGATCCCTTAACTAAACCTACTCCTAGAGATACGTTCAAAACTCATGTGATGAGTTTAGGTCTTCGTAGGTTTTAGTTAATTGGGATGTCTTGTTTTGGACATATGTAATGTTTTTTTCTTTTGAATAAAGATTGATGTTTCTTTTTCCTGAAATGTTCATTACGGTATTTTGGTTGTTTTGATTAGGCATATCTAAATAAATGTCACTAGGCCTCTGATTATCTTATCACATGGATGATCAATCCTGACGTCTAAGTGGCGAGTAGGACAAGATTTGATCATATTGGCACTAGGTGTGCAATATTGATTATTACCGCGATTTTAATGATGCGGATAATGAATAGTCGCCTTAGTTAGTCTAAGATGAGATTTTAAGTAAATCGGATATAATACAACCTTATATCGAAGCCTAAAGCCGAATTTTGAGTATCAAGGTTATGTTTTGTACAGTAACCAAGTAACTCGGGTCAGTTTTTAGGGAAAACTGGACTTGTAATTCGCATGGTATATAAAGTGACAGCTCGCCTCAGTGGGAGTTATACCATGACACACATTCATACTGTGTGTGCTTAAGTCGACCTGGGGAGTGACAATTGAATCTCTTCCTTGTCACTATGTGATCCCTATAGACTTCGTGGTCTATTTAGATGACACCCTTTGACCTAGAACTGTAATGTGGATTTGAGGTATGCTGCAGCTACTTTGATGTGAACTCCAAGGGCTATAAAATAGATAGTCCAGCGGAACACATTAGGAAAGCTATCATGCTAAAATGAAGCATTATAGGTGTCTAAGGAAGAATCGATCCACCATTGCTATATCAGCCCGGACGGTTATACTGAGGTTATAACCATATGATATATCAGACATAAAGGGA
>JACYFF010003369.1:6153359-6165146 GCA_017589665.1 Selenicereus undatus | reverse complement strand
ACACACACACACACACACACACACACACACACACACACACACACACAACCATGAATATATGTAGATATATGTATACAGACACCCACACACACATACATATAGAGAGAGAGAAG
The DNA here is from genome assembly GCA_017589665.1 of Selenicereus undatus. Taxonomy (NCBI): domain Eukaryota; kingdom Viridiplantae; phylum Streptophyta; class Magnoliopsida; order Caryophyllales; family Cactaceae; genus Selenicereus; species Selenicereus undatus. Next base: position 6,165,033 of record JACYFF010003369.1, on the reverse strand, counting down.
GGGTGGGGGGGGGGGGCGAAACTCTCCAAAATCACAGTTTTTTTCCTTCTCTTTCTTTTGGTTTAATATGTATTTGGCTATTAGTACTATTCATTGAGTGGTCACTCATTTCAATTATAAGTGAAGCCTAAAAATATTTCTCAAAAAAAAAAAAACATTACGATCTTCTCAATTATAACTCAAAAATCCTTTTCCCCCCTTGATCCTTTGAAAATCCTAGTAACTGAATTTCATATAGGAAACAAAGAAAATTAAGAACTAAAAGTGATGATGACCATGGCCATAGCATGCAGCATATGTAATTGTTTGCTGACGGTTTACACATAAAGCTCTAGTACATGATTTTCAAACCTTACTTGAGTAATTAATTATAAATCAAAAGTAAATTATTAATTTTTCAGTTTTCTTCAATTGAATGGGAATTAGGTGAAAGGTGAAAACTGGAGACATACCTAGAAATGTCAGGATGTGAGCTTCTCACGAGAACGATTTCTGATTTGATACATTCTAACATAACAAGGTAGATTATGTTGTCATTTTAGGCGATCAAGTATTATTAAATATAATGCTACTTAATTACTCATTGTAAATTCAAATATGTTTTCTCACATTAATTAAAAATTTATTAATTTATTAATTTTCTTGGTTTAGTTGAGTTTAAGCCATTTATGTTTCATTTTTTAATTCTCTAATTTAATCAATGATTTTTAGAAATCCGTACCCTTTTTATGTTTCCTTCATGTGATTGAAGAAAGTGACCTGATGGAAATATGTCCACACTTATTAGCTTGCACTACAACTCATACAGGCACCTATCTTGTCGACATAATCTGCTATCCTTAATCCTGATAATAAATGGAAAAAATTACATAAAATGAGTTTGTCCTATTCTTAATCACTTATGGTTCTACCTTAACTTATTATTTTGAGTTGATTTGATCTTTATCTTGAGGAGTTCAAATTAAGTGGCTTTTTTTTTTATCTTATCTTGACTTTCACGATACGAAAGTCCTACATCTATTTGGCTAGAATTACGAAGATATAACTTCTCAAAGCATTAATTAGTGATATCTCTTTAATGAGTTACTAAAATCTTCACGCTTAACTTATAAAAGAGAAATACTAATCATATCACGAAACAGTCTTATACATAGAAGATAAGATGACCAAGTGGAGAAAACTAATCACATACTAGAATTAGTTACGATCTAAATCACAACTAAATTTAGCAAAGAAAGAAGGGTGGTCCATCACTATTCAAATGAGAATGAAGTGGGAGAGCTGAAGGAGACAACACCTTCAGAAAATATATCACATGGGACTGTATATGGTACGTAGCACAGTTGTGCCATAAGGGAATGATGCTCGATGGCTAGCCGGACTTATTAACAAACAACCTCGTGATTTCATAGCGGCTGATCGTCCTTGTGTGAAGCCAAGATGTGCATTAATACCTAGTCATTTGGGATGTTGCAGGTTTGTCTTTTGTTATTTATGTAAAGTAGGACCATCCACTCTGAGTTCAAGAGCATGGTCATAGTGCTAGGCTAGATCGGTCTAGCTGGATTTACATATGCGAATAGTGTTATTTGAGACATTATGTACCCTACCCACCTTGCCAAGCATTGTACATGGTGTTTATATATAACATGTATGATCTCATGCAGGTAGTATGTTACAGTATTACCAATATAGGTTGGTTTAAATGGTTTGATACTTGTTCTTCTTAAGTAATATCTTGAGTTCGAGTCTTGTGAATGGAGAAAATATGTAATAGTAGAGTTCTATCCCTTGTTGGGCCAATAGTAGCTCCACTATAGTAAAACAGAAGATCAAAACCAAAAAAAAGAAAAAAGTGTGTTACAGTATTAAGGATAGCGTGTAAATATTTATCAATTTTCTTTACGTTTGTTGCTATCGATCGAACGAGGAATCAACCAGGAATCACATCCAAGGTTAACCATTTAAAAAAAATGATAATTTGGTGATATAAAATAGTATGTAGATGTTATATATAGCATATATTTAATGTCTAATGTGTTAGTTTGTGCAACATGTGATCATACAAAATAATAAATTGTTGAGAATTAAAGAATAAGATTGAAACTATCAAAAAGATGCGAAATTTTTTTTGAAACCTTGCATGTTTAATGTTGCTTTTTTTGTGGGTGTAATGAGTCTTATACTCTTATGCAATCAAAATTTGAACTCAGGTCTTTGACAACTACTTCAAAGACTTTGCCACAATCATTGCCACATTTTATTCATGAATTTAAGTAGAAACCTTCCTTTTATCATATCATGAAAGTAGGTTTTACAGTCTTGAAAACAAATGAAAAAACATAATGTAATTTCCACTTTTACTATGTTAATGATGCAACGATTGAAAAATAGCACCACAATAATTCATCTTTCTCCTGTTTTTGGAGAAATCAAGCCCCACATAAATGAATTACATCTAATAAACATCATTTATTATAAATGTAGACTAATTAAGTAATTAAATGAATAAAACAAACCCAAAGCCTCACAAAATTCAGGTGAATTAAGAGGGGCAAAATGGTAAATCCAAACATAGCACACCCTTTATAAGCGACCATCTCTATGCTCTCCCTCCCCCACTTTCATCACTGAGACTCCTTTACTCATCACTCTCTTTAATTTCACACCACCAAGCACCATGGTCACCCATCTCAAGCACCAGTCCACCATGAAGAAAATTCCAATTCTACCCTTGTTCATGGCCGCTTTCTCTCTCCTCCTGACCTCTTCAGTAGTTTCTCCCTCATCAATCCATGACCTCCTTAAGAGCCAGGGTCTGCCTGGGGGGCTATTCCCCAAGAATGTCAAGTCATACACTCTCGGCGAAGACGGGCTCCTGGAGGTCTACTTGGGCCAGCCATGTGAGGCTCGGTTCGAGAGCTTGGTTCGGTTCGATAGCGTGGTCCGGGCTAACCTTAGCTATGGTGGGCTCATTGGGGTTGAAGGGCTAACCCAAGAGGAACTCTTCCTTTGGCTCCCTGTCAAGGACATTATTGTCAATGACCCTTCTTCTGGTCTTATATTGTTCGACATTGGTGTTGCCCAAAAACAGCTTGCCTTCTCCATGTTTGAAGATCCTCCTGTTTGCAACCCTCAATGTAATCAATCTCTCTCTTTCGCTCTAGTTTTTGGATTGTTCTTCCACATGATCTCTATTTCATAAAAATTAGTGGCGGAATAAGGATTTTAATTAATTTAAGTTAAATTAATCCGATTTATAAAATTAACGCAACCCTTGTTTCGTAAATTTGATTCACAACTCTAAAATTGTGAATAAATTTGTCGAATAACTAATAAAATTAAACCCGCAAAAAGAGTCTCTAGATGTCAATTTTGAATTTGTAATTGATTTTTATTTTTTGGTACTTATAGAGAAAGAAAATATATTTAGTTTAATTTATTTTTTAAAAATTTACAAATTAAAGAGATCATCATTTTGTCAATTTAATGTGACTGTACGAAAACTAAGTAGGTAACGAATCTTGACCTAATTGTTAAGACAGGTAACCTAAATTTATTAGACTTCAAATTTAATTGTACTAATTTTTATGTTGTAACTATGGAGTTAGGAACAAATGTAGTATCACATTTTTAAATTAGACATTAATGTAACTTATTATCATATAAATGAATTTTTCAAAAAGGTCGGTCGAATTTTGGCCACCCGAGCTGTGTCTCTTACATTCTTACCTGGGGAGCAAGGATTTGGCACGGTAATAATGTTTCATTTATTAAAAAAAAAAATGTTGATCTTTTTTTAGCCTCTTTTTACCTTCTGTGGGACCACAGAGGGCCCACATCGTTATTAAAATGCAGAAAATTATGCGAGTTGTGTCACTTCTCGCTCCACTCACGTGAATATCTTGTCCAATTTTGTTGATCTTTGGGACACTTATTCTATTTTGTGGGACCTTGGGCCCTCTCCACCTATAACAATTAGACAATTTGATGGGCCTTTCCATAATTCATAAACCTTCCACAGGTCCCTAAAAGCTCTATACACCTCCGCCAAGTTCGGGAAAACTAGTTATTATACAGTGAATAACAGTTTAGATAGTAAATAGTTATTTAAATAGTGGATAATTTTTTAAATTTAATTGTTAGTAGATAGTTATTTAGGTGAATAATTGAAACAATTGTGTTTGATAAATTTAGCAGTCGGATTAGCTCATTAGTGTAAACTCATTAATGTAAATTAGCATAAAAAGATATAGATATTTTCCAAATGATTTTTTTTGGCCAAAAAACTATGAAATGCTACTTTGGAATTGAATGCCAAAAGCTAACACTGTTAACTTTTCAGAAACGCTGGTTAGAACGTTAAACGCTACGTGAAATGCTAATAAAAATGCTATATTACCAAACAATAAAAATTGATTTAGTCAAATATACTAAATGCTACTCCAAAGACTTTTGCCGAATATGACCTTAATTATAATTATGGAGAAATTTTATCATTCTTTATTTTTAGTTGTAGATAATTAGTGATTTCTACGTCGCTTGGGTTCTTAACAGTATGTATTGTTAGAGTTACATATGTTATTTATCTATATGTGCATGCTTTTCTAATATTTTTCCGTGCGCTTTTTAACATTACATACTTTTATGAATGTGATATAGAAATTGCTCATATTATGGCCATCTTTTTAGGGATCATCTCATTGAGACAAACTAATATGATTGCCTAAGTAGTGAAACTTTTTTAAAGGTTGTTTTATCGGATACATCAACAAGCACTTTAGGTTTATGTATGCAGCAAACTTTAAAAAAAGTGCAACTCGATATGCAAGCATCCCACGTTTACACAGGATCTGGAGAAGGGTCGTACCCCCAAAGGGTGAATTGTAGGCAGTTTAACCTGACTTTGTCGGTAACTGATTTCACGGCTCAAACCTGTGACCTTTTAATCATATGGAGACAACTTTACCGTTGCTCCAAGGCTTCCCTTATGCACGCAGCAAACTTATGGTTTATTAATACTTTACATTAGAGTATTTAATTGAAAATAATTCTACTTGATGTCATTGTTACATTATTAAATATGTGATATGTAATTTTGTTTAAATCCATTATCTGTGTCTATTAAATATCAAGTAAAATAGTAATTTTAATACGGATAAAATATGTCGCGTCTGAGTCATTTCAATCAAGATGTGAACATGATCTGACAAATTATACTAAAGGACCCCAAGGTTACATTCATGGGCCCTTAGCCCTTGTGAGTTCATTTTCAATCTTGTTTTATTATTTTTGGCCATTTCTATTTTCTAATTCTCTCTCTTATAACCCCACCCCTAACCCTATGTGCTCCCAAGACCACATGTTCTCATTGCCCTTATGTATATATTCTTCACGTTTGTATTTGTCATATATTAATTTTTAATAAATATTTACTAATGTGGCTCTTAAGAATATACGCTCTTAGAAGTATGATATACATATTGCCCTAACCCTTCTCTTGGTTTTTCCACTATCTTTAATTATAATGAGAAAATTGTGATGGGTTGAGAAAATACAGGGTCACACACACACATGGTTGGAGGGATGGAGAAGGGAGCTCATCAAGCCAGAAGATAAAAGCTTCATTTGGAGATGCAAATTACAACTTTGTCCTCTTCCTTTCTTCTCCCTTTTTCCCCTTCAAAACATTTTGATGAAATTGTGAGGGAAGAATCTAGAATATAGAGGCTCCTTTTTCCCTTTTTTGCTTTTTTTTTAAAAAAAAAAAGATTTTGGAAAAGAGGGGAAAGAAATCAAACCTAGTATAGTAGAAGAAAGTGAATAGAGAGGATGGAATGTCTTTATAATGCTTTGTTCTCCCCCGACAAAGGGATTATATGGTAGAGAAGAAAGGAAAATAAATAATTGATTTGTCTAGGGTTTATGCTTTGCTTAAAACTTCTATTTAACATAGCCTAATGGCCTCTTAAAAGGTGAAAGCGATTTGGGCATGCATCTTCTTTTTAAGATTGCATTCTGATTTAACAAGCAAAATCAAATTCCACCAATCATTTTGATCCCCCAAAAGGAATCAAATAAATAAATAAAAATATAAAGGAAAACGGTAAAAGGAATTTTTCCTCTTGTTCATTATTTGTAAACTTATAAATATTATCTCTTTAATTAAATTAATATAATGTCACGTCATAAGACAAAAATCAAATTCTTAAAATTACAGTGAACCAGTAACTTCTAATCGTCATTTATTCATACCACATATTTATTGAAGTGATTCCTCTTACAACCTTGTAATTGCAATAGTTTCAAACATAGACCATGTTTGGTATTTAGTATTTTAACTAAGTTACTACACCATTCAATCAATTTTTAGTGTTCTGTAGTCCAGTGTTTTGATTAGTATTTCAAGTAGTATTTAGTATTTTTAACAGCGTTTCTGATAAACTAACATTATTAGCTTTTAGGATTCAAAAGTAACATTTTATATTTTTAGGCAAAAGAAAAATCCTTTGAAATTTTTATCTTTGGAAATATTTATATCTTTTCATATCAATTTACATTAATAAGCTAATCTAACAGCTAAATTTATCAAACATATTTGTTTCAACCGCTCATCTGAATAGCTATCAACTAACAACTAAATTAGAAATGCTATACGCTACCGAAACAATCATCCGCTACCTGAACCGTTATTCGTAATCTAAACCGCTAATTTTATCGAATAGGATCATAATTGCACTATCTCTACTCTATATCCTATGTCATCTAGAGACTTGGTTGGTATTGATCACTTTTGCATAAAGCCTGACAATTAAATTCTCTACCCTGTAAAAGTGAATGAAAAGGTCACCAATTAAGAAAGCATCGTAACCTTGAGCCATGGCAATGATGAAACTTATAGATTTATTTTCTTTTATCAGGGGTGGAGCTTATTAATGAGCTTAGCCCTAAATTAGTGCTGGCAAAAATTTGAGTTTGAGTCGATTTCAGGTCAAATAAATCAGACAATGTCAAAATTCGGACAAGAAATTGATGTCTAATATCCGTTTTTTCGGACTGAATAATTTGGACAAGGTTACATTCGGGTCAAAATCGAATTCAGGCAATAGAAATATAAAAAATGTTGTATCCGGAGCCAAAATTTGAACGAAAAATTCATAAACGTACCCAATTTTTTTCAGTTTAGACAAATTAAGATATTCAAGTTGGACAACTTTTTGCGAGCTCTACCCTATGACAGCAATAATACTTAGAAAATGTGGTAAAATTACATGTTGTGAACACATATATATCATAGGCAACACGGCCCCATTGTTGAATAATAGGCTGAAGAAAACGTGACACGTACAGTTGTTTTGTTTGTGCCAAGCGACAATGACATTGATTATTTATTTGATTTGGAGGTGAAGGAGGATGACAATTAAATGAAATTCCTTACTATTGTACGTCCATCCTCATGCATGTGAATTTAGCCAAATCAAATCAAGTGGACGTTCTCAATCCCTACTACATCAAAGAAAATGATAGGTCTCAACCAGGGGTGGAGCCAGGATTTAAAGCAAGGAGTGGCGAGATTAATAATACACATAACATAAACTTTAATAGTTCTAAAAATAAAAATCTCTAAATTCTCAATCAAGAAAGGGAAAAGCAAATCCTAAATTTTTAATTGATGAGTAAATCTCTAAATTAACCACTTATTCAACACAAATTCAATAAAAATTAATAAACTAAACATAAATAATGAAGCAAATTACATAAATAATGAAGCAATTACAAACGAAATTAACCTAACTTTAAATCTTCAACCAAGAAGACAATTAGGTTAAAATTCTCATTTTTTAATTCACAAATCATGAGTAATTCAATTATTTAACATGAATCTAACTAAAATCAGTAAAATAAACATAATTATTTATTATAAAATAACAAAATTAAAAACAAAAATTGAAAATTTTTGGGAGTTACCTCAAATTGGGATTTGGGATTTAGGAGGACAGCTGAGGAGGAGTGGAGGCGGTGGTACAAGTGGCGGCATCGACAATTGGGCACTGAGTAGAGAATGAGAAAGAGAGAGTGCGTGTGATTGGTGGTCGTGGCTGTGTGAGTGTCTGAGTGAGGGGTTGAGGATGAGAGCAGAGAGTCTGGGCAAGTAGAGAGTCGAGAGGACTGAGAACAAAATAAGAGAAAATGAAAGGGCAACACTAAAAAACAAAAAAAACAAAACATAGAACCCATGACCTCTAAAACGACTAAGGAGCTGCCAACCATCCCACCAAGCACAAATTTGTTGAACATATGTGAACTAATTAATATATATCTTTTTGTTTCATCCAGAAAAATATCTCATATTTAATTTTTTTCTCCAAAAAGCTGGGAGTCAATTGATCCCCTTGCCCCAACGTGGCTCCGTCCTTGGTCTCAACATCAAAGGATTGAAATTCTTGAAAATCCTCTTTACTAGGCTTCCGTCCATGCTATTGTTTTATATTCAAACAAAACCAAATATGGTGACCGGTGTTTAATTTATTTGAGAGATATATTATAAGATGGATATCGTAAGGATCGATGAATCTTTATGTCTTTATTATTAAAGATTAATTATTTATTTAAGAGTACTGTCTTTAATCATAAGAAGAATAAAAGTTATCACAAATATTTTTATTAGTAATCTTCGAGTCATTTTTGAATAATTGTAGTAGTCTCGTAATTATTATCATAAAGGTAAAATCCAAATAGCTCTTTAAAATAATTTAAGAACACTGAATCTTTAAAGTTCATCCTCAGAAAAAATTTGACCGTTATATTTATTTGATGGAATGAGATCACCCACAAATTTACTAGCACTAAAATGGAGACACATCCCTTTTAGTCGAAAATGAAAGAAGAAATTTGTTGAGGGTGGAGAATGAAATCAATAAGAATAAGGATATTATACACCACAGACAATTAGATATAAATAGATAGATAGACCGACAGATAGATTAATAAAGAGCTAAAACGACACATGATATCCAACGTAAGACAACTGATTCTGTTAGCATTTTTCCAGACTTTAAATTAGCAATAATTGTAATTTGATTGATGAGAATCTATTATTAACTGTGGGCCCCCCCCCCCAATATATGGTGAAACTTTTGAGTAGCATTGCTACATTTTAGGATTTAGGCCCGATTCTTTTCGTTGGTAAATCTCAATTTTTTAAATTCAACTATTTTTAACCCATTTTAACTTACTTCACGAATTTCAATTAAAAAATATCAACTTCAACCCACTTTAATTCACTATTTTAACCAACTTCTACCAATTATATAAAAAATTTACCAACTTCAACAAGTTTTAACCTACTTTAACTCACTTTACCCATTTTCTAACCCCTATTTCTCAAAGAAAAGAACAGACCCTTAAATTCAACATATATAGATTAACGTCCATACTTTCCTTTACCAAATCCAGGGTGCAAAGACATTCAGTTTTTGACTAGAACAGGTCCAATAGTACTGATAGAGCAATCAAAATTGTCTCCAATTAATCAAGTTTCAAATCAACGGCAAGCTAAATTTGTGATAGGCATTAGCACCTCTACATGCTCCTGTGGACACCGTAGCGTCTCTTTGGCCTGTTCACCGTCGAGTCTTTCACCCACGTATCCTCTGAAGATGTGACACCAAAATAATTCTACTTTAGATTACAATTTACTACAGCTTTCTATGTGAATGATAACAAAACCATAATCAAGATTAACACACATGCAGGCTTCGAAACCTCTAAACAAGAAGTAACGATGGCGCCTCCTTTGGTAGTTACGTTGTATAATTATATCATTGAACTCGTACCCTAGGCTAGTTACGTCCTCAACCGCTTTCGTAAGTCCAACTTTATTCTCAGTTGCTATCTGTATCCAAAATTTTGTATCGTCCATTGAAATCACTCATAGGCAGATCTACCTAGTTGTTAGGAGTGTTCATGGACACCTTTAGCCCAAAAAAAGTGTTTATAGGATTCTTAACCTGAGTCTGATCTTATACATGTGGACGCTCATAAAAATACGATACAAGTCCATACAAACCGAAATAAGCAAAGCCCAAAAAGTGGGTGCCCAAGGATTGACATCTAACATTATTCATTTTCTTATTTCCCAAACTCAGAAGATCAAAGAAGTAGAAGAGGACATCGAAGAGAGGGAGAATATGGGAGGTATTGGCTCAACTACAGTGGGTGCCCAAGGATTGGGGGGAGAGAGGTCAGCCTTGGGCAAGGCCAAATGGAGGCGAGGGCAAATCTATTTGCAACTTTCAGTGAACTCATTGAAGATGGTGGTTGATTTTGCAGTTAAAATTGAATTCATTCCAGTTAAGCTCTATTAGACCAAATACAACTGTTCTTTTAATTTTTTGGGATTGCTTTGATAATGTTACCCTTACACTCATAAGGTCATAGATTTCAACTTAGGTTGGGTTGGGGTTATCTAATATTGGATCCAAATCCGAACATTGTGATTAGGTGCATCAAATTGGTCTTATGATGCCAGCAACAGGGTGCTAGCAAAAGACATGGGATGTGATAGTTTGTTTCCGCACTTACATGGAGGCAAGGACTTTGCGTTCAGCATTGCCACCTAATTTCTTGACTGATTGTGCACTTTCATCAGTTCATGAATTGAATATAGCTGTTTTGAAATTTGATCACTATGCGACTGCTTTTACGGTGTTGAAGAATTTTAAAAAAAATGTCGAGGGATGTATAGTTTTGGCAGAAGGTCGTTGATCTATCCCAATGACAACCGCTTCTTCAACACTACTGTTGGGATCAGAGCCAACAAAGTTTATGGCGTCTTTTTCTGCCGAATTGATGGAACAATAACTGCCTGCCAACGGTGCATCTCCTTGGCAATTAATCAACTTGGCATTCTTTGCCTTGGAAAGAAAGCATAAATAGTCTGGTATGATTAGTGCTTAGTCTGGTATTCTAACATGTCTTTCTTTGGCAACATGGAAGCAGTGCCTATGATACCGCTGTGGAACAGGCACGATGCCATTGACGTCTGGAGTATTACAAGTAACCAAATGGCTTTTATGCAAGTTCTGTTTGACACGTTGGGAGGTGCCTCCATTGAAGTAGCTAGAGGTCGATCAGGCAAAATGTTTGTGGCAAAATAAGCCAAATTTATGGTTGACTTGGCAAACGTGAACACACTCTACACACTGGTTGAATGCACCCCTGACATAAGTGTTCATGATTGCAAAAGTTCTCTCTTAATATCTGTCAGCAATATTTCTGAACTCTGCAATGGAAAGGCAGGCTGTACTGTGATGTGCCTTATTATAACATGACGTATGAGATGTATCACTATTATGGAGATGCCATGGCGCCTTCTTCCATCTCTGGGAGATATGAAAAGTTCAATATGCACTTTTCCAGAGGCCATATTCAATAAGCACCAAAAGCCGTGATATAAATCTTCAGACGAGGCTGGAATTGGTAATTCTATCCGCAGTTTGTTTAAATGGGGAATCCAAGCCATGCAGCAGTAGTGGTACTTCAGTTTGGTATATGGATTCTCCTAGGCAAAAAGAAAGTCAAAGAAATCGGGGCAAGGTAAGGCTTATGGGGAGAATATGGGAAACCTAACTGTTCTCTTTTTTTGGGGGTCGGGGGGGGGGGGGGGGGGGGG
>JACYFF010003369.1:6099827-6153259 GCA_017589665.1 Selenicereus undatus | reverse complement strand
CCCCCCGCGCGGGGGGTTTCCCCTTTGGAGATGGGGACTCCACCAACTGACCAAGTGCAAGTCCTTCAACTGGCATGTATTTGAGATTTTAAGAGAAGGTAAACTGTTTTTCTAATTGATTCCACCAGATGAGCTGGATCTCTCTCTCCCTTTCCGTCAATGTTGTTGAAGAAAATACGTGACTGTATTATGAATTTCGAGCACACAGCTACGATTATGCTTCTGATGAAACAAATATAGCCCTTCTTGATAATGCAAGCTCTAGCATATGTAAAGCAGAAGTAGCTGTACCCAGCCCCCCCCAAAAAAAAATAAAAAAAAATAAAACATAGAAGTAGCTGATGTCCATCTATGTACATAGGAAAACAAGACATGTCATGCTCATGCAATGCAGCATACTACGTTGCGCATCATCCATGTCTCATCTATAAACATTCACTCAATTTCTTAACACGTTGGATAAAATATATGCAAAGAGCTGATAGATATAATGACATTGGAAATGCAGAACATCTTCCATTGTAGATTATTCTGCAGGAAAAGCTCCATACTGGAATGTTCTGATGCCAGCTTGTGCAGCAGAAGCAGATGAAATTGAAGCCATGGAGACTTCTAAGAGAGAGCGTGTAGCCCTTCGTTTGTGACTCGTTTTGTGACCCATCTATCTGATTGATGTAAACAAGATGTTTTGCAGGGAACACTTGAAAATGGTCAAGACGTAGCTATAAAGAGGCTGTCAGGAACTCTAAACAAGGCATAGTTGAATTTAAGAATGAAGTTCTTCTAGTAGCAAAATTTCGGCATAGAAACTTGGTAAAAACTCTTGGGATTTCGCCTGGGTGGCAAAGAAAAGATACTTGTTTATGAGTTTTTACTTGATTTGAGTCTTGACTGGTTTCTATCTGGTAAACACACCAACTCTCTGATAAATAGTTGTCTTCTTGCTGAAAATGATTGATAGATCTAACCAAATTGCATGCAGATCCAATAAAGCGTGCAGCTCTGGACTGGACTGCCAGATTCAAGATCATTTATGGTATTGCAAAAGGGCTTCTTTATCTCCATGAGGACTCCCGCCTCAAGCTTGTCAATCTTAAATCTAGTAATATACTGCTTGATGAATGCATGAATCCCAGGATAGCAGATTTTGGTATGGCAAGGCTATTTGGAGTAAATCAAACTCAAAGCAATACTAACAAAATTGTTGGAATGTTGTGAGTAGTTGCTTCCAACATGCTTCTGACCCATTGCTGAATGTTTTTCTCACATATATAACAACCTCCCCACAACACCCCTCCCCCCGGCGGTAAATATCTCTGACATGGTTTGACTCTATGAACAATGGAGTTTTGTCTACTATGCAAAGTTCCCTTAAAGAACGCTCAAGGGTACCTGGTGAGGGTACGTGCTCAAGAGGGCTGAGTTATAGTTACTGAGCCAGAGCTTTTGTTAAACTGAGTTAGTTATGCCAGCTTGGAATGCAGCTCACAGTTGGTTATGCCAGCTCAGCATGTTTGTTACATAGGTTGTTATGAATACTCTTTTCTGTTTTTTCTTTTCTCATGTGCACATATTTGTATATATAGACAGCCTCATACATCTCCAACTCATTCATTCAGATTCATTACAAAATGAATATCAATCACAGGTTACTCTCGTCTTTGCCTGCTTCTCTTTCATTCTCTATATTCAGTTTCTGATCAGCCATGGTTGCACTGCCCACATGGTATCAGAGCAGGATAATCTCTGAAAAATCTTTTTGTTCTTTCATTCTTCTCAATCAAATTGTTCCTGTTTCACATTGATCAAGATTCATCGTGCTATACTGGTTCTTCTTCTTTCCAATCTATTGGCTAAACTCTCCAGTAGATCAAGCCCTAATATGTTCAAACTTTCAGAGGTTTGATCCTGAGGTTCTTTTATGCAAGATTCCTCGTTAAACTCGATCTTGAATTGTGTAGAAGCATTTCAAATGACAACACCAGAAGGAAGCATTTCTGCTGAAGATCTTGTAGAACATACCTTTTACATCCTTCTGACCATCCTCGATTACTATTGGTCTCTACTGCGTTCGATGGAAATGGTTTTGGAAGCGAGCAATGACAATAGCACTCTCTCCTAAGAGCAAACTGTTCTTTGTTGATGGCAGTCTCACCAGGCCAGAACCTACTTCACCATATTTGAAGAAATGGACCAAATGCAATGACATGGTAATGTCCTGGATCTTGAATGTCTTGAGTAAAAATATTGCAGACAGTGTCATTTATGCAAAATCTGCTAGACAAACGTGGTTGGAGTTAGAAGAGAGGTTTGGTCAGGTTAATGGTGCAAAGCTGTATCATGTTAAAAAGGAGATGAGTAATGTCAATCAAGGTACAAACGATATAACCTCATATTTTACTAAAGTGAAAAGTCTATGGGATGAACTAGATGGTCTTGATGAGATATGTCTTGGTACTTGTTCTGCTGCTGAAAAAGCGCTCAAAAGAGAGCAAGATCAGAAGTTGTTACAGTTCCTAATGGGGTTGACTGATGAGTACAATGCTGTTAGAGGCAACATTCTTATGATGACTCCTTTGCCTTCCATTAGTAAGGTTTATTCCAAGCTGGCATAACTAACTCGGTTTAACAGCTTTGATGAACTTTGTTGGGCCTTCTCCAAAACAATTTCTATGCGCGGCCAAGTTTAAGGAGTCTTTGTTTTTTTTTTTTTTTGGGTTGGGTTTAGAAACGAGGGGCAAAGCCCCTAGTAAATAGAATTACTACTTTCCAACAAAGTGGGCCAAGAAGATTAGAAGAACCAACATTGTCAAATTAAATATAGAAAACAGATTTTTTTTGTTTGGGGGGGTGGGGGGAGGGGAGATCATATAAAATGATCTCATCATTTTGCTCCACACCAAGCTTAGCAAGGTGATTGGACGCCTTGCTTGCTTCTCGATAGCAATGTTCAAGTTGCACCTGACATTCTTGATCAAATATCAGGTTTTCACATTCTCGTACATGGGTGAATACACTTGGCTCTTCTTGCTTGGCTTCAGAGCTTTCTTGAACACCACTTGAGAATCAGTCTGAATGACCAGGTTACTGTTCTGAGGGCAGTAAGAATTGCCTGCCAGAATAAGTGCCAAAATGCATTTATGATCTCTATTTGCGAATTTTCAAAGGATGTACGTAATAAATGTACAAGGTATTACACATGAGGACACACTTCTTCTGTTAGGATCGGTTAGGAATTGAATGAACAACAAAGGAATCACAAGTACGATAATAATAGCAAGACAGAAAAAAAACAAACACAAATTAACACCAAGAATTTACGTGGAAACTCGAAACGGGAGAAAACCACGGACGGTGATAAGCAAATAATCCACTATAGAGATGTGAGAGTACAAAACTGATCTCAGAACGACGTGTTATAGGAGGAGATCAAAAAGCGATTACAAATCACTCAGAACTCTCTCTTACTAAAATAGGAATAGTAGAATTTAAGCTCTTATGGATGCTTGTGTTTTGTGTTATTGGGATGATTATTAGAGCCTAGGCTAAGCCCTTTATATAAAGTTTAGAGGTTTCAGGATGCAAAATCCTAGGAGTAACCCTAGCCGCCAATAGCCCAAACTCCTTGAAGCCCGTGTTGGATAAAACGATTTTGGGCCATTAAACCCAACATCTTCCTTATGTGAAGTGTGAATTCTCACATCGAATGACTTGAGTGGGTTATTGCTCAAGATTAAAATGGAAGTTGGTAGATGATCAAAGCCAGTGGAATGGTCGTTGTGTCTTATCCGTCATGCTTCTAGTTTCTCATTATATACGCTTGTTGCTTTTTATTTTTCAGCTGTAAAATACATAATTTTCTGACAGGTGCTGTCTGCTATATTTCTGCCCATAGGATCTCATGTCGCAAACTCCTGCTAAATATCTTAGCTTTAATTTAATGGAGACTGAATAAGTGGCCATTGATTATTATTTTGACGATGATGTGTTAATCTATCTTGCTATCACAGTTTCATTCTTACTCAACTATCGTACCCTGAAGTGCATACATGGGTCCAGAATATCTGATTGCTGGCCACTTCTCAAGCTCTCAGCAAAATCAGATGTCTATAGCTTTGGAGTCAGTCCTAGAGATGCTTAGCAGTTAAAGGAGCAAGCACTTTGCTCGAGGACAAAGCAAGGAGTCACTTCTCTATAGGGTAGATGTTTCGATATTGAACTGGTCCAACTTTAAACGTCAACAGATGGCGAACCAGTTAACTAAGTGTGTAAATGCTGCAGGTGCGGAGGCTATGGAATGGGGGGACACCCCTTAAGCTAGTTTATTCAGCCCTTGGTGGCAATATCCCAGACAAAGAAATAGCAACTACATCCACATTGGTCTGTTACGCATCCAAGATGATCCAGGTAGAAGACCACGGATATTATCCATTGCAACCGCCTTTAATGGGGAGTCAATCAATCTTCAGTCACCAGCTTTGGCACATTTCTTGACTGATTTTGTGCAGCATGATCAAACTGAAGCAGTTCTGGTCAGTTTACAAGTGCATTCACAGTGACAGACGACATTAGTGGACAACTTCCTCAATAGTGTTGATGGGGAGTCCAAGACAATTTCTAATTCTGATGGCCAACAGGAACAACTTCGCAATTCAAATGTAAGGCTATGGACATACCCCCCCCCCCCCCAAAAAAAAAAAAAAAAACACCCCGGGGGGGGGGGGGAGCTTATATTGATATGCTGTGGTTTAGTTTTAAATTCCAAGATGTGAAAAAGCTATTTGAGTGGTTGTCTGATGAACTGAAAAAAAAAAGGGTCACGATGATTCAATCCTTGTTTTCTTTTTTGTTATGTGTTTTTTTTTGGGGGGTGGGGGAACGATGACTGAATTAAGTGACCTCAACTAGGAAAAATTTTAGATACAAATGTACGTATCTAGCATGGTACACACCCTAAAGTAGTATAGTGGACACGCATTCGATATGTTTCAGTGTATCTTTTTTTTCCCACAGTAGTGTATCTCTTTTGTTCTACAATGTATCTTTTCCTTCTTGCAGTATATTATTAACATCTTGCAATACATCTTTTCTTGCATGTAGTATATCTTTTTTTGTTTGCAGTGTACTTTTTTGTTCCACGCAATATATCTTTTTCTAATATATTGGGCCCGCAAAATTACGAAAATGCTTGTTGGGTTGGGAGAAATGAAATAGGAGCTTAACCAATTATATGATGCTTCTTATATCAGTATGTACCTGAGCATGGTACATAGATGTATACCTTAGAATTACTGCCTAAACTATTCCCTTGTGTTTGCGCGTTGTTTTCCTACTTTCCTTTTGTAATTTGATGACTCTTCACAAATGATAGCCTAGTCAGGACTAATGTAATGTTCTGCGGAATTCCTCTGTTTCTTCTTTTTTCCTTCTCTACTTTGCTTGCATGAATAGCCATAGTTTTCTAATGCTTTTTTATGCAAGGCAGAGTATGAATTGGGCACCACGACCTATCCATATGTAGGCATTAAGTAAACGACCAACTTGAGAACGAGCTGCAAGAGAAGAGCACTGACATTGGTATCACGGTTTTCCAGTTCTGCCTAATCACTAGCAGGCATTAACTGACATACTAACACTAATGAACTCAAATACTATGATAGGTCCAAATATATAACACAATTAACATATGAATAAGCCAATCGTTTTTTTGTCTTTATTTTTTTAAACATATTACTGTTAGTTTAGGGCATGCTAACACCAAGGATTCAAAATACGGTCGCGTTATGACAAAATCGCTCCATGTGGCAATTGCATTTCATATCGCGGTTGTCGTGATCGAGAACGGAATTTGTTCAACTCAAAAAACTTTCAAATGTAGCCGTTTCATTGCAAAACGGCGATAGTTTGAATCCATAGGTAACACTTAGCTTGTGGTACGGCGGGTATTTAGTATAATTTGCAACCCCCCCCCCCTCCCTACCATGCCAAACAACCATAAGGTGGAGACAGTTCGAAATACATGGCAAATGGGTGGGAATAAAAAGTACATTTTTGTGCGTAGTTGAGTTCTTCGACCAATTCAAGTCCACAATTTGTTGAGTATGTTCATTTATGACGGCTCCCGAGCCAACTAAATGGACAATGGTCGTGTCTGATGTGCCTAGCTTATTCATTTGATTGATGCATGGAGGTCTACCTCATGAGTTATGACTTGTCCAAGTCCTCACATAGTTTCTTTCTAACATAAGTAACATTCAGGATGGCAACCCTATGACGAATAATAACCTTCTTCATTGATTCTTCCCTTATGAATTGGATTGCTATGAACCAACTCAAATTTTTAATGGCAGTAATTAAAGTGGTTGAAGCTGCTGGGCCCATCAAACGAACCTCTAATGTGCCTATCCTCTCATCCCGGGGAAGAATAGTTATCTCCAAAAGATATTTGTATGATGATCAGATGATCACGATATACTTTAATTTTGCTTCAACATGCGAGTGCCCGACAGTATCTGGGCAGTAACTTGTTTGTTTCTCTTGATCATATCTGTGATTACCGCGTGCCTTGTTAGCAATTCAGTTGCTACCCGGCCAATATTGATGCTTTCTACCGGGAGATGTGTTGGGAATAATAACAGTAAGGTTAAAGAAGTAGAGGAGCTTAGATGTAAACTGGGAAAATAAATTCTGCTGCACCCTCTTCATTGAATCAGAACCTAATTTATAGGAGTACACTGACAACTAAACACCTAAAATCAAGCAACTAAAAAATTGATCCCAAATATTTCTCAGCCACTAACCCAAAATATTGCTTAACTAGAAACAAACTTTGACAGAAGACTCATGAACTAAGTAAACAGAACAATAACAAAATACTGTTAACCAACCCTAAAAACAAGGAAATATTTATCCAATACTTTGAAGAATTCATTCAACACTCCCCCTTGCTTCAAAGCTTGTTACTCCCATTTGGAACCTGAAGCAATGGTGCTTAACATGTCGAAGAGAGTTCATGAAAACATCAGCAACCTGCTTGTTTGTATTGCAGTAACTCAAACTCACTTCTTCACTTGCAACTAGATTTCAAATGTAGTGGTAACCAATGTCCATGTGCTAGGTCCTGCTATCAAAAGTTGGATTATTTGTCATACCAATCGTTGCTTTGTTGTCACAAAAGATCTCATTTGCACCTTCTTGGACTTAAATAAAATAAGCTAACAATCTTCTTAGCCAAACAGCTTGACAGGCAGCCACTGTAACAGCAACATATTCAACTTCAGCGGATGACAAAGCAGCAACATCTTGTTTCCTTCAACTCCATGAAATAGCACCAAAACCAAGAAAAATTATGTGGCCAAACGTACTCTTCATGTCTTCTAAGCATCTTGTCCAATCACTATCAGAAAAACCAAATAATATGAAGTTTGATACTTTTGAGCACCGCATCCCAAAGTCAATAGTTCCAGTCACATATTTGAGAATTCGCTTTGCTGCACCAAGATGATGTACAGATGGGTCGTGCATAAATCTTGAGACAACACTTACTCAAAATGTAATGTCTAGCCTTGTATGGCATAAATAATTCAAACCACTAACAATGCTCCGAAATTGCCCTGCAGTTTGCCATCCCAGTACCATGATCTACTACAAGTTTCTTATTCACATTCATGAGAGTAGGTGCATTGGTTTGCAGTTCAACATGTTAAACCTCTTTAGCAAATGTTGGATATTTCAAGAGTTGGTTTTTCCAACGGTTCTTATCCGGTTTGTTGGATAAATGTGCCATGTTAACTCCTATCATATCCTTTGTGGTGCCTCTTGGCGTGGTGCCTCTTGGCATGGTACCTTTTCCTATCCTTTGTAGTGCCTCTTGGCATGATGCCTTTTGGCATGTTATAAAATTCATGGATAAGATAACAAGATGGGAATAAGGTGTTCAAAAAAATACATTCCTATGAGTCACTTTCCTATGGTTCAAACTCGAGAAAACATGAACATATACACTTGTCTATCAGCATTTTATCCCGAAGACTATTTGTGGTACACAGCAAATAAGTCTTACGGAAAGTGATGTCGTTCACGACTCGTTGGTACATCCGGTACCATAAAGTTGATCCGAATCCCTTTCTCCAACAATCGTAAGACTTAATTTGGTGGCAACGATTCGTGAGATGACATCCAACTTTTCAGAAGTGGGTTAAGTTTGTAAGTGTTGAATTTAAAAAAGATCATAGTCTCCATCTCGGATGATCGAGTATTTATGGGTGGTAATGCAAAGGCCATGCCATATCTGAAGTTGTCCACATGGTGGAAGTTAAGATAAGTACTTTTCTTATAATTGATGGGTAGCAGTATTCATTTATATGCTTGCAGTTGCTCAACGGTATTCATTCTCTGATTTGTGTTTCTGTAAAATTTTGACAATGACATGCATTTAAGTTTGTAAGATATTATTGTGGAATATTATGAGAAATTTGAATCAAATATGTTTTGTAATGCATTTTGCAAAGTGGATAGCACATGCATGCATGCCGGTATATGCCACCTTCGCTTAGTCAAACTTCCACATGAATGTTGATCAATATTTTTTCATGCAATGTGTCTAAAGTTTTGATGCCCTTGTCGTTGTTAAGATTGATTATGTTTAGAATGTTGATCTCATGCATTCATATGGATGGTCTTAAAAGGCAAAATTAAAGTTGAAAGTTGGCAGTCAAAATTTGCAATGTCTTTTGGTTATATGTCTTATACACGGATTTGATCGTGTCCAAAATTGTGAGTATCAATTTGGTTGTTTGATCATGTATAAGTTATTGAGATAAATTATAAGGTGCAATAGACTTATGCTTGGGCGAATAATTTCAATTTGAATCACATTTTGTGATGGTATGATGAAATGTCATTTTGTCATACCGATTAGAAATTAAATATAAGTATCAAAGAGAGTATTTTGTTATGTAAGATTGATGCTTATCAGGAACTGTTTATTTAAGATGACAATGTGGGTATTTGTGGCCACTTATTATATGATGTTTCTAATTGATTTAAGGCATGTTATTTTATCCTCAGCTTGGGTTTAAAGTTTGCCTTTGTAAATTAAGTCACACAAAGTTATGGTCAGAACTTAAAAGTGTGATTTGGTATTTGTTGGTTATAAAGAAGTGTACATGGATATGTATGTGTTTTAGATACCATGATTATATGGTGTATGCCAAAGTTAATATGATAATTTAATCATATGTGAGTTTGTAAGATAATCTATAAGGTAGGCATAGATTATGGAGGAAAATCCTCAATTTAAAAGGTGCGGTGTGGATATGTGCATGATTATAAAATTATATGTGTGGAAATATAATTTTCATGAAAAGTCAAATTTTTGATTTGTAAGCGTAACCATGTAAAGAATCTAAATTTATTGGATTAAATTATGGTTATAGGTATGATATTTTTATCATATATAAGTTGGAAATTGAATGTAATTTCCATGAAAACCAAAATATTTGGTTTTGTAAGTATGCATAAGTTGGAAAGATAATTTTCATGAAGACCGAGGTAATTTTTTGGTTTTATGAGCATTATTTTTGTGGATTAAATTATAACCATATGAATAATCTATAAGAATTGGATAAAGGTTATAGTTATGAATAATAGCAACTTTGTAAATCTTGTGGGCCCAAATATTGAGATTTACAAAGGGACGTCGTATGAAATTTCAAATTTATATGGATCCATTTCAAAAGTCTACATGCTATATAGTGTGATTTTACCCATGGCTTATAACACGATGATTTAGTTGTATTAATGGTGGGGGTATAATTTTTTTAGAATTCAAAATATTCTACAATACTAACTAGTCTAGATAGATCTGATTATGATCATGTTGTATTCAAAGTCATGGAATGATATGTATATATATATTGACCTTGAATGTTGTATAAGCATTGACTAGTTTGGACTGACTTGAGCATGACTATCATATATTTAAGGTCATGGAATGATATGTTTTTATCTAGTGACCTTAGTAATAGGGATGGGTAAGTGCCCGTTATCTAATCACCAATAATAGGCACCCAACTCACACTTGGTAAGATGTCAAGTTTTGAGTTCAATGTGGTCGAGCTTGTCATATGGACGGTTGCAAGCACTATTATGTTTATCTTCCATCCCAAAGTTTAAGTGCTTGAAATTACCTGTATGTAAAGAAAAGGGTGAGCGAAAGCTCTTAATAGACTCTTCAACGGTAAAGTTGGTATGCCATGATATACGGGGGCATATGCTTGAAAGAGTATAAAGAGTCTACCTATGTGAGTATGAAGTGTGGCCGCTTCGAGAGCCAAATGGAGCATGGCTTGGTACACTCACTAAGGATATGGACACGTGGCCCTAAATTGTGTCAAAATTCTAAGTGTATTTTTAGGTTTATGTGTGAGATGTATCCAATTAGTCAAAAAGGATGTATAGTTCAAAGACTTGTCCACTATGACATTAAGACTAATTGAAATTATGTCCACTAAGTGAAAGTTCAAATCGCAAGATACTTTCATGATGCATACTTGTTTTCTCAAAAGTTTGTTTTCTCTCATTATTGGTACAGTAGGGGATTGATACGATTTTTCTTACTCTTGAAATGGTGGGGGATTGTTGGATATTTCAAGAGTTGGTTTTTCCAACGGTTCTTATCCGATTTGTTGGATAAATGTGTCATGTTAACTCCTATCCTATCCTTTGTGGTGCCTTTTGGCATGGTACCTTTTCCTATCCTTTGTGGTGCCTCTTGGCATGATGCCTTTTGGCATGTTATAAAAGTCATGGATAAGGAGAAGAGAAATATAACAATAGGATATGATAACAAGATGGGAATAAGGTGTGCAAAAAAATACATTCCTATGAGTCACTTTCCCATGGTTCAAACTCGAGAAAACATTAACATATACACTTGTCTATCAGCGTTTTATCCCGAAAACTATTTGTGGTACACAACAAATAAGTCTTACGGAAAGTGATGTCGTTCACGACTCGTTGGCATATCCGGTACCACAAAGTTGATCTGGATCCCTTTCCCCAACAATTAAGCTATCAATTTTCTTAGCCAAACAGCTTGACAGGTAGCCACTGTAACAACAACATATTCAGCTTCAGTGGATGACAAAGCAGCAGCATCTTGTTTCCTTCAACTCCATGAAATAGCACCAAAACCAAGAAAAAATATGTGGCCAAAGGTACTCTTCATGTCTTCTAAGCATCTTGTCCAATCACTATCAAAAAAACCCAATAATATGAAGTTTGATACTTTTGAGCATTGCATCCCAAAGTCAATAGTTCCAGTCACATATTTGAGAATTCGCTTTGCTACACCAAGATGATGTACAGATGGGTTGTGCATAAATCTTGAGACAACACTTACTCAAAATGTAATGTCTGGCCTTGTATGGCATAAATAATTCAAACCACTAACAATGCTCCGAAATTGCCCTGCAGTTTGCCATCTCAGTGCCATGATCTACTGCAAGTTTCTTATTCACATTCATGAGAATAGGTGCATTGGTTTGTAGTTCAACATGTTAAACCTCTTTAGCAAATCAGTATCATATTTCTTTGGTGAGATGAAAATTCCATCAGCACCTTGGTTCACCTCAACCCCAAGAAAATAATGCAATAGGCCTAAATTTGACATCTCAAACTTTTGGATTATGGAAGACTTAAATTCTTCAATAAGTGATTCACAAGACCCCATATAAATCATAACATCAACATAAAGACACATCATAAGGAAATCGAAGTTACCTTGCTTCTTAACATAGAAGGCGACTCATTTTAACTCCGCTCAAATGCGCTCTCTCAAAAATAGAAGTCAATCTTACTACAACGTGTTCATGGAGCTTGTTTTAGGCTATATAAGATCTTTCTCAATCTGTACACCTTGTCTTCTTCCCCACATACCAATTCTGAAACCTTAAGGTCAAGTAACATATACTTCATCTTCTAATTCTCCGTTTATAAAGGTTGAGTTGACATCAAATTGGTAAACGGGCCAACCAAGTTGTGCTGCTGATGCTAGAAACACTTTCACTGTTTCAAAACAAGCCACAAGGGAGAATGTTTTATCAAACGAGACCTTGGTTTTGAGCATACCCTTTGGGAACTAACAGAACCTTGTGCTTTGGAATTGTTCCATCAGCATTGTATTTGATGCAGTACACCCATTTTAAAGCCAATAACATTTTTTCCTTTCGATAAGTCTACTAAATCCCAAGGTTGATTTTTCCAAATAGCCAATAGCTCTTTTTCAGCTTCTTCAAAATAAAGAGGATCTAAAACAAGCAAAGCAAAGGCATAAGATGTATGAACATTGTTAGCATAGTTGACCTTCTTAGTGGAACTACCATGGTGGTAGGGTCCTCAACAGATGCTGAAGAGTCTTAGTTGGGTGAGTTTGTGGATGAACCTGAACTTGCAGGTGAACTTGTAGGTAAATATGTAGGTGAACTTGTGCTTGGTTCATGCTTTTCATTTGAAGGAACTTCTATAGGAATGCCTTGGTGGACTTGCTCTTTACCCCAATCCCCACTTACAACTTCATCAAACACCACAACCCTAGTTATTATCACTTCAACACTTATGGGATATACAACTTATAAGCTTTGGACTAAGTATTATACCTAACAAAGATGCATATTTTTAGATTTTTCTTCCAACTTACGATGTTATTGTGAGTTCAACAAAGCATAAGCTATACATCCAAAAAGTCGTAAGTGGCTTACCTTGGGCTTTCTACCGTTGGAGGCTTCATATGGAGTCTGGTTGTAGACAGCCTTTGAAATATTTAGCAGGTAGACTAGTGTGGTTACTACTTCTGCCCAGAACTATTTTGGAACACCCCTTGCATTCATCATACTTATGTCCATCTCAAAAACTGCCTGATCCTTTCGCTCGGGGTACACCATTTTCTTCTCGTGTGCAAGGTGTTGTGAGCTCCCTGCGGATGCCACATGCGTCACAACAAGTGTTAAATACATTTGAAGTAAATTCCTCACCCTATGTCTGTTTGAAGGACCTTAATCTGACAACCCCTTTATTTCTCTACAAAAGCTTTAAATTTCTAGAATTTTTCAAACACTTCTGATTTAAAGATCATACAACCATGATCATCGGTAAAGAGCAGAAAATATCGACTCCCCCATAAAGAATCCACTGACATGAAACCGCATAAATCAACATGGACCAATTCCAAACAACTAGTGGCTCTCTAAGCCTTGTCTACTGGAAATGATGGTATACATTATTTTCCATAGACACATCTTTTACAAAAAATGAGTACATTGATCTTAGGCATCCCAACAACCATGTTTTTCTTGCATAATGACTACAACCCTTTAATGAACAAATGACCACAACGCAAGTGCCATAAGTTTTGTATTGCACTGTTTGTGGCAACTAATGCATAATTTCCATTTTTCACAAACACATTAAGGGAAAACATGATGTTTTTGGTCATTTGAACAAAGAAAAGCTTTTTACCAGACATTTTACCATAGATACTACAAGAATCATCATCAAACAGAACAGAATATCTACTGTCATCAATTGTCCACCACTCAAAAGATTAAGGCAAAGAGCATGCTGCACACCATGAAGAAGCTTAACGTTACCATATAAAGTGTTGATAACAATGGTACCTTGACCTTCAGCTTTGATCGAATTGTAATTCGGGAGTTGAACTTCTCATTTCTATGATTCGTCAAGCTCCTAAAATAATGACCTTGTGCCAGACATGTGGTTAGAGCAACCATCATCAATAAACCAAACATCATTCAACACAACATCAGTCAAAGAGTAAGCCATGAATGAGTTACTCTCCTCTTGCGATGTCTCAGTGAAGTTGACACGTTTATGCTCATTCTTCTATTTAGTCCAACATTCAAATTCCTTGTGCCAGAATTTCTTGCAATAGTGGCGCTGGTTGGTGCTCCTACCACTAAACTGACCTCTTCCTCTCCCACAGCCTTGACCCCAACCATGATAGCATTTTCTGCCCTGATTTTTGCCTGCTAAATTTTCTAAATTGCCCTTACTAAACTCCCCTTTATTGAAATGCCTTCTTATCCACTTTCTCATAGGACCCATTGATCCTAGCTTCAGGGGCTAATTGTGAACCCATTAATGAAGCAAAAGTATATTAGACAGATCCTTCGATTCTTCTATTGCAGCACCAACATGATCGAAATCTTTTGTTAGACTTCTCAACACCTTACTAGTAATGGCTTCAGTGTTGACATTTTTACCATATGTCTTTATATGACTAACAATTCCAGATACTCGAGAGAGAAATTCTTGCGCAAGTTCTTTCTCTTTCATGGCCAAAATTTCAAATTCGCACCTAAGTGTCTATAGTCTAAAAGTAATCACCTTCTCTTCACCCAAAAATTCTTTTTTCAATGTCTCCCATGCTTCATGAGAAGTTGTTGCTACTGTAATTTAGAGGGAAATTTCATCATCCATGGCTAATTAGATGAGAAATAGAGCCTTTGCATCTCTCTTGTGAGTCTCCCGTAATTGTTGGTGAGGTTGAGCCAGTGGAGGGTTTATAATTCTTGAGACTTGAACATTGTCTTAATCTTCAAACTCCAAAGGTGGTATTTTCCTCACAATTTTGGTGTTTGTCTCATTATGTTTGCCTCACTGTGCATTCTATCTATCTCTCTTACTTTACTTTCTACTAGTTTAGCTATTTATACCCACTCTCCACCAAGTCCCATAATTCCTGAGACTTAAACATTGTCTTAATTTTCAGACTCCAAAGATGGTATTTTTCCCTTTTAAATATAGGTATCATGGGCTGAGATGAAGGGATTATGTCGTTGCTCATCATAGCTGCCTCACAATTTTGGTGTTCGTCTCGCTATGTTTGCCTCACTGTGCTTTCTATCTATCTCTCTTACCTTACTTTTTCCCGGTTTATAACTCACCTGGCTTACTTTGAGTTTTTTTTTTTTCAAGGGCTGCTCGTGGCTCTTGCTCACTCAAAGAATTGCTCTGATACCAAAATTTGTTAGGACTAATAATAGTAACGTTAAAGAAGTAAAGCAACTTAGACGTAAACTGGGGAAAAAATTCTATTGCACCCTCTTCATTAGATCGAACCCTAATTTATAGGAGTACACTAATACTAAATACCTAAAATAAAGCAAAATTGATCCCCAGTATTTTTCATCCACTAACCAAAAATATTGCTCAGCTAGAAACAAACTTTAATAGAAAACTCATTGACTAAGTAAACAAAACATTAACCAAATACTATTAACCAGTCCTAAAAACAAAGAAATATTGATCCACTACTTTGAAGCATTCATTCAACAACATGAAGACTTTAAATCCTAACAACACATACCAATTTGCTAGACCAACATCAATGCTTCCCTTTCATTCCTCTTTTCAAATGCCACCAATCAGGACCGCTTCTATAACATTACTGTTTGTGCTGGAGCCAACAATGTCTATGGAACCTTTTTCTACCTTATTGATGCAATAATGGCTACCTACCTAGAGTGTATCTCCTTGGCAATTCATGCACGTTGCATTTTTTACCCTACAAAGAAAGCGTCAATAGTATGGTATAATTAATGTAAGATCTTGTCCTCTACTATGTCTTTCTTTGGTACCATGGGAGTAATACCTATGACATCATTGTGGAACAGGCAAGGTTCCATTAACATATAGAATATTACAAACCAAATGGCTTTTAAGCAATTTTTGTCTAACAATAGAACTGCCTCAATAGAAGTAGCTAGAGAGGTCAATCAAGCAAAAAGCTTGCAGGAAAAGAAGCCAAACTTGTTGTTGGTTTGACAAACATGAACACACCCATAATGTCACTATTCATGGTTGTAGAAGTTGTCTCCAAATGTCCATTGGCAATATGTCAGAGCTCTATAATGGCAAGGCAGCTTGTACTTTGACATGTCCTAGTTGTAATATGAGGTATGAGATATATCCTTTTTGTGGAGATGCTGTGGCACCTTCTTCGGACCATCTCCACTTCCTAGTTTCAATTCTATCCAGTTTAATAGACACCAACAAATGTGAGGTAAATCTATTTCAAATCAGGCCCGTGTAAGTAATTGCCCCGTAACTCTTTTGTTTTTAATAAAGGAAATCCTACCTAACACAAGGAGGAAACACGGATTACTTGTTATAGGAACCACTGTGATAGTAGTTGTAGCAACAATACTTCTTCTTGGCATATGGATTATTCGATATAGGACAAATTCTAAGAAAGTGTAACAACCCGACCCTAACCCATATTTATTTATTTAAATCATATTTATTTATTTAATTAATCATATTTATTCATTTAATTAATCATGTTTATTGATTTAATCACTTATGATTATTGGTTTAACCAAATCATGTTCATTAATTCAATTACACTCAATTTATATATTTATCGAATCACCTTATGTCATCTAAATTTTTCACTTTCATTTATCGTATTTAAGCATCCTGGTTTGGGGATATGTCATTTGGGTCCCACTTTCTAATCCAAGTTTCATTGATTGAAAATTCAAGCTTCGTTGATTGATTAAATTTCAGGTGAATCGATAGTAGGCTTCGATAATTATGATTGAGCGTCAAATTATTTTCCATAACGTCAAAAAAATTTTAAGTTATAGCTACGCAAAAATTTGGGCCCGAATTCATTTATTTTGGCCCAATTCATTGGACCCAAATCATGGCCCAATTCCATTGGGCTCAAATTTTGGCCCGAAAATTTTGGTGCAATTAAATTAAGTTAATTACTATCATTTGTACCTTATTGTAATTAGCAAAAAGCCCCTTTTTCAAGCTTAAATATTAGCCAAGTATCAAAGATAAACATCCAAGTTATTTACCACCAAGAAAAGTCCAGCCTTCATCTTCTAACTATCTCCTCCAACATTAAACACCACGCCCATCTTCTAGCATCCAATTTCAAAGTGAGTAAAAAGTCTAACTCTGTCTTGATGTGTTTTTAGTTTTCATGATTGTTTTAGTTGTGTTTTATGTTCTTAAGATCAAAATAGATGTTATCATGTAAATTTTATTGATTTTGGGGACATTGATCGCGGTGGGATTGAGCTTGAAGCACGTTAAGGTTAGGGTTTTGTCATGATCAAGTTAGCTTAAGTCAAGTAATGGATTTTTATTGTTTTGTATATGATTTTGCAATCTTTAGTCTTATTGATGATTATGATGATATTTTGGTGATTTGGAATGATTTCAAGTGAGGATTTATGTGAAAAAAGAAAGAGGAGAAAGCAAAAACAGTGAAGGCTGAAAATGGTAGAAAATATGGGTGATTTTGATATTAAACTGGTAATGATTGGCCTATTGAAAAATTATGATTCTTGACGAGTAGATATGTCATTGTGTTAGCTTTCAAATGCCTTTAGAATCGCCTTAATCCGAGTTCAGCGGACAAACCTATGGTTGTTTTACGAGAACTGCACAGGGTAGACCAAAATTGACCCATGTGTATTCTAGCCCCATTTTGGGAACACTATTGTCAGAATCATATTTTGTGTTGCAAATGAAAGTTTTTTGGGACTTATTAATCTTTCCATATTGGGTTTTACGTCTCCATTTGAGATCAAGGGTGAAAGCTATGAATTTTTGAAGCGAACTGACCTGCTTTGGTGCAACTTGGTTGTTATTGCAATTTCTGTGCAACGTATACTTGGAGGAAAGTTCTGAAAATTTTATTATAATATTTCCATATTATTTTTGAATTTTCTATAAGATTTCATGAATTTTGGTTGAGTATTTGGAGTTTGGTGATTTTTGGAAGTATTTTGAGTAATTGTGTAAAGGACAATAATAAAGATTGGGTGAGATTGATCATGCACTCATTTTGTGTATTTTGGGCCAAGTAAGGTCATTTAAGGAGAAAATAAATATTCATGAATTTTATTGGGATTTTCACCTCGATTTATGAGAGAAAAGAAGAGAAACATGCATTTTGGGAGCTTCATTATGAGTTTTGAATCCCTTATGGATATTACAAAGAAAGTACCAAGTTTGGGGAGTTTAATAGCTTTCATTGGGATCAATAATCTATTTGGGATGAAAAACTATATTTAATAGACTTGTAAATGAAATATGAAAAGTGGGGAGAATTTTTGACTCAGAAACCATATTTATCAGACTAAGTTATTACAGTTTATGCTATTTTGAACCAAGATATATCTCTCTTGATCTCAAACCTCTATTACGTACTCAATTCAGATTGTATCAGATGTATTTATCAAGCTCATCTAGTACCCGCTATTATCTTTTACTAAACTATACATCAGTGAGTCTTAAATCCGTATTAGCAACCTACTTCAAAAAAGGCAAAAATCACTCTCCCATTTGTCACCATCAAGGCATTTTCTTTTCTAATCTCATTTATCTCATTGTGGTCTATTTTGCTTTCATTTACTTTATATCAAATTTAATAACTTTCATTAATTCTGTTTTGATGTTATATTGAAATACCCAAGTTATGTATACCATTTAATTACTCAATCTCTATTGCACATACTTTTACTTACTCAATTATGTGAGTAAGTATCATTTACTGACTATACATACCTACAATGAAATTTATGAAACAGGGTCGAGATCTAGTTATCGTTTGCCCTTATGCATAAGTGTTATCAAGTCAGAATATATTTATCAAGTCAGATGACATTTACGAAACAGATGACATTTATCAAGTCAGATAACAATTTTAAAGACTCAGGGTACGTCCATTGCCCGTATCCTCATAAAGCAAAACATGTTTACCAAGTTACAACTCTTAATCGGATTTGCCATTTAACTTGTGACCCGTCAGTTATCATCTATAGGGCGTCAGCTCATCATTTACCCACGCGGTTTCAGGCCAAGTCTTGATCGGATTGGCAGGTGTACACATGTGTATAGATCATAACATTGCAAGGGGTTCACATCCAGATAATAATGAGCAATTCAGTTTTATATTACTTTCATTTTCATTTTTATTGCGAACTAAATGAATTGTAAAGGCGGGTGACTATTAATAGTGTTTCTACGCTCAGTTTACAATACAGGAATGCTTGTACTGAGTTTCAGCTCACATTTTCGAATGGTTTTCATGTTTTCTATTTTAGGTGATGAAGTATCACATGTTTCTCCATTTAGCAAGCCATTTTGGAAGTCATCACATGATCACAGTGGATTCAGCATAGCATGAATGTTGGATCAACCTCAGGGTTAAGTTGGGTCTATATTCAATGTACTTATGTAGTGTGGACTACGAGTTAGCACATGGTCTGATTAAGTCGATTGTCTTAAAGTTGAACTATTACAGACTTTGGTCTTAGAGTGTTTCAGTTTAATAGATATTGTGATTATGAACATGAGTTGCAAGATTAAATGATTTCAGTAAGCATTGTCCTTATCAGGATGGCAGTAGTGCCTTCTATCACTAAGTCTTTCGCTGTAGTTTTCTGTAAATCATATCATTAGCATTTTGAGGGTGTTATAGATTTGATATCAGAGCTAAGGTTTTAAGGGTCATTGTGAGCTATCAAGTGTTTATGAGTTAGCTATCAAGGTGTATATGAGTTATATTGGACCAGTTAAATGAGTTGCTGACTATAACTTCATATGTATGGGCATATAAGGAGGAACCATTTTTATTTGGGTGATTCAATCATTTGACCCCGAGACTCGAGCATTAGTAAGAGGAGTGAGGGACTCACAGATTGGGTGACCTGATAGTGATACATGCTGTTGTTTACTTAGGAGTGTAATGTATGCTTCAATTCTATCATTTGTTTAAGTTTTACAATTATGCACTTTGGGCGTGTGGCCTGTTGAGTTATTGAACTCCGGTGGGTGGTCATTGAGTAATTGAAGTGTGACTTTCCATGTTAAGCACCTATTATAAGGCTTTAAGTGTAGGATTTAACCAGTTTTTAGGCGGAACTCTGTCCGTTTCGCTCCAAAATTTGAGTGTTACATTGAGGTGTATTAACATATATGATATTGAGTACATTGACGTTTAAAACCTATTACGGGAATGCCATTTGTAACTTGGTATATCTTTGGGTTGATTCAGTATGAGATGGAATTACTATAGGGAATCCTGCGACAGTAGTTCAGTAGCTTGCAGTGTGCTATTTGGCACTATATGGGTGGTATGAGTAATATTTGGTTGCCATGCATAGAAAGAGGCTGCTTTTTCACTAAGACCTTACACCAGCAATGCTCCTATTACTTCTAGTCATTGACTTACTTCGACCCTAGTCACCTTCAGGGGCATTATTCATTTGCTATTGACACTCACTCGGTCTATAACATCTCTTTATCTAGGCCATTTGTTTAAATGGCTTCAATTGTCATCTAAACCACGCCAATGATAGCTTATCGTTTGCAAGAATGCTCTTTTATAGTAGTTCCTGTAATTGTCTGCTTGGTTCATCTTTCCAATTTGATTTTATCCAATATTGTTTAATCTCCCTATACCCGATATTTCATTTGTTCATAATGATACGCTCATATAACTTGCTCTGGATTCGTAATATAATTATTCTCCTTGCTTTTAAATTCAATTCTCACACTTATATTTTACGTTCTCATCAATAAACTTCGGCATTCTCCATTCCATCTTATTACTGCGCTCAAATTGACTTTATCTGAGCCGAGGCACGTTCCCAATGTAACTTGTCCAATCTATTTATATATCTATTGCATTTTACTTATCCAATCTATCTATCTAATTATCGCACATTGCTTTTCCCATCTATCTAGTGCACTTAACCTGACAATTGAGGCTAGAAAGTTACCATCTTGCCATGTTACAGTGAGACAAGGTCGACAAAAGAATTATGTTGACAAAAGTAGGAGACAATCACAGTTTCCAATGAGGGAAAAAGTACTTTGGGCAAATCATACCTCCTCAAAAGCCACTTAGGGAAACCCAGAAAGAGATGAAAGCCAAATATCCCAATTTATTTGTGATATCAATGCTTATTTTCACAAACTCATAAGCTTCGAGCACAAAACTCTTTAAGGGATACAGGCTGTAATAATCCGATCCTAACCCATATTTATTTATTTAAATCATATTTATTTATTTAATTAATTATACTTATTCATTTAATTAATCATATTTATTGATTTAATCACTCACGGTTATTGGTTTAACCAAATCATGCATGTTCATTAATTCAATTACACTCAATTTATGTATTTACTAAATTACCTTATGTCATCTAAATTTTCCGCTTTCATTTATCGTATTTAAGCATCCTGGTTGGGGGATATTTTATTTGGGTCCCACTTTGCAATTCAGGTTTCATTGATTGGAAATTCAAGCTTCGCAGATTAATTAAATTTCAGGTGAATCGATAGTAGGCCTCGATAATTATGATTGACCGTTAAATTATTTTCCATAACATCACAAAATTTTTAATTTTTAGCTACGCAAAAACTTGGCCCCGAATTCATTTATTTTGGCCTAATTCATTGGGTTCGAGCCTAATTTTGGTCCGAAAATTTTAGTACAATTAAATTAAGTTAATTACTATCATTTGTGCCTAATTTTAATTAGCAAAAAGCCCCTTTTTCAAGCTTAAATCTTAGACAAGTATCAAATATAAACGTCCAAGTCATTTATCACCAAGAAAAGTCTAGCCTCATCTTCTTCCTATCTCCTCCAACATCAAACACACGTCCATCCTCTAGCATCCAAGCTCAAAGTGAGTAAAAATTCAAGCTCAATGTGAGTAAAAAGTCTAACTCTATCTTGATGTGTTTTTGGTTTTTATGATTGTTTTAGTTATGTTTTATGTTCTTGAGATCAAAACATATGTTATCATGCAAATTTTATTGATTTTGGGGACATTGATCATGGTGGGGTTGAGCTTGAAACATGTTAACGTTAGGGTTTTGTCACGATCAAGTTAGCTTAAGTCAAGTGATGGATTTGTATTGTTTTGGATATGATTTTGTAATCTTTAGTATTATTTATGATTATGATGATATTTTTGGTAATTTGGAATGATTTCAAGTGAGGATTTATGTGAAAAAAAGACGAGAAAGCAAAACCAGTGAGGGCTGAAAATAACCGAAAATAGGGGTGACTTTGTGATTAAACTGGTAATGATTGGTCCATTGAAAAATTATGATTTTTGTGGTAGATATTTCAATGTGTTAGCTTTCAAATGCCTTTTAAATCGCCTTAATCCGAGTTCTGTGGACAAAGTTATGGTCGTTTTACAATAATTGCACAGGTTATGGAAAAACTGATATATTTGTGTTCTAACCCCATTTTGGAAACCCTATTGTGAGAATCATGTTTTGTATTGTAAATGAAAGTTTTTTGCGACTTCTTAAGCTTTCCATATTGGGGTTTTACGTCTCCATTTGAGGTCAGGGATGAAAGTTATGAATTTTTGAAGTGAACTGACCTGCTTTGGTGCAAATTGGACTGTTATTACAATTTTTGTGCAGCATATACTTGGAGGAAAATTTTAAAAAATTCACTGTAGATTGTCCATGTTATTTTCGAATTTCCTATAAGATTTCATGAATTTTGGTTGAGTATTTGGAGTTTGGAGATTTTGGGAAGCATTTTGAGTAATTTTGTAAAGAGGAAGAATAAAGATTGAGTGAGATTGATCATGCACTCATTTTGTGTATTTTGGGCCAAGTAAGGTCATTTAAGGGGGAAATAAATATTCATGAATTTTATTGGAGTTTTCAGCTCGATTTATGAGAGAAAAGAAGAGAAACATGCATTTTGGGAGCTTTATTATGAGTTTTGAATCACTTGTAGATATCACAAAGAAAGTACCAAGTTTTGGGAGTTTAATAGTTTTCATTGGGATCAATAATCTGTTTGGGATGAAAAATTGTATTTAATGGACTTGTGAATGCAATATGGGAAGTCAGGAGAATTTTTTAGTCAAAAATCATATTTATCAGACCAAGTTATTGCAGTTTATGCTATTTTGAACCAAGATATATCTCTCTTGGCCTCAACCTTCTATTACTTACTCAATTCAGATTGTATCAAATGTATTTATCATACCAATCTAGTTTATTCGCTGTTATCTTGAACCAAGATGTACATCAGCAAGTCTTAAACCCGTATCAACAACCTATTTCAAAAAAGGCCAAAACCACTCCCCTATTTGTCACCATCAAGGCATTTTCCTTTCTAATCTCATTTATCTCATTGTGGTCTATTTTGCTTTCATTTACTTCATATTGGATTTAATAACTTTCATTAATTCTGTTTTGAAGAATAACTTTCATTAATTTTGTTTTGAAGTTATATTAAAATACCCAAGTCATGTATACCATTTAATTACTCAATTTTCATTACACATATCTTTACTTACTCAATTATGTGAGTAAGGATCATTTACTAACTACACATACCTACAATGACATTTATGAAACAGAGTCGAGGCCTAGTTATCGTTTCCCGTTATGCATAAGTGTTATTAAATCAGAACATATTTATCAAGTTAGATGACATTTATGAAATAGATAACATTTATCAAATCATATGTCAATTTTAAAGACTCAAGGTACGTTCATTGCCTGTATCCTCATAAAGCAAACATGTTTACCAAGTTACAACTCTTAATGGGTTTATCAATGAATCAGTTTATACAGTGATTTGTCATTTAACTTGTGACCCTGTCAGTTCTCATTTATAGGGCGTCAGCCCATCATTTACCTACGCAATTTCAGGCCAAGTCTTGATTGGATTAGCAGGTGTACATCTATGTATAGATCATAGCATTGCAAGGAGTTCACATCTAGATAATAATGAGCAATTCAATTTTATATTACTTTCATTTTCATTGTTATTGCGAACAAAATGAATTGCAAAGGCGGGTATCTATCAACAGTGTTTCTACGCTCATTTTATAATACAGGAATGCAAGTACTGAGTTTTAGCTCACATTTTTGAATGATTTTCATGTTTTCTATTTTAGGTGGTGAAGTATCAAATGTTTCTCCATTTAGCAAGCCTTTTTGGAAGTCATCAAATGTTCATAATGGACTCAGCATAGCATGAATGTTGGATCAACCTCAGGGTCAAGTTGGGTCTATATTCAATATACTTGTGTAGTGTGAAATGCGAGTTAGCACATGCTATGATTAAGTCGATTGTATTGAAGTTAAACTATTACGAGTGTTGGTCTTGGAGCGTTTCAGTTTAATAGATATTGTGATTGTAAACATGAGTTGCAAGATTAAATAGTTTTAGTGAGCCTTGTCCTCATCAGGATGGTTGTAGCACCTTCTATCATTAATTCTTTCACTGTAGTTTTTTGTAAATCATGTCATTCGCATTTTGGGGGCGTTACAGAAAGCACGAAAAGATTAGGCTTAAGGGTAAATACAGGAAGACGTAGCTGCCTTTTTTCCCCCTTTTTTAAATAAAGAAGGAGGGAGGAGGGTGTTTTTGGGGAGGGCGGAGTCCACTAATTGACCAAGTAGATAATCTCAAAACTGGTATGTACTGGTAGGTCTTGTAGAAGTTTACTTATTTTTCTGCTAGCTTCCATTAATTGATGAATCGGATCATTGCCCCTTTCTCTGCCAATGTTGTTGAAGTGCTTGTTTGTGAAAATATAACTTTTGCTTCTAAAAAGATCTGAAAATTATGGAAAAAAACGTAACTGGATTACTAGCTTTGTGCATATATTTTTCATTAGGTTATTCTGCAAAAAGAGCTCACTAATGGAAAATGTTCTGGTGTGAGCTCTTATGGTAGAAGCAGATGAAATAGAGTCAGCGAAATGCCTAAAGTACAACTTTACACTGGGGCAACCAATAATATTTCACCTGATAGAAGGTTGGGGGAGGGTGGATTTGGGGAAGCTCACAAGTTGCAATCAACTTTTTAAGTGAGAATGCAGACCCTTTTGTTCCATTATACATCTATCTTATTGAACTAAGTAAGATGTTCTATAGGGGATCCTTGAAGATGGTCAAGACGTAGCCGTAAAGAGGCTGTCAAGGAACTTGAAACAAGGTGTAATTGAATTTAAAGGTGACGTTCTTCTAGTTGGGAAACTCTAGCAAAGGGACTTAGTAAAACTGTTGGGTTTCTGCCTGGCATGCAAAGAAAAGATACTTATCTATGAGTTTTTGCCTAATCTAAGTCTTTGATAGATTTCCATATGGTAACCAGAACAAATGCTCAATGCTAAATAATTAGTCTTTTTACAGAAAATAGTTGCATGATGTAACTAAATTGTGCACAAATCCAATACAACGTGCATATCTAGATTGGCAAGATTGAATGTCATTAGTGAAATTACAAAAGGGCTTCTCTATCTTCATGAACATTATCAACTAAAGATTGTCCATCAGGATCTTAAATCTAGCAATGTACTTCCTAATGACCGTATGAACCCCAAGATAGTAGATTTTGGCATGGCAAGGCTTTTTGGAGCAGATCAAACTAAAGGTAACTAATAGAGTCGTTGGAACTATGCGAGCATGTAGTTCCCACTTGCTTCTGATACATTGCTGAGTGCTTCTCTCACATATATAACAACCTTGGCTCCCCCACCCTGTGACATGGTCCACACCATTATGTTGTATTTGTCGTCTATCAAAATTCCATAGGAGAAGGATCGAGGAACCTTGGTGAGGGTAACTAGCTAGAGGGCAAAGTTATAGAATGTGTCCAAGGGAGAGCTTTCATGAGATCCATTGGGCCCTTCACTAGAGCTGTCTATGGAGGATCACTACCAAGGTTCACCTACGAAAAGGCAGCCATGAGAGACCAACATCACCAGTTCGCAACAAGAGTATAGAGGATCAGGATTTATTTATCAATATACACAATCTATTGAAACACTCACTCATATAGATGAGTTTGTTGTGCTCTAGCTCACATTAGTAGTTAGGGAATCATGTCAAATGACTATCCTCTTTGGCTGGTGGAGTTGTGCAAATTTTTAACCCTATGCATGCACTAAGTTTTGTATTGAATGAGACACGTCTGGCTGATTAGAATAATCTCAACCATTCTAAGATTATTTTGACACCAATTTGCTAACCTATTTTGTTAT
The DNA here is from genome assembly GCA_017589665.1 of Selenicereus undatus. Classification (NCBI taxonomy): domain Eukaryota; kingdom Viridiplantae; phylum Streptophyta; class Magnoliopsida; order Caryophyllales; family Cactaceae; genus Selenicereus; species Selenicereus undatus. The sequence goes on along the minus strand of JACYFF010003369.1, from coordinate 6,127,169 downwards.
CACATATTCATCTACTAATGATTGCTAAACTATCACACCCTACAGGGGATATGTGGCTTTAGAATATCTAATTAATGGGCACTTCTCAGCAAAATCATATGTGTATAGCTTTGGAGTCATAGTCCCAGAGGTGGTTAGAAATGAAAAGAATCGGCACCTTGTTGGAGAAGAAAGCAAAGCATCACTTCTATATCGGGTAGTTTAGGTTTTTGAAATTGAACTAGTTTGATTTTAAACCATGATAGATGGAGAACCCGTTAACTAATGGGAAATGTGGTAGGCATGAAGGCTATGGAATGAGGAACATCCCTGAAGCTAGTTGATTCAACTCTCCATGATAGTTTTCCCGCCGAAGAAGTGGCAAAGTGTACCCATTGGTCTGTTATGCATCCAACATGAGGCAACTAAAAAAATACTGCAAATAACGTCAATTGTATCTTCAGTTGATGGGAAGTAGATCAATCTACCTTTTTTTCAACAACATTGCCTCCTTTCTTGACTGATTTTGTGCATGACCAAACTGAAGAGGGCAATTCTGATCAGTGTGTAATAACATTTGTAGTAACAGCCTACATTACATAACTTCTTTCTCAATAATGTTGATTCATACTTCACATACGATAGCGTACTTATGCCTAATGTAATATTCTCTAAAATTCTTTTTTTCCCAACCCTTTTGGCAGCATGGATAACAGTAGTTTCCAAATGTACTAATATGCAAGGCAATGTAAGAATTGTGTACCACGATCTCTTCATAAGCAGGCATTAATCAAACCATCAGTCTCAAGGAGCTGTGGGAGGACAACAGTGTCATTGTTAGTAGGCTTGTGCGGATTGATATAATTACTAGCAGGAATTTCATTTAACTTCTCGATAAGCTAGTTCAAATCTAGGTACTACTATCAATTTTCGATGATTTCATCAACTAAGTTAGCATTATCGTATCTGGCTTAGCTATAAAGAGCTTAAAAAAAGAAAAAAAAACCTGAAAAGCTAGTTTGTTTTGGGGCTTGTGTCTTATGGTTAGCCTATGTCACGGGTGATAATTCACACAGACTCTAACCTGTGTAGCGCTAGCAAACTCACTTAGAACCCTTCTTAGTTTGCTTTTAAGCATTGGTGGTTGCTTGACTTAGGCTTTATGGAACGCTATGTAAGCGCACGCGCGTGCACACACACACACACACACACACACACACACACACACAAAAGAGAGCTTAAAGAGAGAGTGGACATAAGGAAGCTTGCGAGAATGCTTTGTATTGCACTTGAAAATGCTTTCAATGACTTGGGTTACCAATGAGCCCCCCTTGGGAATATATATACACATCCACCTCCTCAATGGACGGTGAAGATACATTTGATCCAACAACTATTATTATGCATCAAGAATATTCTATACAAATATTCTAGATACTACATAAGTGTAAAACTATGTAGAATATTATAGAGAGTATTCTAGAATATTCTAATACAATCTAGAAGGTTCTAGAATACTCCACACGGTTCTAAATACTCTAAAAAGCTCTAGAACAGTCTAAAAGTATCTAGAGTCCCTCAGAAGGTCCTAAAATATGCTAGAACATCAAATATTTTAGAATATTCTAGCGTATTTTGGAAGGTTCCAAGCATTCTGGAGGATCCTGGAATGTTCTAGAACTCCCTGGAAACTCGACCCGTAAGATTCTTACCCACCCACTCGGACAACGTCCTCGTTGCCTTTGGTTCTTCGTATGCTCGATTCTTAAGTTGAATTACTCCCAGCAAGTGTCCTTTTCACTTGGATGGGTTGAAGTGTTGCATTTAACTGCTCGACATATCGATCCTTCGCGTGTTTGCATCTCATCCACATTCTGGCCCGTTTCCTCCTTTATGCCAACTTCCTAGGCGGTGTCAAGGGTATGACACCCTTAGGCCGCTCATCCCTTGTGAGGGTTGCTAAGTAACCTACCTCCCTACTCTCCATGAATCGAAGGCACGTAGCACCATTTCCATCTCAGCTTCCCATCTCATGGATATTGCATCTGCTTACCGATTGTCCATGATAAACAAGGTGCTAGCATGGGGAATTATGACAACTTTCGCCATATCAAGAGAGTCCATTCCTAGATAGAACTTTCGATCATTAAGAGCTGCCACGGTTATGTCAACCTTACCTCTCCATGACCTAACTCTGATGTTAGCATCTCAAGCAACACCATAAATGAGAAGGCTCTTTGCATTAACTCCTTTCTCGTAGCCCTTCTTTTTTTTGTGAGGTAGGCTAATCTCATTAGCAAACTCCTTTGCCATATATATAAACGATGTTCGCTTCAATGTCCATTGTAGCTTGGAGTTTCTTACCTCGAACTTCGGCCTCTACATATGTACAACCACTAGGTTGCTCCCCTTCCTTAGTTTTGATGGCACTTAGGAGTGATATTAAGGCAATCTTTTCTCCTCTTCTTTCCTCTCTTCCTCCATCATAAAAGCGGCAAGTTTCCTACGCTTCATGCACTCCAAAACCTGATGAGGCCCACTGCAAAGGAAGCATGAGATCTTCTTTGGCGTCTTATCTTTTTTGTCCTTCCTTTTGTCCTTGTAGATCGTTGACTTGTCCCGTCTAGGAGACTTGTCCCGGTCTCCATCACTGTCACTATCGTCTTGGGTCTTCTTTCCTTGTACATTTGAGGACTTGCTCTTGAACTCAATAAGTAACTAGGCGATGGTAATCCTTGATGCCTATTGCCCCGAAATAGGATTGAAGTCACCAAAGGAAGTTGTCGTTCTCCTTTGCACTCCTACCCTCGAGGAAGAAAGTAGGCCTTGGAGCATTTCTCCTTGGAGCGGTGGATACTTGGATGACTCCACCGTTGGCCACTGCGGCCTTGCACACCTTGAGTTGAGCTTCCAAAGCCTCGATCCTTGCCTTGTACACCTCAACCTCAACCTTGCAAACCTTGACCTCAGCCTTGCAAGCTTGGAGTTCACCATCCTTGGTAGCCTCCGATGCTTGAAGCGTTTTAATCTCCTTGTTAAACTCAGCCACAATAGAGCTCGTTGTCGCTTGCATCTCCACCCGAAACTCTTTCATGCCCCCTCGGACTTGAACTCCTCGATGCTCTTATCCATGTCCTCGACCCTACTCGTTAGGGTCAACATGGATAAGTTGATCTCTACTAGCCTTTTTTCGACAAGGGCTACCACATTCTTGTTCTTCTCTTTGCCCTTCTTGCCCCTTGTTGAGCGTTGCCATCATCAGTCACACTTGAAGCCATTAGGATCTCCGAAACTAGGCTCTGCTACCAACTATCAAAGGTTGATACAACAACAACAACAACACCTCCCAGTGTGGGTCCCGCTTACGCGGGGCAACTATCAAAGGTTGATAATTTACACAAACTCTAAACCCCATGAGGTGCTAGTAAACTCACTTGGAACCCATCTTAATTTGCTAGTAAGCATTGATGATTGCTTGACTTAGGCTTTGTGGAAAGTTAAGTAAGCATACACACACACACTCAAAGAGAACTTATAGAGATAGTGAACATAGGGAAGTTTGGGAGAATGTCTTGTATTACACATGGAAATGCTTTCAATAGCTTAGTTTACAAATGAACCCCCTTGGGGTTATATATACATATCCACATCATCAATGGATGGTGAAAATCTATTTGATCCCATAATATATATATATATATATATATATATATATATATATCATAGATATAAATTTATAACTATGTGAAATATTCTAGAATATTCTACTACAATCTAGAATGTTCTAGAATACTCCATAAGGTTTTAGATACTCTAGAGAGTTCTAGAATGGTTATAGAAGTATCTAGAGTACTCTAGAAGGTTTTAGAACATTCTAGCATATTTCATACAGTTTCAAAGCATTCTAGAGGATCCTAGAATGATCTAGAATTCTCCAAAAACTCGGCCCGTGACACCTAGTTTGGCTATAAAGAGTTACCCATGTCTAGGTTAGGATAGTTCAGCATTACTTAAAAGAATTATCCTTTCAAAACTTTGTGTTATTATACAGTTTGCACATGCAACCTAAAGGTATCATAGCTCTTAATATATTGCCAAAGGAAAAGCTTTGAAAGTACAAAAGTCATCTCTCTCTCTCTCTCTCTCTCTCTCTCTCTCTCTCTCTCTCTCTATTAGAGCATAAAATCTATTTTAAAACATTCAACGAGTAGTTCAAGTTTTTGCTTGACATGATTTTTGAATTATGGACATATTCATAAGTCCCCAGCCATCTCCTTAAACTTTTGGCTGAAGACCTACAAATAAGTTTAATTTTATACTCAACGATCTTTGTGTGTATTGCACAAGTACACAATATTCATATCACTTTGAAGGAGGCCAGCAATTTGCAAGTCCATGAGAAAGTAGCGTTATCTTAGCGCGTTTCCCATGGAAAGCCCATGCATATTACATTGGTTGAATCTTTGACAAGGACAATAACATTACCCAAAATACTTTTCAAGTCAGCGGATGGATTACATTATTCTTTGAGATTGAAAATCCAGCTGTGCTACCTAAGGGGCTGATTGTTCTAAGAAACAAAGCATACTATTGCAATTTTGAATCATTCAGAAAAGAAAAAAAAAATTCAATCTCTCCTAAGGAATTGACATTAAAGTTTTTTCTATGTCTGTTCAAATTTCTTGTTCTCTCTATTGGGATTGCTGTGGTTTGACAAGGTTGTGAAGAATATGTAAGTGGGTATCGTCCACATTGATAAAATTAAAGGGTTTGAGTATGTATATAAACTTATGAATTACTCCACCCATTGCTAATTGGTTTTGAGATGCAACCTCATTTGAACTTCTATACATGAGTCTTTGTTGAAAGTCCAATTGATATATAAAAAAATTTAACATGGTACCAGAGCAAGGTTGTGCTCAATCTCAGTTTACCACCGTCCCCCCAAAGGGGTCATGCCATGTGTTGGGTCTTGTTAATAACCCACACGTGAGGGGGCGTGTGAAGAATATGTAAGTGGGCATCGTCTCACATTGATAAAATTAAAGGGTTTGAATATGTGTATAAACTTATGAGTTATTCCACCCACTGCCAATTGGTTTTGAGATGGAACCTCATTTGAGCTTCTATACATGAGTCTTTGTTGAAAGTCCAATTGATATATAAAAAAATTTAACAAAGGTCTTTGTGAAACAGTATAAGCAATATGTCAGCAGTCGAGCAATTAGCATGCACCATGCATGTATGGTATCTTAGAAACATTCATCTAAAAATCTCTTTTACATGAGCCAATTATACGCAAGACCAACCATTACTATACAGAGGGAAAAATTAATATTATGTACGTCTAAGAATCCTCTCAACCAAAAATTTAAACTAATGATAGGTTAAGTATTTAGGAATAGCTAAGTTTTATCCAACACGTAACAAGGTCTCTCAAACATTGTCCAAATTGTGCACCTTTACCGTGTCCTTGGACCAAGATGCCAACAAAGACTATTGTTCCCCAAGACTAATCATCCCCATGTTGCAGTCCATATATACTGATCAATTTTCCCATCCTTAGAATTTTAGAAATGGCGTCTCCAATCTTGAATATGCTTAATCCTCTATTCTTGACCATGCCGAAGATATAATTTTTTTTCCCCTCCTTTTTTGGTAGAATTCTCTGATATGCTCAATCAAACACCAGTTGGGTGGGGTCACCCATGCATGTATGTAGGCAAAACATAGGAATGACGTACAAATGTCATTAAATGATCCATGAAGATATTTGTATGCAGTTGATAATTGCTTCAAAATTAGAACCTTGTGATTAAAATCATAGTCTAGCCAGATTAGGATCGCATTATCCCTGTAGGCCGCGCATGATTAAATGATCCAACTCATTTCAGGACCGTCCTTCACTCCAATTATACGAGCTGGGATCAATTGAAATCCTTAGAACTGAACCATGTTAGAATTTTTTAGAATCATTAAGGCCTGTTCTTTTTGTTGGTTAATTGGAGTTTGTAAAAGGGTGAAGTTGGTTGAGGTGGGTTAAAATAGATTGAAGTTGGTATTTTTTATTGAAGTGGGTTGAAATAACTACGATGAAAAAGATTGAAGTTGGTTGAAGGAAGTTGAAGTTGGTATATTTTTTGAAGTTGGTTAAAATAGTGAGAATAAAATTTTGAAGAAGGTGGGTTGAAGTTGGTTGAAGTAGATTGAAGTTGGTTGAAGTTGATAAGTTGGAAAAAGACCAACGAAAAGAACAGATCCTAATATGTCCCAATCATAATTATCTTGTTGTTTGGGAATTATAAGTGAGTTGAATCATATATGTCATAAGTAATCAGCATCATAATCATTTTGGAATCGATTAAGATTATTCGTCTCCTATTGATTATTTGCCTACATCTGGATCTCTATAGCCCTACAAAAGCTGAATCCACAGTGAGAGTTGTTATAATAGCAACTTTACATCGTTTGTAAAATTTTATGGGCCTCAATCCGATCCTTCAATCCTAGTCCTAAGCTTCACAATGGATTTTATTTAAATAGAATTCTAATTCTAATAACCTAGATAAGAACTTGGACTTCTGAGGTGTTTCTTTTAGACAAGGGCGATTTTAACTAAGTCATATCTGTTTTGCAAATTAACTTTGATCATAGCTAGGTAAACATCAGGCTCAAGGTTAGGGGATTGAGATCATCCGTAGAAGGGATAATTGCAATCTTACAGTCTACCTATCTAGCGGCTGAAAAAATTTTACCAAATATTTTTTACCACTAGTGGTAGAATTATTTTACCGCCAATAATAAATTCTTTAATAGCTTGAAATCTCAATTATTGAATGACCTGAAAGATTATAATATTCCCTTCAAATGCAAAGATCTTCTCCTTTTCTTGTCTAGCCTATAAGCAATTCATGACTGAACAAATGTCAGAACAAAAAATGTGTCTAACGGGAATAAAAGTTGATTGAGTATTTACAATAAATCATCCAAGAAAATCTCAAGCCTTTGAGAATAGCTTGATCTTTTTTTCGATTGTTAATTAGCCAATAAGCCTGAATACAATAAATTCTAAATTAAGATAATACAAACATGTCAATCCAATCTATGAACTATGAAACCACCAATGAGAACTAAACCCACTTTTACTACCCCTAGATTATAGTTGTTGATCTATCTCCACTGACATAAAAACTATATAACTAACCACCTAATCAATAAATTACGCATTTCCCTCAAAAACATTGTACTATACCCTTAAACAGCTGATGACATAAGAGTTCGCTAAAACCTTGCTTTGAAAGCTGATTTCACTATCTCTCGCCTATATTACAAGAAAAATGTTGATGAAGTGGATAATGTATATCATATATTTTGGAGTGTACATTTCCAATTGTTCACGTATAAATATTTTTTGTATATTTGTTGTATAGATAGTTTTTAATATATAACCACTTATGTGGGTTATGGATGTATAAACTCTTAAAAGTATGATATAAGCTTTAAATGAAATGTGGTAAGTTTCTATATGGTAGTATTTGATAAACCTCACAAGGTAAGTACACATTTTTGGAGGGGGGGGGGGTAAATATAAGTGGAAATAGAAAAGTTTTGAAAATTCAAAAAAACTGGAAAAAAGACTTGTTCCAAACCTATCTTATAAAATACACAGGTTGGAGATAGAGGTGACAACGGATCGGATATCAATTAGGTGAAGTGGTTCGGCCTATTTAAAATAGGGTCAATAAAAAGTTGGGTTAATAATGGATTGGATTAGCAGGTTGTCCCGTTAAATCATGTCAATGGGTCGGTTTGGGTTGGGTGGGCCCCCATTTAGTGACCCGATACTCTTTCAACCTATTAGACGTAGCGGATCTAGATGTTTAGATAAGGGGTGTCCATTTATTAACGTCATCACTAATGTATAATATTAATAAAATAGAAATTATATGATACATACTATGGTAGTCTTTTTTGTACAAACATTCCATCTCTTTTTTTAATAAACGTTCCGTATCGTATTTCTATATTAGTAGAAGTTGACAAGTAATAACAATACACCACACTTTTTTATTCTTAGGAAAAAATTATGATACCTCTACTACTAAGTTTGCTTTTGTGGTTTTTCATATTTTGAATTTGATAAATAGACTGCGTCGAAAATGCAGAACATTACAATTACCTAGCATTAACTAAAACCGCCTGGTACAGAGGGCAAATCATCAGCACAAAGCAATAAAACTAAAAAATAAAAAATAAAAAATTGAAACATGAAGTGAGCATATCAAACATGAAATACAACTATAAAAAGAAATCTGCACCAATTAATCACACCAAAAGGGAAAAAAATAGCATGAAGTTCAAATCAATTAGTAGTGTTATGTTAAAGAAAAATCTGCACCAAGAACATATTGCAACCAAATAGCCAAAAATAAACAATAGCAATAAAAGAAAATTAAAGAAATCAGAATTAGATTAAATTAAAAGTCTAAACTCTAAATAAAATTTGGGCTTAGGTATATTTAATTTTATTTTACTTTTCTATCAAGTTCTAACTTTATAACTGCACTTTTAATATTTGAAGATATTAAGATGTTAATATGTGGGCTGGATGTATTTTAAGAGGGTTTGTAACTTTTTGGACCTAATTTAGGGGTATCCACATATATCAATTTAACTCCATTTAAAATAACACATTAGAATTTTTTTTGAGAAAGGGTGTCCATGGACACCCTCCCTAATATATGAATCCACCCATGCCTACTAGCCATACTAATTTATATGCTACGATTAGTTAAGTTTGCTACCAACACTTTATATGTAACAATAATTATTATAGAGTTTTTTTTGTGCAATTTTATTCTATTTTAAAACGTCAGGACTGTCAACAAAGTGGGCCGACTTACGTTGTTTGTATAAAAAGTCCAACTCGGCCCACTTTGTTAACTGTATGACAATAACCCAACCCGACTTACTTCATAAATAAGTCGACCCTAACCCGACCGGCCCCAATCTAAAGTCTAGTTAGAGATAACAGTATGTATAATTTTATGTAGTTGATGCAAATTCGGGTTTACATCAATAAATTTTGAGTAAAGTCAGATTGTTTTCCCTTGAGTTGTGACTTGCAGCAGCACCGTCCACCCTATTCCTGGCTTAGTTACGGCATCAACAAGAGCCATGAAGGCAACTTTAAGTGTTCCACCACGTCTCGCCACATAATTTATATCCATGGCCAAGGCTTCAGCTCGAGCAAGCTATGAGGAGGACTTGGACAATGTATTAGTATTATCCTAGACGGTGAAGAAACTGTCTTCATTAAATCCAGATTAGCAACTACTGAAAACTCACTACTAGTAATTATTTCACAAAAAGTTTAGGGATAGTTTTATGGGGCATTTTTTGATCATTATAATCCAAACTGAAAAAACTGTGTAAAATAGACGACTTTTCAGTTATATGAAAAGTGGACATCGAATTCAGTAAAATATGACTTTCAAAAATAATATTCTGCCATTAAGCCAAAAGTGTAATTATTAATAGCCTTCAAATTTTATGCAATTATTATTTTGACAAGTTTCTCAAAAAAATTTCACTCGAGCTTGGTTTAAAATAGAAAATACAAAGGCCTATTTGGCAAACAGCTGTTAGCTGCATTAGTTGTTTGTTGTTAGATGTTTATGTCAGCTGTTTCTATTAGCTGATTGCATTAACGGTTTGTAAAAAAGTGTTTGGTGAAATTGGCTGTTTATATAAAAGTTGTTTGATAAAATTACTTTTTTACCCTTAACTCTATTTTATTATTTATATGCATATGATTTTTATTCTTTTGTATTTAATTTTCTTCTCAATATTTATGAATTAAAATTTAAGTAATATATACAATAATGCTTATTCATAAAGTCCTATTTTGTTAATTGTACTTATGTTTATGTAATCTTCTTTTTAATATTATGAAGTAAAATTTGCAAAACATCTACTACCCATAACATTATTTGCTTTTTATTTAGACATAAAATCTATTTATTATTAATTTGTTTTTATTTTTCAATATGAGGTGAAATTTACATGATATTTAAAATATTTATTAGGCAAACTTAATTGACATAAATGATTTAACCTATTTGTTGAAAATGACAATTGTTGTAATTTAGGTCAATCTTTGGACATTATAGTCATTTGGAAACCAAAATCTAAATAGCCATTCGAAAAAGCTACTTAATTTAGCTTTTTGAGAAATGACGTTTTAGAACTAAAAAGTCATTCCAAAGGGCTATTAACTAAATACCTAAAAGAGTTATTTGACTAAGTTAAATAATCAAAATACTCTCACACTGTCGATTTTAATCAAAAAAAATATTCAAATACTAGACAACCAAACATCCCCAAAGTCAACAATATGCTTTCTCAAAAAGAGGCTAATTGATTAGCTGTCGGCTTGAAGGACTTATTATTTATTAAGAGGCGTCAAATTTCAGAAAAGGAGGTCCTTGTTAAAGGTGAAGTAGGGCTATTATTCTTTGATGTCTTTTGTCAACAACATACAAACACATGCTGTCAGGATAGTTGCCTCATGCATATTAATGCCAACCCCAACCCCAACCCCAACAACCTCTCTATTAAGTATTAAGCAATAAGCAGGCATTAATTAAGTCACCAGCCTGAGTAGGAGCAGTAGAGCAGTGACATTGGTAGCATAGCAGGCTTACTCTTGAGGTGAGGCCTTTCTTCGAATCCTGCGTGAACGCAGAATGTTTGTACATCGGACTGTTCTTGTACATCAGACTGTCCATTATAATTCAAGTTTCAAGTTTTAAGATCCTTAAAATCAGTGGTAGATGTTCATCGTGATTATAAAATTTTGAAAGATGACGCCTTAAAATGCTAATTGATACATACGAAATTTTAGGAGTTCAAAAACGGGGCGTTAATGGTGGACAGAATTTGTGGGATCCGCCATTATTTAAAATAACTTTTAAGCATGAGGAGTTCAACAATAATTCTGGTATACATTAAGCTCTGTTCAAACTTGAAATTCTCTTTTTAGATGGTCATGAATTCATGGGTATTTAATCTAATTAAACATTGTCTAGTCCTACTAAACAACTGTTTTTATCCAATGCACAAACTGGGCATTTTGAGTATGAATTCATGGGCATCTCACCCGGTAAAAACTGGTCCGACGCAAAGCCATCAGAAAACTTTCGGTTTTGAACACGATTTTCTCAACCCGAACCTAAAATTAACCGAAGTTAGTGGGTCAAACCGACCCGAACCTGCCCTCTCGATCCGAATAGTATACTTTTATTTTTTATTTTTCTTTACTTTATCCCTTTTGACAACAATAATTATTCATTGTATCGGTCCGGTTAAAGACACGTTATATAATTATCACATCATTTCGTAAATTAAATAACAACACTATTACTTTCCCAACTTTGTTATCATACAATAACGTCATACACAACTTATAAATGGGAAAACTTTAAAAAATGGTGTGAAATAGCATGAAATAACTATCTAATATTAAGAAAATCAATTTAGAATAAGGCAAATATTTAAAACATGCAAACCATACCATTGTCTTTTTAGTATGTTGAATACATCTCATCATATTTAAAAATGTTATGCTATGATGATTTGACATTTTTATATTATAATTAAAAGATAATTATAATATCTTGTGTTTCTCTAATATCCTTTCATTTGTTTTCTCTTTTAATTGGTTTCAAACTATGATATTGGGTAATGACACGACTCGTGTTCGTGTTATGATGGATCCACTGACAAAGTTTACCTGATTAGGTCATGGTAATTTGCTTAACAAAAATATCGAATTATTAAATAGATTATTAGCGGTCGAACTGCTCCGACTCGCTAGTATGCGTTAACTTGGATGGCGCATAAATAATTCGACTAATTAATCATGTCATTTTAATCCACTGGCCGACTCACTAGGGTCGACTCTTTGGCCAAATGTACATGACGCACATATATCATAATGAAAAATTTGAATATCTTTAATATTATTTTAAGAAATTACGATTACAATGTTTTTTTCATTAAATACGAACAATTTTAAATTTTAAATATTTCGTGTTTTCAATTTTGACAAAAAAGAAAGAACATACAAAAAGGGCGCTCTAAACTTGTTGGATCGACCCGAAACCCATATAACCCAATTACGACCGCTCGTATTTTACTCGAATTCGAAACACGCCCAACCTGTGTTTTGCCCAAACCCGAATACATACACTCGGTTCATATTTAACCTGCCTGCCTGAATTGATAGGTCTGGTTGTGCATGTTTGCTGTTTGTGCGGAAGTGGGGATTGAACAAAGGCAAAATGGGACTAAAAATGGTAAATTTTTTTGGTTTTCGTAGCACATCTACATTGTTTAATTATAATATAAATTTATTTTTGAGCCTTTAATCATCATTTAAAATCTTTAAGTCAAATTATATTTGAATGTGATATTATGATATTAAACATTTCAAGTAAGAGGTTTCAAATTAAATTATTAACAATCCCTATATATTGAATTAATGTGTAAGTCCTGATAGGGCATATGTATCATCCATACTTTAAATACAAAGGGCATTTATTTGTGAGGGGTGTATTAAAATATATAATAAATCTATTCCTAAATCTTTATTCATTAGTTTAAATTTTAGATTGATGATTTTTTTTTTCTGCAAGGAAAGGAATAATTCATTGATCATCCATAATGCGTCATACGCACTTACAATGCATATTCGACTAATGAAAATACAATCTTTAATATCAAAATCATATCTCAACATCAAAAATACTAACTTGAAACACACTGATCGCTTGTCTTCCCACATTCGCTATTTCTTGATACAGCCTGGGGAAGAAACCCACAAATCTATTCCAATTTCTTGACTGATGTTGATCTGCTGACCGATTGTAGCACTCTTGAGCGAGATATTCTTCCAACACCAAAGATTATAGGTGAAATGCCAAAATTCATGAAAGCACCGCTTCAACATGTATAATTGATCAATTTTTTCCAAACTCAGAAAGACACACAACAAGATAAGAACAGTTATATAAACAACTCTGACAATTGGAGATACATAAACAACTCTCACAAAAGGAGAGATTGGTTAATCTCACAATTGGAGAGACTACCACTAAACTTACAAATAATACTAATATTAAAGTAAAGAAAAGTTAAAAATGGTCAGAGAACTGGTCATTCCCTTATTCACCTTTAATTCAGGAAGAAAACTACCACTCTTAATGTTGGCAATAGTGAAGAGAAGGGAGAGAAGTTGGAGAGGAAGAAAACTCCCAATTGATGACTTTTGAATATACATGTTTAGAGTTTAGTACTATCTTTTCACCTCATCATGTTTTGGCGTCTATAGAAGAACAAAATATGGAATTCTTTGGATTGATATCAAAATTTTGTTGTAAATCTTTGAAAATTTTACCAAGCTGACTAGTCGAAGTTCTTTTTTCTTCGCGTGGGGGGCGGGATCAGGGGGTTAGCTGAGCGACTTTATTGAGCTGCTATCTCAGGAAACCCAATAAACTTAAAGCAACTGGACCGTCCGTTTGGCCTAGTTGCAGCCTATTAGAAATCCTCAATTATTGATGATCAGTATTATGACTGTTTAGGTTCCAAAGTGCCAGAATAAATACTTTGTCCCCTTTCTTTGGTGAGTTGGGGGATTGAGCACTTGAGCATACATAGTAAAGTGAAGTATTATTAGATTGCAATCCAATTGGATGGAGGTTCCATGAAGTCGACTCACTGTCCCTGCATCTGAATAATCATTATCAACGTATAGTAAAATTCAACAAAGTCAGCTCAGCCAATAAAAAAATAAAATCAACAAAGTCGGCTTTGCTGGAGTGAGACATGGGTTGTTAATTGCTATTAGGCCATGTGAACTAAAATTCATGTGATTATGACAGGAGTAATTTTGGGTTTCTTTGAATTTGGATTAAAGTTACTGCATTGAAATTAGCTAAGATTTTAGTAGTTTTTTTAAATTCTGAACAAGGGTCAAGCCCTAAAAACTACTCCCTCCTATATTTATTGTCAAAAATATCTATTTTTCTAGTCCTATTCATTGTCGAAATTTGTTGTTTCAAAAACTTAACATTGTTTTTATTGGTTAAGAACTCATTTCTACAATGTAAATATATTTAATAATTATTTTCGCGTATTGTCTAGAATTGACTGCCAATATGGGACGGAGGAAGTATTATTAACATATGAATCATGGTAAATAAAATTTCATCATATAACATAACATGTGTACTTAATTTTATTTTAAGTTATAAAAAAATCTGAAAGGAGAACCCTGCCAATTCAATTAAATAAAAAATATCTAAAATATATATTCCTATTTTCAAGCTTATGTCTATAATATTTTAAGATAAAGTCTAAATGTATCAATATATGAGTAATATTAACGTTCTATTAAAATCTATACTCTAGCAAAAGAACTATGTATAAAATAAATCATTTGAAAATTTAGGATATATTGAACAAATATTATAAATGTTTTACGCATTTGTTGTAGAAAGTTTTGCAACATGACATATCTTAAGTGTCTTGCTTTGACAGAAGTTGACATGCTAAATGCATGATTTGCTATCACCGAACTGTTATAATTAGAGCTAGTTATGAATTGTAAACCTTTACTTTTTGTCGGGTAAACTGACGGATGCAAAATGATACTCTAATATGATCAATCTTATCTACAAAAGTGTACCACATGTATATTTTTCTAACTATGAACAAATATGGATGAAAATAGGTTTTACACCATCTAAAATTATAGCACCATTTAATACACGATAATATAAGTTTTAAGTCCAGATAAGAAATTTAACAAGCGTCCTAGCAAGACATTTATAATTTTGCACTAAAAAATCATTTAAAAAATAATTTATCGAATAAAGCGCAGGTCCGATGATTGGATCCAATGACAAGATTGAAGATTTTTAGTGGAATTGCAAAAGGGGTTCTTTATCTTCATGAAGATTCTCGACTAAAGATTGTCCATCGTGGATCTCAAACCTAGTAATATTCTCCTTGATGAGCGTATGAATCCCGTGATAGCAGATTTTGGCATGGCGATAATTGTCGGAACACTGTGAGTGTTAGGCCTAGGAATTGATCCTATTAAGCCTTGTGTATTATTCTTGGAATTGTTTTTGGTTTTCCTCCCCTTTGGTTGCAGAATAACCATTGTTTCCTAATGCATTAGCATATATGCAAGGTAGAGTAAGAATTGTACCCCTCCGTAAGCCGACATTAGACAAACCACTAGTTTAAAGGAGTTGCACGAGGAGAGCGATGACACTTTTGGTAGGCTTTTAAGGTTTTGCCTTATTACTGGTAGATATTTTATTTGACTTCTCGATAAGTTAGTTCAAATCTAGGTATCTACTGTTAATTTCCAATGACTTCATCATTGTTTTTAACGAAAGGTAAGTTTTTCACTTGTAAAGAGAGAATGAGTAATGATTTCATCAACTTAGTTGGCATTAGTGGTTGATTCAGCTATAAAAAGCTCTCTTTATTTAAATTGAAAAATCATGTTAAACTGTTAATTTAAACGTTCAGTAAAAATGACTCTTTATAAAACTTATTCTTAAACTTTTAACTATCATATTAAACTTTCAATTAAAGGTTGAAGAATAAGTTTTGTACGCAACACTTGTATCTATATCCTGCAAGTAGACAATAGTCATTATCTCTTTGGGGGGGGGGGGACCGAGTATGTACGTCCGTCAAAAAGTGGCATTGTCCATTTGAAATCGACAAATCGAGCTGTGCCACCTAAGGAGTTGATAATTCTAAAGAACGAAGCATACTGTCGCAATTTTGAATCATTTAGAAAACAAATCAGTCTATCATGAAGTCTTTTCTATATCTCTTCAAATGTCATGTTTTCTAAATTGCAATTATTGTTTGACAAGGTCCTTGTGAAACAGTATAAACAATGTGGCGCCGATCGGGCCGTCGGACAGTTGAGCAATTGACATGCACCCTGTATTATCTAATCCTACCAGACAAACTCTTCCTGATTTTAGGATGAAATCTTCTAACACAAAAAGGCTCGTAAAATAGGCTGGCAAGTTTTTTTGAAATTTTTTGGGTGACCAAGGATGAATATCTTATTCATCCGTAGTGCTTGTAAAAATTCAAGTTCAGGTTAAATTCGAATCGGACAAATCGGATAATGTTAAAATTCAGACTAGAAATTAATGTCTAATACCTGACTTTTTTCGCGTTGGACAATTCGGACATGAATGAATTCGGGTCAGAATCGGATTCGGATAATAGAAATATAAAAATTATTGTGTCCGAATTTAAAATTCATATGAGAAATTCATGACCCTACCCTGTTTTTTAGAGTAAGATAAATTCAAATATTCGGATTGGACAACTTTTTGCTAGCTCTATTCATGGGTACCTAATAATTTTTTAAGGGTGACTTCAATAGAAGTGACATTTGAATGAATTATTATTAGTTACTCTATAATTACTAAAGAACCCCCCTAACAACATTGAACATTCATATCAGAATCTTCTATATGTGAGACAGTTTTATTTAGATCTACTGCCAGCTGCCGAGGTTCTAATCTATGAGTCATTCGGAATTTAGCTAGGGCAAATTACACGATTGACTATGACCCCGTCCCCCCTCCCTTGGACCTGTCAACCTAGTGTGCCATTCCAAGGTGGGGTTAAGTAGTTATCCAACTCCTCTATCGTAAAAAAAAATAAAATAAAAAGGAAGAAATATCTACCATATGACAGTATTTAAGAGATGAAATTAATCGCATTCTTGCCCTTGTAAGCACGGTCCAAATCATGGAAATTTATCGTGTCGGAGAATTGATGCCAACAAAGACTACTGACCCTCATGTTGCAACTGAACATATGTAAATCACCGTATGTATATCATACTCTTACGAGCACATATTGTCAAGAGCCACATCAGCAAATATATATTAAAAAACTAATATATGGCAAATATACGCTTAAAAAAGATATACACATCAACAATGAGAGGATGTACTTCTAAGAGTGTATAAGAAATCGGCTGTAAATCAGATGCCCAATCATCCAAGAAGATATTTATATGCAGTTGATATTTACTTCAAAATTAGATTTAGTCTTACATGTTTAATTCTTTATAATATTTTTTTGGTCCATATATAGCATAATCATAGTCCTCCAGGGGGTTTTGGGGCTAGGAGGGGGTTAGGGCTGCGGAAGGTACGCCTAGCATCCTGGAATATTGGGTCCCTCACGGGTAAGTCGATAGAATTAGTTAAATCTCTGCGTAGGCGTAAGATTAGCATAGCGTGTGTCCAGGAGACGAAGTGGGTTGGAGCGAAAGCTAGAGAGATTGATGGGTACAAGCTTTGGTACTCGGGGTCATCCAAGGCAAAGAATGGAGTGGGCATCCTGGTTGTGAAGGATCTGGCGGACCAGGTGGTCGAAGTGAGGCGTAAGAGCGACCGGATTATGGCCATAAAGGTTTTGGTGGGTTCAGTTTTAGTGAACGTGGTGAGCGTGTATGCGCCCCAGGTAGGCCTGCCGGAGGAAACTAAAAAGCTCTTCTGGGAGGAACTAGATGAGGTCATCCAGGAGGTACCTCAGAGCGAGACATTGTTCATAGGAGGAGACTTTAACGGCCATATCGGCGCAGAGGCAGCGGGATATGATGGGGTCCACGGGGGCTTCGGTTTCGGGGAGAGAAATGCGGGAGGAGTCTCTGTGCTGGACTTTGCGGTGGCCTTTGATCTGTTGGTGGCCAACTCCTTCTTCAAGAAGAAGGAGGACCACCTAGTGACCTTCAAGAGTAGCTCTTACAAGACCCAGATTGACTACCTCCTAACGAGGAAGGAAAATCGGAGATCGTGTAAGGACTGCAAAGTGATTCCAAGCGAGTTGCTGGGAACTCAACACAGGTTGCTGGTTTTAGATGCAGAGTTCAAGTATCCTAAGAGGTCAAAGACGAGAGCTGGAGAACCTAGAATTAATTGGTGGACTCTCACAAAGGAGAAGGCGGGGTTAATAGCAGAACGATTAGCCGAGGAGAGAGTTTGGAGGAGGGCAGAAGATGCCGATTCGATGTGGGACGCTGTGGCGGATTGCATCCGAAGGTCGGCTACGGAAACCTTAGGTCTTTCCAGGGGAGGCGGCAACAGGATGGAGGGCGCCTGGTGGTGGAACGAAGAGGTAAAGGAGAAAGTTAAGGAAAAAAAAGAGGCTTACGCGAAGTTCATAAGCAGTAGTTCGGAGGACGAGAGGGAGCAAAAGAAGATTGGATATAAGGCGGCCAAGAAGGTAGCCAGAAGGGCGGTGGCAGTAGCAAAGAGCCAGGCGTTCGATAGACTGTACCATAGATTGGGGACGAAGGAAGGCGAGAAGGAGGTTTTTAAACTGGCTAGGGCGAGGGAAAGAAAGACTAGGGATTTGGGAGTGGTAAGGTGTATCAAGGACGAAGAGGGTAAGGTGTTAACTGAGGATACTGAAATTAAGGAGAGATGGCAAAGGTTCTTTGCTAAACTCCTCAATGGAGAAGGGGGGGGAGACAACTGTAGTAGGGGTGGAGGGTGTAGCGATCAGCGTGCGGGCGATTTGATAACAAAGGAGGAGATTCGGGAGGCCTTGAAGAAGATGGCGCATGGGAAGGCAGTGGGCCCGGACCAGATACCAGTGGAAGTGTGGAAGTTTATGGGGGAAGTGGGTCTAGAATGGCTCACGGAGCTTTTCAATGTTATTTTCAGAACCGCCAAGATGCCCAGAGAGTGGAGGGCCAGCACAGTCATCCCACTGTACAAAAACAAAGGGGATATCCAAGAATGTAATAACTATAGGGGCATCAAGCTGCTCAGCCACACTATGAAGTTGTGGGAAAGGGTGATTGAGAAAAGGCTGCGAGAGGAGGTAGAGATTTCAGAGAACCAATTTGGTTTCATGCCAGGCAGGTCGACGACTGAGGCGATCTACCTCCTCAGAGGGCTCATGGGCCTGTTCAGGGACAGAAAGGTGGATCTCCATGTGGTATTCATTGACCTGGAGAAAGCGTATGATAGAGTCCCAAGGGAGGTATTGTGGAGGTGTTTGGAAGATAAAACGGTGTCGCCCGAGTACATTCGTGTAATCAAGGATATGTACGAGGGAGGACGGACGAATGTTAGGACACCGGGAGGGGTCTCCAAGGACTTTGCTGTTAGTTTGGGGCTACATCAGGGTTCCGCCTTAAGCCCGTTTCTTTTCACATTAGTTTTGGATGAGCTCACTAGAGAAATCCAGGACGAGGTGCCTTGGTGCATGTTATTTGCAGATGACATCGTTCTTATCGATGTGACCAGGCAGGGGGTGAATGACCGGTTGGAGAGTTGGAGGCATACGCTGGAGGCTAGAGGCTTTCGGTTGAGTAGATCGAAAACAGAATACCTCCACTGTTGTTTCAGCGGAAGGTTCGAAGAGGGGGGAGAAATCGTACTGGATGGGAGAGCAATACCGAAAGTCGCTAAATTTAAGTATCTGGGCTCGATCATCCAGCAGAATGGGGACATTGACGAGGATATTAGCCAGCGAATTAGAGTGGGCTGGCAAAAGTGGAAGTCAGCGTCAGGGGTGCTGTGTGACAAGAAAGTGCCAATTGGATTGAAAGGCAAAGTCTATCGGATGGTAGTTAGACCGGCTGTTCTCTATGGATCGGAGTGTTGGCCTCTAAAAAAGACGCAGGTCCAAAGGTTGATGGTAGCTGAGATGAGAATGGTCCGGTGGATGTGTGGGTTTACGAGATTAGACAGAATTAGAAATGGAGTAATCAGGGGTTTGGCGGAAGTGGCCCCCATAGAGGAGAAGATGAGGGAATCGAGGCTCAGATGGTTCGGCCACGTGAAGAGGAGAAGTGCGGCCGCCCCAGTGCGAAGGTGTGAGATGATCACCCCCCCCCGGTGGTAAGAGAGGGAGAGGTAGACCGAAGAAGAGCCTAGAAGAAGTGGTTAGAGAGGACTTGAGAGTTGTTGGTCTGACGGAGGACATGGCTCAGGATAGGAGGCGGTGGCGGGATAGGATTTTTGTCTCTGATGGTAGGGGTCTGGCTTCGTAGGTGGCAGGATTTGGTGTGCTTGTCTGCAGGTCGGGCTTCTCTGGGTTGTGACGGCGCCAAGCGCCCCCTGATTTGTTGAGGTATGTCTCTGATCCCTCTTTATTTGCTATCCGGAACTTTTCCTCTTCCTCTTTCTGTTACTCGGTAAATGGTTTCGCAATCGTTTTCTCTATAAACCTTTTTCACAAAACTGTTTTTGTGGGTCTTATGGAATCAACCTCTCTATGGGTAGGAATACCGGTAGAGGTAAGGTTGCCTACAATTGGATCTCCCCAAACCCCGCGAAAGCGGGACCCACTCTGGGAGTTTGTTGTTGTTGTTGTTGTATAGTTTATAAATCGGCTTAGGTGGTGTGGGGCGGGTAGGGTTTTGGTGTGCTTGTCTGCAGGTCGTGCTTTCCTGGGATGTGACGGCACCAGGCGCCCCTTGGTTTGTTGAGGTATGTTTCCGCTCCCTTTATTTGCTATTCGGAACATTTTCTATTCCTCTTTTTCTTATTTGGTAATTGGTTTTGAAATTGTTTTCTCCATAAACCTAATTCACAAAACTGTTTTGTGGGTCTTATGGAATCAACCTCTCTATGGGTAGGAATACCGGTAGAGGTAAGGTTACCTACAGTTGGATCTCCCAAGACCCCGCGAAAGTGGGACCCACAATGGGAGTTTGTTGTTGTATAGTTTATAAATATAATTCTTTTCAATTCAAGTAGAAAAATAAAATTCCAACGTTAATTTACTTTCCTATCTTAAGGAATGAATAAACTATAACACTAATACACCAAGAATGATGTACAAAACTCATTAACATTGTATCCTAGATAGATTAGGACCATATGATCCTACCATCCACACCTGAATAAATGATCCAACTCATTTAAGGGAGATTTCCCATTCTAATTATACTGCAATCAATTGAAAACCTTGGAACCCTCTTAGAATCTTTAGAATAATTAGGAGTGTCCCACTCAGAACTCTCTTTTTATTTTGGAATTATATGTATTCTTAGTCATATTGTAAGTAGTCAAAACATGCAAGTTCACTATACCTGACTCTTTTTTTAGATGTTGAAATTGCTTCTTTCTAAGAGCCTTTGTTAGAATATTGGTAGGTTGATGCTTAGATGCAATGTAGTAAAGAGCAAGCTCCCCAGACTAAAGTTTTTGTCGAACAAAATAGCAATCATTCTCAATGTGTTTTGTCCATTCATAAAATGCAGGATTCTTTGCAATATGTAAGGTGGCTTGCATATTACAAATATATAAGATGTATGAGTTGCTTATGGAAGGCCCCTAAAGAACCAATGAAAGATCTTAACCAAATCGACTAACTTCTTGCTACACCCATTGCCTGTACTTAGCTTTTGCAAATGGCCTAGATATCGTAGCTTGCTTCTTAGTCTTTCATGAAATAGGTGAACTTTCAAGAGTCATAAAATATCTACTCAAAGATCCATCTTCTGAGTAAACATGTTTCCAAATCTGCATCACAATAGGCATAAAGTTGGGGATCATTATTGGCATGCAAGAAAATTCCATGTCTTGGAGGACCCTTGGGATAACGCATATGTAGAAATCTATGAACCGCCTCCATATATGCTTGCTTTGGTGCTTACATAAATTGAGAGAAAAGATACACCACATAACATAACTCTGATCGAGCAATTGTTAGAAAGATTAACGTTCCTACAAGCTTATGATCTACTTTCCTCATATAAGGTTTCTTTAGTTACTAAAGAAAGCTTGTGATTTTCTTCAATGGGGAAGACGCTTAGCTTGGCTCCTAAGAGCCTATATTCATCAACAATTTGAAGGGCATACTTATATTGATAAAGAAATATTCCTTATGGCCTGCGAGCCCAGTACATAAGTATCCCGCATTTATGCAGGGTTCAGAGAAGGGCCCCATCCCAAGGGATGTATTGTATGCAGCCTATCCTGACTTTCTTAGTGGCTGATTCCAAGGCTCGAACCCATGAATCTGTGACCTTTTGGTCACACATAGACAATCTTATCATTGCTCCAAGGCTCCCCTTCGTTTCAAAGAAGCTAAATATTTCAAAAATATCACAATCACTGCACTTGAAGAGTACAACGTCTACATTGCGCCTTACAAATTGACTGACTTACATATCTTCATGACCAGCTGTCCATCTTAGTATCTTTTCTCGACTAGGTAACTGTCAGGGATATCCCATCCATTAGCGCAGCTTGCGGTCACGAATCGACTTTGATACCCTTTGCAACGCCACAGTCCCACTCTAGGTTGCAGATGATTATCGGGAATGTTTTCAAAGATTGATGAATAATCCCACAAATCACCTCAAACCTTTTTAATTTCAATGCTTTATCATTACTCATATGCTACTTGAGAGAACTTCTCATGAGGTCACCCATCCTAAAGTTTCTTCACAATAAACATGCTTAACCGTGGAATTGTTAGGAGTAGGTTCCTTGAAATAGAAAGTGCACCTTTATGATATGGGTAGTACTTTTAAATTTTTTAAGCCTAAATTCTTACCATAATTGGGGTGTTACACAACTAGTTTGCTTTGTACAAAAACAAATAATACAGATCATCTTTATTTTTCTTCATGCTGCTTCCCATTCCTATGTTTTGAGGAAGGAAAGACAATACTTCACTTGAAGGATGCCCCACACAACTTGTCAGGATTGATAAAAATCAATGGAAAGAGAACAAAAAAATATTAAATTAAAACGATGCGTTATAGCGGGATTATGTTAGAGAATTTGTGGTAAAACTATTTATGAGGCAAATTCATGGGAAGTAGTTATGTGAAACAAGAGTTATGCTTTGCAATAAATTCGTTAGTTTTTTCTTATAAATGAGAAAAAGAAAAAGTTGATGGAAGATATAACAAAGGAGCTGCACAAGACACCATTAGAGAAATACCAAGAGGGAGCTTGGTGAGAGTGGATAAGTGTAAGGAGCAACAGGAAATTAGTTGCGGGAAAACACATCTAGGTAGGGGGTGTGGGTAGGGTCCGTTTATAGGTGTTGGAAATTAACACTTGTAAATAGGGAGAGTTGTTTGTATATTGTCCAGGAATAGTGGAATATAATTTTTCTCTCCAATTACTTTGTTGTGGTTTATTTATTTTATCTCATTCTTGATAATTTTCGAATTTTATGCGCTTAAACCCAACAATGGTATTACAACGAGGTTGCACTCGGAAGGAGACTTTGTAAGTGGTAAGAAAAAAATTGGAGTAAAAGAACGTGGGATGACATCGATAAAAGGCTTGAGCATTTCGATCCAACCTTTCGATGGCTATGGTGTTCACCTTGTGGCAACAATAGGTGAAAAGTTTCCTAACATGAGAAGGGACGATTAAGGCATTGAAGGTGAAGACTCACATGATCGAGAAGATGACGGATAATGAGTGGGTGGCACTCAAGGAAAAAGACAAGCCATAGAAGTTGTCAACGGAGGAGTGGGAAGGTTTGAAAGACGTGGCAATGAGTACAATATTGTTGTGTCTTGCAAATAATACTCTTCGAGAAGTTCTTGGCTTAACAGATCTAGTAGATATTTGGGACAAATTGGAGAGTCGGTATAAGTCAAAATCATTGACAAATAGGTTATACTTGAAGAAAAGATTGTTTGGTCTCCAAATGATGGAAGAAGCGGACTTCAATCAACATCTAGATGAGTTCAGCAGGATAATGACAGAGTTGGATTCTCTACAGTAAAGATTAAAGAGGAAGACAAAGCTTTGTTTCTGTTAGCTTCATTACCTTCATCTTTTGATAATATCGTGACTACTCTTTTGTTTGGAAAAAAGTCATTGAGACTTGATGAGGTGGTTACTGCTTTGTTAATAAATGAGACTCGACGGGGTAGTAACGGATTCTCACCTGATGGTCAAGAGGCCATGGTTACAGAAGAGTCTAATCGGGGACGAGGACGGTCAAGAGAGAAGGAGGAAGGGTCCCAATGTTCAAGATCAAGTACTCAGAAGTTCAAATGCTACTACCGCAATGAGGAAGGTCACATGAAAAGGAATTGTCCGAAGAGAAAGAACGATCTGAGAGATGAGAAGCTATCAGTAGTAGGAGTTACAGAAGGTTCAGATTGAGTATTAGATTCTGATTGTTTGTTTCACATGTGTTCAGTTAGAGAGCACTTTGATACGTAGCAACCATGTGAAATTTACTGTCAACATGGCAAATGGTACACAAAGTCGGATTGTCGGGGTGGGAACAATACGGATTCGCATGTTTGATGGGGTAATGCAGGTAGTAACTGGGGTTAGACATGTGCCACGTCTAAAAAGAAATATAATTTCTTTAGGGACTTTGGATGAGAGAGGCTACCGGTATTCGTCCCAAGGTGGGGCTTTGAAGGTCTCTAGAGGACCTATGGTAGTCCTAAAAGGACAAATGTTTAGAGGCTTGTACAGACTTGTAGGGAACGTGCAGACGGATGGAGCTGCAGGGAGAGCTGCTGCAAGTGACTCAAGCGGAAGACATGTAGCAAGGAGAAAATAGGTAACGTTTGCTTCTTCGACTTAAGGTGGCAATGAACTTAGCGGATCGAGCTAGGTCAAACAGTCGGTACTGATTTTTATCAAGGTGGAGATTGTTAGGATTGATAAAAATCAATGGAAAGAGAACAAAAGAAAAATATTAAATTAAGACAATGCGTAATAGCCGGATGATGTTAGAGAATTTGTGGTAAAACAAGAGTTACGTGAAACAAGAGTTACGCATTGCAATAAACTCATTAGTTTTTTTTTCTTATAAATGAGAAAGAGAAGAAGCTGATGGAAGATATAACAAAGGAGCTACACAAGACACTGCCGGAGAAAATACCAAGAGGAAGCTTGGTAAGAGTGGGTGAGTGTAGGGAGCAACTGGTAATTAGTTGCGGGAAAATACATCCGGTTAGAGGGTGTGGGAAGGGTCTGTTTATAGATGTTGAAAATTAACACTTGTAAACAGGAAAAGTTGTTTGTATATTGTCCAAGAATAGTAGAATATAATTTTTCTCTCAAATTACTTTTGTGTGGTTTTATTTATTTTATCGCGTTCTTGATAATTTTTAAATCCTACACGCTTAAAACCCAACACGACTCTGCCTTAAATCCTTGGCGTCTACAGCATTGGCCTGAATTTTCATTGTTGTTCCCCCTTCATAATAAAACACAAAAGTTTCCCAAAAAGTCAACATCATGCTTTCTCAAAAAGAGCTTAATTAGCTGTTTGTTGGAAGGGGCTTATCAAGAGGCCTCAAATTTCAGAAAAAGAAGTTCCTTGTAGTTGAGGCAGGGCTAGGATTCATGCTCGATTTTTGACCACGAAATCCGTACTTAAGTAGCCCTTAACTAACACATGCTATCACTATACTATCGTTTCCTCATGCATTAACACGCAAGCCATATATGCATGCAGAGCAAGAATTGTGCACGACAACTTCAACCTCTCCATAAGGCTTGAATTTTCGTTGTTGGTCCCGTTTCATAATAGTAGACCTAATCCTCTTTCTTCACCCTCTGTAATCAGGTTCCACTAGGTGCAGTCCTTTATCACACAAAATTTATTAGAAAAATTCACAATGCAATTCACATTCTTAATTAAAATAGCCAACCAAAATGAATTACAGGTCATACTCGAAATACATAGAACCTTGTTTAATTATTATTCTAATATGCCTCCTTTTTTTATATGAATCACAAAGAATAAATTTTTTAAAATTTGCAATAAGATTTTTATTTGTAAATATCCAAGCAATAGTGCGGATACAAACTAGTTAAATATAATTTTGGGGTAGGTCAAAACCTGCAATGGTAATAGGTTGACTTTTGATCCCCTTGTTTAAAAGATGAGAGACAATGTGCGTAATTTTCTCAGCCTTAACCCACATATTATAGAAGTTGAACCCGGAACTAGCCCGTATTCTTCCTCACATTTGAAAGATGAAGAACAAGAGGGCAATGATCCAACAAGCCTCCAGGTAAATTTGGCTAGTACAGTTCAGGATAAATTGAAATGCATTCTCCATTACCCAAGATCCTGTCAGTCTTGGAAAAGATCTTTCTATTGGTCCATGTATAATCATAGTCTACACATCTAGCTTCTTGCAACCCATTGCTTGCTATACAATTCTTAAAATTAGCCATTTTATGAACAATCACTAGATTCCCACCTAATCTGTGGTCAGTATGCTATGAAAATCCCATGCCATAACCCCATGGACCGTACATATTTGCAGCAATACTATCAATATGATCTCACATATCGAGCAGATCATTTGAACCATAAACACACATAAAATGATATGACTGCTAAAAAGAGTGATTGAACATACTGGCTAGCCCAAATTTTATGCACTTTTGCTGATGAGTTTCTCAAAAAAAAATTCACTCAAGCTTAATTTAGAGTAGAAAACACAAAAGTCAACATTATGCTTTCTCAAAAAGAACTTAATTAGATGTTTATTTGATGGGCCTACAAGTTTAAATTCTGTGAGGTGAAATCTACACTGAAAGGTGATGATGATTGTATTTTTAAAGGGCTTATCAAGAGGCCCCAAATTTCAGATTAGGAAGTTCCTTGTAGGTGAGGCAGGGCTAGAGCTATGCTCGATTTTTTACCACAAAATACATACTTACGTAGACCGTAACTAACACATGCTATCACTGTACTATCGTTTCCTCATGCATTAATATGCAAGCCATATAATGCATGCAGAGCAAGAATTGTGCACGACAACTTCAACCCTGCATAAGGAGGCATTAATTAGACCAGCAACCTGTGCAGGAGCTGTACAGCAGTGACAGCGGTAGACTGGTAGTAGGCTTTTTCCTAATTACTGTCGGTGGCAGGCATTCTCTCTCTCTCTCTCTTTTTTTGTTTTAAATTGCTTCTTCCAGTTCTGCACAGGGTCTCATTCACCTCCTGTCTAATTCAATCAGGACAGTGGGCTTCCTTTTATAAGGATACGGAATTCACTATTGTCGCCCACTTGTAAACCTATTCAATGTATATATATATATATATATATATATATATATATATACTCGAGGTGACGGATCTAGAAAATGTTCGTTGTCGGGTATAAATTACAAGTGTATGTTAACGAGTCCCTCAATACTCCTTTTTATTTTTACTTAGTTTTAAATATGAAATAAAGGGTTTTTTTTTTTTTTTTTCAGTGGGGCCGTAGAGCGTAGCTTTCACAATGTAGATCGGTCAATATATATATATATATATATA
>JACYFF010003369.1:6086734-6099817 GCA_017589665.1 Selenicereus undatus | reverse complement strand
TTTTCAGTGGGGCCGTAGAGCGTAGCTTTCACAATGTAGATCGGTCACTGTATTCTCCCTTGTTCTGCCTAGATTGGGTAAAGGGCTAGAAGCCAAATTTTATTTATGTGCTGTAGATATATAAGTTGCTTCTATCGATCTAAATTAAAAACTATTCACCGATCGACTACCCTTTACTCAGAAAAAAGGACGTACAGGTTAGTTTGGTGAAAAAAATTTCTTAACTTTGTTATAAATTAAAATAATAGACATTAAAATTACTTTTAATTTTAAATGATTCAAAAGTGAATCTGATATCCACCTAACTTGGATTTGAACCTAATTTCCTAGTTTAGATGGTCATAGATTCATGAGTTTTCAGCCCTAAATTTTAAAATTTGGTTGAAACGATATTTAAATATGGCATTAAAGCCTTTACAAGTAAGAGACTTTATATTAATTAGATCCTCAATATCTCCCATATAATGAATTAGTGCATAAGGTATAGATGAGTATGCAATATCTATGCTTTAAACTTAAAGTACACAAACATTTAAACCCACAATTTCTTTCAAAATTTTAGCTAAAATATTTTTAGAAATATTATTTAAATTTTTAGAAATAATAATATTAACATATATGTAATTTGTTTCCATTTTCCTTCATTGAAATACTTGTAAAGACACTATTTATTATGATAACTTTAAATCACATCTTGTTTAAATTTTTATTTTGAAATTACTCTTAATGAATGCTTAACAGGACATGTGTCACGATCGTATCGTTCGAACTCAATTATATATATATTGTGTAAGGGAGGTTATTAGAGTTTAATATAAATCTATTAAAAAAATTTCAACTATGCACATAATTTTTTTTTGTTGAAGTGATTGCTATTTACATGTTTAATACTTCCCTTGCACCTCCTTCTTTAATATCTATGTACAAGTACAAAGTATGCCATTCTTGGTATTGGTATCATATCTTTGTTGCAAATGCTTGAAAGTTCACCAAATTGACTTGTTAAACGTAACCTTTCTGCTTTTAGTTAATAGTTAATATGACAAGTTCTATGACTATTAGGGCCCATCGTGCTGAAATAAATAATTTGTCCCCCTTCTTTGGGAGTTGGGGGTTGAGCACTTGTGCATAGGCAAAGTGGTTTGAAGCATCAAATTAATATCCAATTAGATAGAGGTTCTATCAAGTCCACTCATTGTCCTTCTATCTACATAATTATGAATGAATGTAGTAGCTGCTTTTTTGTAGTCAGACATAGGATGTTAACTGTTATTGGATCAGGCTAATCCAAATTCATTTATTTGCTTCAACTTGGATGAAATTGGCTGAGCTGAATTGAATTGGTCAATATTTTTACCTCTCTTTTTTGTTTTTTAGGTGCTGACCATATCAACCATTCTAAGTATATTAGGCAATAGATATCGAATTTTTACTTACGTGATTTGCATTAACTAGATGGAAGATACTGTTACGAAAACAGAGGAGTTTTAACGATAAAAGTTAAATTAAACTAATCATAATATATCGGTATATTTTTAGTATGCTTTTTGTTAGCGAAAATATAGTTTCTAAGGACATATAACTGGTCTTTTTTTTTTTTTTTGAAGGGTATGATTGAAGGTTGGAAAAATGATCCAAACAAAAGCTACCAATTGGAAACGATAGGCTGTAAATTAACACTATATTGCGCTCACAAAGTTCTACTATTGAATTAAAGGTGAACTATATCTTGGGCACGCTACTTATTGTAGCGTTATAAGTTTAGACAATATTTAATCATCCTAGTCGGTTTAGAAATATGTATTATAAGAAAATAGTTAATTATACGTATTATAGGAATATTTATTTTTGTGGGTGTTATTTAATAAAATTTTTATCCTTCTAAAACAGTCACAAATGAGGAGTGATTTACAAGTAAACTTGAATCTTAATACTATATAATAAACTAAAATCCTTACCATTTAATAAGTATTATTATTAATCTAAAGATCTCATGCAAAAGCATGGTGTTACGGGCTGAATTTTTGGAGACTTCTAGAACATTCTAGGATCCTCCATAATGCTCTGGAACCTTCTGAAATATGCTAGAATATTCTAAATTAATTATTCTAGAACCTTCTAGAGTACTTTAGATACTTATAAATTGTTCTAGAATCTTCTAGAGTGAGTATCTAGGACATTATGGAGTATTCTAGAACCTTCTATGTTGTAGCACAGTTTTCTAGAATATGCTTTAGAATGCTCCACATAATTCTACACTTATTTAGTATCTAGGATATTTGTATAGAATATTCTGAATGTGTAATAGTAATTGTATGAGCAAATAGATCTTTACCATCCATTGAGGAGGTGGATGTGTATATATACTCCTAAGGGGACTCATTTGTGCACCAAGTCGTTCAAAGCATTCCAAGTACAATACAAAGTATTTTTCCCAACTTTCTCCAAATCCTCTTTCTATGTGAGTGTGCTTGCTTAACCCTTTTACCTTTTCTTTTGTGATAAGTTCCATAAAGATCGAAGGAGTTTTCCACTAATTTCTTTCACCTTCTAAACCCTTTTTTCATGATATATTTTTTAAATTTTTTAAGATATTCTATTCAATTAGATTTGGTTAATAACGAGCATCACTCAAATAAAAATATTATAATGCATTAGGTGGATTATAGGAAAAAAGAGATAGCTACATAGTAGTTTAGATTATTTCGAATAGTAATAGTCATTAAACATCGTTGACGTTCCTCTTCGAATCATGACGTGAAATACTTTGACGAATAATAGGCTAAATTTTCCAAACAGTAAATTTATATTTTTTGAACCATATTTAACGTTTTACGGATAATAGAATATTTTGTTTCTTTGGTAAATAGTAGAACATTTCAGCACAAAATTTCACTTTGTGAACAATATTGGGTTTTCAACAACAAAATCAAAGCTCTAATGCAAAATATGTTTAAATTTATAACATGAAGGGCTTGAAAATTTAGTACGATTTCATGCTTACATGTGCTAAAAAGTCAAAATTTTCCCATATCAAATGACAAAAAATCCTTTCACTATTTTGACGGTCAGCAAATCAGAGCCAAGGCCATACTGCCACGTGTGATGAAACTTACGTTTTCGGAAAGCAATATGGCGCCGACACTCAGCAGACGTCGCTTTCGTTCATACCTTCAAAGCAGGACATCATCAGGGCTGAAAAGCTGAATTGAAGGGAGGTCGAGGAAATACAGGGAGGGTGAATCGAATTGTAAGTTCATATCCTAGGACGATGGAAAACGAGTATATTCCGCCATGCCCACAAGCTGTTCGACGAATTCCCTCAACCAGAATTGCTAAGGATGGTCTGCGAGCTTTTCCAAGAGCATCTTCAAACCTTCAAAAACATCAGGTGTAACGACTTTGTCATAAATGAACGCGTTAGAATGCCTGGGCTGAGCATTGAGCAAGACTAGTAGGACTGGCTTTTTGCCCTGTTCTGGTCTAACATGGGCTTTGTTCTTTCCCTTCACCTGGTCAATAGAAGCTGCAACCAATGCCCACTTGCCCAGGTGCGAAATGTCTCTGCAACTTTGAGAAAAGTCGTGACACTTTTTTGACTTTCGAGCTGATGTTCGTGTGCGTTGTTGGCGGAGAAAAAACTGTCCATATTCTGGACTGGTCAGATCTTGGAGTATTTTGGACATCCTTTTTGGTACGAAATATAAATCGGTAAATAGATAAAAAAGTTAGTTAAGATTAATAGAGATAAATTAAAATAAGTTGAAGTAGGTATTTTTTTATTGAAGTGGGATGAGTTTGGTTGAAATGTGTTGAATTTTTTTTGGTGTGATAAGTAGAAATTGTTTGAAGTTGGTTAAATAATTGAAATGAGTTGAGGTCTGCATTTTTTTTTTATTGAAGTTACTGAAATGGATTAAGTGGGTTGAAATTAATTAAAGTTTGTTAAAATTGATGAATTGGAATTTACCAACGAGAAGAGCAGGGCCTTAGTTAGTTAATTGGTTGGTGAAGGCTTTGATATATTACTGTATAATAAGGGCGGAGGGAGCGTGGTGTCAGTGGTATCAACTGACATCCCTTCTCTGCAAAAAATGAAAGATTAGTATGTTGCTAAACTAAAAGACGCTATATATATAAATATTGCGGAAAAAATAAGTATTGAGGGTGCAAAGCTTAGTGGTTGTGGCTTTGTAATAGTGGTATTCATTTTGTGGAGTCGCGGGTTCAAATCTTGGTAGCGCATCTTTTCATTTTTTTTGTATAAGCAACATCTCTTCAATTTGAAGTGCAAAGTTTACTAATTGTAGTTTAGTACTTTAATTAACATCAATTTGTTTTTCAAATCCTAATTTGTAGATTAATTTATTTAAGTTCAATTTGTGAGTTTAATTTGTGAATTTCATTGTAAATTTTGTTTAATTTGTAGGTTTAATTTCAATTTTTGGTCAAAGTGTATTCAAAAAGAATATAGCACTTTAATTGACCCTAGTAGTTAAATTTTTTGATTAATCATTTAATTTAAGGTTAATTTGCTTTTTCTGTTTTAATTTATGAGTTTAATTTGTCAATTTCAATTCTAAAGTTGTTTAATTTGAATTCTAACTCAAAAAGCATAGATATTTCAAAAAGATAACTAAACAATCATCATTTCCTTCAAATTCTAAATTTGAAACTTGCTATTGAATGAAGAATGTGATAACGACGTCATTCAACGACAATTATCAACTTATTTCCGACCCCCACCCTCTAATCCTTGGCTTCACCATTATAGTATAAGATCTACTGTTATCGTTTTAATTTACCGCAAGTGCACGACGTAGCTGTAGCTAGCAACCGGCAAGTACGGGTCGAATCCACAGAGAACTTGGCTTCAACTACTAGAATTAATTAGACAACTCAAGCTGGGCAATGAAATTTGTGGTTGAGGACTAAACTAAGTGAAACGATAGTAGTTAAGAAGTGTAATAAACAGTAGAATAGAAAACACCTAGGTTGGGATTAACAGCACGATTATGTTAGCGAATCGATTACTAACCCAACCAAATGTCCCCCAAGCATGCATTGCGAATGAATAGATTGTCATATAGGCTCATCTCCTCCCTCTCTCAAGGGTCGAAGACTAATCCTAGAACTATAGTCGTCTATTTTCATGAGATTAAAAGTCGAAGGATTACAAGATTCACAATCTCGAATCCCAATTAGAATCTTAACTATTTTCATCTTAAAACCCTAACTGTCTACTAAGACGCACTAGGTAAAGGTTTCATCTCTCAACGTTCCCCTAAACCCCAATTAAAAGGACGAATGTTCTTTCGAGCATTTCATCGAACAGTTGGCGTGCATAGTAGAATTCATATTTGCAAAACAAAGGGGGAGAAAGGATTGGGCCAATACAAAATTCAACTATACATATTCGGCGTCAATCCCAACCTAAGTTGAAGGATTTAGCCTATAACCATGTTTAACACAACAATCAAAGCATTCAGTCCAATAACTATGACAACCAAAACCTAAAACAATTAAGAACAAGAGGAAGGCGAGTTGGGATAGAACCTGGAATTAATCGTATAAACTGAAGGCAGAATCAAACTTCAATCCAAAATTACAATCCAAGAGCGTGAAGATTAAACTCTAAAACTAAACCTAAACTCGCCTAAGCAAACGTTTGGGGAGAGAAAAACTGAATGAAACTAAATAATGTTCAAAGCAGCCCCGAAGGAAGATTTAAGTCGCGACGCGGAACCGGGGGGGGGGCATGGTCGTGCCCAGAGGCACGAGGTGACAGTGCAAAAAGTCTACCCGAACCACCCCAGGACCGGCACAAGTGGCATAGGTGTGCCACTTGGCACGACCCAACCGTGCCACATGGCGCGGTCGTGCCACTTGGCACCCCAGCCAAGTGTGCCGGTTTTGGTGGGTCAGCCGTGCTCTGTGGGTCCGGTTTCGTGAGGCTTAAGTGCAACGCTTTTTCGCGGCTTTTCTCGCCTTCTTAGCACCTCTTTCTGTCAAATATTAACTATCTTTCAGTTCCTTCAACAAAGTTCCTGAAATTACAGAAAGACGTCATAAGAGTAAAATATATGCATAAGAGGTCGATTTGACCCTTCTCTGACATGATAAAGCATGCAAATATAGGAGCGATCGAGTCAAATACGGGCTAAAATATGGTACAAATAAAGGTTCATCATCTACCTTTAGAACCCAGTTACATCAGCCTTTGTGGGAACATTGAAACAACAGAAACAGTAAAGTTCTTGTGATTACAGCGGAGTTTGGCTCGAAGTCTCCATCAATTCATCTATTGGCTTGTCTTTGTCCTAAAACCCAAAAAAGGCAAGGAGATATTCGGATGCAATTATATCATGCGGGTATTGCCTTTGATACTTCTGTTAACTTAGGAAAGTGTATATATTTAGCCTTTCATATTTTGTAAACTGAGAAGATCTCCCAGCCCTGTAGATATTGCTAGCTTTGTATATATATGATAACACAGTGATGGGAGCACACAAGAAAACAAATTTCTCCCAAAAGTCCCATCTTTCATGGTATCAGAGTTGAAATCAAAATCAACAATGGGTGACAAGGAAGACATTCAAAGGAAAGAAACTCAAACACTCAGCTCCAATGACCCTCAATCACCCTATTACCTAAGCAGTTCAGATCATCCTGGATACATTATTAGTCCAGTGTTACTTAATGGAGACAATTAGGGAAATTGGTCTCGCCTCTTTATCAATGCTCTAAGATCCAAGAATAAACTTGGATTTGTGAATGGAACGATAACAAAACCAGCAAAAACAAGCCCAAAAGTTCATGCCTGGGAAAAGTGTGATTCAAAGGTAACGGCTTGGCTTTATAACGCGATAGACAAAAATCTTCACGGATCTATAGCATACGCAAGCACAGCCCGAGCAATTTGGGTCGACCTTAAAGAAAGGTATTCGCAAGGTAACTCAATTCGAATCCATCAACTGAAAAGAGAAGTGTCTCTGGTTGGACAAGAACATCTCCCAGTGATTGAGTACTTTACAAAATTGAAAGCATTGTGGGATGAACTTGGTACATACCAGATTTGGCCAACTTGCACTTGTAATTGTGAGTGCGAAAAGGCAGTAACTTCGATGCTTGAACAAGAACGTGTTCACCAATTTTTGATGGGACTCGATCACATAAAATTTAACACCATTCGTTCGAACATTCTATCCCAAGAACCGCTTCCAAATCTGAACCGGGTATATGCAGCTGTTGATCGTGAGGAAAGACAATTGCAGTTCACCGAGATAACTGAAGCATGGTCGGCCATGGAAGGAGCTGCCTTCAAGGTGATGCCGCAAAATCGTCAAGTTCAGAATCGGCCTCGATGCTCCTACTGCCAAAAGACAGGCCACGAGTGACAACAATGTTACGAACTGGTTGGGTACCCAGCGAATTGGGGAACCAGGTGCTCGAATCGTGGGCACAGCGAGGGTCGTGATAGGTCGCTGGCAAGCTTCAAAAACTAGGGCAACGATAAGAGCAGAGGAACCGCACCAAGCGACGGAACCGGCGGTGGTGGCGGCTACCGAGGTGGGAGTTCCAATTGTGCGACCATGGTCCCAGATCTAGCTTTTGGTGGATTGAAGATGGAAGAAGGTGGGGGAGAGAGAGGAGGCAGCAATCGTGGGATAAGTCAGGAAATGGGGTTCGCAGGGTTCACTTAATCCCAAGTGGACCAACTGTTTGCATTATTTAAAGAAAGACAAAATCATGAAATAGTAGAGAAGACTAGTGGTAAGTGCCTTCACACTAGATCTATGCAATGGGTGTTAGATTCCGGTGCCTCACATCATATGACGTCCAATTATGCGGTCCTTTCACATGTTTATAATTTGTCTGTACCTATTATTATTTCTCAACCTAATGGATGACAAATCAAAGTGCAGCAGGCTGGTATGGTCCAACTTGGACTCAATATTGGTTAAAGGATGTATTGTACACACCAACTTTTAAGTGCAACCTTGTCTACGCTCAAAAATTAGCCATAGACGAAAATTGTGTGGTATCTTATGGACCTAATTTTTGTGTTATTCAGGACCTCACCTCGAAGATGCTGATTGGAGCGGGTGATCCAGGGAACGCGGTGTACTACTTGAGGTTTATACGTGGTGGAACGACTTTTGCTACAGTCAAGAAGGTTGATCAAGCATGATGGCATCAATGCTTAGGACATCCCTCACCTGGTAGTCTGGCTCCATTATCTATGCTTTGTGATTTTAAGTTGAGTAAAGAAACGTTGAATTGTTGTGACGTATGCCATAGGGCAAAACAAACACGGAACATTTTTTCTTTAAGTGAATATAGAGCAAGTAATCCTTTTGACTTGGTGCATTGTGATTTGTGGGGACGCTATCATACCCCATCTTTGTGCAGTTGTCATTATTTTTTGAGTATTATGGATGATTTTAGTCGAGCAACTTGGGTTTACTTGCTTAGAGATAAGTCGGAGGCATCTGAACGTATTGTGGATTTTTGCTGCATGGTGAAGACTCAATTTGGGCATCATGTTAAAAGGGTACGTAGTGATAACGGGACAGAGTTTACTGAAGGTGAATTGCAAAGTTATTTCCTTAAACGGGGAATGCTTCATGAAACCTCATGCGTGGACACACCCCAACAGAATGGTCGGGTTGAAC
The DNA here is from genome assembly GCA_017589665.1 of Selenicereus undatus. Lineage (NCBI taxonomy): Eukaryota > Viridiplantae > Streptophyta > Magnoliopsida > Caryophyllales > Cactaceae > Selenicereus > Selenicereus undatus. Next base: position 6,091,142 of record JACYFF010003369.1, on the reverse strand, counting down.
GGAAAAACCGACATCTTCTAAATGTTGCTAGGGTCCTTATGTTTCAAGCATCCTTACCCATTCGATTTTGGGGAGAATGCGTCCTTACAGCAGCGTATCTTATCAGCCATACACCTACTAAGTTGTATAGCATGAAAATCCCTTATGAGATATTGTTTGGGAAAACACCTTCTTACACACATCTGCAGGTATTTGGTTGTTTGTGCTATGTCTACACCATGATCGTATTAGGGATATATTTGATGTTCAAGCTACAAGATGTATGTTTATAGGATATCTGTCAGGGCAAAAGGGGTGGCGTGTGTTTGATCTTGAACGTGAATGCATTTTTGTGTTATGAGATGTGGTTTTTTATGAGGACATTTATCCTTTTACCACATCCCACTTACCTATCTCTAATACCACTCCTACAACTCCACTCTTTCAGGGGCCTCTCCATCTTGGTCCCAACTCTTCTAATCCCACAATTAATACTCTCCACACCGGGGAGTCCACTGAAATACCTCATTCCAAGAGCACTGCCCCAACAGAGGCCACTACCCATACTCCTCAACTTTCAGAGACACCTGCCCTCACCGAGCCCGATACTGGTGACCCAGTACTTTTGCCTCCTATTTCACCGCCTATTGAGTCTGTGAATGACACCATGACCCAATTGACTGGGCCCATTATTACCATCAGCAACTCTGGGGAGGTTACCCCTGATTTTGACCCTGCTCAATTGTTTTGTCCTCAATGCGATCGCCGACCCCCGGTGCATCTTTGTGATTATGTCTGCCGTGCCATCGCCTCAGACACCCCTAACTCACTCCCTCTCCATGACGCATCTTCAGGTACTCCTCACCCTTTATCTCATTTTATTTGTTATGATAAGTTTTCTGCTTCTCATTGGGCATACTTAGCGGCCATCACTTTTGGGGATGAGCCTTGACATTTCTCTCACGTAGTTCGGGATCCTCGATGGCGTGTGGAAATGGCTAAGGAAATTTCCGCTATTGAGGATAACAACACTTGGGAACTTCAACCCTTACCTCTGGGAAAAAAGGCGCTAGGTTGCAAGTGGGTGTATAAAATTAAATACAATGCCGATGGGTCTATTGAGTGTTTCAAAGCTAGCTTAGTGACATTGGGCAATCATCAGGTAGAGGGGGAGGACTTCAATGAAACATTTGCCCCGGTAGCAAAAATGGTTACGGTTCGCACTCTGTTGACTATAGCAGCTGCTAAAGGATGAAGTTTGCACCAAATGGATGTTCATAACGCATTTTTACATGGAGACCTGCAGGAAGATATTTACATGAAACTTCCCCCTAGCTTTCACACTAATCGACCTAATGTAGTTTGCAAACTTAAGAAGTCTCTCTATGGTCTCTGACAGGCACCTCAGCAATGGTTTTTCAAGCTTGCCTCCGCACTACGAGCATATGGATTTCAACAATCACCTTTGGATCACTCTTTGTTTACCTTCGAGCGGGGTAACATCTTTCTTGCTCTTCTAATTTATGTTGATGATTTAGTTCTTACAGGGAGTGATCCCCACTATTGTGCTGCCTTTAAGGAGTACCTACACCAGTGTTTTAAGCTGAAAGATTTGGGTTCCTTAAAATATTTTCTTGGCATTGAGATGGCTCGGGGTCCTGCTAGACTATTTTTATGTCAAAGGAAGTACACTCTCGATATTCTCACCGAAACAGGTATGCTAGGGTCCAAACTGAGTATGTTCCCTACGGAACAACAGCACAAGCTCTCGTCTGATACCGGTGATCCAATTCCTGATTTTGGGCGTTATCGACAGCTTATTGGACGACTCATCTATTTCACAATCACTCGACCAGACATCACCTACGCTGTCCATATCCTGAGCCAATTTATGCAAGACCCTAGGCAGGGTCACTGGGATGTTGCCATGCGATTCTTGCGCTATCTCAAGGCCTCTCCCGGGCAGGGCATTCTCTTGCCGTCGTCAAATGATCTCAGTCTTCATGTTTATTGTGATTCTGATTGGGCTAGTTCTCCTATGACTCGGCGTTCCGTCACAGGTTATTGTGTCTTACTTGGCAATGCTCCTATATCTTGGAAAACCAAGAAGCAACCTACAGTATCTCGGTCTTCTGCTAAAGTCGAGTATCGTGCCCAGGCTAATGCAACTAGTGAAGCTGTTTGGATTCGCAATTTACTTCAGTCTCTTCGTATTCCTATTCCTGCAACCTAGTTGTATTGTGATAATCAAGTTGCGTTGCATATTGCAACTAATCCAGTCTTTCATGAGCATACCAAGCACATTGAGATTGATTGCCATTTTGTCCTAGAACGCATCATCTCTAGGGAACTTGTTACTCACTATGTTTCCACCACAGACCAACCTGCTGATTTGTTCACTAAGGCTTTAGGACATAGATGGTTTCACCATCTTTTTGGCAAGTTGGCATTTCGAATCCTCATGCTCCAACTTGAGGGAGAGTGTTAGGATGCAATTATATTATGCGGATATTGTCTTTGATACTTCTATTAGCTTAGGAAAGTGTATGTATTTAGCCTTCCGTACTTTGCAAACCGAGAAGATCTCACAGCCCTGTAGATATTGCTACCTTTGTATATATATGATAACACAGTGATGGGAACACACAAGAAAACAGATTTCTCCCAAAAGTCCCATCTTTCAAGAGAAAATACAAATTACAGCTCATGCTAAGTGGTCAACGAGTAACCACTTCTTTTGTACCCAAATAAGCCCCACCTCCACCTCTTTTTGTTGTTAATTAATGCATGACATTCACCCATTTGGGATAGCTGATGTGTACAGTAATATAAACTTCATAAGATATTTACATCCCCCACGAGAAAGACTGTTCGGATAAGCTGATGTTAGATGACATGTGTTATTGTTGTTATCACAACGCAGGAAGCATGGGATCATGGTGGTGTCCTTGTACATAGAATTTAGGCAAGATGGCAAAAGCTAGTTTGTATTATGCACAAATAAAAAGTTGAATAATAGAGGCTGAGATGTGAATTTATTGGTCTGACTCCATGCTGTTGACATCAATGCCCATCACCGGCTTATATATCTAAATGAAAAGGCATTCCAAATCATTCCTGAATTCTGTTTCTTAGGCATGGCGGCCTTAAAAATAACTTGGGCATCTTGGCTTCTCTTTCCTTCTCTGTTTCTTGGCTTGGTTATCCCTACCTCCATAGCTGACCCAGAAGTTACAAGCCAGGCATATGTGTATGCTCTTTGCCCAGACATGACCACTGTTGCTCCAAGCAGCAAGTACCAGACCAATATCAACACTCTTCTTTCTTACCTCTCTGCAAATTCCAGCAACAAAAATCTCATCTTCAACACAACTGTTGGAAGTGAAGCTGACAAAATCTATGGCCTCTTTTTCTGTCGGATTGATGTTACTGTTGCTGTCTGTCAGAAATGTGTTCTGCGCGGGATCGAAGCACTCAAAACTCGCTGTCCCAGGAAGAAATCATCCATAGTATGGTATTTTGATCAATGCGTGGTCCGGTACTCTAATCAATCTTTTTTGGGTACTATGAATGATGCTCCTATGATACCGATGTGGAACAGAGAAAACACTCTTGACATATGGAATGTCTCACGTAACATGAATGATTTTATGGAAGTTGTGCTTACCACTTTGGATCGTGCTGCTGAGCAAGCATCATCTGGCCCGTTACACCGAAAGTTTGCCACAAAAGAAGCTACTTTTGGAGCTAACTTGACAAAGTTGAACAAGCTGTATGTACTTACTGAATGCACCCCAGATATTTCCCTGGCTGATTGCAGGGAATGTCTCAAAATGGTAATTAGCAATACGACAGGGCTGTGCAATGAAAAGGCAGGATGTACTTTGATGTGTCCCAATTGTAATATGAGGTATGACATTCATCCGTTCTATGGAGATGCTGGTGCTGTTTTTTCAGGGCCTTCCTGGGTTCCCTCTTCTGAAGGTAAGCAAACTTGGGTATGTTTTAATTGGTTGTCAACATCTTTATCTCTGGGGCTGAGTTGTTTCTACTTTAGGTTTATGGGACTCACATTTCATTTGTGTAGATTAAGCTGTTGCAAAAGTAAGACTCACCGTTTCAACCAATCTTGAGTGACATTCCTTTTTGTCAGCATGGTCTCTTCCCTCGTCCCTTGTTTTTTTTGCCCTTTTATCTGGGTAAACAGACATCCTAGTTTCCTTTGAAAGGGCACTGTTTTACGAACATTGCTGTACTCATGTCTTCCCAAGTTGTTCTAAAGTTCAAATCGATTTTGAGAAGCTTAAGCACTGTGTCACAGCTTCACGCACTTTATATGCTTGTTCGAGCCTTTCCTTTCCCAACGTCTTCGGGAATTTGGTTATCGTCATTGATTGTCAGTTCATCTTTTTGGCAGTCTCAGTGAGTA
>JACYFF010003369.1:6065898-6086724 GCA_017589665.1 Selenicereus undatus | reverse complement strand
TATCGTCATTGATTGTCAGTTCATCTTTTTGGCAGTCTCAGTGAGTATCTGGGATCATAAACATTTGGTTGATTTTCATCATTCGTTGGACAGATGTGTTGAACTTGTTCAAAGTATAGCTGTCTTGGATTTTACTTTGCTATCTGCTGTTCCCGATTTTTTATTAGAGAGAGAGAGAAGTAAAAAGTTGGATCTTCACCATCTGGATTCTTGCTTAAATTAAGCAAGTAGCAGCATCATTTGATGAGAATCTGTCTTATTTCAGGCCAGTATCAGTAACTCTACTTGCAATTTGTTTCAAACAGGACATAATACACAAGTTATAAGGAGGAAAAGAGCAATAGTAATAGGTGCAACTGCTGCAGTAGCTTTGGCGATGGCATCTGTGTTTGGTGTTTGGATATGTATTTTCAAGAGAAAGTCCAGGGAATCACCTGCTGGTGAGACCACAATCCACTCTCTCTTGCTTGGGCTGATTGTATTCACCTTTGCCTTTTCATGCTAATTATTAATGCCACACCTGCCAAGCAATATGTGAATAGTAGTTTACGCACAATCTGTAATGAAGACTGTTCTAGTGAATTTTCGTGCTTTCAACTGTGGCAGATCTAGAATTTTTGAACTCTGGCGCCCCATTTCAAGTTTTTGGATTTTAATAAGTGGCATTGACCATTGGATCTCTTATTGGTGTCAAACTTAAAAACTTTCAGAATTCATAGCCATAATGTAAGAGGCCGCCCCGCCTCCCAAAAAAACAAACCAGGTCCAATGGTTACAATTAAACACTGATGCTGAACAACTAAATGCGTCTTGGCTTTCAAAGACGAAACAGGATCATTTGCAAACTCGTGTCAAGCCAATGCCATCAAGGAGTCAGCTCAAGAGACAGAACATGTTTCATTATAGCATCACCTACTTCTTTTCTTTTCTGAATGCTTTTGGTTTATGCAAGAAGCTATCTTAAACATGATCATTTCTATTCCATGCAGTGTAGCTTCTTCCTAACCCATTACAGGGGCCAAGGGGTAGGAGTTGTTCAAAGTGTCCCACCAGTGTAGAACTTAGTTGAAGTTGCCAATGTAGATTAGTTCCCTGCTTGATTGCGAAGATTCAAAATTTCAGACTACAAATAGTGGTCTAAGCCAAAATTGTTTTATTAAACTGTGTACTTTAGCGTAAACTGATGATTTAGTTAATGTATCCTCCTAGAATGTACTAGCAAAGTAGCATCGACTACAACACTAACTGGTTGATCTATGTGACGAAACACTACACTGGTTGGTATATGTGACGAATTGGGGAAGAGGACTGTTTAAGGTTGACAAGTAAATGTCTTGTCACATGATATTTCCACCCTTTCTTTGGCCTCGTATGCAGTTGTCAGTCACTTCTCTGTTCGGGCTTTGACATAACTGGGAATTGTGTTGAATGTAACTCCAATGGGGAACATTGGAGAATTTGACAGCAAATGGTCCTGTAACTAATTGCGATTGGTGGAACATAATTTTGACCTTTTCGTTAGTAAGGTTTATCCATGGATTTTCAAGTTCTGAATTGGCTCCTTGGAACAAAATCTGTGAAGAACAAAAGGGTGTGAGGGGACCCTTTGTTTTTTTTGGGGTTTTTTTTGGGGGGGGGGGTGTTGTTGAGTCGTGAATATGTGGCTTAGCATTTGTAATAATGGAAGTACGGAAGCATCATATTCACATCATAGAACAAAGTTTAAAAGTGGCTGATGAAAATTCTTTCTGCAGATTTGAATGATATTGAATCTGCAGAGTCTCTGAAAATTGACTTCAACACGATAAGATCTGCAACAAATAATTTCGCTGAAGACAAAAAGCTTGGAGAAGGTGGATTTGGTGAAGTTTTCAAGGTAATAATTTTGTAAATTTGCATAAGCAATTGGTTTGTCTGCCTTTGTCATGTATGGTCATGAATTGCACGAGCATTTGGCCACAGATTTGGGTTTCAGGGACCTGCATGCTGTTCAGTGAATTTTGGTTGAGACCTTGATATGTTGATTTATCGTTCAGTACTTCAGATATGTCAAAGGATAACTTTATTGCAATGATTTTGCAGGGGAAGCTTGAAAACGGACAAGAAGTAGCTGTAAAGAGGCTTTCAAGGGACTCTAGACAAGGCATTGAAGAGTTTAAGACAGAAATTCTCCTTGTAGCAAAGCTCCAACACAGAAATTTGGTCAAACTTCTGGGATTTTGTGTGGAAAAAACAGAGAAGCTACTTGTGTATGAGTTTTTGCCAAATTTAAGTCTTGACCAATTTCTATTCGGTATGATGATCACGAGTCATTTACTTTCATTTACTTTTGTAGCTTAGATGCTTTTTCCTTTTTTTCCCCTCCTTCTAGCCGCCTCCCCCTTTTTTCCGTACTAATTTCCATTGATTTTCAGACCCAGCAAAGTGTGCATCCTTGGATTGGGACACAAGGTATAAGATTATATGTGGGATTGCAAGAGGACTTCTCTACCTTCATGAAGATTCTCGGCTTAAGATAATACATCGCGATCTAAAATCCAGTAATGTACTGCTAGATAAAGATATGAATCCCAAAATCTCGGATTTTGGCATGGCTAGGCTTTTTGGGATTGATGAAACTCAGAGAAATACTGGCAGAATTGCTGGAACATTGTGAGTATTCTTTCTGACAAGTTCTTAGAAATCTCATTTTGTGAGTCCTTAGAAACCATCTCTCCTCCTGCAAAGGGAGGTTGCATATGCTTTGACCTTTCTGGACACTTCTTCTGTCAGATGCAAGCTGGGCGTTCTATTGCCCTTCAATTCTTACTTTAGTAAGCTGAAAAGCTCACATGGTTGCAACATAATGCAGTGGATATATGGCTCCAGAGTATGTAATCACTGGTCAGTTTTCAGCAAAATCAGATGTGTATAGTTTCGGTATGATAGTTCTGGAGATAGTGAGCGGTCAGAAGAACAAGTTTTGTAGTCAATCGCATGATGAAGAATCGCTGATACACCGTGTAAGTTCGAATTTTTGTACTATTATTTTTTCAATGTTCTCCCATGAAATTGAACTCCAAAATTAACAACGAACAATTTCAGGCATGGAGGCTTTGGAACGTGGGGATTGCGCTAGACTTGGTAGACCCAACACTTGGAAAGAAGTTTTCACCGGATGAGGTGGCCAAGTGCATCCACATAGGTCTTTTGTGTGTCCAAGAAGATGCATCTAAAAGACCAAGAATGGCGACTGTTGTTGCTGCACTTAATGGCGATTCCATCATCCTTCCTTTGCCTACAGCAGCTCATTTCTTCATTGCTGGTGCATTTGAAGGCTTTGGTGAAAGTGAGGTAGATCAATGTGCCACGTCACTTTCATCAACACAGAACATCACAGTTATGGATCCTCGATAATTTTGAAATCAGGAGTCATGAATGTAGAAGATCGTGTCAGCTAAGTTCTTTTGGTGGGAAGGAAATCCATAAAAGCTTCTGGAGATGGGTTTTTTTGCCAAGTTTCTGATACCATTCCGAGGACTTGATCAATTTAGCTAGTGGACATTTCTAGATTATATCATGCTAGCTAAGTTGCCTGAATGTTCTAGAGTTAACAGTAGTCTCAAGGGTAATGCACTTGCTCGAGCCCTCGAAGGCCAAATATCAGCAGTATACATTGTACATATACATTTAGTATATGTGGGATTCGGAAAATAAGACCCGTATCGAACTGCCCGGTGTTATGGAGAGTGTTAATACTCTGTAACTATGCATTGACTATGACTACACATTGTATCAATGAATTTTATTCATTTCATGGCACATCCCAGCCATGTTATCTGATATGTATTAGAGCATAATTTATCAAACGAATAAGTGTTTTTTTGGTAGCTGATGCACACACAGGAGAAACCGCCACATGAAATAAATGTGGCACTGTAATAATGTGGTCTAGGTGCAAAGTGATTTTGACTGCGATTTTCGATTTCCCAGGCCAGAGCAATTGTCCATTAGCATTGGCCAGTTATTGTCACAGAAGCTCCAAAAATGCACCAAGTGCAGCATTTTAGATTGTTTACATGAAAAACCACCTGCAATTTGATTTAGAATATTGTCTGTGCCGATGATTCCGACTTGTTTTATAGTTCGATAGTCAGATAATATTAAATTTCTTACGTGAAAAGGTCTTTCCAAGTTGAAATCAATTGTTCTTTTTAAGAGGAAGCTACCAAATACTGCACCTTTTTGCGCCTTCTTTTCTTTTCTTTTTCTTCTGTTGGCAAGTGGGGAAGCATGGCATGGTGGGTTGGTTGGTTTTTGCGTTAAATGAATAGATTATTCGGTTAATCATTTTGACTTCCGATAACAATTGACATATCAACCTGATACGACTCTTTCTTAGTGTATTTAGGAGGCGTGATCACATTACAGGATATGCACAAATCATTCTGCTGAAGATTTAAAAATTATTGGCAGATGGTGGCATTATTGGTCTGACTTTGGTTATGTTGAATTCAACAACCTCACGCTGGATTTCTTCTTTCTTAACAGACAACCCAATCCTGTAATCACCCTGGCCGTTTTGAAATCTTTTGGGGATTGCATCTGTCAGATATGGAACTCTGCACTGTTTCATGGCCATCTATATTTCTCTTTGTATCTCTGCTGTTTAGCTTGATTAACCATGGCTCACCTGCTGCTCCATCAGCTTCTCAAGCCTATGTGTATGCTCTTTGCCCGGATATGACCAGTGTTTCTCCCGGCAGCCAATACGAGGCTAACATCAATACTCTGCTTTCTTACCTCTCTTCAAATTCCAGCAACAAGAATCTCATCTACAACACAACTGTTGGCACTGGGGCTGATGAGATCCATGGCCTCTTTTTCTGTCGTATCGATGTTAATGTTTCTGATTGTGAGCAGTGTGTCAAGTTAGGGATCAATGCTCTGACCACCAGTTGCCCTGGAAAGAAGTCATCCATAGTATGGTATTTTGATCAATGTGTGGTTCGGTACTCAAACCAGTCTTTTATGGGTACCATGACTGATGTTCCTATGATCCCGATGTGGAACAGACAGAACTCGTTGAATATATGGAATGTTACAAGTAACATGACAGGTTTTGTGGAAATTTTGCTTAAGACCTTGGGAGATGCCGCAGATCAAGCATCATCGGGTCCAGTGTACAGAAAGTTTGCCACAAGAGAAGCTATATTTGGAGCTAACCTGACAAGCTATAACAAGCTACATGTACTTACTGAATGCACCCCAGATATATCCTTGGCTGACTGCAAGAGATGTCTCAGAATGGTCATTGGTAATACAACAGAGCTTTGCAATGTCAAGGCAGGCTGTACTTTGATGTGTCCCAATTGTAATATGAGGTACGACATATACCCTTTTTATGGAGAGGCATCGGTGGCACCTTTCCCTGGTTCTTCTTCTGGAGGTAAACAAAAATTGAATAAGTTTGTATTTGATTACTTTTGATGATTAAGCTGTGTTGAGGTTGGGTTTGTAAAAGTCAACCTTTCAATAGTCCATATTCCATATCATGATAATCAATCCCAATAGCTTTTCTTTGTGGAATGGGCTTGTGGTTTACTTTTGAATTTTGTAGCTCAAAGGAAAATGAGCTGATCTAAGCCGCCTTCGGTTTATTTATGAGAACGACTGAATGACTAGTCTTGAGATTGTTCTGTCCTGAATGTACTAACTAATTTAAATGACTAAATGGTTGATTGCTAGTGATAGTTGTGTAATTATCTGAGCCTTTCTCTATCACACTGCCCACCTTCACCATGAGATTCAATCTTATTGAAAGATTGATGCTATAGCTGTGAAAACCATTACCTGTAGACTTTGAATGCAATTTTTGTGACATATTTTACTGATTTAAACCATAACTGTCTGTATTGATATTCTTCTCTGCAATTCTTTTTATTCAGACTAATAAAAAGAAACATCACTTGACAGTTGACATAGATTCTGGTCGAATCAGGTGATTGTCTATAACTGTATCTGCAATTTGTATTAAATAGGTATGAATAGAAAAGTTGATAGGAGAAAACAGGCAGTAATTGCGGGCACGACAGCCGCAGCAGCTTTTGCAGCCATGCTGCTTCTTGGCATTTGCCTATTTATCCACATGAGGAGGTCCAAGAAATCAACTAATGGTGAGACCAAACTTAAATCTCTTCTGCTTTTGAGTGATTCAGTTTAGACCAACCCCTCATACTAATTACTGATACATCATGTTAACACCCCCCCCCCCCCCAAAAACCCCCTTCCCCTCCCTCATGCATGAATTCTTTTAATTGTTTGATTGCCACGAAATCTCTGAGTAAGCACATCTAGAAAAAAATCCCACTTGGGAGTTCCCCACGCATTTTTGATAAAAGGGATTCTTTTTTTGGGGGGTGGGGGGTGGGGGTAGGGGAATGAATCTATGTTTTAGAATGCAGACCTCATCCAGATACTAGGAAGTTGTCAAGTCGTAACCTTCGCTACTCATGATTGATGTTTATCTTAGTAGCTCTGATGAGTTAATTATGGCCCATAGACAGGTGTTCGCATTTATAGTTATTGGAAAGGCAGTGTACAAAATCTATATGGGGAAACAGGATCATCTGCTCTTTGCCGTGTTGGTCATCAGTCGGTCATCAATCCTGATCAAGAGGGTGCAGCATACTCATGTGCCTCATTCTTGCAATGATTAGGATATCAAAGAATCCCTGCCTGAGCATTTGGCAGAAATGGGCACTGGCCACTGAAACTAATTATGCTGGCATTCAATTAGCTATTTTTGTGATTCTATGGGCCTGCAAGGTTATGGAAACTGCTAAAAGGGTTGCCTGGTGCACAAGCATCTCAGTTTCACGCAGGGTCCGGGGAAGGGCCGCACCCCAAGGGATGAATTGTAGGCAGCCTAACCTGAACAAAATGAGATTAAGATTAGCTTTTGATTCCATATGGAGAACGGAAAAGGGCCATTAAACCACATGTTTTTTTATTTGCTGTATAGCAGTGTACCTTCATGTCATATGAGCAGATGTTACTTAAGACTAGAGTTGGTTGATGTGAGTTTGTCTTGCAGATTTAAATGATATTGAGAATGTGAAGTCTTTGAAATTTGACTTCAACACCATAAGATCTGCCACCAATAATTTCAGCGAAGATAGAAAGCTCGGTGAAGGTGGATTTGGTGCAGTTTTCAAGGTAGCCTCTGATGAGTAGTGTACATATTCATCAGCAAATGCCTTGTTTGCTTTTGTTCTGTCTATGAATAACCCTCAGGATTCGTTTAACTGCATAATTTCTTTGCAGGGGAAGCTCAAAAATGGACAAGAAATTGCAGTCAAAAGGCTTTCAGCGAAATCTAATCAAGGCATTGAAGAGTTTAAGACAGAAGTTTTACTGGTTGCAAAGCTCCAACACAGAAATCTAGTTAAGCTCTTGGGATTTTGCCTGACAGAGAAGCTACTTGTTTATGAGTTCTTGGTTAATCTAAGTCTTGATCAGTTTCTATCTGGTATGATATTGATTGTGAATCATCTGTTTCTACATGAATGATTTAAGTTAGAACACCCCCCCCACCCCCCAAAAAAAACCACAAAAAGTTAAAATAATAATAATAATAATAACACCCAACACCCCACATAAGGGGAAAATGAAAGACCAACTAATCTGAATTAATTGTCAGATTCAACAAAGTGTGCATCTTTGGATTGGGGAACAAGGTTCAAGATTGTATGTGGCATTGCAAAGGGATTGCTGTACCTTCATGAGGATTCTCGGCTCAAGATTATACATCGGGATCTCAAGTCTAGCAATGTACTGTTAGACAAGGACATGAATCCAAAAATATCAGATTTTGGAATGGCAAGACTCTTCGGAGCAGATGAAACTCAAGGGAACACCAATAAAATTGCTGGAACATTGTGAGTTTGCCTTCTTTTCCTTTGATATGCTCATGCAGTAGCACACTTGCATTTCTAGAGTCAGTAGATTAAAAGGCTCACAAAGTTAAGGATGTGATGCAGCGGATACATGGCTCCTGAATATGTAATTGCTGGCCAATATTCCGCCAAATCAGATGTGTACAGTTTCGGAATCATAGTCCTAGAGATAGTCAGTGGTCAAAGAAACAAGTTCTTCAGTCAAGAACTAAATGAAGAGTCACTGCTACAGCGAGTAAGTACTGAACTTTCTGCTGCTAATTGTTGAATAACTGCTTTCTTCATTTCATCTGCTTGAAAATTTTCCTTTCTGAACCTCTCCATGAGATTTTCTGAGAAGATGAAATAAACAAACCCAGTAAGAATTTGAAGTTGAACAAGTAATCCCCCACTTGCAGGCCTGGAGGCTATGGAATGAGGAGCTCGTGATGGAACTAACAGACCCAACCCTTGGGAACAATTTGCTATGGGAAGAAGTGGCCAAGTGCATTCACATTGGCCTATTATGCATACAAGAAGATGCATCAAGGAGACCCAGAATGGCATCTGTTGTTGCAGCCCTGAATGGCGATGCCATCGTTCTTCCTTCACCCATGGCACCTCATTTCTTCCTTCCTCGCGAATTTGATGGGATTCAAGAAAGTGAAACAGAAGCATTTACAGGAACCAAGGACATTACACTTTTGGAGCCTCGGTAACTTCTTATGTTTAATGCAACGGCATTAACTGACATGAATGTTGAAGAATCATATTAGGTAAGTTGGTTGAACACTTAGATCGTGAGATAGAAATGGTGTTGTAGAACTAATTTCATATGACACTCTTCATAGAACAGCTAAGCCTAGCAGGTGTCAATGCGCCATTGCAAATCTATGAGCTCTGTGAGTGTGTAACATGTCAGGAAGAATGCTGAACAGAAGTCCTAAGTTTGTGGATTTGTCCTAGTTCAATGAATTATTAAGGCTGCTATTATTTGATTATATATAATATCTTATTTCATTGCCTTATCCTACAATTATGGGGCATTTCAAGAGAAGAATTCATAATTTTGCCTCACTGAATTGTGGGCTATTTGTTAAGGTATCTGTGATAATGACTCTTAAGATTGTTTGTCATGATTAAATAAGACTTTCGTTGACTTATTCTTTGGGTCAATTTTAGGATATTGGAGGTTTCCTTCGAGAGGGGAATTTGGGATGAGGGATTCCTATGTGGAACTAAAAAAGGAACTGTTAGGCGATAATTTATCGCCTTTTACATGCATTTTTCGTCTAATCTTAACTCGTATAATAACGTAATCTTTAGAGTTTTTCTTGTTTTATTCAGTATTCTTTGAGATTTTTACTTGTTTTGTCTATTCTTGCAGGTAATAAGTTGAACCAAGCAATTACCGCGAAAACGGGCGAAAAAGGGTCAAAACAGGCAAAAAGACGGAAAAACGGGAGCCAGCCGGCCAGCAATGTGGCACGGCCACACCATGCCATGTGGCACGACCGTGCCACCTTGGCACGGTGGGACCGTGCCACTTGGCACGTCCGTGCCTCCCCTCCTGTTCGCCGTTCGCTCGGGTTTTTTCTATTTAACCCTTCTTCGGGCGTTTTTGCGGGGGGTCGTTCGGGGTCGCTTGGTGCTTTTCTCTGGCGATTCTTAGGTTAGATTTTAGGTTAGTTTATCAAATAAAAACCTCAATAGGAGGATTAGTTTAGGATCGAAGATTGTAATGTTGGATTCAACTTTTGGATTTCAAGTTCCTTCATCAATTCAAGACTAAGTTTTCTTCTCCTTTTTCTATTTATTTCATCGTTGCTCTTGTTTATGTTTTGTTGGTTTAATTCTTGTGTTTGATTTGTTTAAGTTTTTATGATTAGTTTTCATTGTTAATTTATGTTATTTAGTTGTTTAGATTCGTTTTATTTCATTCTCTTTGTTTTGTTCTTCAACTTTATGTTCTTAGTTGTTAGTTTAGGTTTTCATGTGTTTGTGATGTTTTGTTGTTAGAATTTGTGAACTTGGGTCGTAATTAGCCTCTTGATGGCTAATTGATCTTGTACTAGGCCTAACCATATCCATTCTATGCCTAGAACTTAGAGTTTTCCTTCACGCCCGCCAAGTGTTCGATGAAATGCTTGAGACAGCTTTCATCCATATTTTGGGGCGATTGACTTATGCTGAGAGGTGAGGTCGATTAGCTAGTGTAGGAGAGGGAATAGCCGAGTTCGGGACACGAAAATAGTATCCGAATCGAGTTAGGTCCAGGGTTGCTAGTTTTGTGGTCTAATTCGACTAACCCCACGAAAGTAGGTGGTTACGCGAATTAGACTAGCTCATGACCCTTGAGAGAGGGCTTGAGTGGTCTTTGACGGTGCAACCGATCATCTCTTGTTCTCAGTGTGGTTTGGGTAGGTTAGGATTCGTCTTGATTAACTGGTTCATCACTTGGTGAAATCATAAACCCAAGTCCCTTTTTGTTTATTTGTTTTAGTAGTTTAGTCATTCTTCCTTCACTTTCACTCTGGCCTAGATTGAGACGCTTAGTTAGCCTTGGTAGTTGGAAACACAACTCCCTGCGGACAACACCCCAAGTACTTAATGATACACCTTGCACTTAGGGTTTATAAATATTAAAACTTTTTCCCTAACAGGAACAAATTGCCATCATTTTTTATGGTTGATGTATGTAATGCATAAACCAGCTCCTGATTTCCGAGAGTGAAAGTTGGGTTCCTTGTTCCAATATATATGTATATATATATATATATATATATATATATATATATATATATATATCATATTTCTGATATCACGTACTTCGAAGAGTCATATTAGCAAATATGTATTAAAAAATTAATATATAACAAATATACATCTGAAAAATATATACACATGTACAATGAGAACATGAGCTCCCGAGAGTACATAAGAAATTTCCATGAGAGCTCATGCTATCATTGTCTATGTATATATATATTTTTCACACGTATATTTATCATATATTAGTTTTTTAATATATATTTACCGATGTTGGGTTTGTGGCCCAAAATCTGAGTCATCTGGGTGGCATGGGCTGAGGCACGGTCGGGCTGCTGGGTGGCATGGTCACCAGTTGGCGCTGGATCGAAGAGAGACGCAGAGTTCAGAAGGCAGAGATGTGGCACGACCGTGCCACTTTAGTGAAACCGAGTTTTCTCGGGTTTCGCGACTTAGGTTTTGCAGAGGAGAGCAAAAGCACAGGGGGTGCCGCGGCGAAATAGTGCGAGTGGCAATCTTGAGAGGTTCTAATCCTATTCCCAAACACAATTGGTGAGATTGAGTGCAAATTGAGGGATTGTAACATCCAGAGTGAATCACGTATTGTGATTGCAATCTTTGTACTTCAGATTCTCATAGTGAATTGTTCCTGGCTTGTCGCCGTCCGTGGTTTTTACTCACATTGGGGTTTTCCACGTAATTCTTGGTGTGTGATTTGTTCTTGTTATTGTTTTAGAATTTCTGTTTATCTATTCATCCTAATTACTTCCGCTGTGATATCGAATTGCGATTCGATTCAACCCTAACAAGTGGTATCAGAGCGAATTAGGGTTGTCAAGATGTCTTCAATCATGAAGGTTGATATCCAGAAATTCGATGGGGAGATGAGTTTCAATCTCTGGAAAGTACAGATGAGAGCTGTACTGATTCAACATGGGTTGTGGAAGGTCCTGCAGGGGCCTCACACGAAACCTTCAACAATGACTGATGAACAATGGGCTGAACACCAGAAGAAGCGTCGTGGAAAATCAACGGATGAGGATTGGGAGGAATTGGAATTGAAGGCAGTCTCCGCCATACAACTGTGCTTAGCGCCTCATGTACTGAGGGAGGTGCTTGATCACACAACTGCAGTGGAACTGTGGTCGAGGTTGGAAGAGCTCTACATGCAGAAGAGTCTTGCCAACAAAATTCGTCTGAAGGAGAAACTGTACACCATTCGAATGGATGAAGGTACCCCTATTCAGAGGCACCTGAACGACTTCAATTCAATACTGGTTGATCTTGAGAGCCTGGATGTCAAGATCGAGGATGAGGACAAGGCCATCCTATTAGTTGTGTCTCTACCACCATCGTACAAGCATTTCAAGGAGATAATGCTGTACAGTAACTCGGACACTATATCGTTCGAGGATGTGAAGTCAAATTTGCTCTCCAAGGATAAATTTGACCAGGATGTTCATACAGACTCCGCGGAGGGGCTGATAGTTCGTGGTAGACCTGAGAAGAAGGGGAATGACAAGGGGAAAAAGAGTTGCTCCAAATCCCGCAATCCTCACGCAAACAAGACCTGTCGCTATTGTGGCAAGTTGGGCCACATTCAGGACAGTTGCTGGAAGCTGAAGAATAAGGAGAAGAGGGAAGGATCTGAGAAGCCTGCTTCAGCTGAGTGTGTGATCGAGTCGGGGTCCGATGGAGATGTGTTGGTGGCAACCCGCATGTCCTTAGCCACCACCACAGGCAGGAGTATGGGCGATGAATAGATGTTTGATTCTGGCTGCACCTTTCATATGTGCCCCTATAGGGAGTGGTTTACTTCCTATGAGCCAGTGAACTCTGGAGTGGTTCTCATGGGCAATGACACACGGTGCAACATTGCAAGCAGAGGTACTGTGCAGATACGGACTCATGATGGGATCGTTCGGTCGCTATCCAATGTTCGTCATGTCCCGGATATGACACGTTGCCTCATATCCTTGGGGACGATGGAGACGAATGGATTTCGCATCATCATGGAACATGGCGTACTGAAGGCAATGAAGGGTGCCATGGTAGTAATGAAGGGGTTTCGCATGGGAAGCCTACACATCCTGGATGGGACGACAGCTGCAGGGGTGGCTGCAGTTGGTTCAGTGTCATCTGATGCTGATGAGACTCGCTTGTGGCATATGCGTCTGGGGCACATGAGCTAGAAGGGTGTTAGGGAAAAAGTTTTAATATTTATAAACCCCAAGTGCAAGGTGTATCGTTGAGTACTTGGGGTGTCGTCCGCAGGGAGTTGTGTTTCCAACTACTGAGGTTAACTAAAGCGTCTCAATCTAGGCCAGAGAGAGAGTGAAGGGAGAAGGACTAAACTACTAAAACAAATAAACAAAAAAGGGACTTGGGTTTATGATTTTACCAATGAATGAACCAACTAACCAAGACGAGCCCTAACCTACCCAAGCCACACTATGAACAAGAGATGGTCGGTTGCACCATCAAAGACCACCCAAGCCCTCTTTCAAGGGTCATGAGCTAGTCTAATTCGCGTAACCACCTACTTTCGTGGGGTTAGTCGAATTAGACCACAAAACTAGCAACCCCGGACCTAGCTCGATTCGAATACTACTTTCGTGTCCCGAACTCGGCTATTCCTTCTCCCACACTAGCTAATTGACCTCACCTCTCAGCATAAGTCAATCGCCCAAAAATATGGATGAAAGCTCTCTCAAGCATTTCATCGAACACTTGGCGGGCGTGAGGAAAAACTCTAGGTTCTAAGCATAGATTGGGTATGGTGAGGCCTATTACAAGATCAATTAGCCATCAAGAGGCTAATCACAATCCAATGCCACAAAATCTAACAACTAAACATCACAAACACATCGAAACCTAAACTAACAACTAAGAACATAAACTTGAAGAACAAAACAAGGATAGTGAAATAAAACAATTCTAAACAACCGAATAACAAGAATCAACAATGATAACTAAACATATAAACTAAACAAATCGAATTCAAGAATTAAACTAACAAGAATCAAAACAAGAACAAAAGCGTAAAATAAAGAGAGAGAGAGAAAGAGAGAGAAAACTTAGGCTTGAATTGATAGAAGGAACTTGAAATTCACAGGTTGAATCCAAATCTTCAATCCTAAACTAATCCTCCTATTGAGGTTTTTATTTGATAAACTAACCTACAATCTAACCTAAGAATCGCCAAAGAGAGGCACCAAGCGACCCCGAGCAACCCCCCCTCAAACAGACGCCCGAGCGAAGCTTAAATAGAAACCGAGGCGTTCGACGAACTGGGGGGGAGGCACGGTCGTGCCACCTACGCACGGGCACCCGTGCGTGTCTGGGGTAGGCACGGTTCAGGAGCACGGTCGTGCGTTCAACCGTGCGTAGCTTCTGGCTTCAAGGCACGACCGTGCGTATCCTGCAACTGACCGTGCGCTCCCTGATTTGTCCAGTTTTGCTGGTTTTCGTCGGTTTCCGCTGTTTTTCTTCATTTCGTCTCATCTTCGTCCCTTTTCGCGATGTTTGCTTGATTTGGAGTTATTTCCTGCAAAACATAAATAAAACAAGTAAAACTCCTAAGAATTAAGTTATTATACCAGCTAAAAGTGGGTGTAAGAGGCACGTAAAATGGGTGAATTTATCGTTCATCAAAGGGGATGACCCTCCTTAGCAAGAAGGGTCGTCTGGGTAGCGTTGGGACTAGCAAGTTGAGCTTCTGTGACCATTGTGTGCTAGGGAAGCAGAAAAGGGTGAGCTTCTCTACAGCGCAACATCGCACTCAAGGAGTGCTTGACTATATTCACTCGGACCTTTGGGGTCCATCCCGAGTGCCATCAATGGGAGGCAAACGCTACATGCTTACCTTCGTGGATGATTTTTCGCGCAAGGTATGGGTATACTTCTTGAGGCAGAAAAATGAAACCTTCACTATGTTCAAGAAGTTCAGGGCCCTAGTTGAAAATCAGACTGGCCGAAAGGTTAAGAAACTCAGGACGGATAATGGGCTTGAGTTTGTCGAGTCAGAGTTTGTTAAGTCAAAAATCATGCATCATTTTTGTAGTTATTTTTAGTATATTATATATATTATTTCGTTTAATTTGATTTGTTTTATATATTTTTCAGGATCAGTGTTAAATTAATAAAGAGAAGGAGAAAGGATGTAGAAGCTCGATTTTATATTTGACCACAAGACGGTCCAAGAATAATTATGAAAATAATATTTTCTTCATAATTATTATTTTGGGTTAGGAGTCAAGAATTTTGAAAAAAAAGCTAAGAGACTTGAAGAAGAAGAAAACTAAGGAAAAAGAGGAGGAAACCCTAAACCCTAACCCATATTGTTTTAAATCCACAACCCTCCTTTTCTCCAAGACACAGACGGCAGCACAGTAGCCCTATTCCCATTCTGCTCTCCACACCCAGAACCAGCCCCATCTCCATCATCACGCATAACCCTAATCTTCATCACCCTTCCCCCTCTCCACGCACAACATATATCTCATCATCTCCTCTGCTTCTTCGGGACGTACGTAACCCTCTTCTCCTTCAAGCAAAAATGCATCTCAGCCAGCCCTTCCATCAGCTCCACGCAGCCTCACACACGTTCAACCCACGCAGCCCTTCTCTTCCTCAACACAGCTTCACGTCTAGCCTTCAGCCCCATCTGTTCCCCTCCCACGCACAGCTATACGCCTCATCAGCTGATTACAATCATCATCATCTTCCATCAAAGTAGGATTTTTTTTCTTTATTATGATTAGTAGTATTTAGTATTATTATATTTACTTTGTTTATTTATTTTCGTGTTTAGTTTATTGATTAGACATGAAATATTTGAGTTATTATTGTAATTTTAATTTTTACATGAGTGATTAATTTTTTGTGCTTAGTATAATCTTCTTGAAGCCATGCTAAATTGATAATTTTGAAACAAGTCTTGTGCTTTAATGCCTAGTTGATTTCTAGTCGTGATTCTTTAGCGATTAGTGTTTATCGTTTATGAAATTTGTGTTAAATCGATTAGAATGCATGCTAGTTGATTAAATACAATTTCGATTGATAGTTTAAAAGATTGTAATACGTAAAAGTTATAATCTTTTAGGCCTAGGTATCACCCTAATTAATCATGGATGGCTCAAACCCATATCTTTTAATTAGGTAATCGCTTTAGATCTTTGTTAAATCGATTTGCTGGTAAATTGGTTACAAAGTGTTAAATGATGTTTTTCTAATTCTTAATGCTCTAATTTGGTTAAATTTTTGCGCTGGTGTAAAGATTATCAAATTAGTAGGGTTTATATTAGGGTTGGACCTAAGTAAACTAGAATCTAAGGAAAAACGGGGAAGAACCGCTGGTGGACCTCTTCTACAGTTTAACTCATGAATAAAATTAACTTGTGTGTTAATGATAAATATTAATTCGCATGGTGGATTGAGATTATACTAAGTATTTTTCATAAATTTGATAAATTTCGATTATTATTTGTTGCGTAGAGTTAATTTGATTTGTATGTTAATTTTTGTTCTATTTTTACTAGCTTCAAAATAATTTCAATCAACCCCCCCCCAAAGTATAGTCTTTTAGGAGTGTCTAGGTATTTTTAGATAGCTTAGAGTTTGATTTTTTGGTGTGGTTATAATTTTATATTGAGTCTTAGTAATTAATTACCGGTTTGTTTGAACTTAGACTAAAAATAGTTATTTTTGTTATTTTTCGATTTTTATTAATTCCTAGGGTTTATAAAGTGTCCTAGTCTGCTCATATTCAATTTCGTGATTTTTGGAATTTATTTGATAATATTTGAGAATTATTGTGTGAAATTGATATGTGCAGATTTTTAGGTAATTAACTCTGAAGATTTCGATTTTTAATTTTAATTTACGATTATTAGGTGTTTTTAATTCCAGAAATTTGTGTCCTAGAATTAGGGTCATTTTCTTTATTATTTTCGTATTTATATTTATGCAGAATAATTTATTTCCAATTTCAGATTTAATATTCTGTTTGATTATTCTGCAGTAATTGGCTGATTTAATTTTTATGAATTAAATCTGAAATTATTCTGAAGATATATGCTTATAAGGTTACAGAATATTAGTTTAGGATACTGTTTGTTATTTTTAATATTTATTTTTCTGATTATTATTTGCTGTTTTGATTTTTATCAATATTTCAGTTAATATTCTGATTTTATTTTTTCTGGATTATTTAGGAAATATTTTTACTGTTTTATTTCCAGAATATGATTCATAATAGTTAGGAGAGTTATTAGGTCTTTTTCTAGATTTTTATTCATTAGATTTCAGTTGTTTTAAGAATTATTAAAATTAGATTTAACAAGTTGATTAATAAAATTGTTTAGAAGCAAACTAGCCATTTAAAGCAATCTTTCCTCGTGGATCGATCCCTACTTCCCTACGCTATAAAAATTATATAATAACCGAAGTAGTGGTTAAATTTGTAGCCCTCGACAGGCTTAATAAATTTTGGCGCCGTTGCCGGGGACAGAAAATTAAAATTGCTAGTTTATTTCTATTTAATTTTACTACTTTCATTGTTTTGTTTTGTTTTATTTTGTAGGACTTCTTGTAGTGCATGAAATTAAGAAGTGGTAAGGACACTGGGGAAACCAGGGATCAATCATTGAAAGTTGAAATCAAAGAGAATCAGCCTGACCCTGTAAGTTTTAGGATTAAAGAGGTAAG
Organism: Selenicereus undatus; assembly: GCA_017589665.1. NCBI lineage: Eukaryota > Viridiplantae > Streptophyta > Magnoliopsida > Caryophyllales > Cactaceae > Selenicereus > Selenicereus undatus. Next base: position 6,069,331 of record JACYFF010003369.1, on the reverse strand, counting down.
CATGTCCACTCTACGAGAACTAACTGCCCCTAACTTAGAAACCCAACCCATGTCTATCACTATGCTGTTTTAGATAGACCTTTAAAATTAAACTCAGGATTTATTAACTTATTACCTAAGTTTCATGGATTGGCTGGGGAGGACCCCTATAGACACATTAGTGAGTTCCTTATCACCTGTTCTGCTACGGTGCCTGAAGGAATTCCTGAGGACCAAATTAGACTAAGGGCATTTCCTTTTTCTTTGCTTGGTAATGCTAAGGACTGGTTATATTATATGCCTGCTGGATCTTTTTCTACATGGACTGCATTGCATAAATCGTTTCTAGAAAAGTTTTTTCCTGTATCCCGTATCGGATCTATTAGGAAAGAAATATGTGGAATCAAGCAAATGAATGGGGAAACTTTTTGTGAGTACTGGGAAAGATTTAATAAATTATGTGCTAGTTGTCCCCAACATCAAATAACTGAACAACTATTGATTCAATATTTTTATGAGGGTTTACTTCCTATGGGCCGTAATATGGTTGATGCTGCTATTGGGGGGGCTCTGGTTAATAAAACCCCAGCTGATGCTAGAAATCTATTTAATGTAATGGCCCAAAACACTCAACAGTTTGGTGCTAGAGATTCACAAGTTAAAAGGGTAAATGAGATAGGATCTAATTCATCTCTAGAGAATCAGTTATCTCACATTACTACTATGCTAAATAAGATTGTTACTGGGGGTATTCAAAAGACAGTAGTATGTGGTATATGTTGTCTAGAAGGGCACTCTACTGATGCATGTCCTACTTTACAAGAGAGTAACGTTAATGCTCTTTACTCTAACCAAGGTCACAGAAGGTATGATCCCTATTCTAACACCTATAATGAGGGATGGAGAGACCACCCTAGCCTTAGGTATGGCCCTCAAACCAATCCACCAGGTTTTGATCAAACGTCTCATCAACCCTCTAATCAAGATAGGACCAACTTCCTACTAGAACAAGTTCTTAAGAAGATGGACGATAGGTTCCAGAATATGAAAACAGCTCTTAAGCAAGTTCAAGAGAGACAAACTGCAACTAATATCATAGTTAGCAACTTGCAGGCTCAAATGCAAAATAGGTTTCCATCTCAGCCTTACCCTAACCCTAAGGAGAATGTTAGTGCCATAACACTTAGGAGTGGGAAAGAGTTACAAGAGCCTAGGAAGAGTAGAGAAGTTGAGCCTGAATTAGAGGTCAAGGGGACTGAATCAGGGTTAGACAAAAATTCTAATCAAACTACTAAGGAAATAGGAGAGAAGAAAAGAGAGTCTTATAAGCCAATTCCACCATTTTCTAGTAGATTTAGAAACCCTACTTCTAAGATAAATGAGGCTAACCAAGATATTTTAGAGGCATTTAGGAAGGTAGAGATCAACATACCTTTCCTTGATACCATTAAACAGGTGCCTCGTTATGCTAAATTCTTGAAAGAATTATGTACTACTAAAAGAAAATTAGTAGGGAATGAAAAGGTAAGTGTGGGAGAAAATGTGTCTGCTATTTTTCAAAGAAAACTTCCCCCTAAGTGTGAAGACCCTGGTGTGTTTTCTATTCCTTGCAAAATAGGAAACCTTTGTTTTGATAAAGCTATGCTTGATTTAGGTGCTTCTATTAATGTTATGCCTAGATCTGTTTATGACAAACTGAACCTAGGCAAATTAAAGAAAACTGGCATAGTGATTCAATTAGCTGATAGGAGCAACACTTATCCTGATGGGGTGTTAGAGGATGTTTTGATTAAAGTGAATGAATTAGTATTTCCTGCTGATTTTTATGTGCTGAACATGGGCAATGCATGCCATGATATTCCCATCTTATTAGGCATGCCATTTTTAAAAACAGCTAGGACTAAAATAGACGTGCATGAAGGAACATTAACCATGGAATTTGATGGTGAAGTGATTAAATTTAATATTTTTGATGCCATGAGATTCCCTGCTGATGTGAATTACGTGTATGCACTTGATGTTATTACTAAGTTGCCCCAAGATATTTATGACTTACCCAATAAGGATGAATTTTTGACTGTGCTTACTGAGAGTTTTGATCATGTTGAGTTTCAAAAAGTTCCTTACCAGAATGAGTTACTGGAAGAGATCCAACTAGAGGATCCAGGAGCTTCATGAAGTCGAGCCAACGACTATAAACAAAGGCGCTGGTTGGGAGGCAACCCAATGTTTTCAGGGAAGTTCTTATCTACTTTTGCTTTTATTTTTATTATTTCTTTCTTTTGGCATGCATTAGGGACAATGCATGAATTAAGTGTGGGGGGGGGCATCCTGCATTTAATTCATGCAGTTTTTATTCTTGAAAAAAAAAGTAGAAAAATCGAAAAAATAAAAATTTCTTTTCTTATAAATAATGCATGATATGAGTTTATGCTAGGCTTGCTTGGTTAGAAATTTTTTTTTTATAGCTATTTTATAGTTTACTATTTTATAAGTGAAGACTTCTAGGCATAATAGTTATCTTTTAGAGAATTTTGAGTTGATCCTCATACATCTTTTTAATGAGTAACTCTCTTGATTATCCATCTTATTTGGTCATGTAATATATCCGATTCAGATGCAATAAAAGTACCTGGCTCATCTCCTAGACTATTGAATTAGTTGAATAACTCATTAAAATTGTGATTTTACTTGTCTATTTTTCATTTATGGAAAAGAAAAGAAACAAAAGAAGAGAGTCAAAGTGGGGAATGACAAGTACTCCTTTGAGGCATGCGCTACTGGGTGTTACCCTTTGAGGCAATACTGCCACTGGAAAGCTTGCTTCCCATACTAATGAGTCAATAAAATAAAGAAATTTGCTCCAACACCGCTATTCGGGTGAGTGAGAGACAGGGAGTGTTTAAATTCTAAGACCCTACATGGGCCTCGAATATGTGTGCAATTGGAGTTTGAACAAAAGAAGAAGAGGAAAATAAATACAAGGCAAGTTTAGGATCAAATTTAATGAAGTTATTCTACCTAGTTCAATTGTCTCTATAGCCAGACCATACCCAAATTTTTCCATCCTAAATTCCTTTTCGACCTCTTGATTAGTATATGCATAATCAAAAAGAGATGGATAATTATTGATCTTGTTACTTCATTATGAAAATGTTGTGAGGCTGATGAATAAACTCTCTAAGGATAGTTGAATGTTTAGCATGTATTTACTTATTGAAGGAACAACTAATTAATTCAGTAAAAATGTTTTTTTTTAAGCAAGCCAAAGCCCAGTATCGACATCATAGTTATGCATGATTTGTAAGAAGGAAGAGGAAAAGTTTTAGGTCGAGTCTAAGATTTCTTTGCACGAGGACGTCCAAAGTCTAAGTGTGGGGGGATTTGTTAAGTCAAAAATCATGCACCATTTTTGTAGTTATTTTTAGTATATTATATATATTATTTCGTTTAA
>JACYFF010003369.1:5995513-6049479 GCA_017589665.1 Selenicereus undatus | reverse complement strand
TGCTCATTTCATTATGGGGCCTGAGGGGGCAAATCACACCTTAAGGGCAAAGAATGAGCTTGGAGTTAACTATTTCCACCCTTTTGAGTTGAAAAGCAAGCGTACTTTAAACTTTCAATTAAATCATCAAAAGTGCCAGCACAAAACATTTACTGATCGGGCTAATACTTAGTTTATTCATGCGAGCACAAGTCGTTTAGTCATTTTCTATCACGCAACTCACTTTTCATTTCATCAGTGTATTCTAATCATACAACAATCAATCAATCACATCAATTAGAACATCAGGAACACATTGCACCCAAAGGTACACCTTGTAACATATCGTAACTCGAGACGTAACTAGGCATCTATATGAAATGCAAGACTCAAGTTATGGCCTGTGGTTGTAAGACCTTGCTCTGACACCATCTGTAACACCCCTACCCCTTAGGATTAGAAGTGTTAGTGATTTCTTATATTTTAGAAAGAAACGAACAAAGTTCGGCCTCAAACTGACCATAACTCAGGCTTAAAGCTTTACATCAGGTACCTGTAATCACGAACGCAATGAATATATTCCCCAAATTCGACGGATACACGTTGAAGACACAACTCATTGGGCAACACGCACGGAGTACACAGGCAATAAAGCTAAGTCAAAGAAAGAAACAAAGATACAGCTCAATGGATCACATATCCGGAGCACTGGGGTTTACATCCCAAAACAAAACTCAACTGTAATTGACCAAAGGACTGACTATTTAGATGGCTGGCCCACATGGCCTTCAAAGCAACTTATAGTCAATATACATTACATAAACTCAATGTATTTAGCTTACATATCCTCAAGAACTTAAGAATACATGACATTACGTTATTCAACTTGTGAATCTACGTGTATATACATATAATGCCTTTTCCCAAAGCAAAAGGGAGGTTTCGACTCAACAAATGTTAACTAACTTCTAACTATCTTTTCAAGAACCTGGGGAAAAAGGGGAATAGAAAGGGGATGAGCTACCACGCGCTCAGTGAGTGTTTCTCAACCCCAAGAAAAAAACAAAGTAGTAACATGTAATACTTTTAACTAGCAATCACACACAATTTGATATTTAATATCACATAATAATTTCATACAAGGTCTCCCATATCCATCCAAACCTCGATAATCTCCATAATTTAGATGACATTCCTTCCCTTCCTCTATTCCATGCACAAAAGTTCTTAACTTGCCTAGTCTATTACTCTTGTGACCTAATAGTGACAATCACATATTACATTTACTTAGCATCACGCAATTGGCATATAGGACATAATAGCAAGGTAACTTATGCTAAAATCCAGGTATTGAGAACAGTAGGCCATTGAGTGACACATAAGTACTTAACATTAAAGAGTTCAATTCGTATCACCCATTGGACATCTTTTCATAAGAAAATGGAATTAAGACATAAAAGGTTAGAACCTTTCCTTGGACCACATTTAGCATTTATAAGAGAACCAATCCCTTTACAATTCCATAAAAGCCTTTTTAGAGGACACTTGCACATTTTCAAACATTGCGATAGTTTAATCCACAAATGAGGATTTATCAACCCATAATGAGTAAGAAAGCATTTTCTAGGCATCAACTTATTTCTTACTCAGTGAGCATTTATCCTCATCAGGATCTTCTAGGGCTCCTACTTTTGGGTCTATTCCCTAGGAATTATTTCCACATACTGGGTCTACTCCCCAAACTTGTGTTCTACCCTCGTCAAGGTCCTCTAGGATTCCTACTTCTATGCCTGTTCCCTAGGAGCTCACTAGCACTATCCTCTTAGCCCATAACATTTTAGATGCAACTCACTTTAAACACATTTTGCATCAAATTTATCATTGAGTCACAACAATGGTATTCCCATTTCAAGAAGGCTAAAATGCCTTAATAATGTCAATCAAGTTTTGAAAAGCACATAACCACTCATTATGATGAAGCATGCTTATAAACGAGTTAATCACCAAGTACACATTCACTTTTCAAAGGAAGCAATGTTAAAACTTGTTTTTAAAGCTACTAGTTTGCAAATTACTCACAATTGTTTTCACTTAAAATTACTCTTGTCAAACGAATGCTCTAACAGTCATTATTGACCACAAAACTCAAGGAACTTGTCATATCAAAACAATTCTCATACACTTGTCAACGAACACCTTAAGCATGTTACAAATATATTTATTTGTAATTAGCCTTGCTTTCTAATTTAGTAATTCATTTAAGGAACTTCTAGTAGCAATCAAGGGATGATTAACACTCGAGTCACTTGTTAAAGTAATCGAGGCATCACTTTGGTCATGGTAACAAACAAGTGACCCTTAAGTTAATTACTTGAGGAGTTCAAACATTCAATAATCTCAATGCAAGATGGTAGGGCATGGTTTAAGTAGGTCAAGTAAGGTTCAACCAAACAAACTCTTAGCTCACAAATCATTTAGTACGAGACCTTTAAACATATGGGCAACCTTGGACAGCTATGATTATGATCGTCTATTATAGAACTTAGCCCATGACATATACACATGGCACACACAATATATAACTATAAAAAAATGAAGGCACACTTATAAATGCATTAGCAGCCAAATAGCTTCCAATTTCACATAAAGTAGTTCTAATTCAATTTAGAATTCAGCAGTTATGACATAATCACACTTAGTTCCGCTTAAAGGCATTTAGTGGTTTGAAACTGTAAATCAATAGCTTCTTTTGTTTATTAAATTCGCTCCAATTTGTATGAAATGAAGGGTTTAAACAAGGTCGTTCCCTTAAAGTCATACATTACCTCATTCTCAAGTTCCTATTTCAATGGTTCGACATGCAGGGCAATTCAGCTGAATCGCTCTACGGCCTAAACATGGTCTCTAATATAGGTGCTACAAGCAAGTGGTGTTCACTTAGGGTCTATCGGGGTAGTTAAGTTGCCACATAGTTCATGAATCTAGTTCACCATCAAACCTGATTTGTGAGCCAGTCGGCTAATGCTCAACCCTTTTCAGTTCACATTAACGCCACAAGACATGCCTACATCGACATTTGACTGTGATACCATATCAAATGACCAACGCACAACTATGAATTCTATCAGTCAACAAAATCCACACAGCATAACAATTTTCTCTCTCGCCCTCATCTTCTCTCCTCTCAGCATGCTTGGGTTTCACGGGAAAAAGGAGAAGACTCCTTTCATTGCTGCTGGTTTTCACAAAATGTAGGTGATAAGTATGCATAGAGCATATCATTTTAGGGTCATTTTGATGCATTTTTAGGGGATTAATATGCTTAATTGTATGATTTAAGCCCTTATTTCTACTATACGCTTGGCTTTGCTTGTTTTGATAGTGTTTGCAAATTTTCACTTTGTGAACCAAGTTATGTGAACATAATAGAGATTTTGAAGCCTTGTGGATCAAAGAAGATGACCAAAGAGGCCCAAAGATTCCCAATACAGTCAAACCATGGCCAGAACCACGTTCTAGGAATATCCAGAAGAAGCAGAAAATGAATCATAGTGAGAAAAGACCGGCCAGAGGCCACCACAGTCAGACTGTGGTGTGGGCCACGGTTCATGGTGGCTCTCTTTTCCCTCGGGTCGTTTTACTTTCTCACGGTTGTTGGGCTTCCTGACAGTTTTTATGTTTTGGCTGCAGCATTTTGATTATAAAAAGGGCTATTTTTTTTTTCATTTGATATCTATCTATCATCCCATTCCATTCAATTCCACCATCTAGTTAGGAGTAGACTCCATTTTTTTAAGAGTGAGGGAGAGCAAGTAGAAGAGGAAGATTCGCGAGGAAGCGGGATCGTGTTTGCAAATCGATAGATTCAAGCGCGTTTGGGCTAAGCAATTCTTTCCCTTCTCTTCTTTTTTCTCCATTCGATTTATTACTTTCTAGATTGATAGATTGGATTATGTAATTCATGTAAATTTATAGCTTTAATTCTCGGGATTGATGTTGAACTTGCATTTTTCTATGTTCTAGAATTGATTGTTTGATGCGCTTTTGAATAGTTAGGGTTTATTTCATCAAGTCTGGAGTTTGAATTGCTTGTAAGAAATTTGATCGCCTTATTGCTTGTATTAGATATTAGGTGAAGTACTGAAAGGTTAAATCTGATGTCGGAGTCACCAAATTCGACTTGATTGTGTGATGGCTTGTGAAAGAATTACCAATTGAGAGACCTAGAATGATAATCGTGTGCCTCACAAACCTAGACTAATCGAGAGTCTATGAGAAATGATGATTGATTTGACATGGGTATTTCGATCCACCTTGAAAGAGGGTTGTGGTATCTCCATTATCGGTCTTAAAATTTCCTAATTAAAGAGAAAGTGCTTTATCTATTCTTGAACCAGGTAATTCATTAGTTGACTTAATTCCTTAAATATTTATCCATTAGATTATATAGTGGATTAGTTTAATTTCAATGTCATATGTTAATTTGCTTAGCCTATCTTGAGGGGATAAAGCCCAAAAGATCAACCTAGTCTCTGTGGGATCAACCTTGATTTGCTACAATGCCACTGTGCGTTTGCAGCTATGTCAAGTTTTTGACATCGTTGTCGAAAACTAGTGTTGAATGTTGGGTTTTTCTCAATAGGTTTCACTAAGCATTTTGGATTTCTTTGGAAAAAAAACCAAGAAAAAAACAATTTTAAAAAAAATAAAAAAAAATTGGAAGAAAAAAAGAACCATGGCCATTTTCCATTTTCCCTAATTCGAGCATGAATTATTTAGAAGGTATTTTAAGCATTTAAATGCTTTCCTTGCTCAATATGGTTATTGTATGGGTAAATAGGAAATATTGGACATTGTTGATGCGGGTGTGAATAGTAAAACCTGTACTCTTTTAGAGTATTGGGATTTTCTTGCTAAAAATGTTGATGAGGCATGGTATTTGCTTGAATTGATTGCTTGGGATTTATTTGAATTTAAGAAGGCTAGTTGTGTTTCTAGATATTCATTTCTTAATCCTTGTGCATTCTATGTTAGATCTTATTATAACCCTTCTTGGTGTGATTTGCGTACTTCTTCTAACCATGATATAAATTCATGTCCTTATTATGCGTGCTATGCTCAATCTAAAGTTGCATCACCCATGGACAATACTGATGGCTGATTCATCCTTTCCTTTAGCTCATTGCAGGGGGCTCGAGGTGGGTGAGCCTTTTGGGTTGATTGCTAAGTTTGATGTGGGTGATTCATATTGTGCATCGGAAGATACTCTTGATGTGGTGCATAATCTAGTTAAGACTCCTTTAGAGGGGTGTCATTATGAGTGTATGCATGAGGAGTCTTCTAGCCTTTGTTTTAATTATGCTTTCCCTAATCCCCTTGGTAATTCCCATGTTTCCCCTATGTGTTCACAACCCCCTATTTCCCCCAAATATTCTTTAGATACGCCCATTGATAATCCTACGATTTTTGATGCTAATGTTGATTTGGGCTACGAGGATAATATGTTCAACATGCTTGGTGGGAATGTTGATAATTTTCTGTCCCTAGGTTACTTTAGATGGTATGATCCTTCCATTGACCCTTATTGTGTATGCCTAGAGGACTTGCCTAAGAAAATCATGTGGACTACAATCTTTAATCCTTCTTATGATTTTTCTTAGGCTTTTGATAAGGTTAAGAGGATACTTATACTCTTTGGTGTGATTTTGGTTATTGCCTCTTAGCTTGTATTTTCTAAATTATGGTCCCAAGATTTTGATAAACTCCTACGTATGTTGACTACATATGATTTAATGGGCCAAGTCTTAAAGTTATAATGGAGTGGCTGATGCTCTATTTGGCTCGTTTGTGAGGAGGCCTTAGTTTAGGTGCACTCAGCACCTAAGCAGGTGAGATTGTTCCCTATTGTTTCCTCTTTCCTTCTCCTCATTTATTTTCTTTGAATAATGCTTTATTTAAGCATGGGGGAAAGGTAGTTCCATGTTTTTCATTTTGGTTACTAGTTTGCATAATTGTTCTGGCATATAGTTTTAGGTTTCTTTTTGTTTGCATTAGTGTTTTGCATTTAGTTGATTTTTAGATTTGCATATACGATTTTATGTAGTGATGGTGTAGATTGGTAAAAGATAACCTCCAATGATATTTTTGCTGGGCGTGATAGCTTTCATGAGTTTGAGTAACTTTTGATTTGTAATCCCTTTTGGTGTTAAAATTTGTGAAGGTTTAGTAAATATTTCTTGTTTTGAACCCCTACGTTGATTGAGAACTTTGCTATCCTTTGGAGTACTTAGCACTAATGTTTATACATGAGCTTCATTTTATGAGCTTATTGAGACTATGGTAGATATCTTGTGAGATTTTGAGTCTCATTTGGACTAATTCATTATATTTAGTCTCATGTTTCTTTCATGTGTGTGACTTTTCCATGTTGCATCTCTAGAGCTTGCATACATTCTTGTTCAAAACCACATTCGCATGTGCATTAGTGTTAGGGAAAAACCACACAGTTTTAATATTTATAAACCCCAAGTGCAAGGTGTATCGTTGAGTACTTGGGGTGTCGTCCGCAGGGAATTGTGCTTTCAACTACCAGAGTTCACTAGAGCGTATCAATCTAGGCCAGAGAGAGAGTGAAGGGAGAAGGATTAAACTACTAAAACAAATAAACAAAAAGGGACTTGAGTTTATGATTTTACCAATGAATGAACCAACTAACCAAGACGAGCCCTAACCTACCCAAACCACACTATGAACAAGAGATGGTCGGTTGCACCATCAAAGACCACCCAAGCCCTCTTTCAAGGGTCATGAGCTAGTCTAATTCGCGTAACCACCTACTTTCGTGGGGTTAGTCGAATTAGACTACAAAACTAGCAACCCCGGGCCTAGCTCGATTCGGATACTACTTTCGTGTCCCGAACTCGGCTATTCCCTCTCCCACACTAGCTAATTGACCTGACCTCTCAGCATAAGTCAATCGCCCAAAAAATATGGATGAAAGCTCTCTCAAGTATTTCATCGAACACTTGGTGGGCGTGAGGGAAAACTCTAGGTTCTAAGCATAGATTAGGTATGGTTAGGCCTAGTACAAGATCAATTAGCCATCAAGAGGCTAATTACAACCCAAGTCCACACAATCTACCAACTAGAAATCACAAACACATCAAATCCTAAACTAACAACTAAGAACATAAACTTGAAGAACAGAACAAAGAGAATGAAATAAAACAATTCTAAACAACTAAATAGCATGAATCAACAATGAAAACTAAACATATAAACTAAACAAATCGAATTCAAGAATTAAACTAACAAGAATCAAAACAAGAACAAAAGCGTAAAATAAAGAGAGAGAGAAAGAGAGAGAAAACTTAGGCTTGAATTGATAGAAGGAACTTGAAATTCACAGGTTGAATCCCAAAATTACAATCTTCAATCCTAAACTAATCCTCCTATTGAGGTTTTTATTTGATAAGCTAACCTACAATCTAACCTAAGAATCGCCAGAGAGAAGCTCCAAGCGAACCCCGAACGACCCCCTCAAACAGACGCCTGAACGAAGCTTAAATAGAAACCGAGGTGTTCGATGAACTGGGGGGAGGCACGGTCGTGCCACCTACGCACGGGCACCCGTGCGTGTCTGGGGTAGGCACGGTTCAGGAGCACGGTCGTGCGTTCAACCGTGCGCAGCTTGTGGCTTCAAGGCACGACCGTGCGTATCCTGCAACTGACCGTGCGCTCCCTGATTTGTCTAGTTTTGCCGGTTTTCGTCGATTTTCGCTGTTTTTCTTCGTTTCGTCCCATCTTCGTCCCTTTTCGCGACGTTTGCTTGATTTGGAGTTATTTCCTGCAAAACATAAATAAAACAAGTAAAACTCCTAAGAATTAAGTTATTATACGAGCTAAAAGTGGGTGTAAGAGGCATGTAAAATGGGTGAATTTATCGTTCATCAATTAGTTGATGATATGATAGAGGTATTTTAGCCACATAGCCAAATAGTCTACCCTTGTGTTGCATGTTTATTCCCTTTGCTAGCCCCTTTGAGCTTATATCCATCTTTGTTGTAATCCCTTCATGTTAGCCCTTGGCCAAACACATAGTCTTACCTTTAAGCCAAGTCTATGGAGCATCACTTCATCTATGTAGTGGGTGATTTTGGGGACAATTGAGTCTAAGGTGGCTTTGGTATGTTGGTTTATTGAGGGATTGATGATACTGAGCATTTGGTGTTGGTTCCTTCTTATTTAGGTTGTGTATATATATATTCGATTGTAAGTTGATAGTTAGTGATCCTATGCCTTTTAATAATTGCAATTTTCATTTCATTTCCAAAAAAACAAAAAAGAAAGTTATGTTGTAGAAAAGAAAAAAAGAAAAGCACAAGAAAAAGGCGAAAAAAGGAAATGACTCAGTGATTGGCATTGGATATGTAAAAAGCTTATGTTCCTTCTTTGTCAACTCCTTTCCTACTTAATTAATTGGGGTATGTTCATTGTATTTTGAGGTTTGGAGTGTTAGTGAGTTTCATGGTTTCTTGGTGTTTTGTTGGTTACTCGCTAGTCACTTGGCTAAGTAGCTCCACATTGCCCCAAATGCATTAGTCCACTCTTTTTCTTTAACCCTTCTAGCGCACATTACAACCCAAATAAAGTCCTCTTGATTGTCTTGTGTGCATTGCATTCTATTGGTGGAGAATTTGAGAGTCTTGTCAAGCATATGGTAAATTACACATTTGGAATGAGTATTGAGTGAACCTACGCTATATATCAATCACATGAGTGGGAGTGATTCACATTTCCCTGAAAGTCAGGCTCTACTAGTCTATTTAGGTCTATAATTCCATGTGCTTGCATGACATGCTTTGCGGTTCTTTGGGGATGATCAAGTTTGATATTGAGCTTGTGGTCTTGTACTTTTTCGAAAACCTTCTCCTCCTCCCGATTTTGAAATGTCTTGCACCATATTTGGGATTGCCATCAATTGCTATTCTCACTTGTGATACGCTATGACTTGCCTAATTTGAGGAGGTTGTTATGCATTTGAGCTATAGGTGCATCTCCCCTTGTTGGTTTTCTCTAGTGTTTGCTTGAGGACAAGCAACTATTTAAGCATGGGGGATTTTTATAAGTACGCATAGAGAATATCATTTTATGGTCATTTTGATGCGTTTTTAGGGAATTAATCATGCTTAACTGTACGATTTATGCCCTTATTTCCACTATTATGCTTAGCTTCGCTTGTTTTGATAGTGTTTGTAGATTTTCACTTTGTGAGCAAAGTTATGTGAATAGAATGAAGATTTCGAAGCCTTATGGATCAAAGAAGATGACCAAAGAGGCCCAAAGACTCCCAATACAGTCAAACCGTGCCCAGAACCACGGTCTAGGAGGATTCAAAAGAAGCAACAAATGAATCACAGTGAGATGGACCTGCCAGAGGCCGCCATGGTCAGACCGTGGTGGCCCCTTCTTCCCCCGGGTCATTATGCTTTGTTGCGGTTATTTAGCGTCTCGACAGTTTTTATGTTTTGGCTGCAACATTTTCACTATAAAAAGGGTTGTTTTCTCATTTGATATCTATTTATCATCCCATTCCATTCAATTCCACCATCTAGTTTGGAGTAGACTCCATTTTTTTTTAGAGTGAGGGAGAGCAAGTAAAAGAGGGAGATTCATGAGGAAGCGGGATCGTGTTTGCAAATCAACAGATTCAAGCACGCGTTCAGGTTGAGTAATTCTTTCCCTTCTATTCTCTTTTCTCCATTAGATTTATTGCTTTCTAGATTGATAGAATAGATTCTGTAATTCATGTCAACTTGTAGCTTTAATTCTTGGGATTGATGTTGAACTTGCGTTTGCCTATGGCCTGGAGTTGATTGTTTGATGCGCTTTTGAATAGTTGGGGTTTATTTCATCAAGTTTGGAGTTTGAATTGCTTCTAAGAAGTTTGATTGCCTTCTTACTTGTATTAGATATTGGGTGAAGTACTAAAAGGTGAAATCTAATGTTGGAATCATCGAATTAACCTTGATTGTGTAATGTCTTAAGAAAGAATTACCAATCGAGAGACCTAGAATGATAATCGTGTGCCTAATGAACCTAGACTAATCAAGAGTCCATGAGAAATGATGATTGATTTGATATGGGTATTTCACTCCACCTTGAAAAAGGGTTGTCATATCTCGATTATCGGTCATGAAATTTCCTAATTAAAGAGAAAGTGCTTTATCTATTCTTAAACCGGGTAATTCATTGGCTGACTTAATTCCTTGAATATTTATCCATTAGATTATATAGTAGATTAGTTTAATTTCAATCTCATTAATTTGCTTAGCCTATCTTGAGGGAATAAAGCCCGATAGATTAACCTAGTCTCTATGAGATCGACCTTGATTTGCTACAACACTACTGTGTGCTTGCGGCTGTGTCAGCAGGGGCCTCTGGGCTCCCCTTTCTATTTTTGTTTTTTTTTGACTCAATTTCTTAAACCCACAAATAAAGCTTGGTGCAAATGTGTTAGCCCAATTGATTTCGAAGTAAAATAGCCTAGTCCAACCATACAAACTTTGCGTAATCCCGACACTGTCAAATTTTCAACTAATCCCACTAATTCTAAGAAATCACACAATACATTGAGAAAATTTATAAACTACCGCACATAAATTGTTAATCGGAGCAAATAACTTGAAATTAAAAACCTTAGCTATTACAACAGTCGTGCATATACACACGGTCGACCGTGTGTCCCTTTTATTTTTTCCAAAGTTTCACATATGTGCACAGTCGTGCCAAAGTGCACGGTCAATCTTGCATAGCTTTGGTTTTCAGATGGTTGTGCACTTTAGGCACATGGTCATCAACTTTTTCACTCTCTCCTCTCTATTTTTTTTTGTCTTTTTAGTTTTTTGCAAATAGACTTGGGTTGCCTCCCAAGAAATGCTCATTTTAGGTTCCAAGCTTGACCTCTTACGGGTTTCTAAGTAAAAGAGACATTGGGGAGGTCAAAATAAACCTTCCTCTCAATTGGCTCACCAGTGATGTAGGGCTTGAGCCTAGAGCCATTCACTTTAAAAGAGCCTATGACTACCGTTCCAATCTCTATGGCCCTATAAGGGTAGACCTTCAACACCTTGAAAGGACCCGATTATGTAGAGTGGGCTTTCTAGAAACGAGCTTCAATCTTGAATTGAATGGAAGAACTAAGTCATCTTCCCGAAACTCTCCCCTATTAATAAACTCGTCATGCTACATTTTCCTCATCTCTTTGTAGATCTTGGAACTTTCATAGGATCCAAACGGATTTCCTCAACTTCATTCAATTGCAACAATCAGTTTTCTCTTGTGGACTTCCAATAGAAGTTAAGGTGCTTGATGGCCCAGTAGGCTTGCTTTCTAGCTCCATGAGGAGGTGGCAGGGCTTACCATAGATGAGTTTGAATGGTGTCGTTTCAATTGGAGTCTTGAAGGTCATATGGTAGGTGTAAAGAGTATCATCTAACTTGTTAACCCAATCCTTTCCCAATCTTGCAACCGTTTTCTCGAGGATAGACTTGATTTTGCAGTTGAAGATGTCGACTAGACCACTGGTTGAGGATGATAGCCAAACCCATACTTATGGCACACTTTATACTTCTTCAATGAGGTTTCAAGTTTCTTCTCAATAAAGTGCATCCCATTGTCGCTAATAAGCACCCTAGGGATGCCAAAGCGGGGGAAGATGACCTTCTTAAGGGTTTAGCCACTACCCTTGAATCATTAATAGGGTTAGCAATGACATCCACTGGCTTGGAGACATTGTCCACAATAACCAATATGTACTTGTTGCTCTAAGAGGATGGAAAAGTCCTATGAAGTTAATGCCCAAAACGTTGAAGATTTCAACTTCCAAGGTGAAATTAAGGAGCATCTCAATCTTCCTAGATAGATTTCCTGTCCTCTGGCATCTATCACTAGAATGGATATAGCTGTGATCATCCTTGAACAATGAGGGACAAAACAAGCCCGCTTGGAGTACCTTAGCAACGGTCTTGGAGTTGCTACATGCCCTCTACATGGAGAGTCATGACAATGAGATATCATGCTCCAACTCTCCTCTTCTGGAATAAATCGTTTGTATATTACATCACTTTGCAACTTGTAAAGGAAGGGCCCATCCTAAAAATAGAATCTGATGTTGTGGAAGAACTTCTTTTTCTGGTAGAAGTTAAAATGAGATGGTGGCATACCAAAGGCCAAGTAGTTCGCAATGCCTAAAAACCATGGAGCTCTACCTAAAGATATAGCCATTAGATGCTTGTCAGGAAAAGCATCGTTGAGGGGGACATCCTAGCTCCCCACAATAAGCCTAGAAAGGTGATTAGCAACAATGTT
Organism: Selenicereus undatus; assembly: GCA_017589665.1. Lineage (NCBI taxonomy): Eukaryota > Viridiplantae > Streptophyta > Magnoliopsida > Caryophyllales > Cactaceae > Selenicereus > Selenicereus undatus. The sequence continues at coordinate 6,037,131 of JACYFF010003369.1, read as the reverse complement.
CTCTGCCCCTACCTTGTCCTTGATCTCCAAGTTGAAGTCTTACAAGAGCAAGATCTATCAAATGAGGCAAGGCTTTGCATCTTGCTTCTCGAGTAAGTGTTTGAGGGCAGTATGGTCGGTGTACACAATGACTTTGGAGCATATGAGATAGGGTCTAAACTTCTTAATTGCATACACGGTCGCAAGCAGCTCCTTCTCAATGGAGGTATAATTCTATTGAACCTCATCCAGTGTTCTGTTGGCATAGTATATCAAAACAAGCTTCTTATCATTTCTTTATCCCAAGACTGCCCACTCCGCTTAGTCACCAGCATCGCACATAATCTCAAAGGGAAGGCTTCAGTTGGGTGGCTGAATGATGGGGACAGAAATCAACGTCTACTTAATCCTAGAAAAAGCCTCATAATAATCATCAGCAAACACAAATGGGCATCTTTGGCCAAAAGATGAGCTAGAGGTTTAGCGATTTTGGACAAGTTCTTGATAAAATGGCAGTAAAACCCCACATAACTAGGGAGACTCTGCACCCCCTTAACAGATGTAAGAGGAGGCAACTGCTCAATAACCTTTATCTTAGCTTTATCTACCTTGATGCCCCTATTAGATATTACATGGCCGAAAACTACTCCTTCCTTCCCCATGAAGTGGCATTTTTTCCAATTCAGTGCTAAATTGACTTCCTCACATCTACGAAGCACCTTAGTCATATTTTCCAAACACAATTCAAAGGTACCTTTATAGACAGAGAAATCATCCATGAACACCTCCATGATGTTCTCGATAAAATCAGAGAAGATGGCAGTTATACATCCTTGGAAATTAGCAGGGGTATTACATAACCCAAAAGGCATCTTACGGTAAGCGAAGGTGCTATAATGGCATGTAAAATTCATCTTCACCTAATCAATTGGATATATAGTAATCTAGAAGGAACCTGAACAGCCACCCAAGTAACAGAAGAAGGAATATCTAGCTAACTTTTCTAACATCTGATCAATGAAGGGAAGATGGAAATGATCTTTCTGGGTGGGTTGATTCAATCTTTTGTAGTCAATACATATACGCCACCCAGTGACAGTCCTAGTAGAAATGAGTTCGTCACGCTAATTCTTGATAATGGTCATACCACCCTTTTTGGAAACTACCTGGACTGGACTCACCCATTTACTGTCTGAGATAGGATAGATGATCCCAGTGTCAAGTAATTTGACCAACTCTATTTTCACAATCTCTTGTATATTGGGATTCAAATGTCACTGAGATTGTCTAGAGGGTTTATGAACATCAAGAAAAATTCTGTGCATGCAAAGAGAAGGACTGATCCCTTTAATATCATAAATGCTATAACCTATGATGCCCTTAGGCATTTTGAGCACATCCAATAATTTTTCAAATTGGGGGCCAGCTGGTTTAGCGCTAACAATAATGACGAATATATGATCAAGGTCAAGCAACACAAATCTGAAATGGGGAGGTAAATGTTTTAACTCTACCTTCAGCGTGCTTTTCTCTTTCTCCTTAGAGGCTTGAACCTCCCCATTAAGGACCTCCTTGAGACACTGACTGTGTATGGAGGCAGTTATACATTGAGGAACCTAGCATACTCTTCCCCAATTTGAGATTTAGTCCCACCACATCCGATCAGAACGACCTCTAGATGGTCATCCACAGAATGACAAGTCATGGCCTCCTTATTAAGTACCTTCTTTAGTACCTCAACACTGCAGTAGTATCTTCTAGAGTAGGGTTGGCCATAGACTATGGTAAGTAAAACTCCACCTTTTTATCCCTTACTTGAAGGCACAACTTATCCTTTTTCACATTGATCATGGCTTTTGTAGTAGCAAAAAAGGGTCTCCCTAGGATGCTAGGGATGTGGGCATCCTCTTCCATTTCCATAACGAAAAAATTTCATGGAACGAAGAACTTCCCTACTTGTAAAGGTTCATCCTCCAGAACACTAAGGGGATACTTCGCCGATCTATCAGCTAGATATAGCGTGATCGTAGTGGGTTTCAGATCACCCACTTGAAGCTTGTTTCAAATGGAATACGACATGAGACTCATACTAACCCTAAGATCACATAATGCTATGCTAATGGCAATAGCCTTAACCGAGCAAAGGATAGAAAGACTAGCGGGGTCTGATAGCTTGGGAGGGAGCTTATTCTAGATGATGACACTACATTCCTCAGTAAGTGACACTATGGCATTCTTAAGTAACTTCCCTTTATTGCAGAGAAAATCTTTCAGAAATTTGGCATAAGAAGGCATATCAGTGATAGCCTCCAAAAAGGGAATGTTAATATAGAACTTCTTAAACATTTTCAGAAATTTGTTGTACTTGTACTCATATCTACCTTCCCTAGCCTTTGAGGGTATAGAATAGGAGGCTTGTAAGGGTTCACTAGAGATGGGGTACTTTTAGCTTAGACTTCTTGTGTTTTCTTAATCTCAAGCCTCTCACTTGGGTTTTCAATTGAAAATTCCCTCTCAGTATCATTTATCTCCCCAACCTCTCTCTTATCCTCCGTACTAGATGTTTTAGGACCCACTAATGCTTTTCCACTCCTCAAAGTAATAACATTCACTTACCTAGTAGATGTTCTTGGGATCTAGAGAGATGGCTCACTTGCTACGCAATGTAGCCAATGTGAGTTTCCATGATCTTTTGGTGAGTAGTCATAGTCTCAAATTTGGAGCCCAACTAACTAACTAGCTAACTAGGCAAGAGGTTCAATACTCTTAGTTTGAGTTTGTACAAAACACTCCATGAGGCTTTCCAAATTGGATTTTTGTTGAGGAGGTTGGGAAGGTGGGTTAAAGGGGGCTTTGTATTGGAAACCGAGGGGTTGCGTTGCATTAGGTGGCAATGGGATATTGGCTATGTAGGAGATGTTTGGGTGATTTGTCCTCCTAAAGTTTTATGTGTTTAAGTAGTGGTTGTTTTATGGGCAAGGGTTGAAATTTTGCATGGTGATGGCATGTTCAACTCCCTAGAAGTTAGCTTAACAGTCAGCAGCCATATGCCCTTGGATGCCACAAACCTCACAAATAATCCCGACCTCACATACCATGCTAGATGACCTCCCAGAACTAGGGGCCATGAGGTGGCTCTCTCACTGGACCAAAGGTAGTTGTTGACAACCATCTCCTCCAACAATGCTTTTGCAGCCTCAATTGACTTCCCCATAAGGGCTCCACTAGCAGCAACATTAATGGATATCCTCAAGGACTAGTCTAGTCTATTGTATATGGTTCGGATGAAAAGGTAGTTCGGGATGCTATGATGTGGACACTGGCGTTAGAGAGCCTTGAATCTATCCTAAGTTTCATACAATGACTCACCATGCAGTTAGGCAAATGAAATAATGTCTACAGGTGGCAATGGGGTGGGTATGGGGCGGGTTTATCTGTACCCTCACCCATATGGATTTTCAAAATTAATATCCATACCCATACCTATTAGGTGTTGTAAAGCTATACCCATACCCATACCCACTAGGTATAACGTGTATGCAGGATTTATCCGGGTACATATAGACAAAAAAGAATTAAACCCATTTTGTACCCATATGCGAAATCAAATAGTCAATATGTCACATTAACCCCAAGCTTCTAACAACAAATGATATCATGTCGAACACAACTAAAAGTTTGCCAATAAAAGCAATAAATTAGTACTTGACAATTACCGTTTCTAACAAAATGTCTCACCGAAGTCATGAATACCATACAACTCAAAGCAATTGGTAAAATATCCAAGTATAAGCGACAAATTAGAACTTTAAACAAATGGGTACGAATTTTATATGGAGCGGGTATTGATAAAATGGGTATGGGGCGGGTAGGACCTATACCCATACCCATACACACACCCATACCCATTTTAGCAATACCTGCCCCATATGCATTTTTTTTCCCATTTTCACCACCCATACGCATGGCTATTGGGCAGGTTTTATAGGCTCTAGGCAGGTGCAGGTTTTTTTTGCTGGCTTTAGTAATGTCTGCCCTCAACTTAGCAGTCTTGCATTGTGGGAATGCTTAGGAAACCTTAGATAGTGTGTTCCATGTTGTGAAGGCATTCGACTCTTCATTTTGCAGCTAATCTCTAGCTCTATCCTTTAAGGAGAAAGGGAAAAACCACAGTCGAATAGCATCAGTGGGTACCCCATTAAGTTTGATTGTATCACACTTTGTAAGGAAGTTGTGGAGGTGCATGTTTGGGTTCTCGGAGGGCCACCCACCGAACTAATCTCTCTCCACCAAGGAGATGAGGGTAGGCTTGAGCTCCAAGTTATGTGCCTGAAACCGCCAAGTTCACTGTAGATGAAGTGACACCCATCGCTTGTGGTAGAGCATAATCCCGTAACACTCTGTTCGCTCTCCCAGCCATCACAGCTTTCACTTCCTTCATCCTTCTTACGTCGCTTTACATACTAGCAATTGCTTCAATCTTAGGATTAAAAGGAATAAGGTTTCGATTCCCTTGGCTACGCCTGCATATAAAGAAAAAACTATCCCAAGCGTAAGCGAGTCGAAATAAGGAGTAAGATAAGCAAAAGATAAAGGAAAAAAGAAAAACAAAAAGCCTAATCTAGATTATTTTAATCGATGCTGATGTCGAAATGAACAAGTTTCTCGGCAACGATATCAAAAACTTATTGTGTAAATTTACCAAGAGTACGGTGCCAATGTAATTAGCAATAACAAGTACGAGTCGTGTCCACAGAGAACTCGATTTCAATGACCACAAGTGATTTTTTTATACTTAATCCAAGAAAATATTCACTCAGGTTGAGGACTATTGAAAATAGTTTAAATCTATTAAATGAATGAAAGTTAAACTCATCAATGGATGATAAGGATCTCACGTTAGGAATCACCAAATGAATGAAAGTTTATACTAACTCACACCAGGTAAAGATCCCGTCTTCCAACGCTTCCCTAAACCTAAATAATAATGGACGAATGCTCTCTCGAGCAATTTATTGAGCACGTGTGCGCAAAGTAGAATTCATAATCAGAAGCCTGAAGAAAACAAGGGTTTGGGGCTAATTCATGATTCAATAAACATAATCGACTTCAATCCCAACCTAAGTTAGGAGACTAGCCACTCATCATCATCGAAACAACCAAATCAATTGAAAGAAAGAGAAATATGAATCGCATGGAAACCTCAAACAACAATAAAAAGGAGAGAGGGAGAATCAAGCAACTCACTTCAATTAATCGTCAAGTAAATATAGATCGATCTTCCAAGTAGTGAATTCAATACCAAAGATGAAACTCAAAAACGTTGATGAAAACCCAAAAATCGCCTATGAGAAAGTGTCTAAAGGGAAAACCCGAATAATCATCAAAACAGGCCCGAGGAAATTTTAAGTCGTGCAGGCGGAACACGGTGGCACTGTCGTGCTACCGGGCACGAGCTGACCGTGCCATTTCACTGGCACAACTGGCCAACGGTCAATACGTGGCAAGGTGTGACCATGCCACATCACTGGCCGTGCTACGTGTTGATCTGATGTGGCAAGGTTGTGCCTCACAGCATGGGGCACACGTGCCCAATTTCTGGAACTTCCGTGCGATGCCAAGCGACCTCTTTCGTGGCTTTAAACTTACCTCTTTGGCACTTTTTTCTGGTAATTATCGTCAATCCTTTCATTCCTTCAGTAGAACTCCTGATGATATGAAAAGATGTTAAATGAGAGAAATATATACTAAAGGAGGTCGATTTGATCCTTTCTGAACAAGATTGAACATGAAAACACGGGGAAAAAGGGATCAAATTGGGGCTAAAATAAGGTTCAAATATAGGTTTATCAATGCACTAAAACTTTTATGTGTGAACTAAACTTGGGTTGCTAAAATATGTTAACAAACTAAGTAAACATTGTAAAAAATTTTAAAAGTAAATTCCATTAACACTAAACATTATTCTATTATACACTAAAATGTCATTTTATTATACACTAAAAACTAGTATATTTTACACTAAAATAGCATAAAAATGAATATGGACCTATACATTTGATAAACTTAGATTAGAACAAAAATCCATCACAATTTAAAATATTGAACTTCACAACATAAAACTTCATGAAATAAAGATGTTGTTTGCCAAAAAGTATATCGAAAAATTTTATCACAAAAGTGTATTCTGTCATTCACCAAAAGCTATTGCAATCTACTAAAATTTTAATGTGTGAACTTAAGTTCGATTAATAAAATATATTAGCAAACTAAGTCAATATTGTGAAAAAAATTACTAAAGCAAAATTCCACCAAAAAAATTTAAAATGAATTAGTGAAATATATAATACTACTAAAAAGAAGTGAAATATTTGCAAATACTAGCAAGAGAACTTGAACTTTTGACTTATGCAATATCAACCCATTTTTCCACCAGCAAACTAAGACTAACATTTTTTTAACAGTTGCTATAAGAATTATATTTCCCTGATGCTCTACAACAGACTAGTCAAGACGCGCTTGACTTCGCGCGTGATCAAAGTGGCGTGCACCATGCTTTCGTACCTAAGCATATATGATATAATTTGCAGTCCCTCAAGGAAGGGTTTTGTCATCACTCATCTCCCATCAGTGTAAGCTAAAAGATGCCCCGGTTCCTCTCTTAGAGTTTATCAATAAGGGTTTTGCCAACTAGCTTAATATACTTAGCTTATATCAAGATAGACACATGAGATACTAATGTGATGTTTGACTGAATGTAATGTAATTTAGTCAATCTTGTAACACAATCATACTCTTATAGTTTATGGTAATCATAATTGCAAAGTATTTGTTATTTACATGCAATCAATCTTGTAATACAATCACATTCTTAGCATGCATGGGTGTGCATGAAGGTATGAGTCAAGAGAGTTATTCAAACACTTAATTATCCCTTTTAATTTTTCCCTACTTTAGAGGCACAATTGCCTACTTTTGTGAGTGAAATACACAGGTAGGGGATGTTTCTTTGTTTCCCAAAGACCTATTCAATTGTATCCATGTTGCATGTAAGGGGTAATAGAGTTTTTCGAAAAAGCACACTTGTACCCACTTAAAAGTCTCAATTAATTTGACACTGGATCCCTCTATGACAAACAGATACTTATATCCATCGAACTAAATTTTGTACCAATAGCACTTAAATCATAATCTCTGGCCTATGGCAAAGCAGGGCAACATCATACGTTTTGTGGGTGCAGGAACCCATGAAGGAGGGGTGTTTGGGGACTCCTAGGAAAAAAAACACATAGAGGTCGTGTCCTTGGGACTACATTATAAGGTACAATACAAAATTTCGCTTGCTGGAGGATGGTGGAAGTGATGTTCGTGATACTGCCCTTTACTTTTGGCTTTTTAGACAAAAAGGATACAAAGTAACCACTGGTAAGTCATTTGGCTTAGCTTCCTTTGATTAATTCAGAATTCAAGAAATATTTGGGTTTCATTATGAAATTTCAAACTTAAAAGCTCTTGTTCAGAAAACTTGGATATTATGTTGAAGAATAGTCATAGTGAATTTTTTATTCATTTATTGATAAATTTGATAATTCTCATTATGATAGATGCATTAATATTTCATAACACATAAACCATAAATATGATATCATACTTTGTAACAATGTTAGTAATAGATTTTTCAGTAATAAGAACTATAATAATTATTGTTGAAAATATTAATGTCATGAAATTCGAACTAGGGTTTTACATACCAAAATCTTTATTAATAACTTTGGTATTGTAACTATTACCAATTTTCAGATAATATTGAAAATTAGAATATTTTACTTTGTATAATTTTTCTTACATTGAAAGTGTGAAGATAGTAATATTAGAGGTGTCCACAAAAGGAATTAAGATGACATTTTAAGACACTTCTACTAATGGGATGAAAAAATATAAATATAAATTATTCAAGACCGATGTGTTTTAATATATTTTTTTTTTTGGTCAGATGTTTTCATATATTTATATAGATGGATATCATAGATTGTGTGTTCTTTCTTCTTTCTCACCATTTTTTCCTGTGGCAATATCTTATACTATATGTTATGTCTACTTTGTCACCTTTAATTTGTTCCCTATGAAAATGTGTTAATTGTTCAGTGGAATCTTGGTTCTCTTGTTTCAATTTGTGCTTAAACTTCTAACTGGATTTAGTAGATTCTCTATGGTGATCTAACTTTTGGTAGTTTGTTTGAAGGCCTACTAAGATGAGATAACGTAATCCTTTGATCACCCTAACTATTTTTAAAATTTTGAAAGGAGAACACTTTTTTTGGATTTTTTTTTGGCAACAAGTAATATAGGAAAGGGTAAGATACAACATTACCTTAGCCTGATGAAGTAGCTCTCGTAAGTGCTAAAACTGCTAAGCTATGAGCCTCCTTAACTAGTTTTCTATTAAACTTTAAACACTGTTAACTGTTGACCTAGACTCTTACAATTAGCGAATGAGGCTTTAGCCTGGACTAGAACGAATGACCCTCATTGTAACGCTCATACAATGTCCCACGAATCTATCCATATGTTAATCTCCACCCAGACTTCATCTTGCGCTATCACCATGGCCTGTTCAAATCTCATAAGTTCAGTGATAAAAGCAGTCTCAGCTAGAGTCGGTTGGGTGAGGGATAAAAGGCGGGCTAGTCCATTATAGGAAATTGCAACGATCTCTCCCGGCCTTATAACTTTTTATGTTTCCATGCCCCATCCACAATTAAGGCAATGAGGGGAGTGCCAACTCTCAAAGCAGAGCAATAAATATACAATGGCAATTAGTCCCTTAACTGATGTTGAATGCTGTAATCTCTCAAAATTGAATGCTCTGAAGACACGTGCTCATGTATGCTGGGACCTTTCAGTCATGTTTATTTGAACCATGGTCGCTGGTGAGAGTTGTTGATTTTCAAAGGACGACCAATTCCTTATGATCTAAATACTCTAAAGTAATTAGAGGAATTTTCGAACCATATACTCTTATTGTCTATCTAATTTGTAAGGATAGAGTAACCACTCTTGGAACCAGTGTTTAAACAGTATCACTTGGCTAGCTTACACCCGAATTCCCAAGCTACACGAAGCCCAGAGGCGTTGGGTTACAGAGCAATCACAGAATAAGTGCTCCCTAGATTCGACATTAGTATAACATAACGAACATTGCACCTCCTGACTCAAGCTCCGACAACTATAATTGGCCAATAAAACCAATTCATTATTAAAAGCTCACGAGAATAACAGTTTTCATTTGCTCGGAATACATAGTGGCCAGAGGATCTTCCCCATATATTTGCATATTTGGGGAGTATCCTATTCCATCTCATTTTGAGTTAACCAAGCATATCCAAATTTGAACGTATAGTCACCTGTTTTTCGTAATCCTATCTGATCATATCCTCAGCCAATTGCAGGTTGAATCAGAATGGCTAAAATATGTGTTTCAGTACCCTGCGAAAAGATCCTTCTTATGCAAGAAAGTCCCATCTTTGCCCAAGTTCGGCAAGGAGACAACTAAGTGTATGATTTTGACATGTTGTTGCCTCCTACTGATGTTGGAAAGTGATCGGTGCGTTAGGCAACCATCTATTGATCCCAATCCAAATATGATTACCTTTCTTCATAATCCATCGGAATCCAGCTTCGAATTTCCTCGTAGCTTATAACAAACCCAATCTCGCCCAGGTGGACGCTTTAGTTGGAACATCCAACACAACTATCCCAAGGCGCAACGCAACCAAGTAGATCCTAGAGATAAGAGATTTCGCCTTAGTATGTATTCACGACACTTGATGCATCAACAATGAATTGTTAAACAATGCTATATCTCGGATTACCAAGCCACTTAGTCCCTCTTGTGTTTAAACAATGTTCTTGTTAAACCATTGAGCTTCCTACTTCTCCGACCAAAAAAAAAAAACTAGTAATGATCCTCCTCTGCATTTCAGTGACAAATAACATGGTTCCTAAACGCCACCAAAACATCATTGATGAGCTTCTTGATAATCACGAATGTTCAAAAACTTAGTATCTTAAAATTACTGCAAGTGCATAGTATAGTTATAGTTAGCAACAGGCAAGTACGACTCATATTCCATAGGGAGTTATGTTTTGAAGCACCAAAGCCAGCTCAAGAGCATCAATCTAGGCAAGATAGAAGGTAAAGGGAATAAGAATTAAACTAATGAAGCGAGCAAACAAAAAGGGACTTGGGTTGTGATTAAACCTAAGACAAACTAACTAATCAAGACAGACCCTCACCTTCCTAAGTTATGCTATTATTCAAAGATGATCGGCTGCATCATTAAAGACCACCCTAGCCCTCTCTCAAGGGTCAATATGCTAGTCTAATTTTTCTAACCACCTATTTTCAAGGGATTAGCTCAATTAAACTACAAGATTAATTACCTTTGACCTAGCTAAGATTTAAACTATTTTCATGTCCAAATGTTAGTTATCCTCTCTACCTGCACTAAACAATCAACCTCACCTTCTAGCACAAGTCAATCGCTCCCAAAAATGGATGAAAGCTCTTTCAAGCATTTCATTGAACACTTGGTGGGGCGTGAGAGAAAACTCTAAATTCTAGCTAAAACAAGATAGGTAAAGGCCTAAACAAGATCAAGTACCCATCAAGAGGCTAATTACAATCCAAGCCAACATAATCTAACTATGAAACATCATAAAAATACAATAAACCCACATAACAACTAAACTGACACACATGAACACAAACATGAACTAGAGAGGAAATTGAAGCAAGAACATAATCTAACAAACTAATAAGCATGGATTGACAACAAAAACTAAACATTTAACTAAACAAAATCAAGCACAACAACTAATCGAACATAATCAGAACAAGAACAAGAATAAGAAAATAGAGAAGGAAAGGGAAGAGAAGACTTAGGCTTAATTGCTTGAATGAGAATCCAATCTACAAGCTCGAATCAAGATCCCCCTCTAATCTAACCTAATTACCCTAATTTATTCCCTCCTGATGGGGTTTGGGAGTGGGAGGAAGAAGCCTAAATCACATCCCCTGAAAACCTAAAAAAAACACCCCTAAACAGAAGCCCGATTGCGACATTTATTGCGAAAAATAGTAGGTGCACAATTATGCTTCGACTTGCCCGTGCACCCTGCACACTGGTAAGTACACGGCTATGCAATACCCGTGCATAGCTTTGGGAAATCAAGTCTTCACTTTAGGATTTCTGCACGGTTGTGCCATAGTGCATAGCCAATCATGCACTCTCCTAGGCCCTTTGTTCTTTCTTTTCGAGCCCTCATAACTTCATTGAACCTCTTTTCGTCATTAAAACTCATCCCCATGACGTTTCTTTCTACCAGAACTAGTGATTTCCTTATCTTCTCGGCAAAGACAACTGAAAATAAGGATAACCACTTTATAAGAAAAATACAGACCAAAGAAGATAAATTTAACCCTATCTCATCAAGACTCAACATAAAAATAATGGGAAAAGGAGCCAAATAGGGGCTAAAATGAGGTCAATATAGAGGTTTATCAACTCTCCCACACCTAACTTTTGCTTGTCCTCGAGCAAAATAAAGAAACACTAACCTAAGGACCTAACTTAGTTTCATAGGAATCACGGTTGTGTTTAACATATGAAACAAGCACTTTAAACCCCTTGGTTCCCCTAAGTGGATGAGAGTGGATGAGTGAGGTCTCGTGCGAGTTTGCAGAAGATATACTTACAAAATGTTGAAGAAGAAAAACAAAAAGAGAAAGAAAAATAGAAAATCCTTTCGGGTTTACAAACAAAACACAAATATATAAAATAGAGAAAGCTGTACAAACTACAACCAACCAAGTCACCCTTGTAACAAAGATATTAGCCTGCATATAAATAGAATGTACACATTTAGAGTCTCAATCCCTAAGGATGACATCGAAGCATCAATTTTTTACCCCATAGTACATCGAAGCTTTGAATCCATCCCAGTGCTTAGTGTGCTAGTGCATCATCATCCCAGGACTTAGGCTTACTAGAATCAAACTCAATCCCACTTGACTGACACAAACTATATTTTTGACTTATTAACACGAAATGCTTGCTTTCCTAGTACCAGTATTGCCTCAAAGGGTAGCACCTAGTAGTGCATGCCTAAAAGGGATACTTGTCATTCCAAACTTCTTTGTTTTCTTTTTCCTTTATTTTTTTTCTTTTTTTCCCCTTTTTTTTGAATGTGAAATGCAAAGAAAAATAAAGGTAACCGTGTACAAGGACAAATGGGAGAACCAGTGATAGAAGACTAAGACCCTAAGGTAATGATGATAATATAAATAAAGACTGGATTGCACAACCATAATGAATTATTAAGGTTAGAATTTGGGGCTTCGAATGACTCATTTAGGACAATCATGCACATTATACTTATATACAAGCTAATAGTTAAGGCACAAGAGATCAAAGCTGATTAAAATAGTACAAAAGTCCCCCAAAACAAGTGAGAAACTTAGAATCTTTTTGTTTTCAAAAAATTTTCCTTTTTTTTGTTTTTAAATGATTGAAGCATGGCTTCTCCTCCCCCACTCCTAGATCTCTTCATTGGGAACCAAGAAGCTACCACACCAACAAGACACCTATGCACAAAAAACAATCTTAAAATAATATATAAAAACAAAAGACAAACAACGAAAGAAGAAGGAAAAGAAAAACAAAACAAAAGTATATACAAAATGAAAATAAAGAAAGAGGAAAAAGGGAGCGAATTTACCAGGTCAGGTGCTGGTTGCACCTAAACTACTACCTTCTTAAGACGATGCTGTGGAAGGTTAGAGGAGCATCAACTACTCCTCTTCATCTCAAGATACAAAGCCACCAATTTAGATGTCATCAAAGCTGGCAAGAGCTTCCAGAACACATAAGCGTGTAACTCAGATGAATGTAAGAAAGAGCACACAAATGTGATTCCAGGAATTATAGTTAAGTGCCCTTCTAAACTTATCAAATGCCTTGAAAAAATCTGTAGAATAATCGAATGCAATAGTCAGGATGATTTTTCGAGGCATGTCCTCTTGGTAAAGACTATAAGGATCAAGGGAGGGGTCATACCCTCTAAAGGTACCTAGAGACTCAGAACAATCAAGTTCATTCCCTTCAAGCATAGCATGAGAATCAATAGGTGATAGATCACGACACTTAGGGGAAAGGGAGGGCAGTGAACATGAAGGAAAAGTATGGAAACTATCGAGGGAATTAGGGAATACATGGTCAACAAGGTCAGAACTAGGGGAAATTGTAATCACAACATCCGCACTTGACCTGCCTATGAGAGTCTCATTGAGATCATGCACCTTAATAAAAATATCACTCGACTCACATCATATATCATCCTTATCAACACTAGCATCAACACCAAATGTCCCACCTGCCTCGAACTCCGTTGAATGAGCTAAAGGGAAAGGTGGTGCAGGAAAACTCATGATAAATGTAGTAATGTCCCTAAGGGTGCTAGGAACGGATGGAGGAATAAGAGGTAAAGTGTTCAAGGGAGGGTCAAGTACTTCCTCTAGTCCAGGCTCTAGAGTAAGAAAACACGCACCATCATTACACAAATTAACATCAAGTTTAGGGAACTACACCTAAGGTTTGTCTCATGTGATAAGTCATACTCCAGCAGATAATTCGCAAACTTGTTGCTCATTCATTGTCTCTATCATGCTAGTAAGTCTAGCAAAATTGTCAACAGAAATATGATAGGGACAAGAATTACTATCATGGCAAGAACAATGGCAATCACACATAAGAGGAGCATAATTAGGAATGCAGGGGGATGAGTGTAAGAATTAGCACAATAACCACTTAGGCAAATCCCAAGCTTTATTAAAGTTTATAGCAAAAATCCTAATGCTCCAAAAGAGCATGGGTTCATAATTCATACCCTCATAGATTATATTCAAAATTTCCCACTTCTCTAAGCAATAACCATAATGAGCAAGAAAATCACATAATGTATCATCATATCTCCTAATAATTCATGCTCATACTGAGGAAAGTGAAAAGTTTGCATTTTTAAAAATTTTCTATTTTTTCTATTTTTTTCAAATAAAAGACTAGTATTGAACACTCAAGTTAGCTCTGACATTGAAAGCCGCCAAATCCCTTGCAACTGCGCTAAAAACTCGGTATCTTAAAATTACCACAGGTGCACGGTGTAGTTGTAGCTAGTAACCGGTAAGTACGGGTTGTATTCCAAAAGGAGTTGTGTTTCCAAGCACTAAAACAACTCAAGCGTATCAATTAGGCAAGATACAAGATAAAGTGAAGAAGAACTAAACTACGAAAGCCATCAAACAAAAAGGGACTTGGGTTGTGATTAAACCTATGACAAACTAACTAATCAAGTCAAACCCTCACCTTCCCAAGTTATGCTATTAGTCAAAGATGATCGCTTGTGTCATTAAAGACCACTTAAGCCCTCTCTCAAGGGTTAATAGGCTAGTCTAATTATGCTAATGACATATTTTCATGGGATTAGCTCAATTAAACTACAAGATTAACAACCCTTGATCTAGCTAAGATTTAAACTATTTTCATATCCAAATGTTAGCTATGCTCTCTACCCACGCTAGGCAATCAACCTCACCTTTTAGCATAAGTCAATTGCCCTAAAATATGGATGAAAGCCCTTTCAAGCATTTCATTGAACACTTGGTGGCGTGAGAGAAAACTCTAAATTCTAGCATAAACACAACAGGTAAAGGCCTAAATAAGATCAAGTAGCAATCAAGAGGCTAATCATAATCCAAGCCAACACAATCTAACTACAAAACATCATAAAAATACAATAAACCCTCATTATAACAAAATTGACAAACATAAACACAAACATAAATAAGAGAGAAAATTAAAGCAAGAACATAATCTAAAAAACTAATAAGAATGAAGTAACAAAGAAAACAAAACATTTCACTAAACAAAATCAAGCATAACAACTAATCGAACATAATCAGCACAAGAACAAGAATACGAAAATAGAGAAGGAAAGAGAATAGAAAACTTAGGCTTAATAGCTTGAATGAGAATCCAATCTAAAAGCTTAAATCCAAATTCCCCTCTAATCTAAAAGCTTCGATGCATGATTACCCGTGCACTCCACATACTGGGAAGTGCACGATCGTGCACAGCTTCGTAAAATTAGGTTTTCATTGCAGAATTTCTGCACGGTTATGCATAGTGCAGGTTTGGTTGTTCCCTGCCAATGTGCAGTTTTCGGAAATCAAGTCTTCATTGTAGAATTTCTACACGGTTATGTCATAGTGCACAGCCAATCGTGCACTCTCCTAGGTCTTTGTTCTTGTTTTTCTGGCCCTCGGAACTCCATTGCACCTCTTTTCCTCCTTGAAACTCATCTCTATGTCCTTTCTTTCTATCAGAACTAGTGATTTCCTTTTCTTGTCGGCAAAAACTCCTAAAAATAAGGAGAATCACTTTATAAGCAAAATACGGACCAACGGAGACAAATTTAACCCTATCTCATTAAGACTCACCATAAAAAAAGAAAAAGAAAAAAGAGTCAAATAGGGGCTAAAATGAGGCCAAAATGAAGGTTCATTAAATGCATAATTTGAGAACTTTTGGATCCTAGTAGTACAATGGGCACTCCTAAATAAGACCTAAAAGTTTCCTCAATCAAAAACATAAAAATGCCTTGTAGAAGATACCAATCATTCGATGAAGTATTTGGGGACACAAAGGTTAAGGATTTCATCATGTTAATAATTTGTCTTGAAATCAAGCTGAAGTATCGATTTAAGAAACCAACAATGACGATCTTTCAAGGGTGTGAAAAAGATTACATCATCTGCAAAGAAAGAATGGTTAATTGGCGGTGGTGGGTGGGCAAATCTAATACTAGGTACCATATATAGTCATTAGCTCGAACTAGCATACATGGCAATACCTGCATGCAGAGAATAAATAGGTATGGTGATAGTGGATCTCCTTGACGAATTTTGACACTTGGTCAGAATGGGGTAGAGGGGATTTCATTAATGAGTACTGACTAGGAGGCTAACTCGACACACTCGATGATAATTTAGATACAAAGCTTCTGGAAACCAAAAGAATGCAACATAACCTCCAGGGAATCCCACTTTATCCAATCATAAGCCTTGCTCATATCAACCTTGTAGCTAACTTGCCCCCATATGTTTCAATCTAGCAGTGTCATTATTTTATGAGCAACAAGGCAATTATCCCTAATATTTCGACATCGAACAAATGCATTTTAATAAGGCCCCACTAAGTGACTACCCTCTTTAGGCGTAGAGTGAGGCATCTACCTATCCATTTATATCGAACATTGCACAAACTAATAGGTCAAAAATCAGCAAATGATTGGGGATTTTCTATCTTTGAAATAAGAGCAATAAGTATATGATTCACTTGGGAAAGAATTTGACCCATTCATACGGAGTCAGTAATTTCATCCGCGACTTCATCCTCAAAAATCTGCGAACACTTTTGAAAGAAGGTCGCAACAATGGCATCAGGCCTTGGAGATTTGATCAGATCCATACTAAAGAAGGCTTGTTTAATCTCGTATAGAGTGAACAACTATAGTAGAAACTAAACATACTAGCTATGAGGTGCAAGCAATAGGACATAGTCCTAGATCGTGATGTTTAAAAAAGGTCCTTAAAGAAATCATTGGCCATGGTCCGAAGCACATTTGTGTTTGTAATCCATTAACCATCTAGTGTTATTATAACCTTTAGCAAAGAGTAGCATGCCCGATCCTTATAGTGGCTGAAAAACAATTTGGGATACTCATCACCCCAAGCATTCCACTTTAGTTTACTTCTCTATCACCAACATAATCCTAAGTCAATGAGGTGTTGCTCCATTCACTGATGGATTTTTACTTTTTTTCATAGGGGATGTAGTTATTTCATCCTAATTTAGGTGTTTAGACATGCTAATTTTCTTGTTTTAAGGAGTCTTTTTTTGTTTAGGCACAATGTTCTTTTTAAGGAATACACATGTACCATGGAGTGGGGATAAACTTGTATGCATGTCATATTATCTTTTTTTATGGGATCTATCAACTATAAAAGGAAACAAAAAAAAATATGTGCATTAATGTAGACGAAGAAAACTGGAAGTCGAATTTTTAATTGCTCGATGATGAGGAAATTAACTCATTCGTGAATCTGGAGGCTTAATGAGGTGATTAATAAAAAAAATGACAAAAAATAATAATAAAAGTCTAATTAAAGGAGAGGTGGCTCGAGTCAGCAAGGCCTGTTGGGCCTGTCAACCGGCTGCTTCACCCTAGCTGGGAGCCACTAGTTTCCCCCCTTTTTTGCTCCATTTTGTTCTCGAGTTGAGGTCCAACTCAATTATTAGTGCTAATTTCATAGGGGCTTCTATTTAAAGGCAAATTCCTAATAACATTAGAAAATTCGTTAAGCCTAATATGATTAGGAATCATTATTCTTTTCCTAGGTGGAGTCCGCCTAATTATCACCTTTAAAAGGGGGGTTTCTTAAGGGAAAGAGGAGGAGAAAAAGGAGAGGAGCAATCAATCAATCAGAGAGGGAGAACGAAGTCAATTTGTGAGATAAGAGCTATTGAGATATCACTTGTGACATCGTGAGGCAATTATTGCTAGTTGACTACAATCCAGAGCCTCTCATCCAAGATTAACACCATAATCACTCTATTAGGCCCAACTAATCAGGTGGGTTGTCTTGAGGGCAAAAATTTCATCTTTCTCCTCCTGTTTGCTCTTTTCATGCTTATTATGTTCCTATAAGTCAATAAAGATGTAATCTTTTAGCTAGTTCTGCCCGCTGTAAATTATTTATTTTTGCATTAGACTACAGATTGTACCTTTTAGCATGATTTAATATAAAATATTACAAATGTTTGCATCATTGTATATTAGCATATATAATTAAAGTTTTAGATTTCTCATGTTGAATAGTAGAGACCGTTAGTGATGATAGGCAGGAATGTGATGCACACCATCACATTATCGTACTTTCACCCTTAAATTTTGGATCCTCAGTTCGAGACTAAGGAGCCAAGATGAGTCCCCACACTTGGATTGTACAGGGGCTTTTCGAAAACCTTTTTGAAGTTGAATTGATTTGTCCCTTCAGTTGTCCTTATCGGTACGATTCACTTTGAAAAGTGACTTCATTTGTAAGTTTTCCTAAAAACTCACTAGCGGCTCTATTAAATTGGATAATCACTATGAGTTTTACACTTTCTTATTTTCTACCCTTTTTTAATTTGTATACTCAGCAGAGTGGTACAAATCCTAGACAGTAAGACTATTTGGAACAGAAAAAAGGCTCCTAATCTGACCTAGGAATCAATTGGTTCTTATGTCTGGCAGAAAACCTAGTTCCTGTATCAGGACCTGGATCAAAACCATGAAAAGTTGGACTTAATTTTAGTCCAAGAACCGACCGGTTCCTGGGCTAAAATCAGAAACCAACATCCTAGTTCAATCTATTATTTCTACCAATTTTTTTGTTAGAAAAGAAAAAGAGTAACAGTCAACTCTCTTTTCAGGGAAAAAAAAAATCAAAATCAAAATAGAACACCCCAGCAAAAAGGGTTGTCTAACCATTCATGGAGGATCGCACCCTTGGGGAGGTGGATCTTTACAATTAAGTTGTTGGAGTTATAAAAGTGAGATTGTCCCACGTCGACATATTAAGAGGCCAAGAGTATATTTATAAACTTGTGAGTCACTCAATACATTGACAATCATATTTGGATCGAAATCTCAATGGAGCATATATACAGGACTCATTTGTTTAAGGCCCAATTATATTAAAAAAGTTACATGCACTACAAGAAAGATTGGAATTTGTGCCGTTTTTTTGTGATCTACGAGAAGTAGTTACAAATTGTGACGAATTTTATGACAAATAGAGGACAGTGAAAAATTTCTGACCAGAGGTATAACAGTGTGAAATTCTATAGCATTTTGTGACCAATTTTCACACTACTATAAAATTGGTCACAATTTTCAAAATATAAAAACTTGAAATTAGTTTCTTCTTTATTTTTAAAGCTAAGTCTGATTTTTCCTTTTAAAAAAAACCAAAATTGACTTTGTGACTAATTAGAAATTAATTTTTAGTCACAAAAGAGTAAAGTAATTTTGGTCACAATTTTTGGTTTCCTACACACGCACAATCGGGCTCTCCCTCTCACCTCTCCATATCTCCCTCTCTTACGCCGGCAACCAGACCAGCCTTGTGTACGCCACCGACCAGCCCATCCACTAGGCCACCGAACGCCGGTGTCGAGATCGTACCAAAGCGACCATCTATCGTTCTCTCGCCAATGGGATATCATTTTGGTCTGATTTTTGGTCTGATTCTGTGTCTCGTTCTCTCGCGCCTGCTAGTTGGTGAGTTTCGTCCCTGCCATCGATGAGTTTCAACACTGCCTTTCATCGTGGTATTCATTTCATCCCTTATTTAGTTGTTTTTGTTAACTTTTTTGGCCTCATGTTTGTAGATCTTAAGTAGGGTAAAACTTTTCTTGCCATGTGATTCTCAGATTCTCAGTGTTTTTTTGTTGCTTGTCTATGTTTTTTGCCTAATCTGATTTTTGGTCCCTATGCCTCCCTCTTCCGTTCCCTCGTCCCTGCAGTAAAAATCTTATGAGGATGATGTTTTGGTAACATTGAAATTTGTTGTGGTAGAGTTCAGATCCACCACTGTTAAAGTGGTTTCTTTGTTATGTTTCGGTGCTTTTCGATATTTGAAGCTGCTCAGCCACACTATGAAGCTGTGGGAGAGGGTGATTGAGAGAAGGTTGCGAGAGAAAGTAGAGATTTTAGAGAACCAATTTGGTTTCATGTCAGGCAGGTCGACCATTGAGGCAATCTACCTCCTCAGAGGGCTCATGGGCTTGTTCATGGACAGAAAGGTGGATCTCCATATGGTGTTTATTGACCTGGAGAAAGCATATGATAGAGTTCCAAGGGAGGTACTGTGGAGGTGTTTGGGAGAAAAAAGGGTGTCGCCCGCGTACATTCGTGTAATAAAGGATATGTACGAGGGAGGACGGACGAGTGTTAGGACTCCGGGAGGGGTCTCCAATGACTTTGAGGTTAGTTTGAGCCTGCATCAGGGCTCCGCTTTAAGCCCGTTTCTTTTCACATTAGTTTTGGACGAACTCACTAGAGGAATCTAGGATGAGGTGCCTTGGTGCATGTTATTTGCAGATGACATCATTCTTATTGATGTGACCAGGTAGGGGGTGAATGACAGGTTGGAGAGTTGGAGGCATACGCTAGAGGCTAGGGGCTTTCGGTTGAGTAGATCGAAAACGGAATACCACCACTGTTATTTCAACGGAAGGATAGAAGAGGGGGGAGAAATCGTACTAGATGGGAGGGCAATGCCGAAGGTCGCTAAATTTAAGTATTTGGGCTCGATCATCCAGCAGAATGGGGACATTGACGAGGATATTAGCCAACGGATTAGAGTGGGCTAGCAAAAGTGGAAGTTAGCGTCAGGGGTGCTGTGTAACAAGAGAGTGCCCATGGGATTGAAAGACAAGGTTTATCGGATGGTAGTTAGACCGGCTGTTCTCTATGGATCGGAGTGTTGGCCTCTAAAAAAGATGCAGGTCCAAAGGTTGATGGTAGCTGAGATGAGAATGGTTAGGTGGATGTGTGGTTTTACGAGATTGGATAGAATTAGGAATGGAGTAATCAGGGGCTTAGCTGAAGTGACCCCCATAGAGGAGAAGATGAGGGAATCGAGGCTCAGATGGTTTGGCCACGTGAAGAGGAGAAGTGTGGCCGCCCCAGTGCGAAGGTGTGAGATGATCAACCCCCCCGGTGGTAAGAGAGGGAGGGGTAGACCGAAGAAGAGCCTAGAAGAAGTGGTTAGAGAGGACCTGAGAGTTGTCGGTCTGACGGAGGATATGGCTTAAGATAGGAGGCTGTGGCGGGACAGGATTAAGGTCTCTGATTGTAGGGGACTGGCTCCGTAGGTGACAGTAGCTTAGGCGGTTTGGGGCGGGTAGGGTTTTGGTGTGCTTGTTTGCAGGCCGTGCTTTTCTAGGAGGTGACGGCACCAAGCGCCCCTGGTTTGTTGAGGTATGTCTTCTCTCCCTCTTTATTTGCTATTCGGAACCTTTTCTCTTCATCTTTCTCTTACTCGGTAAATGGTTTTACAATCGTTTTCTCTATAAACCTTTTGCACAAAACTGTTTTGTGGGTCTTATGGAATCAACCTCTCTATGGGTAGGAATACCGGTAGAGGTAAAGTTGCCTACAACTGGATCTCCCCAGACCCCGTGAAAGCGGGACCTACACTGGGAGTTTGTTGTTTGTTGTTGTATTGTGCTTCAAATATGGTGAGTTCTTTTTTATTTCACCTTAAATATTAACATTAGCAAAACAACAAGATGTAGATAATATGTTGTCACTTATCAACTCCTCCATCCTTAGTTTAATTAGAGTCAATCTATTAGTGGCATGATCAACATCAAAATTTCTCTCTCTTAATTTTTCTTTAAGAGCCAACTCATATTTCACTAAACACAATTAACTTCTTAACTCTCTTCCATTTGGTTTTGGGTGAGCCAGTCGGATACAATATTGGCCCTTTTTATAGTTTCCAAGTGTTTGGAGTAGACTTGGAGGTGAAATGGGAACAAACTTAATGCAACAAGAGACTTTTCATAGCTAATACTTCTCATAGCTCTTGTCAAATGTCAATGAATTCTTCCACACACTTTCCCTAACAGCAATGCCAAAGGTAAGAGTTCCATCTCCATTTTACAACAAGACTTCCGCCTAAGTGATGTATGAGAGATCATATGTAATACATTAACAGTTTTATATTTGAATTTTGAATTTTAGATAAGTTAGTTCCTTTAAAATTTAAATAAATACATTCACTAATACTACTTCAAATAAATGAAGTGGATGACAGTTTATAGAGACATTCTGTGCTAATATAGTATAATTAAAGTTTAAAAAGTTCACCATGATTAATTTTGAATATACATCAACATGCTTTCTCCACATCTTTTAAATTATTTTAGTACTCTTCTTTCCCACGTGCATTTCCTAAAACATGACTCGTATTCTCCACCCATCTACCCCAGAACTCTCTTTTTTTGGTTTTTTAATTTTTTTAGGGGGGGAGGGTGGGGTTCTGTTGCATGGTTCTTGTTGTAATAGTCTCCATACTTTTTTCTTTTTTCTTTTTTTTTGATGGGCACAACACTCTCCATTCTTGGGACCTCCCATGATAAATTGGTCGAACTTTGGCAATACCAATAGAACTCACAGGTGGGCCATTTTTCAACTACACAAATAAGGGTTTTTTTTCCTGAATACATATAAAAATAAGTTATTTAGAGATAGCGTTTTTAAAAATCAAAATTACATATTGACAACTCAATTTTTGCTAGTACTTTTATGCATTTGTTTATATGTTTTTTTTAAGGATAAATGGTAAGTAAAGAATATTAGGCGCCTCCTGAAAGATGTGATTGATGACAAAGGGAATACCTTGGTTTAACCGAACGTGAACATCGTTGATAATGTTGGATATTGGCTCATATATCTAGATATTTCCTGTTAGTGCTTGAATTATAATGTGGTTAACACTTTCAATGATGATTTCGTTTTAACTTGTTTGAATTGTTAAATCATAATGTGGTTACCGCATTCAATGATAATTTTGTTGCAATTTGTTTGAACTGCTGAATTGACTTCATCTTCAAGTGTTCTACCTTTTGCCACAAGAATAGATGTTTGTCCATAATAAAGCTCATGTTTATATTAGCTTCACCATCTAATTAGATAGAATGCATTCGTTTGTATGCTCATGCTTAGAATAACTCCAATTGCGGCATGTTTGTAAGTGTTTTATTTGTAAATATTTCACAATTGTAAATAGAACTCTACAGTAGCCTTTTATTCTAATTTTGATTTTTTAGACTATACATCATGTGAACACATTGCATTTTTACAAGATAATATCGCAAATTTATTATTATACCACAGTAGCCTTTGATTCTGATTTTTATTTTTTAGAGTTGAATTATGTGATTGCTTTAACCATTTTTGTGCACAATTACTTAAATCTTGTCATAACCGTTCATTTAATAAAAAAAACTAATGATATAATGTTTAAACTTAAACAGAGTATGGAAATACGGGATCATCGTTGGTGGATGGTTAATAGAATTTTTCTTAATAAAGGTGGCTTAACACCCGAGTTCATGAAGGGAGTTAATGAGTTTGATAAATTTGCAAGAACTCTTCCTGTGCATTTGAGAGAAAACGTATATAGGAGTCCTTGTGCGAAGTGTGAGAACACGAAGTTTCTTCTACCTGAGGAAGTAAAGGTTCACCTCTATAAGAAAGGGTTTACTAGTGGATATTAGTATTGGACTTTACATGAGGAACTTCAACCCCATGAAGAAGAAGAAATTGACATGCATCATAGTCCATCTGGTCCTTCTATCCAAAATCATGCTATGTGCACAGATGCATATCACACAATGGTTGAAGATGCTTTCAATCAACATGTGCCAGAACCTCGTAATCCAGATGCACATAGGTTTTATAACTTATTAGATGCATTACAATGTCCAATGTGGGATGACTGTACTAATCATTTTGAGTTATATGTTGCTCTGAGATTAATGAGTATTAAGTCTCAGCACAATATGTGTCAGAGTTGTTTTAATGAAGTTGAACAACTTATGAAAGAAGGATGTCTATCTAATAATTACATGGCAACTAAGTTCTCAGATGTAGAAAAATTAGTGAGAAAATTGGAGCTCACTTATATAAAAATTGTTGCATTAATGGTTGTATGTTGTATTACAAAGATGACGCACATCTACAACAATGCAAATTTTGTAATGCTCCTCGATATAAGGTGCGTAAGTCTCAAAAAAAGAGAAAACAAAAGGATGTTTCTATTGCAAGAATGCATTATCTTCCCATCATTCCTAAGCTTAAAAGGTTATTTGCATCTTATAGTTCTGCCCGCCTCATGAGATGACATTATGAAAATCCTCGGGAGCCTGGAGTGTTATGCCATCCATCAAATGGCATAGCATGGAAACATTTTGATCTCTAAAAGTGGGATTGTCTAACATGTTGGGCCTTGTGAGTGTTATGTCATTCCTACGTAAAAGGTTATTTGCATATAATATCAGAGCGGGTTGCTTCTGAATTTGCTATAGCCCTTATTTGATTAAGATTGTATTCACATGTTGGGCCTTGTGAGTAGTTCATATGTGAGGGGCGTGTTGAAATTACAAAGTGAGATTGTCTCACATTGACCTCTAAAAGTGGGATTGTCTAACATTGACATATTAAGAAACTTAAAGTATGTGTATAAGTTTGTCAGTCAGTCCACCCATTGTTAATTGATGTTGGGTTAGCTTATATAAACATTTAACGTATATTATATTTGCTTAGATATACCTGAACAATATACTTCTATGCTTAAGTGTCCAGTACGATGATGACCCAAAAAAAGTGATTAGTTCAATTATGTTGCTCCAATTTTTTTAATTCTAGTCAATAGTTACATGAATTTGCTCTTTTGAGAATAATTTTGTGATAGAATGTCTGATTTCACCAAAAGAAAAAAAAAGAAAAAGATTTGACTCCTATTACACTGTATGCATGTGTAAAATTACCAATTTTTTTCCGAGAAAAAAGTCCCGCGAACCTAATTGGACTAAGCTACAAAATGGTAAGAAGACCCTATTTTTTCTGGTAAATTAAAAAAAGGGCAATCTACCCCCACCCAAAAAAAAAAAGTGAGGTGATGGTTAGCTGGAAACATCCTCCTAAAAATTGGCTAAAGTTTAATGTTGTTGGAGCTTTGCCCAGTAATCCAGGCCATTGCTGGGGAACGAGGCATCTTGGTTGACTCCAGTGGTCATGGGTTCCATAGCTTTCATGCTAATTTTGGTATTTGCTTATCTGTAAAGTCGGAACTACGACTGGTTGGAAACGCCGCTCATGCTAAAGTTATTTGCTTATCTGTAAATTATTTTACTCGCTTGAGACCTAGGGTCCGTTTGGGAGGGAAATAAGTTAGAGGAGCAAGACAAAGTAAGAATAAGGAGAAGTAAGAGTAAGAGACAGTAAATAAGAGTAAGTTGGTTACCCTTGTTTAAGAGTTTAAGGGGACTAAGGACTTATCCTTGTTTGGAAGAATATGAGAGCAAATAAGAGTAAATGAATAAATTGACATATATGCACTTACAAAATATATTAAAATATATTATAATTAGATTTATGGGAGGGCAAATAAGATAAATAACCCTCCTTACTCCTCACTTACTCCTTACACCCCAAATTGGAGAGTAAGGAAATGGGGGGAAATGGGGAGCAAGAGTTACTCCTTCCTACCCCTCCTCACTTTCCTCTTGTTACTACCAAATAAGGGTAAGGAGGAGAACCTACACCCCTTTACTCCCCCTTACCCTTGTCGACTCTCAATCCAAACAGACTTGAGAAAAACTAGGTTTTGGGTATACTATATAAATGCAAATTAATATGAACGGGCTACACTATTTTACCAACTACATCCTATGGTAGTTTCTTATGTGCTCTCAGGAGCACATCCTATGGTAATTTTTTAATATATATTTGCTGATATGGCTCTTAGGAGTATGTGCTCCCAAAAGTATGATATATATATTGATATCTTATAGTTTATGAGAGCATATGCTTGCCGATCCCATTGCCCGGGTACAATCCCACGTGGCGGCATAATGTCTAGTGAGGGGATTATGTGTTAGCGTACTCGCGTCTGATACGTGTCTAATATGGATATATCTAGACCTGGTAAAAACTAACCCGACCCAAAAATGTGACTCGGATCCACGTCAAAATTTTGGGTTTTGAACACGATTTTCTTGACCCAAACCCAAAATAAGTCGAACCCAAAAAAGCCACTTACAAATTAATGGGTTAAACCTGATCCGAACGCAAACTCACCTGCTTATCCTTAATTTTTTATTTTTGTTTAATTTATCCCTCTTAACTATAATACTTATTATTATATTGAATCGTTTAGAAGAACATTATGCAATTAATGCATCCTTCGCAAATTAAAAAATAGTGTCCTTTCTTTCTTGACTTCATTCTCATAAAATAACATAAAATGCAACTTGTAAATAGACCAAGCTAAGAAAATGGGACTGAAATAGTGTAAAATAACTATCTATGATAAGAAAATTAATTTAGAGTAAGACAAATATTTAAAAAGTGCATGATGTGCCGTTATATTTTAGTAAAATGAATATATCTCATCACATTTTGGATAATGTTACCCTTTTGTAATATGAAATTTTGATGTTGCAATGACAATTGTAATGTTTTGTACTTCTCCAATATGATTTCATTTAGTTTTCATTTTAATTTGTCTCAAATTATGATGTTATTGTTGGGCAATGGGTTGACATCTCTTGGTGTTAGGATCGACACACTTATAAAGTGCAGCTAATTAGGTAATGTTAAGTTAGTGCTTAATGTAATGATCGAGTTACTAAATAGGTTATTAGTGGGTTGAGCCGCTTCGACGTGTTAACATGTTTTAGATGGGCTTACCCATAAATGTCTCGACCAATTATTAAACTTAATTTAATATAGGGGCAGACGCACCCAGACAAACCCAAAGCGGACTTAAACCTTTGCCCATTTTTGTATGACGTTCATATTTCAATGAAAATTTTGAATATTTTTCGTATTCTTTTAAAAATTTACAGTTACAATACTTTTTCATCAAATAGGGACAATTTTTAAGTAATAAAAATGTTGCATTTTTAATTTTGATGAAAGAGAAATAAGTCACAAAAAAGTGCTCTAAACCTATTGGGTCGATCCGAAACCTACAATCCCAGAATACGCCCTCTCGTATTTTACCCGAACCCGAAACACACCAAACCTGTATTTTACCTGAACCAAAATACACCCGAACCGTATGTCACCCAGCTGCCTAAATTGATAGGTATAGATACATCTCGACACGTGTCAAATACTCCAAAAAACGTATTCGAAAAGAAAAACACAAAAATGGGGGGAGGACTTGTCAAAGATACACGACGGACATGCAAATCGCACCCAGTGACTGTTCGTGTTTTCCCCCTTCCCCTTCTCTTTTTGCGCATCATATTTTCATTGAGGACAATGAAGGGTCTACGCATGGGGGGATTCTATTTAGTGGGGTGCACTGTATACATTGTATATATTTCCTTGCATTTGACACTTTAGGTAGTTTAGTAGCATGCTTAGGGTTCATTAGTTTTCTTTTCATTTATCCATTTAGCAAGGCATGTAGGATAGCGCATATAGATAGGT
Source organism: Selenicereus undatus (assembly GCA_017589665.1). NCBI lineage: Eukaryota > Viridiplantae > Streptophyta > Magnoliopsida > Caryophyllales > Cactaceae > Selenicereus > Selenicereus undatus. The sequence continues at coordinate 6,009,753 of JACYFF010003369.1, read as the reverse complement.
AATGCACTGTATATATTTTATTTTCTAACCCATTGGCCTAAAAGTGGACATTCATTGAGTGGACTTTCACAAGACTGCGAGGTAATTCTTCCAACTCTACTCTTCATTTATTTACTCCTTGGCTGCTTAGGGTGATTTATTGTTTTCGTCGTTTCGCCCATGGAAAAAAAAAGGTTTTGAAAACCCTTCCTATGATGATGGCCAAGGCATTGTGAGTCAGTTGATTGAGATGGTTGTGTATACTTGTGGGTTCTTTGTGGCAAAATGTGTTGAATTGATGATTTTGAAAATGTTTTGACCACATTGTTTGGTTCGCATTCGTAGTGCCCTTGAAACCCCCCTGGTCATGATTGATTAGTCCTTTTAAGTAGGACATCCTTGGGGTTAGTTGCATTGTTTGGTAGTGTGACCTGTGACATTTTGAGCCTATAGACTAATTCATTAATTTCGTCTCACGTTTTCTTTCTTGTGTGTCTCTTCCATGACTACATCTGTAGAACTTGGTTTGATTCTCTTCGAAATTGCATTCAGCAGGTGCATTATGATAATGTGATAGAAGCATTCATTTGTTTTTTCTAGCTACATAGCTAAATATGCTACCCATGGTTGAATGTTTTGACTCCTTGCTACCCCTTTGAGGCTTGCCCGTTTTTGTTGTGAACCCTTCACTATCAGCTACTTGGCCTAAACACATCTCATACCTTTAAGCTAAAGCCAGTGGGGCAACACCTCGTTACAGCCCTGGGAAGTCCTCTTGATTTTTGTTTTGCATACTGCATCTTCGTGGTGGAGAATTGAGAATCCGACCAAGCCTATGGCAGTTTGTTCGAATGGAAGAAAGTTGAGTGAACCTTCTTATATCTTAAGCACATGTGAGGGAGCGCAGTACTTTGTTCCCCCTATGAGAGTCACTGCCAAACCTTCTCGCCCACTACTTATTTGGATGCGTCTTGATTGGGAGGGGGGTGATATGGTTTCACGGTATGCTAATTTGAACATGTGGTCTTCCCAATGATTTGAAATGAGTTTGGAAATTGTGTTTGTGCCTCAAACCATTCCGCTAGCTATGCGCTCCTATGCTCGATTCAACTGATCCCTTTGGCCTTGCCTGAGGATGGCGGTTTACTAAAGGTTATCAACCCCTCTTTCTGTTCATTCATGTTTTAGTCTTGCTTGAGGACAAGCAAGAGATAAGCATGGGGGAGTTGATAAACCTCTATTTTACACACTTTTAGGCATGATTTTTACCTCTCATCTTGGCGTTTTCTAGTAAAATTTCTAGAGTTTAGAGGTTGATTAGTCATTCTTCACCTAAAATCTGCTTAAAAGTGTGTTTTTATGTTTTCAGGGGTTACACTGGAAGAAATGAGGAAAACAAGCTAATGCCGCACCAAACAGGAGCTAAAAGGGAGGATTTCAGGCCAAAAGAGGGTGGCACGGTGACACCATGCCATGCAGGTTGACCGTGCCACATAAGAAAAACCGGAGCTCGCGAGACAGCAAAGTGGCACGGTCACATCGTGCCAAAATTGATTTCCACAGCACCATGTCGTAGCGTGGCACAGTCACACCGTGCCACTTGGCACGACCGTGCCACTTTAGTCATCTTCGCTAAGTTGTGTTTTCGCGTGGTAATGAGGACAGTTTTTAGTTTTCAGTTTTTCTCTACTTTTTCTCTCTCGAAAAACGCGATTAGGGTTTAGAGAATTAGGATTGATTGTGATTGTATTCAAGGCATTGGATTGATAGCATTGGAGGTTTTTCAGCAGATTGTTGACGCTAATTGCACAGAGTACAATTCTTTACCTTTACCTTTGCGTTTTTAATTCAAAGTTGATACCTTTGAACATGCTCGCTTACTTGATTGTAATTGCGATTAGAATGATGTTTAGCGGCTAAATTTCTTGTCTTGGATTGGGCGTAGCCCCTTTGATGTGATTTGGATTAACGCTCTACGTTTTTGTGAATTGATGCCTATGTTATAATTGAACTCTCGCTTAGCGTGCCAGGTGTTCGATGAATTGCCTGAAAGGGTTGTATTCATGTTCATAATTAGAGTTTAGGATATTAACAAAAGTTACGTCCTTTTCTTAGAGCGGTTTTGCAAGCAATTGAATTTCTTAACATGAAAATAGTTAGGGTTTCAATTGGGAATTAAGAGTTATATAATCTTGTGGTCTTGCAACTCCAGTTTCATGAAAATAGATAACTAGGGTAACTTGACTAGTCTAATGACCTTTGAGAGAAGGCGTAGACGCTCTTAATTTGTAACCATTCCATTTCAGTCATCTTGTAGGCAGATTCACAGGACCTAGAATACAATCCTAAGAACATCAAAGTGCGGTGAACCCCAAATCTAAGACCCTTGTCATCATTGATTTAGATAAAAGCAATAACTTTAGATTTAATATACTTAACTTCTACTCGAAGACCCATTCTACCAGATTCTAGCCTAAAGTGAGTGTTAAAGGTTGGATTTAGTGATTGAAACCAAGTTCCCTGTGGATACGACCCGTACTTGCCGTTGCTGGCTACAACTCGCACCGTGCACTTGTGGTTATTGAATTAAAACGACAACAAGTTTTTGGCGCCGTTGCCGGGGACTTGTTTGTTTTCAACATCAAAAGCGATTTTAAACGCTTGAGATTAGGCTTTTTCCTTTTTCTTTCCCCTTCCCCTTCTCTTCCTCCTTGCTTGTTTTACTCTTGCTTGAGCCTGCTTACGCTTGGTGTAGTTTTTGGCTTTGTATGCGCAGGCGCAGTCAGGGGAGTCACAACTTGCTTCCCCTGAATCCTGAAATCGAAGCCACTGCTCGTAAACAAAGCGGCGCGAGAAGAAAGAAACAAGCCAAATCCACCATGGCAGGGCAAGATAACCGAGTTCTACGAGACTATGCTTTGCCCCAATCGTCGGGTCTCACTTCATCTATAGTGAACCCTGCGGTCGAGGTCAACAATTTTGAGCTGCGCCCTGCCCTAATCTCGCTGGTGGAGCAAGACCAGTTCGGTGGACACTCCTCTGAGAATCCCAATATGCACCTTCACAATTTCCTTGCGAAGTGTGACACAGTTAAACTCAATGGGGTCTCCACCGGCGCCATCCGACTGAGGCTTTTCCCGTTCTCCTTAAGGGATAGAGCTAGAGACTGGCTCCAGAATGTGGAGCCCAATACCTTTGCCACTTGGGATGCTCTATCCAAGGCCTTCCTGAGCAAGTACTTCCCCCCAGGGAAGACGGCCAAGTTGAGAGCCGACATCACCTCATTCGCTCAACTGCACAGCGAATCGTTATATGAGGCGTGGGAATGGTTCAAAGATCTTCAACGCCAATGCCACCACCATGGAGTCCCTGATTGGCTCCTTATTCAGACTTTCTACAATGGACTGGATCAGACTTTGAAGATGTCCATTGATGCTGCAGCTGGGGGAGCTCTTATGGGAAAATCGATCGAAGTGGCCAAGGCTTTACTGGAGGACATGGCTGCTAACAACTACCATTGGTCGAATGAGCGGGCCCCTCAGAGGAAGGGCGATAGCAAGTATGATGTTGACGCCGTCGACATGTTAGCCAGCAAGGTCGACGCCTTGACACAGCGTTTCTATAGGCTTGGAACTCCTTCAAGGAGTTCAATGGGAGGTCCATCTGGTGCAATGTTTGAGGTTGGAGCACTTTGTGAGATTTGTGGCATTCAGGGCCACATTACTACTAAATGCCAAACCATTTTCCCAGGCATTGAGCATGCCAATGCAATGCAAGCTTACGGCCAACGCCCACAAAACAATCCATACTCAAACACGTACAACCCTAGTTGGAGAAATCATCCTAACTTCTCCTACCGGAACAACAGCCCCTTGCCACCCAATGCCTCGCAGCCCCCTGGTCTTCAACATAGGGCACCCTACAATCCATCTACTCCACAACCACCCCCACAACCCAAGTCTAACCTGGAAAACCTCATGGAGCGTTTTATAGCAACCCAAACCAAGACAAATGAGATTTTCGGTGAGAAAATCAATCAACTGAACTCTAAGTTTGACGCCATGGCTGCCCATCAAAAGGTGATGGACACTCAGATTGCACAGATTGCTCAGCAGGTTAGTAGTTTGTCCCGACCGCAGGGATAACTATCGAGCCAGCCCGATGTCAACCCTAGGGGACATGTCAATGCCGTTTTCACGAGAGATGAGGGGGTTATGGAAAGTCCGGTGATGGTACTTCAGGACAAGGCTCCAGTTCCTATTTCTACAGGAACAGCTTTATTGAAGAAGGAAGGGGCTCTGAACCAAGAAGAGGAGGGTCATCAACCTCCTCCAATTCGACGTTATCAGCCTCCTGTTCCTTACCCTCAGCGATTAGCCTGGTTCAAGCTACATCAACTTGAACCTAGATTCACGCAGTTCTTAAAAACCCTACACCGAATCTATGCCAATCGCCCCTTTTTGGAAGCTCTCAAGAATGCACCTGCACACTTCAAGTTTTTACGAGAGCTCCTGTCCAAGAAGGGAGAGCCCGGGGTTACTCCAGTGACCCCCACTTTCGGATCCTGCCGTGCACTTCTACCGAGGCAATTACCATCAAAGCTGCAGGATCCTAGCAGCTTCTCTATCCCATGCTGCATAGGGGATATGCAGATTGAGAGAGCCCTTTGCGATCTGGGCTCCAGTGTGAGCCTCATGCCGCTCTCTCTCTGCCAGAAGCTGCAACTACGGGACCTCACGCCCACCAGCATGACCATTCAGCTAGCAGACTGCTCCATCAGGCAGCCTGTCGGCATTCTGGAGGATGTCCCGATCCAGGTAGGCCAGTTCCTCATCCCCTGCTACTTCATCATTCTCGACATGGATGAGGACTTTCCAGCCCCACTCATCTTAGGTCACCCATTCCTTGCGACTGCCGGGACGGTGATCGATGTGCAGACAGGCACCATGTCATTCACTATATGTGGGGAGAGGATGGATTTCAGCTTTCCTCCTCCCACTCCACCTTCAGCGCCTGTTCTTCACCCGCCCTCCAAGGAGCCTATCTCCATCTCACCCTTCGGTGTTGTTCCCGGGATGGACATATATGACGAAACTGGGGGACCCCACCTACTGTCTGAAGGCTCGCCCACTTTCTCTGCGGCTGTCCCCACTCGTTCCGCCGCCTTTGCTACTTGTCCTGGGGAGGTAGAGGATCCTACATCGTACCATTGCCCCTTTCCCAGGCCACCTCCCGCATCATTCCTGTCTACTATTTGGAGGTAAGGGTCAAGCTAAGGACCTTAAACAAGCGCTCCTTGGGAGGCAACCCAAGCTTTATTGCTTTAAAAAAAACAAAAAAAAAACAAAAAGGCAAAATGAACCATCGCACAACAATTTGGCACGGTCATCCCGTGCCTATAGGCACGACCGTGACAATACCGAGTTTTCGGCACAATGCCGTAGCGAGGCACGACCGTGCCACATTAAAACTCGGCCAAAAGGTCGAGTTCTTCATCCTCCGTCTTCTTCCTCTATTCAACCTTCCCCTTTTTCTCTCTCTAAAAATTCGAAAACCCCGTTCCCTCTCTCACCAAAACCCCCCTTCAAACCCTCAAATTCTCTCAATTTCTTGCAAATATCTTCAATTCTTTCACTTTCCCTCACTTCCCTTCACTTTCCTCTCCAAATTGTCCCCTTTTCATCTCCAATTCATACTCTCTCACAGTAACTTTCTCTCTCTACAACCCTAACCTCCATTGTTGAGGTTGAAGGTGGTAGAGATAGAAATTAGTCATCCCCTTCCCATTTCTATTTTTGGCCCCGATCTATTGCTGAATACTACTATGGGCAAGAAATGAGCAGGAGAATCTTCAAGGGTTCCATCTCAGCCCAAGAAATCCTCAAGGCCAACCTCTTCTTCAACTGTGCCTGCTTCTGCTAAAGGTACGAAAGACGATTACCCACTGATTTTACCTGCTAGCACTAGAGGTTTACAGTTTGTGAACAATGAACAGAAGTCCCGATATGAACTGTTAGTCACTAGGAACACTAGTGAACAAAATTTTTTTCATGCTGATTCCTTGCGTTTGTTGGGACTGTTAGATGATTTGTTGACCCTCGTTGGTAGGTTAGGATGGACTGAATACATAAATATGTAATATACATCCTATGACCGTCTTATGGTAGAGTTTTTGAGTTCACTGGCTGTTGATTGGGATGGTAGCTTTAATGGTCAGGAAGTCGCAATTTACTTTCGACTGTTTAACATTGATCACCGGATGAGTCTGAGAATGTTTAATGATCTTTTATGACTCCCAGTGGTCAATGGGGCGTATAGGGATGTACCCTCTTTGTGGCGACCTGACCCCATTTGGTTGAGCATCACTTGCTCCAAACGGAAAGAATATACTGCTAGGTGGGGGCGACCTAGGGTCTTTGACCCTCGACAGGCCAAGGCTACCGATATTTACAATATTAACCTTCGGTACCTTCAGCGCCTCACGACGAACATTGTTTTCGGCCGCAACGACAACCAGAACGGTTGTCGGAAGGCCGAACTGTTTATTATTTGGTGTGCCCTGTCAGGTACCCCTATTGACACGGGGGCCTTCATAATCCGCCACTTGGCGGAGGTAGCCAAGACTAGTAACCAGAATGTCCTTAGCGTTGGCGGTACTATTACCGCCATTGCTATTGCCTTAGGCTACAGCTCGAGACTCTCTACTCTCGAGCCCCATTTTCTAGGTGGTCACCTCGACTTTGTTACACTTCATCACATGCACATTATTGACACTCGAGGTGACACCATTCGTTACCCCCACCATAAAACCATCCTTTTCACCCTACCCACTATTGAGCGGACCACGGTCGCCAATAAAAGAAATTGGAACTGCGACCGGAGGATTATTAGGGCAACTGTTCTCCCTCGAGTAGAAAAGTTGGCAACTGATGAGGACCTTGAGGTCTATGAGGGTGACGGTGAGGATGATGATGAGGAGTCTGATGAGGAGGAGGAGGGGGACAATATTGATACGGGCCAAGGAGAGCCCGAGGACCACCCTGCTACGGAGGCGACTATTCCGCCGCCTCCACCACCCCTTCACCCACCATTCCCACATGAGATGGGCGGGACTTCTTCCTCAGCGGCCTACATGCCGCTCGATCCCGCCTTTCTCCAGTCTTTCTCCACCCTCCAAATGGAGGTTTTTGGGCTTCGGGAGGGTTCTACCAGCATGCGTGCCGACATAGAGCGCATTTTTGGGCGCATGGACTCCATTGAGGAGAGAGTCTCCTATTTCTGTGGTTTCATTGACCACCAGGAGGAGACGGAGCAGCGCTGGATTCAGAGAGAGGAGGAACGGGCCATGAGGGAGGCCCGCGAGTATGAGGCACGTCGGAGGATGAACGAGCTACTCTTGCGCCAGTCGGTGTCTATTCGACGGATGGAGGAGCGTTTACGCTCCTTTTAGGGCGATCAGGGTAGCTCCTTATCTTTCCCATCCTATGATCCCTCCACATTCCACCCGTTTCCCCCGCACTTCTGGCCCCCTCCAGGGCCCGACGGCACCCAGTGACTGTTCGTGTTTTCCCCCTTCCCCTTCTCTTTTTGCGCATCATATTTTCATTGAGGACAATGAAGGGTCTACGCATGGGGGGGATTCTATTTATTGGGGTGCACTGTATACATTGTATATATTTCCTTGCATTTGAATCTTTACGTAGTTTAGCAGCATGCTTAGGGTGCATTAGTTTTCTTTTCATTTATCCATTTAGCAAGGCATGTAGGATAGCGCATATAGATAGGTAATGCACTGTATATATTTTATTTTCTAACACATTGGCCTAAAAGTGGACATTCGTTGAGTGGAGCTTCACAAGACTGCGAGATAATTCTTCCAACTCTACTCTTCATTTATTTACTCCTTGGCTGCTTAGGGTGATTTATTGTTTTCGTCGATTCGCCCATGGAAAAAAAAAAGGTTTTGAAAACCCTTCCTATGATGATGGCCAAGGCATTGTGAATCAGTTGATTGACATGGTTGTGTATACTTGTGGGTTCTTTGTGGCAAAATGTGTTGGATTGATGATTTTGAAAATGTTTTTACCACATTGTTTGGTTCGCATTCGTGGTGCCCTTGAAACCCCCATCGTCATGATTGATTAGTCCTTTTAAGTAGGACATCCTTGGGGTTAGTTGCATTGTTTGGTAGTGTGACCTGTGAGATTTTGAGCCTATAGACTAATTCATTAATTTAGTCTCACGTTGTTCCCCCTATGAGAGTCACTGCCAAACCTTCTCGCCCACTACTTATTTGGATGCGTCTTGATTGGGAGGGGGGTGATATGGTTTCACGGTATGCTAATTTGAACATGTGGTCTTCCCAATGATTTGAAATGAGTTTGGAAATTGTGTTTGTGTCTCAAACCATTCCGCTAGCTATGCGCTCCTATGCTCGATTCAACTGATCCCTTTGGCCTTGCCTGAGGATGGCGGTTTGCTAGAGGTTATCGACCCCCCTTTCTGTTCATTCATGTTTTAGTCTTGCTTGAGGACAAGCAAGAGATAAGCATGGGGGAGTTGATAAACCTTTATTTTACACACTTTTAGGCATGATTTTTACCTCTCATCTTGGCGTTTTCTAGTAAAATCCCTTGAGTTTAGAGGTTGAGTAGTCATTCTTCACCTAAAATCTACTTAAAAGTGTGTTTTTATGTTTTCAGGGGTTACACTGGAAGAAATGAGGAAAACAAGCTAATGCCGCGCCAAACAGGAGCTAAAAGGGAGGATTTCAGGCCAAAAGAGGGTGGCACGGTGTCACCATGCCTTGCAGGCTAACCGTGCCACATAAGAAAAATAGGAGCTCGCAAGACAGCAAAGTGGCACGACCGTGCCAAAATTGATTTCCACAGCACCATGTCGTAGCGTGGCACGGTCACACCGTGCCACTTGGCACGACCGTGCCACTTGGCACGACCGTGCCACTTTAGTCATCTTCGCTAAGTCGTGTTTTCGCGTGGTAATGAGGACAGTTTTTAGTTTTCAGTTTTTCTCTACTTTTTCTCTCTCGAAAAACGCGATTAGGGTTTAGAGAATTAGGATTGATTGTGATTGTATTCAAGGCATTGGATTGATAGCATTGGGGTTTTTCAGCAGATTGTTGATGCTGATTGAACAGAGTACAATTCTTTACCTTTACCTTTGCGTTTTTAATTCAAAGTTGACACCTTTCAACATGTTCGCTTGCTTGATTGTAATTGCAATTAGAATGATGTTTAGCGGCTAAATTTCTTGTCTTGGATTGGGCGTAGCCCCTTTGATGTGATTTGGATTAACGTTCTAGGTTTTTGTTAATTGATGCCTATGTTATAATTGAACTCTCGCTTAGCGTGCCAGGTGTTCGATGAATTGCCTTGTATTCATGTTCTTAATTAGGGTATAGAGATTAATGAAAGTTAGGTCCTTTACTTAAAGTAGCTTTGTGAGCGATTGAATTACCTGATACGAAAGTAGTTGGGGATGCAATTAGGAATTAAAATTACATGATCTTGTGGTCTTGAGATTCTAGTTTCACGAAAGTAGATAACTAGGATAGCTTAATCGGTCTAATGACCTTTGAAAGAAGGCGTAGATTCCTTTAATTGGTAATCATTCCATTTCGATTATCGTGCGGGCAAATTTATATAACCTAGTTTGCTTTCCAAGGAACGTCATAGTGTAGTGAACCCCAATTTAGGATTCTCTTCACAATTGATTTAGACTCAATAGAATCAGTAAAACTCACTCCATTAGACTTAAGCCTAGATTAAGCGTTAAAGGTTGATTCGGTGATTGAAACCAAGTTCCCTGCGGATACGACCCGTACTTGCCTTTGCTGGCTACAACCGGCACCGTGCAGTTGCAGTACATTTTTAACACAACAAGTTTTTGGCGCCGTTGCCGGGGAGTTGGCGTTTTTTCAATGTTGGGGTTTACTTCAGCATTCGAGACTAGGCCTTTAGAAAATCCAAAAAAAAAAAAAATTTGAAAAAAAAATTTCCAATGGCAATTTTCCATTTTCCCCAATGTGAGCAAGAATTATTTTACCGTTATTGGGATCGTTTACATGCTTATCTTGCTCAATGTGCTTCTTGTGGATGTTTATATGAGAAATGGGAAATATTGCATGTTGTTGATGAGGGTGTGAATTGTGAGACCCGTGCTCTTTTTGAGCATTGGGATTTTTATGCTCGAAATGTCGAAGAAGCATGGGATTTTCTTGATTGGTTGGCTCGGGATACTTATGAATTTGAAACTAGTTGTTCTGATTCTTGTACCCCACCCCATTGCATCCCTGATTATGCCCCTCCTATGTGCGAAATTTGCAATTGTTCTGACCACGCTAGTAATTCTTGTCCCTATTATATTTCTAATGAAAGCTTTGCTCGACTTAGCAATGTGATAGAGACAATGAATAAGCAACAAGTTGAGTTTGCTGAGTTTGTTAATGCACTGCGGGAGTATGACCTATCACCCGAGACTGACCTTAGTTCTAGTGCTCCTAGACTTGATGTCAATCTGTGTGATGATGGTGCGTTTTTTCCTCCTCTAGAGTCCGGACTAGAGGACGTACTCGACCCTCCCTTGACCACTTCACCCCTTGTTGCTCCATCCCTACCTAGCACCCTTAAGGACAACCCTATGACCTATCTTGATCCACCTTTCCCTTTAGCTCAGTTGACGGAGTTCGAGATGGGGTGCGATATTTTGTGTTGATGCTAGTATTGATGGGGATGATTTCTGTCTTGAGTCAGACGATGCTTTTAGTGAGATGCATGATCTCGACGAGATTCTCGAGGGGGGTCCTGTGTGGCTGCAGTTTCATCTAGTCCTGATCTTACTGACCATGTATCCCTCAACCCCCTTGATATTTCTCCTGCTTCTTCATGCTCATTACCCTCCTCTTCCCCTCAGTATTGTGATCTCTCACCGATTGTCTCTCTTACGATGCTCAAGGGGACTGTGGTTGACTGTTTTGAGTCCCTAGGTGCTTTTAGAGGGTATGACCCCTCCCTTGACCCTTAAGTCTATACCTAGAGGACATGCCTGGAAAAATCATCTTCCCTATTGCATTCAATCATTCTACGGATTTTTCTAAGGCATTTGATAAATTTAGAAGAGCACTTACTATCACTCCTATATTCATGCTTGGGTGCTCTTACTTACACTCATCTGAGTTGCAGGCTCAGGTGTTTGATAAACTTCTGTGAGCATTGATGGCATCTGAGTTGGCGATGCGCGTCTTGAACGCCGCCGAGGACTGGCTGCTGCTCCTCGCGCTTCCCCAACCTCGTCCTAGCGGGATGTAGTTCGGGTATATTCAGTACCCGACCTGGTATAATCGTTCTCACTCCCCCCTTCTTTTTATTTCTCTTTTATTTAGTTTCTCTCTTTTTGTTTTCATTTAGTTGTGAATATTAGGATTGTGTGTTTTATTGGTGATCATCTTGTGGTGAGTTGTTGCGCCATTGGTGGCTATGATCACCATTTTTTGTGTTTTTCTGGATTTTTATGTGTTGTGTTTGGTGGTGTTGATGGGTTGGTTTATCGATGTTTTTGGTGGTGTTAGTTTGTATATATGTGTGGTCTTATTTTTGATTTGGTGAGTGTTTTTGGGAGAGTGTGCTAGCTTGTATATGTGTGCAAGTTTAGTATCTTGTGTGTGTTCGTTTTGTTTTGTGTGTCTTGTGTGTGATTTTGTTTTCTTTATTTTTGTGTGTTCTGTGGTTAGTGATGACTCTCAGCTCCCAATGAGGACATTGTGAGATTTAGGTGTGGGGGTGGGGTCCCATCTACCCTTTTATTTTTGTTTTTGTGAAAATTTTTCATTTATTTTTGTGTAAATTTTTCATTTTTGTCTCCTTTTTGGTATAATTTTTCCATTTTTTGGGCTTTCGGGGAGTTTTGTACTATTTTGATCAGCCTTGATCTCTGGTACCCTTGCTATTAGCTCGTATATAAGTATAATGTGCGTGATAGATATTCGCCCCAAGTTTATCATTGTAGGCCTCAGTTCTAACCCCAACAGTCCATTGTAATTTTGTACTCCATTCCTGATTATTGTATTATCATTACCCTACATTCTTAGTCTTCCATGATCGGCTCTCCCACTTGTTTACTGCACAGTTCCCCTTATATGTGCTTGCACACCCTTTTTCCAAAAACAAAAGCAAAAATAAAAACAAACTCATGCGCTACTGGGTGTATCCCTTTGAGGCATTGCAAGAGTTTGGGTTGAAAAAAAAAAAGAGATGAAGAAAAAAAAAACAGAGAGAGCGGGGAAAGGAAAGAGTTTGGAATGACAAGCAAGTACCCCTTTGAGGCATGCGCTACTGGGTGCTACCCTTTGAGGCAATACTGCTACTGGGGAAGCTTGTTTTCCACGCTAGCAAAATCAATAAGGTAGCTTGTGTCAGTTAAGTGGGATAAAGTCTGATTTTTGGTAAGCCAAAGTCTTAGGGTGATGATACACTTGCACACCTGGCACCGGGATGGATTCAATGTTCTCATGCGTCGTGGGGTGAAAAGCTGATGTCTGGATGCCATTCTTTGGGAAGATGTGTCCTGAAATGCATATAATGTTTGTGTGCAGACTGATACTTGAGTTACTGGGGGGTTTTGGTTGATCCGAATGTGTACAGTTTACCCCGATGTATATATTGTGTTTTGTCATTTTCATTTTTCGTTTTTGTTTCTCTTTTCTTTGTTTTTCCTTTTTGAGATTTTGTGGGTAAATCTTCTGCAAACCCTCACGAGATCTCACTCGTCCACTTGGGGGAACCAAGGGGTTTAAAGGGCTTGTTGCATATGCTAAATGCAACCGTGATTCCTACGAAAGTGAGTTAGGTCCTTAAGTTAGTTTTTATTTTGTTTTGCTCGAGGACGAGCAAAAGATAGGTGTGGGGGTATTTGTTAGGCGATAATTTGTCGCCTTTTACATGCCTTTTTCGCCTAATTTTAGCTCGTATAATAACGTAATATTTAGAGTTTTTCTTGTTTTATTCAGTATTCTTTGACATTTTTACTTGTTTTGTCTATTCTTGCAGAGAATAAGTTGAACCAAGCAACCACCGCGAAAACGGGTGAAAAAGGGTCAAAACAGGCAAAAAGACAGGAAAACGGGAGCCAGCCGGCAGAACCGACTAGTAATGTGGCACGCCCACACCGTGCCACATAGGCACGGTCGTGCCTCCCCCCCCCCCCCTCGCTCGCCGTTCGCTCGGGTTTTTCTATTTAACCCTTCTTCGGGCGTTTTTGCGGGGTCGTTCGGGGTTCGCTTGGGGCTTCTCTCTGGCGATTTCTAGGATAGTTTAGTTTAGGTTTTAGCCAATAAAAACTCCATTGAGGAGATTAGATTAGGATTGTATTCGATAAATTTTGGATTCAAGCACTTGGATTTCAAGTTCTTCGCTTCAATTCATAAGTCTTCTTCTTCTCTTTCTTTCTATTTCTTGTTTCGTTCTTGTTTTAGATTTTTGTTAATTTAGTTCATATGCTTGGTTTTGATTTGATTCAATCATTTAGTTGTTATGTTTAATTCACGTTCAATTCTAGAATTAGTTTAGGTTCATGCCTCTTTCCTTTGTTGTGTTCTTCAAGTCTATGTTCTTAGTTGTTAGTTTAGGTTTTGATGTGTTTGTGATGTTTAGTAGGTAGATTCTGTTGGCTTGGATTGTGATTAGTCTCTTGATGGCTAATTAGTCTTGTATTTGGCCTAATCATACCCAATCTATGCTTAGAACCTAGAGTTTTCCTTCACGCCCGCCAAGTGTTCGATGAAATGCTTGAGAGAGCTTTCATCCATATTTTTGGGCGATTGACTTATGCTGAGAGGTGAGGTGAATTAGCTAGTGTGGGAGAGGGAATAGCCGAGTTCGGGACATGAAAATAGAACCCGAATCGAGCTAGGTCGGGGGTTGCTAGTTCTGTGGTTTAATTAGGCTAACCCCATGAAAATAGGTGGTTAAGCTAATTAGACTAGCTCATGACCCTTGAGAGAGGTCTTGGGTGGTCTTTGAAGGTGCAACCGACCATCTCTTGTTTTCAGTGTGGTTTGGATAGGTTAGGACTCGTCTTGATTAACTGGTTCATCACTTGGTGAAATCATAAACCCAAGTCCCTTTTTGTTTATTTGTTTTAGTAGTTTAGTCCTTCTTCCTTCACTCTGTCTCTAGCCTAGATTGACACGCTTTAGTTAGCCTCGGTAGTTGGAAACACAACTCTCTGCGGACGACACCCCAAGT
>JACYFF010003369.1:5976031-5990513 GCA_017589665.1 Selenicereus undatus | reverse complement strand
ATATATGGCAAGATCTCGTAGGAGTTGCATTTATTCCTAGTCCAACTCCAAGTCTATTAAAAAATAGTAAAAGATTTCTAATTTTCCTTATTATTATTTTTTTCTTTCCTAATTTTTTTAAAAATACATGTGAAAAAATTCTAACTCCAATATTATTGTTGTTACTTTTTAAAAAATATACATATAAAATATTATGATAAAATATTTATCCATTTATCTTACGCTATTATTATTTGATAGTAATAATACCAAATATTGATCAATAAAGATTGCTTTTTGTTTTTTATTAACTATTCTTTGAACATAAATATAAATATGAAATATTTAATATTAGATGCAATATGGGGACAGTTACGATTCCTGTGTACAAAATAATAGTACCTGTACAAATTACCAGCAAATGGTAAAGGTACAAATTTGCTTTTGATTTCCAGAGAAGAAGAGTTTAGGGGGTTGTCATCCTTTCTTTTAGCAACATTCATCAACGTTCATATTCTATTCTCTGTAGGTGCGTCTACATATGATATTTATTTTTTTAAAAAAATATTTAATAGTTTGTATGTTCAAAACGATAAGTTTCTAAAACTATTGAACAGTACGTTAATTAAATTGGTCCTTAGAAAGCCAAATGCCACTAGAGTTAATTTTTTACCAATTGCTTTATGCAATGTCCTTTACAAGATCATTTCTAAGGTTCTGACCAATAAATTGAAACTTGTCCTCCTTGATTTAGTTGGCTTCGGCCAAAGTGTGTTTGTTAGTGGTAGATCCATCTCTGATAATATGATTCTTGCTCACCAGTTGGTCAAGCATTACGAGAGGAAAGGAGTGTCCCCTGGAGCACTGCTCAAGATTGATGTTATGAAGGCATACTACGCTGTGGATTGGTCATTTTTGATCGTGCGATAGTTTTGCAATTTCCTCCTCTCTTTGGGGATCTTGTTATGGCTTGTGTCAGCACCCCCCGTGATTGCTATTGATGTGAATTGTGAGGATTGTGGTTACTTCTTTAGGGTTAGAGGTCTCAGATAAGGGGATTCAATCCTTTATCCCCCTGTTTGTTTGTTTTATGTATACTGGATCTTGCTAGAGGTCTTATTTTGGCATCTATGCAGTAGTCCTTTTGTTTTCATCAACAACGTGCAAGGATTGGTTCAGTACATCTTGAATCTGTAGATGACCTGTTATTATTTTTTAGAGAGGTGACTTATGTTCGATCCAAAGATTGTGGAGTTCTTTTCAGTGTTATTTTGAGATGTCAACCCTCTTTGCTAATACTGAAAAGTCTGAGTTTTATCTTGGTGGAGTTCTATATTCTGCAAAACAGATTTTGCAGGTGACTGGAATTTTTAAAGGGTATTATCCCTTTCGATATTTGGGGCTTCCCTTGTCTGCAAAAAGAATATTGTTGGGGAGATCCAAGGAAGGAACCCACTTCAACCAGGGTCCATGGCAACCCCAAGTGAGGTTCCATCCTAAAATCAATTGGCAATAGGATGAGTAGCCCACTTGACTTATATACCATGACCCTTCTTTTCAAACTCCCGATGTGAGACTTCTTTACTTATGTATGATATTCCCAACAATCTCCCCCTCACACATGAGTCTCTTCCACACCACATCAACGCACAAGCTCCCCCTTGAGCGAAAGCCTTTACCAAGGTTTCAAGCTACCATCAAGAGCTTATCCACGCCATCGAGCCACGCTGCAAAACATGTGTTCCCGCTCGATCAACACATGCGTGTCACTTCACCAAGCTCATCCATGGGGTTCACCATGCCACACCTTTGTCGCCTAGCTGAATGCACCATCGGCTCTGATACCACTTGTTAGGAATTAGAGCAAACTAATAGCGGAAGCAATAGGATGAAACAGATATTCAGAAATTTAAAGAACAATAAGAAGAACAAAGCAATGACACACAAGATTTACGTGGAAACCCTATATGGGAAAAAACCATGGACGGTGACTAGTACAATCAATCCACTCTATGAGCAGGGAGAGTACAAAACAATCACAATCACAACAAGTGATTCGATCCAATAGCAGAATTACAACCTCTCTTATAATCTCTCTCAAAATCTCTCTACCTCTCAATGTGTTTAGGGATTCAGGGATGATTTTATATCATATGCAAGACCTCTTTATGTAGGGTCTAGAAGTCTAGGGTTTTACCCCTAGAGGAGAACCCTAGCCGCTAAGAAGACTGCATGCAAAAACAAACCCTAGCCGGCAGAAAAGCCCGTGCCCAAACTGGGCGCGGCATGACCGTGCCATGGTGGCACGGTCACCCCATGCCATTTTTCTGCCCTTATTCAACGTCCCACTTCTTCGACCTGACACGTTCGTGTCGTCTAGCACGGTCCCACCATGCCAATTCTTGGATTTTGGGCCATAAAACCCAACAATCTCCACCTTGGACCAAAATCTCTAATCACTAACTCTCTAAGACCGTCATCGCACCCCGAAGGGTGACGCCCCTTAAGAGGCAATGCCCAGAAGGGTGCTCAAATACTGTGAATGCCAACTAACTCCAAGCAATGCTTGAACTTAGCCATAGGTAGAGGCTTAGTCAACATATCTACAGGATTCTCGGAAGTGTGAACCTTCCTCACAACTATTTCCCCTGCAACAATTGTATCTCTGACATAGTGATACTTGACACTGATGTGCTTGGTCTTTGAATGGTAGGAATCATTCTTAGTCAGGTGGATGACACTCTGACTATCAGAAAGCATCACAATGGTAGCCTGTGGAACTCCAAGCTCAGTAACGAGGCCCCTTAACCAAGTAGCTTCCTTCACTCCTTTAGTAGCAGCAACATACTCAGCATCTGTAGTAGATAGAGCCGCAATAGACTGAAGCAATGCTTTCCAGGAGATAGCACCTACACACATAGTGAGGATATACCCATATATGGACCTTCTCCTATCCAGATCACCAGCATAGTTAGAATCAACAAAGCCTGTAAGATCATATGGAGCAGCTTTGTTTCTATCAAACACCAACCCCTTTTTAACAGTACCCTTCACATAGCACAGGATTCACTTCACATCTTCCCAATGATCCTTTCCAAGATTATGCATATACCTACTTACCATACTCACAGCATGTGACAAGTCTGGCCTAGTGCATACCATATATACACATAAAACTACCAAAAACACTAAAATAAGGAACATTAGACATTCTATGTCCTCCTCAGTTTGTGGACAACACTCAGTAGACAATCTGAAATGTGCAGCAAGGGGTGTGGAAATTGCCTTACAGTTATCCATATTAAATCTGGCTAGTACAACTTACCAGCCTTTCGATCCATCTGAATCTCCATGCCTAGAATCTTCTTTGCTGCACCCAGGTCCTTTATCTCAAACTCTTCACTGAGTTGAGATTTCAACTTGCTAATCAAGGATTTATCCTTAGAGGCAATCAACGTATCATCAACATACAATAGTAAGTAAACAAAAGAACCATCAGAATATTATCTATAATACACACAATTATCATATCGGCTGCGAGTGTAATCTTCTGTAATCATGAAGGTGTCAAACCTTTTGTACCACTGCCTAGGAGCCTGCTTAAGCCCATAGAAGGACTTCTTCAATCTACATACCAGTTGTTTCTTCCTAGGAACAACAAAATCTTCAGGTTGCTTCATGTAGATCTCCTCCTCCAACTCCCCATGAAGGAATGTAGTCTTCACATCAAGCTGCTCCAGCTCCAGATCAAACAACGCAATAAATGCAAGAAGCACTCTAATGGAGGTATGTGTAACAATAGGTGAAAATACCTCATTGTAATTAATACCTTCTTTCTGATTACAACCATGAACAACCAGGGGTGCTTTCCACCTTGCATCTTCAACTTCAGGAATGCCTTCCTTTTTCTTGTAGATCCATTTGGTAGTTAAAGCTCTCCGGCCTTTAGGTGGCTCACACAGTTCCTAAGTCCGATTCTTTTGCAAACTCTCCATTTCCTCTTGCATAACTAGGATCCAATTAGGTGAACTTAGGTAGGAAATTACTTCAGTATAGGTTGAAGGTTCCACATCTTTAGGCACCTCCTATGTAACTGAAAGTGCATATGCTATCAGTCTCTCATCATCATTGTAGCGAGCAGGCCTCCTGATTTCCCTTCGAGGATGATCACGAGCTATAGAGTGAGCAACTTCCACCTGAGGCTGATCAGAACTAATAGCGCCAGGTTCAGTAACCTGAGCCTCCCTATTAGGCTGATTAGCAGCTCCATCTTGAGCTGCAACGGTCTCCACTTCTATCTCCATACTAGTATCCTCTTGATCACCTGTACCAGTACAAGAAACAACAGAATACTTTCCAGAAGATAACATAGCAGTCTCATTAAAAGTTACATCCCTACTCTGAATGACTTTCTTAGACTCAGGACACCACATGCGGTATCTTTTAGACTCAGATGCATATCCAAGAAACAAGCATTTGACAGCCCTAGGGGCTAACTTCCCATTATTCATATGGGCATACACAGGACGTTCAAATATTCTTAAACTAGAATAATCAACAGGATTACCCGACCATACTTTTTCTAGAATCTGAAAATTAATGGAGGTGTGTGGTGAGTGATTCACCAAGTAGCAAGCTGTAGAAATAGCCTTAGGCCAGAAAGCTTTGCGATCCCAAAGCCCTGCATTAGAAAGCATACAACGAGCTTTCTCCAGTAGAGTCCTATTGATTCATTCTGCAACTCCATTCTGCTATGGTTTTCCAACCAAAGTCTTGTGCCTAGCTATGCCATTCACCGCGTAGAACTCATCAAATTCTGACTCAACAAACTCAAGACCATTGTCACTCCTAAGTTTCTTGATCTTTCTGCTAGTCCAGTTCTGAACCAAAGCCTTGAATTTCTTGAATATGGAGAATGTCTCATTCCTCTATATCAAGAAGTAAACCCAAACTTTGTGTGAGAAATCATAAACAAAAGTTAACTTGTAGCGCTTACCTCCAAGAGAAGGAACCTTCGAAGGGCCCCACATATCAGAATGAATGTAATCAAGGATCCCATGCGTACGATGCTTCGCTTTAGAGAAACTAACCCTCTTCTGTTTCCCAAATATACAGTGATCAGAAAAATTAAGCTTACCCGTACCAGCACTGCCCAGACAACCTTTCTTACTTAAAATGGTCATCCCTTTCTCACTCATGTGGTCCAATCTCATGTGCCATATCCTTGTATCATTAACATCTGCTAATTTTGTACTAACTACAGCTACTCCTGTAACTGTAGTTCCTTGTAGTATGTAGAGACTTCCCTGCTGCAATCCCTTCATTACTATCATGGTCCCCTTTATCACCTTGAGGACACCATTCTCCATAGTAATTCTGCAACCATTAGTCTCAAGAGTACGCAAAGAGATTAAACAATGAGTCATATTAGGTATGTGACGAACTTTAGACAAGGTTCTAACTATACCATCATGGGTTTTAATCTACACAGTACCTATTCCTGCAACCTTGCACTCAGCATCGTTGCCCATAAGTACAACCCCAGTATCAACATGCTCATAAGTGACAAACCAGTCCCTACGAGGACACATGTGATACGTACAACCAGAATCTAAAACCCAATCATCACCCAACCCCTTCTTAGAGGTAGTGGCCAAAGACATAGTAGCAAGTACGAATGGGCGTGGGGCAGGTTCGGGGCGAGTTGAGCTATACTCACACACATACCCATTTTCAAAAGTCATACCCATACCCATACCCATACTCATACCCATCGGGTTTTGGATGGCTGTACCCATACCCATACCCATCGGGTTTTTCGGCTTTACGAGTTTATTCGGGTATATATAGAGTGCGCAAAGTATCATCCATATTCAACCCATATTTGTATACACGGTATATTTGATTGGCAATTTTAAGCGACGCTACTAAAATTTATGTCGGATAAACTCACAAAAGTTAAAAATGTAAAAAAAATTAATTTTTTATTTCTGCATAAATAAACAATATACAGTTAGAGTTTCATGCCAAATATTTATTTTTGGATTTTACCGTGCTTTGGTCACTTTTACTAGCAAATCGGGTACACAATCGAGTACGAGTTTTAAGAATCCATACCCGTACCCATACCCATACCCATTTTCAAGCGCAATACCCATACCCATTTTTTCCCAAGTTTTCGTACCCATACCCGCTATAAACGAGGCAGGTTCGGGGCGGGTTTTTTGGGTTCAGGTGCAACTCCTATCTCTAGTAGTAAGCAACACATCACCATCAGATTCTGACTTTACTAGACAATCAGCTATAACAGGTTTCTCCTTTTCCTCTTTTCCTTTATTTTTCTTTAGTTTCCAGCAATTAGCCTGAATATGACCCAATTTACTGCAGTAATTGTAGGTCTTATTGGAATGAGGATTCTTAGACTTAGATCGGTTCTTTTTCTTATTACCGTTCCCCTTTTGCTCAATTGTTCTACCCCTAACAACTAATTCCCTAGCCGGATTTGCATGGATACCATGATCAAATTTCTCTTTAGACAGCAGATTAGACTTGACATCCTCAAACGATATAGTATTAGAATTACTATAGAGCATAATCTCCTTAAAGTGTTTATAGGAGGGGGGTTAGAGACACAACAAGCAGAATAGCTTTATCCTCATCCTCAATCTTTACATCCAGACTCTTCAAATCAACAAGAATAGAGTTAAACTCATTCAAATGTTTTTGAACAGGGGTACCTTTAGCCATTCAAAAGGTGTACAACCTTTCCTTCAAACGGATCTTGTTGGCTAGACTCTTCGTCATGTAGAGTTCCTCCAGCCGAGTCCACAAATCCACCGCAATTGCCTTATCGACCACCTCTCGCAGGACATGTGGTGCAAGGCACAACTGAATGGCTGAAACTGCCTTCAACTCCAGTTCTTCCCATTCCTCGTCTGCCAGCAATCCATGCCTCTTTTTTTGGTTTGCTGCGTATTGTTCATTAGTCATCTTCTGGGGTTTTACGTGAGGTCCTTGCAGAACCTTCCATAACCCATGCTGGATGAGAAATGCTCTCATCTGCACCTTCCAGAGACACCCCATCAAGTTTCTTAATATCAACATTCATAATTGAAGACATCCTAAACCAAAGCTCTGATACCACTTGTTGGGGAGATCCAAGGAAGGAGCCCACTTTAACTAAGGTCCATGTTAACAAGCCCAAGTGAAGTTCCATCCTAAAATCAATTGGCAATAGGAGGAATAGCTCACTTGACTTACATACCATGACCCTTCTTTTCAAACTCTCGATGTGGGACTTCTTTACTCAGGTGTGATATTCCCAACAAATATCACATCATATGTGTCAGCCCTTAATTGACAAGATCAAGACCAAGATTTGCTCATGGACAACCACGAAGCTATCTTTTGCTGGCAGGAAAAATCATTTTGCAATCTGTTAGTTAAATCCGCAAGCGTACGGTTTCGTTGTACGTTTTACGAGTATCGTCCTCAGGGATGGAGGAAATTTGATTATTAAGAATTCTAACCTAATTGAAACTGAAAATTAAAATCGACTAACCTGAAAATTATCATACTTGATTTAGTGAACTTACAAACTAAAATAATTGAAAAACTGTAAGAGATTTGAGAGTACCAAAAGTTAATTTCGAAATACAAACTGAAAATGAATCACGTGAGCAACACCTTGCAGTAATTTAACTTTGAAATCTTCTTCTCCTTTGCTGAATCGACACAGAGGAGGAAACAGAAGAAGTGAGCAAATTAAACAGGGGCTACGGTAGAACAGAGCAAGCTAACGCATCGACGAAGCTGAGGCAGGGCATCCAAAATCGAAATTGGGGAAAGGAATTGAACAGTTGAAATTTGCTCTTAACAATTTCAGATTCGAAACTACAATTTTCGGTTGAATTCAATGGCCCAAACCAAAGCTAAGAAACGAAAACTTAGTCTGAAAAGGAGAGGAAAAAAAATGAAAATTGACAACTACTTGCTGCTACTAATCTCCCTCTGTGCTCTGCTCTTGACCTCCATTAAAGGTCACCGAAAAATTGATTGGTTGCCCCCAAGTAATTGCCTGAAACCGTCCCATTGATGATGGTTGATTAAGGAGTAACGGATATAATGAATGAGGAGAGATAGAGACACTATGGCTGGGACGGGAAGAGAAGAGCAACGAACGGTTGCTGCCCCTAATTTTTCTGGGTTTTCCTGGGCTGGTACTGTTCGTGGGAAGAGGAAGAAGAAAGAGAAGCAAGGGGAGGGGGGTGCGTTTTTACTCTCATGTGACAAGCACATGGTCTTTTAATGAGAAACCAAGCTGGGCTAAGAGAAGGAGAGGAAGTCTGGGCCTCGGTTCAAAGGGGGAAGGAAAGGAAGAAAGAAGCAAGAGGGAGGAGAAGAAGAAGGTTGGGCCTCGGTTATGCTGGGCCTGTTTCACTCTTTTCCATTATCTTGGTCCAAGCTCCAATGCATTTTATTCATTTCTTTCAATTTTTCAATCCCTACAAAATAAATAAAAATAATATTAAAATCGCAAATTAATAATTTATTTCGAGCAAATATTAGGTAATAAAAAGTATTAAAATGTCAAAATTGCAGGTTCAACAAATACCTCCACGCCTAAGTTTTGCTCGTCCTCGAGTAAAACAAAACTAAAAAGCCTAGAAAAAGAAAAGAGAAACCCACAAAAATACTATGTACAAAATTGGTAAAAGATACATACACATTCCAATCAACTAAACCACCCATGTAACAAAGATAGTGGTCGGCATATAAACATAATGTACACATTAAGGCACCATACCCCATGAATGACATTAAAGCACTAATTTTTCATCCCATTTAGTAAACACAAAAGCTTTGAATCCTTCCCTATGCGCGTGTGTGCATGTGTCTCATCATCCTAAGGTTTATGTTTTCAAAATCAAACTCAATCCCACTTGGTAAACACAAATTACATTATCGACGGATTAACATGGGAAGCAAGTTTTCCCAGTAGCAATATTGCCTCAAAGGGTACCACCCAGTAGCGCATGCCTCAAAGGGTTGCTTTGTCATTCCAAATTTTATTTCATTTCCTTTTTCTTTTTTAATTTTTTTTTTTTGGTCAAACACAAGTGGGATAGCCGATAATGAAAACTAAATCCTTTGGACAATGAGGATGAAAGAAATAGGGATTAGATCACACAGTGATAATGAACAAATGGGATTAGAATTAGAATCAAAAATGCCACATCAAGGACAGAGACCTCACATACACATCATGCATATATACAGGCTAATAATCAAAGTACAGGGAATTCAAGTTAATCAGAATAGTACTAAGCTTCCCCAAAAACAAAACAAAATCTTTTTAATTTTTATGGTTTTTTTTCTTTTTTTTTTGAAATCGAAAACAAAGTTTTTCCACCCCCACACCTAAATCTCACAATATCCGCATTGGGAGTAGGAAGAAACATAAAACCACAAAATAAAACTGAAAAAGAAAACAAAGACAATCATGACTCACAAAGACACGACGCAAAACTAAATAGTTAAGATATATACAAAATAAAGACAAAAAGAACCAACATATATACAAAAGAAAAGAAAGAGGGGAAAAGAGAAAAGGATAAAAGAGAGAAGGGATGAAAAGAAATTCTTAGCAAACCAGGTCGGGTGCTAGGTACACCCGAGCTATCATCTCAACACATCATTGAATAGGACTCAGCTCGCGGAGCATCAGACACTCTACATCTTCCTTGCTAGGCAACTCTAGAAATTGCTTCAATCGTTAGCCATTCACCTTAAAAGTAGCACCACTGTCAGAGTCCCGAATCTCAACTGCACTATAGGGAAAAATACGTGAGACAATGTAAGGACCTGTCCATCGGGACCTTAATTTCCCTGGAAACAAATGGAGCCTAGAGTCATATAAGAGCACTTTCATGCCTGGGGCAAACTCTTTCCGAAGGATACATCTATCATGAAACAACTTAGCCCTTTCTTTATAAGAACGAGCACTCTCATAAGCCTCAGCTCTAATCTCATCAAGCTCATTCAGTTGCAGTCTACGCTCCTCACCAGCCTCAGTCAAGTCATAGTTCAGTTTCTTAATGGCCCACCAAGCTCTATGTTCTAGTTCCACAGGAAGATGACAAGGCTTACCATAAACAACCCGATAAGGTGACATACCCAAGGGAGTTTTAAAAGCTGTCCTATAAGCCCAAAGAGCATCTACGAGTTTGTCAGCCCAATCCTTTCTATTCCGGCTCACTGTCTTTTCAAGAATTTGCTTAATCTGTCGATTGGACACCTCAACCTGACCACTGGTTTGGGGATGATAGGGGGTAGCAAGCCGATGGACAATTGAATAACTCTTCAGTAAGGCATCAAAGGATCTATTATTGAAATGGGTGCCCTGATCACTAATAATAGCACGGGGCATTCCAAATCTAGCAAAGATGTTCTCCCTCAAGAATTTCACAACAACTTTAGCATCATTAGTCCTAGAAGGGATGGCTTCAACCCATTTAGACACATAGTCCACAGCTAGCA
The DNA here is from genome assembly GCA_017589665.1 of Selenicereus undatus. NCBI lineage: Eukaryota > Viridiplantae > Streptophyta > Magnoliopsida > Caryophyllales > Cactaceae > Selenicereus > Selenicereus undatus. The sequence continues at coordinate 5,979,995 of JACYFF010003369.1, read as the reverse complement.
AAATATACTCATTCCCAGAACATGATGGAAATGGTCCCATAAAGTCTATACCCCACACATCAAAAAGCTCCACCACAATGATGGGGTTCAGTGGCATCATATCCCGCCTGCTTATCTTACCCAACTGCTGGCACCTAGGGCAACTCTTACAGTACTCAATAACATCCCTAAATAGAGTAGGCCAGTAGAAACCACATTGAAGAACTTTGGCTGCAGTCTTCCTACCACTAAAATGCCCCCGACACGCTTGATCATGACAGAAAGAAATGATACTTCTCACCTCATGGTCGGGAATACACCTCCTAAACAATTGGTCGGAACAATACTTAAACAAATAAGGATCATCCCAAACAAAGAACTTCACAAGGTGAAAGAACCTATCCCTATCATTCTTGGTCCAATTCTCAGGGATCCTACCAGCAACTAGGTAGTTCACAATATCAGCATACCAAGGATCAGAGTGAATGGCATATAATTGCTCATCAGGGAAGCACTCAGAAACAGTGGACTCACTTTCTCTATCACAAAGAATCCTAGACAAATGATCAGCTACAAGGTTTTCAGAACCTTTCTTATCTCTAATCTCACAGTCAAACTCTTGTAACAACAATATCCATCTAACAAGTCTAGGCTTAGCATCCTTCTTAGAAAGAAGATGCTTAAGAGCGGAGTGATCAGTATAGACAATCACATGAGAACCAATCAGATATGGTCTAAACTTCTCAAACCCAAAAATCACAGCCAAAAATTCTTTCTCAGTCACAGTGTAATTTAGTTGGGCATCATTCAAAGTGTGACTAGCATAATAAATCACATGGGGTTTCTTATCAACACGTTGCCCTTAAACTACCCCAACAGCATAATCAGAAGCATCACACATCAATTCAAATGATTGTCCCCAGATGGGAGGATGAAGAACAGGAGCAGAAGTTAAGGCCTTCTTAAGCTTAGAAAATGCCTCAAGACAGTCATCAGAAAAATGAAAAGGCACATCTTTAGCTAACAAGGTGGACAAGGGCTTTGCAATTTTACTAAAGTCTTTAATGAATCGACGATATAAGCCAGCATGTCCAAGAAAAGACCTTACTTCTTTCACACAGGTGGGAGGGGGAAGATTAACAATCAAATCAGTCTTAGCCTTATCAACCTCAATTCCATCTTTAGAAATAATATGGCCTAAGACTATTCCCTTCCTAACCATAAAATGACATTTCTCCCAATTTAGAGTCAAATTTTTCTCCCTACACCTTTCCAACACTTTTCTTAGATTAGACAAACAGTCATCAAAGGAAGACCCAAACACAGAGAAGTCATCCATGAAAATTTCCATGCAAAGCTCAACTAAATCTGAGAAAATAGAAATCATGCAACGCTGAAAAGTAGCAGGGGCATTGCATAGTCCAAAAGGCATATGTCTAAATGCATAAGTTCCAAAGGGATAGGTGAAAGTAGTCTTCTCCTGATCCTCATGAGCAATAGAGATCTGGGTATAGCCAGAGTATCCATCTAAAAAGCAATAGAAGGAATGTCCAGCCAACCTCTCTAACATCTGGTCCAAGAAAGGAAGGGGAAAGTGGTCTTTCCTAGTGGCAGCATTTAATTTTCTATAATCTATGCAAACACGCCACCCAGATTGTACTCGAGTAGGGACTAACTCATTCTTGTCATTCCTAATCACGGTGATCCCGGTCTTCTTAGGAACAACTTGAACGGGGCTAACCCACTCACTATCAGAAATGGGATAGATAATCCCATTGTCTAACCACTTCAGCACTTCATTCCTAACTACTTCCTGAAGAGTAGGGTTCAAACGCCTTTGACGGTCACGGTAGGGTTTAGCATTGTCCTCTAGATGAATCCTATGTTGCACAATGGAAGGACTAATGCCCTTAATATCCCCTAAGGTCCAACCCAAAGCTTCCTTGTTCTCTCTAAGTAGGGCAATCAAGTCAGTCTCTTGGTCCCCATCAAGGTCAGAAGCAATAATGACAGGCAAAGATTCATTGGGGCCTAGAAATGCATACTTAAGAGAATCAGGAAGGGGTTTAAGTTCTAGAGCAAGAGGGGAAACAGTTTCAGAAACAAATTCAAAAGCAGCAGTGAGCAAACAATCAGCAGTAGAGCACAAGTCATCAAATTCAAAAGCATCATATTCAGGCTCATCATCCACAAGAAAGGACTCATACTCAACAGCAAACACATCATCACAAGCATCATCAAGAATAGAATCCTCTACCCATTGAAGAGTAGAGAACTCCATATCATCAAAACCAGAAGGCTGTCTTTGCAGATTAAAAATATTAAGCTCTATGGTCATGTTACCAAAAGACAGTCTCATCATACCATTTCTGCAATTAATGAGGGCATTGGCAGTGGCCAAGAAAGGACGCCCTAAAATCACAGGGACTTGACTAGCTAGGTTAGACACTATCTCAGTCTCAATCACAACAAAGTCCACAGGGTAAATGAATTCACCCACTCGAATCAGCACATCCTCAACTATCCCCCTAGGCAATCTGGTCGACCTGTCAGCTAATTGAAGAACCATCTTGGTAGGTTTTAGCTCACCTAACCCTAGCCTCTCATACTCAGTGAAGGGAATCAAGTTGACACTGGCCCCTAAATCAAGTAATGCTCTATGAATAAGCTGGTCCCCTATAACTATAGAAATAGTAGGGCAACCGGGGTCCTTATACTTCACTGGGATCTGATGAGATAAAATAGAACTAGCTCCAGAGGCTAAGAAAGCCTTCCTAGGGACATTGGTAGCTCTCTTGGTTGTGCATAGATCCTTTAAAAACCTAGCATACGGAGGCATCTGCTGAATAGCATCAAGTAAGGGAATGTTGATCTTGACTTGAGAGAAAGTCTTTCTCATCTTCTCAACATGAGCTTGGTCTTTTTTCTTAAGCCTATGGGGAAAAGGAGGCAAGGGCATATGGACTTTCTCAGGAGAAGAAGGAGAAGAAGGACCCTTAGAAGGAGAAGGGTCAACAGACTCAGAGGAGTCTTTCTTTTTAAGCTCCTCTTCCTCAGACAGTGACTCAAGAAGAGGGTGAGAATCAGAATCATTGGGGACACCATCAGTAGCATCCCCTGAATTACTGGATGATCCAGCCTCTGGAGGTGAAGAAGATGAAGAAGATCTCTCGAAGAATTGGTGAGGATACCTGCAGGGCTCATTAGGATTTCTAACCTGGTTGTCAATCTCTCGACCAGAACGGAGAGATATCACTGCATTCACTTTCCTCACAGGCTCATTAGAGTTACCAGAAGAAGAAGAGTGACCCTTAGGGTTCACCTCAGGCTGACTTGGAAAAGTACCTGGCTCCCTAGAAGATGATGCTAATTGAGAAAACTGTTCAGTCATCATTCTCATCATTCGCTCCATATTAGCATTAATCATTCTCTCCACATTATTATTAATTCTCCTCTCCATTTTATCAATATCACTGTAACCAGGAGGAGGGTGAACTTGAGCCACAGGAGGTGGAGGTCTAGGTGCATTAGGTACACCTTGAAAAACTGGTCTCTCAAAAGAGCTAGAAGGGTGAGAGACAGGCTGGGAGTTAGGAACCACAGCATTTGGTCCATTACTCCAAGAGAAGTTAGGGTGATTTCTCCACCCTGGATTGTAAAAAGGAGAGAAAGGGTCATTCTTAGGTCTTTGGAAGGCCATACTTGCTTGCTCTTGCCCAGTTGCTAACTGGTGAGCAAAGTAAGGACAAGCACTCAATGAATGATCTAAGGCCTCACAATGAGAGCAAGACACTGAAGAAGTCTGGGTCATCTGTGGAGTCAATCCTTTTAACATGTTTTCTAGAGTAGCAATCTTAGACTCTAAGTGACTCATATCAGAGACGGAATGTAACCCACCCCTAGCAATCCTAGAACTTAAGCTGTCATCCCGAGCGGTTTCCCACTGCATAATTTTCTCAGCTAAGTCCTCTAAAAATTCCCAAGC
>JACYFF010003369.1:5929392-5966031 GCA_017589665.1 Selenicereus undatus | reverse complement strand
TTTACTCAGGTGTGATATTCCCAACAAATATCACATCATATGTGTCATCCCTTAATTGAAAAGATCAAGAGCAAGATTTGCTCATGGACAACCACGAAGCTATCTTTTGCTGGCAGGAAAAATCATTTTGCAATATGTTATTATAGGTTTGGGTACTTTCTAGGCCTTTGTATTTTGTGACCTAAGTCCGTAATTCATTTGGTTGAGTTTTAATGTGGTAAATTCTTGTGGGTTGGTTCCCTCAGTCATTACAAAAAAAAAAAAGGCCTTTGGTAGGTTGGAAAAACATTTGCCAGCCTATAAATTGTGGAGGGCTGAGTTCCAAGGAACTACTTGCGTAGAACAAGGTTTTGTGTTGTGTGTTGGATCTGGAAGCTTCAATTTGGCAGTTCTGTTTTTGTTGCTTGGGCTAAAGCACGCCAGTCCAATTTGCACCGGGGGGTACTTAGTGGTCAAACCTCTCAATGTGACTCATGGGGTTGTAAGAGCCTTATTGGACTAAAGGAGAAAGTGCTCAAGAACCATCTCAACAAAAACCTTAAGCTTATGGTTGAAGGCTCATGAATAGGTTTATACTTTAACATGTCCCCTCACAAGAATACCCTTTGGGCTTGGAGCGTAGATACTGCAAAGACTCCCAATACCTTGCGCAATAAATCAACATGGGAACTGCTGAAATTCGAACTCGATACCTCTACCTCAAAAAGGCTCTAATACCATGTTCAAGAACGCTTTCAACCAAAAGCTTAAACTTATGATTGAAGGCACAGGAATAGATTTATACTCTAATAGAAAGTAGTTCAACGTATTGGTGATGTCGATTCTGGCAGAATGTGGATTATTTCCTGCAAAGGATCGGGGAAATTCAGCATGAAGAAGAGCTATGATTTGTTTAGAATTCATTCTAAGAAAGTTTCTTGGTGGAAAGTCATATGGAGTGAGTGTACTTCAAATCGCCGTAAGCTATGATACCCGGAGTCTCCCTTTTTGCTTGTGTGCGTGCTGAGAATTATTATGTTGACTGAAGTGAACTTGTACTGTAATGTTGTATTTTGGTGATGCTCACTTCTTCATGTACGTTTTAGGAAATTCTTAATGATAATTGTATTTATCTTTTGCCAAAAAAAAGGTCATTGAATTACACGTAAAAAGTTATTGAATTTTTTTAATTCAAAAAACCATCTGAATTTTATATGAGGCTGTAAGATTATTCATTGTAATATAGTAATATATATATATATATATATATATATATATATATATATATATATATAGTAAAAACTAAAAGCTATTTCCATGCATCGTGCATGATCAATTAAAAAGTCATCAGAATTACTACAACAAAAATTCAGGAGATTTTCCATGCATTCGCATGGGTATGGACACACTAGTTTTTTTAAATTTCCAGACCAATTACATAAAAAATATGTATAAATTAATAATATCTCAGCTTACGTGCTGTATCTTTATTTTTTAAAAAATCACGTATCATTGTGTCAGTATCATATCGTATCTGTGTCACGTCTTTGAGTATGTGCTCCTTAAGGAGCAACAATGGGTCCATGGGTAAGGATGGTTCTCGGTTGCGCCCAGCCCTAAGAGCCCCTGCTTGGCTAGCCTAACTTGGGGACGAAGCTTCTAGAGTCCACTTACCATTCCAAAAAATGAAAAACACTGCTAACTTAAAATGACTATAAAACAAATTAAAAAGGATTTTAGGACTTCCAACCCTCACACCTGCCCAAACCTAAAAAAAAGAAACCAAAGAAAAAACCGTCTCTTGAAGTATTAAAAGGTAATTTATTGTTTTTTTTTTCTTTTGAGAAACAGCACTGAAATACTAAACAAGCCCAACATCAAACACATGTTCACCTAACGAACATTATTAGACTAAACCAAAACGCCAAACACAACTTTGAACCTTGCTGCCACACCTCTCACTAAAGAACATTTGCTAGTTTGTGATGGGAGGATTCCGACATCAATTCCACTGAAGTAAATGTTTTTTCAGTCGACGCTTTCGTAGAGGAGTGATACCATGTGCTTATCAAGGGATGAAAGACGATGATTGTGATCATAGCCATACATCATTGGGACCAACCTTGCAAAATTAAAGCAAGCTGCTGCAAAATCTGCTGTGAATGGAGCATAAGAGAGGCACGCCGTATTAAGGCACTTCCATGCCTCTAAAATCTGTTGGCTGGCATGCTTCTGTGCGCTTTCTGCAGATATGCCTGTATGTTCGTTCCTGTAGTAATCTATAAATGATCCATCGTGCCCTTCTTGATGCTCGTCCTGTGTAACAAGGAATGCTTCAAATGTTAGAAACACATGTACCTATATGGATGCTAGTCATGAGATTAGGGTGTTATCTCACAAGTTATCTTGATTGTAGTGACCCTATAACTTTGCTGAGCAGATGAGTTCTTAATTATTTTGTGTGAACTCATGAATAAGAAATGCTTACATAGTTTCGTGAATAGTGAGATTTGGAATTTAATACTCTTGTCCTAAGGCCTCTGTTGAGGCTTCTACTACAGAATAGGTGGATGGTCAAATTTAGTATTCTATAGATAACGAGGAAGTTATTCCTACTACACCCTAAATAGCAGGGGAATGAGTCTCTCACTACCTGCCATTAATCTCATTATAATTCAAGGCTAAACAACTGCCTCTAGTCTACGTTGGGTTTATCAAAAATGCACGAATATATATTGCTTCATGAATTTGAAAGGATAAGTTAGTTATCATATACCTTAGCACTCCCCAAATCATCTGAAAGGCGTAAAATTTTAGCCACAGATGATACAATGCACGGAAAACTGTTCAACACCTCTATGCTTTTGCTGTTTATTCCTTGTCCCAGGAGATAGAAGATATGCACTGCAACCAATTGGACTCCAGAGCTAACCAACCCATTTTTGAGATACTCGTCTGAGTTAGGCATGTGCCCGGAGGTAAACCATTTTGCTTCAACCAGGAATGCATTGCATAAATCTGCCCACTGCAACATTACATTGAAAAATAATAATAATACACAAGTTTACTATGACAACCACCAGCCAACGTGAATTCTGCACGAGTAGGATTCACAGATATTCCAAGATATATAACTTACACTAGAAGAGAAGAGGTCCTATCCGAAGAACTCATAGAAAATTTCAGAAAACAAGTTTCAAAAGAGTTTAATTTGAGGACGTATGAAGCAAAAAAGACAGTTGTTGATTGGTTACCACATTCTGCAAGCAAGTTTTGCAGCTCCATCCATGCTTAGTGTAAATTTTGTGGCTGATATCATTTGTAGTATCTTGGAGAGCCTTAAAGCACATTTTCATGGAGTTTGGCAATCCCTCGACGTCGTCATATTCCCATCTGCATCAATGCTAGAATTATAATCTGAATAATAATGGGAAATACAGGTGAAAACTGTATATTGTTGAATAATGAAGGCCTACCTACGGACAGCTTCTGTGAAGAGAGTGAGCTCCTCAAGTGTTCCGTAAACATCAAAGATATCATCGATTAGGTAAATAAATGAAATGGCTTTTGTGAGTTCTATCCTCTCTTCTTTCATGGTTGGATTTGATAGAGTAGCCAAGGACCAAATGTGCCATTTTATTGGTTGATCTCTTGCGAGCTTCAATTCGTTGATCAAATTAAGTTCATTCCACCACCTAAATTGAGAACAGAACTTTATTTTGTCTTCGAGGGTCACTCCAATTCAAATACATATTCTAGAATCCTACTTGAGCGACGCATTTCCGGGGAAAGAGTTGACACACAATAGCAGCCTTAATAATTGTCTGGAATTATAGAGAGGTTCTTTTTGCTGGAGTGTTGCTTAGAGCATCCGCATTGCAAGGCTCATGAGTCAAAAATTTGGCTCACGGTCCAAGCAATACCATGCATCAGTGATCCGCTTCGCTCGCCCTACGGTCCAGCTCATGGCCATGATCCGCTCCCCACACATTCTCTCTCTCTCTCTCTTTTTGCCAATTAAGCATTTAAAAGTCTAAAGCCCAATAATATAGTAGTAGTGGGGTTTATAAAATATTATTTTATTTGGTGATCCAAGTTGGTGATCCATAGGATGTAGAGAAGAAAAAAAAGTTGACTTGTGAGATGATGTGGAGGTTGTGGGCCCCCACTTATGATCCAAATTTTTGGATCACCAATGCGGATGCTCTTAAATACACTGTGATTGCGTACAGTCCAAGGGGCACCATTTTATTTATTTATTTTTTTTTGGGGGGGGGGGGTACTGGAATTATTTTGCTATAGTCCACTATAATCTATTTCAATGGACTGGAAGGTGGATACCATTGCCAAGTTAAAAAATTCCAAAGTTACCTGTAAACTTCAGTTGTTTCACTTTGCAGGGAGATTTGAGTCATGTTTAAGTCCATTCTTGCTAGATTCCGAACCTCATTTGTCCACCCATTTGCATCCACTAAATTGTGGAGAAATTTTAGGGAGATTTCAAAATTGTGTAGGAAGTTTTGTGCCGTGAGTCTTGGCAAGCTTCTTAGACATGGGTGGCTGAGTGTGCTTCCAATTATGGTGGCCTCTAGTTGCTCAGTATTCTTTAAAGAGGTCTGTAGTAGCTGGGTACTGAATTCACGGGCCTCATCAAGTATGTCCTCCCCTTGTATTGCTAGGTGAGAAGCTTCAAATAAACTCATAAGCCCTTTTGTGTCCTTGGACAGTTCTTGTTTGAACTTCCCAGTCTCGTCCTTAAATTTGTTGAGTACATCTGTTTTAGCTCAGAGAATAAACAGTGCTTGTAAGTTACCATTCCCAAATGGCCCCCCAAAGAAAAGCGACCAAAAGAGACAGAAAGAAAGAAAAAGAAAAAAGAGCATTAGAAAGACTGAAAGGCATTCTATTTAGTGCAGGATTGTGGGTTTGACATGAGACCTGCGAATCTATCTTGCACATGTTCTATATGACCATTTCCTTTAACTTTAATTTCTTGGCTTGACACGAATTTGGTATAACGTGATTGAGTACCTAATCAAGAGTAGCAAACCTTAGTCTGAAAGGGCATTACTTGATTCAAACAACACAAATCCTCAAATCTCCTCAATAAACGCCAGTTCTGTCCTATGTTGTATAGTGTTTTGCGAGAGAATATTGTTCAAGAACCAACTCAACCAAAACCTTATGTCAAAGGGACAAGAATTAGTTTTATACTTTAACACGCCCCCTCACATAAATGTTCTTTGGGTTTAAAGCTTAAGCCGAAGGGACAAGAATTGGTTTTATCCTCTAACACGCCCCCTCACGTGAATATTCTCTGAGTTTGAACCATGGATGCTGCAAAAGCTCCTCCATACCTTGTGCAATAAATATGGGGACTGCTGAGATTTGTACTCGAGACCTTTCACTAAGACTCTGATACCATATTCACGAACTAACTTAATCAAAAGTTTAAGCTTACAGTTGAAGGCCCAGAAATTGGTTTATTACTCTACCAAATATAACTCACCAGAAGTTATGTGGTATCCTTCTTGTCTCAACAGGTGAAAACGAAGAGCAACCTCATGAAGATCACCACCACCACCTTCTTTGTTCGAAGTGCACCATTCTGAGTTATGTGTTGCTAGAATGGCACGGATCTCTTCTTCGAAGTAATGATCAAGGCATAACCTTTTGATGATATCTATCATAATCAGCTGTTCTAATCCACCATCTTTACCAGAATTGTTTAGCAATATTGTTCTAATCTTCTTCACTGCATGTTGAAGCTCATACTGTTGCTGAAAAATGTAACAATGTCACTGCTATTTTTTAGATTCTAGCGAACTAGTAAATAAGGCAAATAAATTAAAACGTGCATTTTTAAAAGAATAATGAGATGAAACTCAACAGTGGAAGGAATATCTTTATCGGTAGATGTCCTGTTAAGAGGGGTTGAATACAGGATATTGTTGAATTCCTTCTCAGTAGTGTCCAACTCAGATCTAGGAGAAAACGCTGATGGATTCATATTAACTTATTTAGAACAGGTTCTTTTTGTGGTTAAATTGGGTTAGGTAAAAGGGTGAAGTGGGTTGAAGTAGGTTGATGAGGATTGAAGTATATTGAAGTGGGTTGAAGCAGATTGAAATGGATTGAAGTCGGATGAAATGGGTTGAAGTGAGTTGAGGTTGATATTTTAAAATTTACCATGAAAAGAACAGGCGCTTAGTTTCTGTAAGGAGGTTCTCTCTGAAAATGGTTGGTTTCACCAATAAAATGCAATTCTTAGTAATATTTTCTCTCGCCCATTCAGAAATTGAAAGACCTAGACTTACACACTGATTTTGAAGTTTAAAAGTGTTGGTGCCAATATGCGATGCGCAGGGTGGCTCAATTTATAGGCACTCACCTCCCAGCATACGTTAAATATGTGATAATTTCAGTGAATTCATCCTAGAGAAAAGTCAGTGATAGAAATGATTTTGAGATTCTAGAATCATCTATCTAGCTACGTGGATGGATGGCTTTATTTATGATCCTCCGCCATTTAAAACGTGCGATGTGGATAGATGGTTCAATCTTGAAGTTTAAACGTGCTAGCCGTCACAACAGTAAACTTGTGGGTCCACAAATTTTTCAATTTTTACCATTTCGTCCCTACCATTCCAATGATTGACATGGGGCAGTTATTATATCATATAACCAATTGTACAGAATCAGTTATACAATCGGATTTCGGCTTGCTAAAACTGTTGTATAGCTACTAAGATATACTATTGTGCATTGATTTTCGCTCACTAAAAATATTGCATAGCTTACTAAAAAATATTTTAGTGAGTTGAGACACATTTTTAATAGGCTAATAGATATTTTTAAAGAGTAGTCAAACCTAAACTAGCGCGTCTTACATACATGAGTTTCGTTCAGTAAAGATACTAGGTACCTTATGAAAATGTTTTGTTGTACCTAAAAAAAATGTTATTTTGCATTTGAAACTCACTAAATTATTTTGTAGTTATCTATATTATTCTCGTTTTGGTGAGTTATGATATTTATTTAGTGAGATGTAATAGTTCTTTAGTGATTTAAGAAATACCTTTAGTAATCAATATCATTAATTTAGTAAACAGTACTATGTGTTCATAACCAGAAAAAAAAAGAGTGAGCAGACATATAATGTATAATTTTAGTGAGCACGTACACTTTCTTGTTCATATTTTGACATCAAAATTTTTAATGATATCTATTGTGACTTTTGGTGACCTGTGATATATGTTGACTGAGCAATACTTTATATTTATCTTATAATATGTTGTGATATATTGGTTGGTTAACTAAAATATAAGATTCCTTAAATGCTTAACAATGACATACTTGAAAAAGTTTTAGCCACTTGTACTCTAACTTTTTACTGAGCTATTTATATTATATTTTGATGAACCAAAATATACAATTAATGAGCAACTACTTGAAACAAATTATATTTTATTGGTTTTACTACATTTTTGGTGAGCTATGACATATTTAAGGAGCTATGATATACATTTAGTGAGCTGGACTATATTTGGTGAATTCAGCGACATTTGTATTATACTTATGAAGTATAATACAGATGCTTGTATGTCATAATAAAAAATACGTAAGCTATGACGTAACTCTAGAACTTGGAAAAAAATTATTTTCTAGTGCTCTGTACTATTTATTGTAGGGAGCTATACTATTTATTTAGTGAGTTATGCTATTTATTAATGAGTTGTGATAAATATATAGTGAGCCATGAAATATATTTGATGATCAATATGATTTAGTGAGCAATAGTAAGTATTCATAATTAAAAAAAAGAGTACACGAATAATATAACATATAATTTTAGTGATCACATGCATGTTCTTATTCCTATATTGTGGCATAATAGTTTTCAGTGCGCTACACCACAACTTTGGCAAGGTATGTAGTATATGTTCAATGAGCAATACTTTATATTCATTTTCTAATGTGCTGTTCCTGCTATTACTACTATTACTATGTCTATACATAGATAAACCAAGTTCAAAATTTTAAATTAATCTTAATTACAAAAATTTGCAAGAAAAGAGCAAACTTACTTGGCTATAATATAACCAAAGAAAGGACGTTCAAATAAATAATTTAATTAAATAGGCTAAATGATTTATTTACAACAAATAAGTCGAAAAGGAAGGGGGGGGGGGAAACCTTATAGCCAGACTAATTCAAACCACTAACCTCTTGTATGGCAAGGTAAGGTCCTTCCCACTACAGCATTTGAACTTCTTGTTATAGGTTAGCACAAATTAAGTATACAATGAAAAATACCGAGTGCACATATCTTTCATTCACCTGATTGTATGTAATAATTTGCTTAAATATCTAATTGAGATGGGGAAAGAGCGAAAAGAAAAATAGAAAAAGAATTAGCGGCACAACTATCAATATATGCATTAAGTCACCTGCTTCCACTACCCCTTCATGCGATTCTTATGTAGTCCTCACAAGTCACACCCCTAGCTTCATCCTATTCCTAACTAGAATTGGAAAAACTGACTCGAGACCGAAAATCCGAATCAAAAGACTCGGACCCATACTCAATCTGACATTCGAAATATGTTCCTCCGAAAGTGGACCCGAAACATGAATTAACCCGAATAGAACCATACCTGACCTGAGATTTTCTGCAAAGTTGCTTATTTTTGTATGATAAGTGTGTTAGACCAAAAAGCGGTTGATCTGACCCAATCCAAATTGAACTGACTCGAAATGTCACTTAACCTAAAACATGACCCGCCCCAAACTTGGCCTGATCAATACTCAAATTGAATGGCCTATTTGCTAAGTTTATTCCTATCTCAGTCCTCACAAGTCACACACTCCTGCACCTTCCTCCATCCTCTCCCCACTCTTGAATTTCTCTATCTTTCGCTCTTAGTTTAATGGAACCAAGCAGCCCGATCTAGCCCTTTCCAAAGAGCATATGTGCTTAGCCATTGTGGGCCTATTATGGTGGGCCTTCAATAGCCATGTCCACGTGCCAGTTTTAGCCATCATAACTCCTGGCCATCTGTAACGCCCCCAAGATATAATGTCTGATTAATCTAACGCAATCACTTATTTACTTATGGATTGTAGTGGAAGTCTATTGACTGGAGGCATTACTGCCGTTCCGTGATGGAGCAAGGCTGCCTGAAACTACTGTAATACTATGTTACCTTGTAATCACTTGATTTACTAAACTTTGGAATCAAAATAAACATTTGTCAACTTGTGCAGTTCATAATACACGTGATAACTTAATGACTAATACCAAACATTATCAACCCAAAGTTCAAAAGAATAAATAATAAGAAAAACTCTAGGGTGCTAGCCTATAAATCACTTTGAGCGCTTGGCTAGCTAACGTTCAACAAAAACTGCAACTCACACTCATTTCTTGCTGCCTTCTGGCTTGCAGGAGGAAGACTGTTCATTGATCCCTTACCTGAAACAGAAAACATAAAAATATTCGAATAATGAGCGGAAACTCAGCACATACATCCATATGCTGTAAAATAAGCTTTGTATTCAATTAGTTGGGCGCCCACATTTCAAAACATTTTACTTTGCAAACAGGAGAGAGAAAATGTGTAATTAAAGTTGATTTGCCAGTTATTATTTGGAAGTGGACCCCGATTGACGTGTGAAGCAATCTTGAGATAGATGCACACCTCCCAAGCCGATCGAAAAACCTAAGCTGCAGTCGCGCGGGTAAATTGAAGGGCATAAGCCCTGATGAATGATAATTGATAGGGCCACTTGCTTAGGTCAAAAAAGCTTGCGTCAAATGGTTCATTATATAAACGTGATATTGATTTTGTATAGTTTGAGAAACACTTGAGTTTTCAAAGAGTACAGACAATATACGTACCTGATCATTGAGATTCTTTCTTTTTTTTAATGGAGAACGCTCGTTGGCAGCTTGAAGCGACAGAGGTGGACTCACTCATGCTTCAAATATGTAATTTTTATGATTAATGTGAAATTAAGAAGTTTATTAAATTTTATGACTGATCGAGTAGTTTAAGTTCCCTCGACCACGCTTTTAATTATTCATATAACGATTATTATTAGCTTAATTTGATTCTATTTTTGTTTGTTTTCGTTCCTCTTTTTAATATTGTTAACGCTCGTTTAATAAATGTCATGAGGGCATGACGCTATGACTCGCCTTGGGTTTATTAATATCGACATTGTCGTAATTACAATTCGAATTATTATTATCATTATAAGCTTGTCAATATCATCATTTTGTCTCACTTGTTAGTACAATCGTCAATAATATATTACCAGTTGTTATATCGTCTTCCCGGTTGTACAAATGCAATTGTACAACTGGGTCCACAAAGAAAACTGTCAGATTTCAGCTCACTAAAGATACTCTATCACTTACTAAAATATGCTGCTTTGTATCCAATTTCTCTCACTAAAAATAATTTACTGAGTTGAGACACAGTTTTGGTGAGCTAATCTGTGTCTTTAGTGAGCAGACATACGTACCGAAACTAATATATCTTATATACTGAACTTTCACTTAGTAAAAATACTATATAGCTTATTAAATGTACTATTGTACTAAAAAAATATTATTGTAAATCTAAAACTCACTAAACTGTATTCTAGTTGTATATATTTTTTTAGTAAAATATGATATTTATTTACTAAGTTGTTATGTCATACAACGGGCTGTACAGAAGAAGTTGTACAATCAAATTTCAGCTTACTAAAAATGTATAGCTCACTACAATACTTGCTGAGTTGAGACACAATTTTAATAAGCTAATACATATTTTTAGTGAGCGGATGGATCAAACCAATGTACCTTATGTACTGTAGGAAGAATTAGGACTAACCTGGATGCGGAAGTACACTGTCGGTAATAGTTTACAATAATAAGAATACCGGTCTTCACCAATTAGAATACCAAGTGGCTACTAGAGTCGCATTAGGGTTTCACGTCCTAAACCCAATAATTCGATAGATGGTAGTTTAGCCATGAGAGAGAAGTAGAAGAATATGGAAAATATAATATTCGCGTTATAGCATCTCCCCAGGCTAACCCCCTTAAACCTCTTTATATAGGTTAGGGGGTAGCAAGGGTTGTCGCCCTAGGCGACTTAAGTGGCCGTCAGGCCTAATCTCATTAGGCCCGTCTAATAGCTCCCACTCGGCCACTTAGGCCGTAAAATACATATTCTCCATGTATCACAACTCTTCACACATCATACCAGGAATAGGACGTGCGATCAAAAATAACAAGTAGTGTTATATTAAGTTACCATTCAACTAACATCACACTTTCACGAAATATGATATCCCAAAAAATATCCCAAGACATCACCAGTGGCATCTCTAATCCCTTATGCCTAATATATCATATGATTATGTTGTCAACATAATCGCCCGGGCTGATATGGTGATGGTGGATAGATTTTTCCTTAAACACTGATGAAATCTCATCTTAGCTTAATTGCTTTCCTAACGTGTTCTCGCTGAACCGTATACAACGTGGTTCTTGAGAATCACATTAAAGTAGCATCATTAAGCTTTGACTTAATATCATAGCTTTAAGTCAAAGGGTTATCGTCCTTAGGGTCACACAGTGCCAAGTGATAGGGAATTCAATTGTCACCCCACATATAGGTCGTCTTATAAGCACACACAGTATGAGATGTGTGTCACAACACAGCTCCCACTTAGTTGGGTTCGTCACTCTTGATGCCATGTGAATCGTGAGTCTAGATTTTTACCCAAAAATCTAACCTGAGCCACTGGATCAACATACTGAATGTTGGTCTTGACACTCAAGATTCGGCTTTTAAGGCTTCAATATGAATACTTATTACATACTCCACTCCCTTGAGTCTCATCTTAGTCTTGCTAAGGCGACTATATTCATTCCACTCACACACTTCCAGTGTGAGTAATCAATATTGCACACTTAGTGCTAATATGATTCAGTCTCATCCTACCCGCTACTCAAGCATCAGGGTGATTGCCTGTGTGACTAGGCCAATCAGAAGCCTGTGACATTTTAATACGCCTAACGTACAACAATGAGCATCTTGCCCATAAAAGAAACGTGTCCTTCATGTAACAGAACATGTCTAGATACTAAACCTTATGAAATCCAAGACTCAACCAATGAGTTTTGGACACATCACTAGGAATGGGTTTAGTTAAGGGAACATAATCACCTTGTTAGTCTATATATATATACCCAATGGCAGTGCTTTTTGTCTCTATTACACAAGATACACAATCTACCTCCATAGCTGACATTGTTGTGCAGCTGTGCTTCTTTGCTGCACCATGACATGACTCTCCCACTTAGGGTGAGGACATGTCCTGAGGTTAACTTAGACTCATCCAAGTTACCACCCTAATCAAAATTTAAGCATCCTCTCAACTTGAGGCCTACTCCTTGATAGCAAAATGCTGAGTTATCAGTACCACGAAGGTAGCATTTGATTCTCCTGATGACTTGTCAATCAGGAAGTTTTGGGTTACTTTGATAACAACTTATCAAATTATCCGCAAAGCAATATCAGGTCATGTATATAACATGACTTTCATTAAGCTTACTATGATACTAGGGTTAAGGACATTGTTCATTATCTCTATTTTGTCATCTATTTTAGAGTATTGAGCAAGACTTAAGGTTGAACCCTTCTCAACTGGAGTATCTATGGGTTAGGAATTATAAACCCAAAATCGTTCTAAGGCATTTTTGATGTATGCTTCTTGGGACGGCTTTAGATTATTTCTACTCCCAGGACATACCTGGTTTCACCCATGTCCTTCGTTTCATAGACATGGAATGGCTACCTTTTAGTAGCTTTAATTATCTCCAAGTTGTTCCTAGTCAATGGTATGTCATCAACGTGAGGAACGCAATCCCCATGTTGATCTTTTAACATACACAATGGCCTTCTGAAACCATAGATAAGCCAAGATGGCTTTACGGAATCTAGAGTACTAAGAACCGAAATATTGTTTAAGATCACATATGGACCTTTTAGAATGACACACATTGTCCTCTCGTCCCTTTGATACAAAATCAATGGGTTAGTCCATATAAATCTCCTTTTCAAGATCACCTTTGAGAAAAACAATCTTTACTCCATTTCAAACAAGTCAAAGTCCGAATGGGAACCAGGGTTAGGAGTTACCGGTCCTGAACTTATCAATTGAATTATCCATCTGATGTTTTATCTTGAAGACTTACATCAGAGTGGAGTTTCAACGAGTTCTCAAACCTTATCAGTGAGTCCATCTCATCCCTTATTACATCTAGTCACTTTTTGTGATTTAGTGAGCCAATTTCCTCTTAATAAGAGGTAGATCCCTAATCTCCCGATTGAGTGCATAAGAATATTTCTTTTTCATCAATGAAAAAATGTCGAGGAATTGTTCCACGCTTAGTCCTTGGGATCCTGGGACCTTTATTATTTGTCTGCCTCGGTGAGAAATCCCTCCCCCACTCTCTAAGAGGTATGGGACCAGGAGTTTCTCCCCCTTTCTCTAAGAGGTATAGAACCCTGATTATGGAGAGAAGATTACTCTCACTATCCATTGGAGATGGGATCCTGAACATGGGGACTAACTGCATGTTTAGGAATAACTCTCCTCAACATTTGGAGATTGAGAACGAATCTCATTCTCCTTGACAGACAAACCTTCTCCATTCTTACTAAGTAAGGAATGTGTACCATCCTCGGTGCCTTAGTGAGAATTCAAATCCTCCCCCTCACCGAGAGGTGGTTGAAGGTATTGTTGTAATGCATACAAATTGCTTTTAAATGTCACCAAATGCTAGGGAATTCATCCTTAATAAAATCAACATTACAAGATTTTGTTTCACGAAGAAAATATTCATGATCTCAATTGGTTCGAAGAGTTTTAATATTTCGTCCCAATTGAGTCCTACTACCGCTATAAAGTATATGATCACATCAAGTACTTAATAACGGTGAGATAGTAGGTACATATACCTATATCATGAATACATGTGGCTCCATGACATGCTTTCATATTCATGGACCCGCATATGTCTAAAGTGAACGAACGCTAAGGGATTCGATGCCCTTGAAACCTTACAAAAAGGATTTCATATTCCTTTACTAGCTAGATATAACTCACATTTTGCACCTTAAGCCTAGTGAGTTGGTCTTAAAAAGGCCATCTTTAGCTAGTCTATTGACCCTATCTTGACCCTCATGGTCAAGTTGAGCATGCCTAAAACAGAGTCGAAAATGAGACAAGGATGAAAGATGTTCTTTTTCGTCCATTAAAAACACCTTTCAATGTGACATGGCCAAACAAATCACCATGCCATATGATGCCTAAGACATCTAGACGAAAATTAAAGAAAACTAAACTTAGGGACAAAAGACACAAGGAAACATCGCACTCCAGGTGCATAGAGAGCATCGGGAAGAGACAATGTAGTCCCTTCAAGGAGTCTATAATGATTTGTCCTTAATTCAAGAAGACCTTTTTCATTGTCGTTACCTAAAACGACAATTTGTGAATCCATCGTGTAGTGGTAAAAGTTCACAAAAATCAACTCGTTCCCGAACTGTGTGCTTGGTTCGTCCCGTATCTGCAATCCACTAAGGATCACAGTTCGCAGCAAATGCTTGGGAGCGCACACATTATCCAGGAGGGGCTGTGGAAGGAGGTACCTTAATCGACTTAGGACAATCCTAAGCATAAGATGCCTAATTTCCACAATCATAGCACTCACACGTGCTATATGCTTATCTTTATTTCCTTAGCCTTTTTCCCTTTTGAAATACCATTCTTAGGTCCAGAACCTTATGAGGGAATGGATCCGGACGAATCTGATGCTAAGCTAATCCCACTCGTACTCAACAGTGGCGTGACGTTTAATTCCCCCACTAGATCGACATTGATGCAATAGGACAAAGTATAACATCTTGATCGATCTATTCCCGAACCACTTTTGGTATGCTTTTAAGTTTTCTAGATACTGTTCACTTACAGTACCATCTTTGCCATCCTATGAGACCTAGAACCTAGTGAGTGTCCTAACATTTCACGTTCATTAAGAAGAAACTGAATCTTTTGACATTATGTATCATAGTCAGCGCTATCAACTTCTTTATTGGTAAATAAATTACCAACCTTATTTTAATTGCCATATCTAAAGCTATATATTCTGTAAAGGGGACATTAGGAATATCTTCAAATAAATAAATTATCAAAAACTCCATTATCCATGTCGTATGATCGAATATTATGGTTAAACTAATTAATGTTTTAGAAATATCACAAGGATATCCAACTTTGTGTAAATCAAATTTACATGATGTTATCTCATTATATATAACTACTAATATGTCATCTAGAACTTTATCAATGACATATCAAACATGAAATTCAGATTATTACATAAAACGCATCTATATAATAAAATGAATCTATATTGCTAAACATATTTGAATAATAGCATGTTACAAAAGAATTTCATAAAATGCCCAAATAGCAATATATAAAACACATTTATATAATTATATGAAACTTATTCAAATGTTACTCGGAAATTATAAACACATCTATAATATTACGAATTTAAATTTCATGAAACCAATTCATAAAATACCGCTAAATTACATAATTAGCAGGTAACATGAAATGAATCCACATTCATTAATTTAGGCAAGAAAAAAAGTACTAAAACAATTTGCAAATTTACTACAACTCATGTAGTTCGCACATATAAAACACATTTATATAACGCTGCTAATTAGTGGCTGACATGAAACCTATTCATGTATTGAATGCAACATATTTTGTAACATAAAATACATTCAAATATTAATCACAATTAATCATACATAGAACAGATCTATATAATATTAAAATTTTGATGAAACAAGTTCATAATAGAGCTGACAAATTATATAAAACATATTCATATAATATTGCAAATTTAAATTTCATGAAACAAATTCATAAAATAATCAAATATACTATACTTTCGAAGTAATAGCATGAAACTTGTTCATGTAAAACTTAATGAATCATTTTTGTTAACTACAACAATGACAGAACAATTAACTGATTTGTAATTGCTCATGTTTTGTATAAAATTATTAAATCATGAAACATATTCATGTGACGGGATATTATATAAAACATATTTATATAATATAACTTATGGCACATATTCATTTACCGACCAAAGGAATCTTTATATCACATAGATATTTATTGAGTTCAAGTAAAACAAATTTACATCATACACACTAATCGTATATATGAAACGAATTCATATAATTTCAACCCAATTAGTCGATAACAAGTTACTTGGCATGAAAATTTCAACTCTATACATATATAAAAAGAATTTATATACGACATTAAACATATTAATGTTTTTATAACGAAATCATGCGTTCAGGATTAAAACTAATTCGAAACCTTAATTCAACGAATGAATTAAATGCATGAAACTTTATCAACTTGAATATCATTACAATTCAATTAAAATCATGCCATGACTAATGATAATAATTGAAATAATTCGATTCAAAACAATCAAAAATAGCCTGACCCATATCATTGAAATATGACAAGAAGCAAACCGACGCAAAAGGAAAAACGGTTCAAAAACAAAAATTTGGGCCAAAAAACAAACATGCCACAAAACCGGGACTCCATTGCCTAATTTCTGGCCCAAAAGAAAACCGGTCCAAAAAACAAAAAAAAAACCGACTCAAAAACTTAAAAGGCCGGGGAGGTATGAGGGCCTTAACTGTCTCTCTCCTCTCGGCTTTTGTCTACCACCCAAGCTCTCTCTCTCTCTCTCCTCTCGGTCTTAGCCTGAAATGGGCTCTCTTTCTTCAACCCTCGATGGCCCTCTACTTCTCCTCTTCTTGGCATGGCTATGGACCACCGAGCTCCATCATTCCTTAGCCATGGAAGGCTCTCTGCCTTTCGAATTTCTCTCTCTTTTTCACACCCCATGTCGCCACCCTCAACCTCAGCGAACGTTGGCCGAAAAACCCAGATGAGGAGAACACCCACCCTCCGCCGACAACAACAAAGGCCACCAGCGTGTAGATCGGTTGCTTCCGAGCCAGAAAATGTCGGTTGTGCACCGAACGCGCCTCCCACGCGGTGGCGCGTGACTCACACGCACCATCGGCCTGGTGGTTTTCGCGGTTCCTTTGTCTATTTTTGGGTAGATCAGCGATCAAGGGTGCGGATGGAGGAAGAAGAAGAGCAATGCACTCCTTCGTCGGTGGCGTGTGCCTTGCACGCGCCACCCCTCCATAGTTTCTGATGGGTATGGTTATGAAAACTGCCCCTTTTCCTTTTCTTTTTTTTTTAATTAGAGTAATTTGGTGGTTTTGCCGATGGCCACAGAGGCCTTGCCAGAGCCACCGCCATGGCCGCCGCAACCGCAAAGGTGTGGTTGATGGAGTTTAGGGCAGAGGCAGGTTTGGGATTTGTGAGGGGTAGGGTTTCAGGTTTTAACACCAACCCGTTCTGGTTGCTTAGTTTGGGGCATAGGCAATTAGGGTTACCAGACAATCATGAACTTCATTGATGTTTATGAGAAGCACAGCTGCACAATTGTAAATGAACATACTTTATGGACAGTCATGAACTAATCATGAAAATTAGGTTTAATTGGTTGCTGAAAACCATAAATTCAGTTCTGCCCAATCATACTCAATTGTAAGATTATGCCTTTTAGAACGCACACAACATAAAGGCACGTCTGGACTAATTGATAATAACATGAGCATGTTCATGTTTAGCAGACTCTAATATGTTCGTGATAGTAAATCTGCAGTTTTTAATACGTTCTGGGCATCATAATAACATGAGCACGCTTTTGATTTTTAGGAGTTTGCATAATCATGAAAATTAAGCAAATTAAACGAATAAAAATAGCATGCTTTTAACGAATCAGTTTCGGCAGATTTATTAATCTTTCAATCGGGACTAATCCGAACAGTTTAGGCTCTAATACCACTATAGGAAGAATTAGGACTAACCTGGATGCGGAAGTACACTGTCGGTAATAGTCTACAATAATAAGAATACCAGTCTTCGCCAATCAGAATACCAAGCGGCTACTAGAGTTGCATTAGGATTTCACGTCCTAAACCCGAGAACTCAATAGATGGTAGTTCATCCATGAGATAGAAGTAGGAGAATATGGGAGATATAATATTCGCGTCATAGCGTCTCCCTAGGCTAACCCCCTTAAACCTCTTTATATAGGTTAGGGGGTAGCAAGGGTTGTCGCCCTAGGCAACTTAAGTGGCCGTCGGGCCTAATCTCATTAGGACCGTCTAACATGTACCATAGGTTTTACTTAGTAAAAGTACTATATAACTTATTAAAATGTGCTATTATACTAAAAAAATGGTATTGTTCATATGAAAATCACTAAACTACATTCTAGCTATCTATATTTTTTAAGTGACCTATGACATGTATTTAGTGAGCTATGGCATATATTTAGTGAGTTGGACTATATTTAATTAATTCACTACATTTCTATTATACTCACAAAATATAATACAAACACCCTTATGTCATAGTAAGAAATGATTAAGCTGTAAAATAACTCAAGAACTCTACAATATTACTTGCTGGCTATCTATAGTATTCTTTTTAGTGAGTTATGCTATTTATTTAGTGAGTCATGATAGATATTTGGTGAGCTATAAAATATAGTGCAAGGTAATAAATTTTATATAGTGAGCTATACTGATAGTGAGTTATTGTTTTCCCTATTAGGCACAAGATTAATTATAATGATTACATTTGGTGAGGAGAGAATTGATTCATGATTGCTAAATACAAGCTCAATACAAGTGAGCTAAATGTATATTTTTAGTCAGCGAATGACTATGTTTAGTGAGCACATAACTCATATTGGTGAGCTGTTGTTTCTCATATGTACATAGCAACAACGAAAATATCATATGGAAAAACAACCATAACATTTGTAGTGAGCTACAATGCAACATTGGTGAGCATACAGGCCAATCTTAGTGAGCCAGATGTTTCTTTTAGTGAGCAAAAAACGACTCTGTAGCAGATGGTAATATATCTTTTATAGTGAGCTAAATGTATACCTCTAGTCAGCCAACGACTATATTTAATGAGCACATAACTCATAAAGATGAGCTATCGTTTCTCGTATGTCACAAATCAAAATTTACATGCGACGAATGAATCTAGTTCAAAAATATGAAAATTAACTCATCAAAACGCAGAACTAACGAAGACAACTTCCAATCCCAAAAACAAAAATTGAGATCGAAAAAACACTATCAAACTTGACGAACAATTCCGTTTGATGAAGATTCAATATCAATAGCGATGTTAAGATCAAATGCAGTCATTCAATACTTGTTGAACACTAAAGCAATCGAAGCAGCGAAGAGTAATCGAACAATGCGGAGAATGCAAACCGCGATTTCAAAAAATTGCGGAGCATGAATTTTTTTTAAAACAATGATTAGAGCTCAACAGTTGGAGGACTTAAAACTGCTGTTGGTGGGCCCAGGTGGACAATTGAGTTGTCCATCCGGTTGTACGTAATAATTTGCGGTATATTACTATTATTATTGTCATCATTGTCGCGGTTATAGTTATTGGTTTGAGTATTATTAAAATTGTGGTTACTTTTATTAGGATTATTAGTATCTTAATCATTATTCACTTTTTAATGACATGCCATAATTAGCTATGGTTATGATTTGAACAAGTCATTCACGACTCAGACTAGTGATCTCATGTGCTTGGTGTCGGGTCCAAATTGATAGACATTCACTTCATTTCCTTTTTGCTAGATCCAAACAGGTGGTTAGCATTTAGCTTATCCGTTATTATTAGGTTTATCGATTAATTTAACAACGTAACTTAAACCTTACCAATACTTAAATCACATTACAATTATCCCCCAAGTTTGCATACTTAACTCATAAAAGTTCTCAATTTTAATTTCCAAGTTCTCTTAAGCATTACACATCAAGTTAATTCTTAAATTTACGTTAAGAAATATCACCGAATTAGTCCTAAACAATACACTGTTCCCTCCATTTTCTTCTTTACCCTTCTCACTTGCAAATCAAGCTCACGGCATACATGGACATGATAATATCATACATATATTTATCTCATTATTTTCATTCAATATTCACTAGAATTCATCTAAAAATCATTAAATCCACGCAACTAGGTTTGGGTTTCCATTCAAGCATCCAAACTCCAAACCACCAAATTCATGGCAATGACACACTTATCCACACTCGTGTATCCCATTAACCTCCTTCATATATTTACTGAAATTACTCTATACATCCTTAAATCAACATAAACATGCCTAGATTTCATCTAACTATCAAATCCTAATCACCAATTCATGACCATATCACACACATCCAACATATATAACCCACTAATTTTATTCGATGATCCATCAAAATAAATCTAAACACCATTAAATCATCACAAGCAACTAAGATTCATGTACAACATCCAAACCACCATATCCGTGGCAATTGCACAACCATTGAACACACGTATATCCCATCAATTTCCTTCAAATATTAATTAAAATTAATCAAAACACAATTAAAGCAACATAAGCAAGCTTAATTTTACACCCAACATCCAACCCTCATCACCATGTTCATCTTCAACCTCAAGCTTCAATTCATACCAAAGTTTTCAGGAAATTACAAATTAATACTCATTTGATCTAAATTCACTAAATATTACTCAAGCTCAATCATAAAACACCAAAAATCGAATGATGGAGAGTTAGGGTTTTCACCTTCTAAACTCACTTGAGCAAGATAATTGAGAGAGAGGAGAATGGGTGGTTATGGGGCTTGAGCGGGCGGCAGTTGGGTGGCTGCTAGTAGTCAGATGGTGAGTCGGTGGTGGTGGTGCTGCTCGACTGATAGGGCACGAACACAGGGCAGTAGGGAGGGAAGGGGGTTTGTAGCAGAGATGGGGGGACAGGGTTCTGGGGGTTTCGGGAATTGGGAGAGGGCGGATGGGTATATTAATTGTACGGTTTTTTTTACACATTTTTGTTAGAATTTTGTTTGCTTTTTTTTTGTGACTTGCAACCCTAGCAATTTCTAGATTTTACTGATTTTTTTGGATTTTTATAATTCCCTTTCCCCCTTTTTTTCTCATCCCATACAGATACATATGTGTATATTTTGGGCAAATTTTCTTTGGCTAGGATTAATGAAATAGGAAGGAGTTTTCATTTTAAATTATTACTCCTGACACTCCTTTTATACATAAAATTTAACTTATTATTATTGTTGCATTGTTGTTATGTTTGTCGAAATTAGCCCTTAAATAATTTGGCTAATTTTTATTTAGTTATTGCTCAAGTATTTATTAGCATTTGAATAAAATGTTCAGGAGTAACCAAAAATTCATTTTGAGACCACTCTGCTAATTCAACTTGCAATTGCATAAATAGACATACATATATAAAGTACTTGTTCAAAACACGACACCCAACTTAATTAATTTGTAATTATTATAACGCAAGGTAATTAGTATGATTTTAGGTTCAGGCTATTACACCATCAATAACAAAAACCCAGATCTAGATCTTTTGACTCTTCCCAAGTCCCTTGATTTCTCGTCTCTTTCCTCCATGTCTTTGATTTAATATCTTAAATTTTCACATTTGACACCTTACATTTGGAAATTTCTAGATCTAATTCTCTGAAATCTCATATCCAAAATTTAGTATTTGTTTCTTTTTTCAAGGAAAGCAACCCGAGCTTTGTACATATTTTCCTCTTCTCAAAAAAAAAGAAAAAAGAGGAGGAAAAAAAGAGAAAAAAATGAAAGAATGCATTATCAAGGGACAAGTTCGGAGTATTAGGTGCTGCATGGCACAAGTTTGGGAGGTTAAGAGCCTGACATTTGAGAAAGAGAAGAGTCCAAATAAGAAATTTGGGTGATATGGGAACAAGGGGGAGCTCTGGCAGCCGTGCCTCTCCCCCCACTACAGGAAATTGAACCCAAAAACCAGGAAGTGGCCACGGGTTGTGGCGAGCCCCTCTCAAGGGCAAGTTGGCCACGGTCGTGGACACCTATGTTTTTCCTTTTTTTTCCCCTTCTTCTTCTTTGTTTTACTTCACCCCTCACCCACGACCTGCCACCATGTGAAACTCCATTTGCCCTCCTCCTCTCTCTCTGCCACCACCAAATTCACCACATTCTTAAACAAATTTCACACAAATCCTCTAAATCCATCACTTTTATCATCACCTCTTCTCATTTCAACCCCAAAAACATCCAAAATATATTCTCTTTCAATCACATTTCTCACCCATTAAACCCTAACTCCATATCCACCACCACCACCAAAATACCCCCTTAATTGGAGGTGACCTGTTTGCCTATTTTCATATTAGCATTAAAAGTTAATACACCTTGCACGGAGCATCAAGGTGTGCAAATTGTATCAAAGTGTAGCTTGGGGTGAAAAATGAGGGTCGGAGTGCATTTATAGCATGTGTGTGTCTTGATTGTGTGTTTTGCTCATATATGGCTAGTGGCTGGGTTTTTGGCGTGATAGAATCGATTCTGATGGTACATTTTCTTCTCCTTTTTCCTTGTATATATTTGCTCTACTTTCGAAAATTAAAAAATATATATATTCACTCGTATATTTGGAGGAACCAAGGGGTTTAAAGGTCTTGTTGTGTACACTAAAAACAACCACGATTCCTACGAAAGTGAGTTCGATGCTTACATAGTTTTCTTTGTTTTGTTCGAGGACAAGCAAATGATAGGTGTGGGGGCATTTTTTTAGTCTCGTAACATCGCATTAGATACCTTCATTACCCATCGTTTTCTCGTAGTAAGTTCCGACTTCTATGATTTTAATTTGGGTTTTTGTTTGCTTTGTAGGAAATAACAATGATCCAAATGGTGCGGAGATTTGGTTCAAAATGATGATAAATGAGTGAATTGCGCCCCTTCTAGACATGAAATAATGTTCGTGAGGAGTCCCGGACAAGATTTAGCAACGGAAACAAGGAAGCAAAGGAAGTTGAAGAAGTCAAGTGAAGAGGGGTACCACCGGAGGTTGTGATCATGGCACAGGTTGTGGTCACCTCTACAGGGTCCCCCTATTAAGGAAAACAATCAGGAGGTGGCCACTAGCCACGGCTAGCTGTGTCCATGGCCATGGTCAAGGCCACTTTCGTAACTTTGGCCATTTTGGCCATAGTGACAAATATTCTTCCCACCCTTGTGTCATTTTTGTTAGTTTTGATCCACTATAAAAGGGGGCTTTGGCTAATTTTGGGATTAGCTCCTCCTTTATAAAAAAATACTCTCTAAAATTCTAAGGTTAAATTAGGTTAAAGATTAGGATTATAGGTTAATCTTGATTATCACTGGAGAAGATTTTAAAGATTGATCATCATCTCTTTGTGTCAGATTAAAGTTTCCCTCTTTTCTCACTCTCTTTTCTACTTAGTTTATTATTATCATTAATTATGTTAAATTGTGATTGCTTTGTGATGTAGATGATGATTAGTGAGTAATTTACCTTGCTTGGGTTGGGTTATTATATAGTGTATCTAAATAAATGTGGCTATGTGTCTTATTTCCTTAGATTTCTCACTTCTAGATGTGATCCCTCCTTGGTCACTTAGTGTTTAATGAAATTCCTGAAAGAGCATTTCACCTAATATTTGAAGCTAATGGTTGCATTGAGAGATGGGGGCATTAGTGAATGTGATTAGGCATTGGATAGTTTGCTTCGAGCACGAAAATGGCTTGATGGTTGGCTAGGTGAAAGGTTATCTGCCTTAGGTCTAATTGATAATACCTCATGAAAATAGGTGGTATTATGAATTAGGCATACCCTTGATCTTTGAGAGAAGACATGGGAGTCCTTAAATGATATAACCAAACCCCTTTAGGTTGTGGGTTAGCTAGGAAAATTGGGAACTAGCTCTTAATTTAATAAGATAGGGACACTAGTCACCTTAACCCCCAACCCATGTGCTTTAATATAGATCGTTAATCCACTACTTCATTAGCTTCAATTAGTCATTAGAGTACATTTCGACTTAATGATCCACCTGGATTAAATCTCTTAATTGCTTAGCTCGGTATTTCTAGCCTGTTTCCTTGAGGGCATGACCCTCAAGTATTATGACACTTGTCGTACGCTGGTGGCATGATTATAAGTTAGATAAAACTCATTGAACATATGTATATGACTACTAATCTAGTTCAGCATGATCGCAGTAAGTACATTGCCGTTCACTATCATTTAACTCGGGAGAGGGTTACTGCTGGTGATTCAATTGTCCATTATATCCCTACCAAGTTATAGGTTATTGACATATTCACCAAGGCTTTGTATTCTCAATAGTTTCTACTTCTTAAGTCCAATCTGTAGGTGCATTCCCTCAATCAAATTGAGGAGGCGTAATAGGCTCTAAGGGATATCTATGCATTTTTACATTTTACAACTCTTATTATAAATATTCCCTAAGCCTCCCATTATTGGGTGAGTCATTATTTCACTAAACCTCACAACTACGACTAGCTTGAGAGGCCCCTTCTACCAAAGTTAGTATCCATATGGATTCCATTGTGGTGATTAATATTATCAAAGAGCTCCCCCTTAAAACAAAAAAAGACACTATGCTCATTTCTTCTTGGTTAAGAAATGTCAAGAAGTTATGCTCAGTTAGGAATTCGCTCTTGAGTGCTGCTTTAAGAAAATAATAGAGTTGCTGATGTGTTAGCCAATCTAGTTGTCCATAACTCCCCACCCTTGTAAGGCTGGAAACTCCTCTGATGTTCTGTTACTTCTCTTATCTGAGGACTTCTAGAGCGTTGGAATGCCACGTTTGATGGCTTAATGGATAAAGCTTCTCAAGCATTGGACCCTCTCTTTTTGACCAAAAAAGAGACTTTTTTGTGTAGTTTCATTATTGTTTATTTATTTATTTTCATTTTTCGTTAGCTTTTTTAAAAAAAAATAAATTGATATGATATACCTTTAGGTCATATTATTTTGATTTATGAAAAGTACTTATTGCTACTTATTGTTGAAATATGTTAAAAATGTTGAAAGTTACTGAATCATGTTGAAATATACTTAAATTACTAAAACATATTGAAACCTGTTGAATACTTGAAGAAAATATAACGAAGTACTTTCAATAAGTGCTTAACAGTGATTAATCATGCTGAATGATACTAAATTACACTGAAAATAACTGAATTGTATTAAATATTGTTGAATGCTTATAAAAGTTGAAAAGAATATTGCTACTCTATTGTTCCTTACACATTGGTCTATTTTTGTGTTTGCAAATTTTTGGATTTTGGGTAAGAGATTGGTTTTCTATCTCTCATTTTTCTCACAAAGAATGGATGATAGAGAAAAAGAGATGTCTCAGGAATTTACTAGTTTTAACATTACAAAAGTACTGATTTTAGAGAGACCATTAACCGAAGAACATGGACTTTACAGCTAGTTTTAGTAACTTTTCATCACCACAAACAAAAAAAACTGCTAGCTGTCCTCCACCTGCGATGCTCACTTTTCTCAGTTACTTCATGTTACTTTAGTTGTTAGCTATTAACCATTCCATAATGAAAACATCCACATCTACATAAACATACATTTCCATCATTTTTATATATATATATATATATATATATATATTAGACCCAACATTTGACGTATGACAAGTTCTCACAGCTCTTGCATTGATTTCAAACCTAACTCCGAGTGTATTAAAAAATAGTAAAAGATTTATGATTTTCATTATTATTATTTTCGCCTTTCCCAATTTTTGTGAAAACAAATACATCTGAAAAGATTCCAGCTCCAATATTGTTGTTGTTACCTTTTTTTAAAAACATACATAATAAAATATTATGATAAAATATTTATCCGTTTATCTCACGCTATTATTATATTACAAGTAATAATATCAAATAATAATAAATAGAGATTGACTTTTCTATTTATTACCTTTTATTTGGACAAAAATATAAATATTCAATATTAAATATTAGATGCGATATGGTGACAGTTGCGAGTCCTGTATATGCAAAATAATAATACCTGTCAATATTATCCGCCAAAAGATACAAACTTGCTTTTGATTTTCAGAGAAGAAGAGTTAAAGAAGTCACCATCCTTTCTTTTAGTAGCGTCCGCCAACAATCGTATTCCATACGAAATACTATTCTCCATAGGTCCATGCACATATGATATTTTAAAAAAAAAACATTCAATAGTTTGTACGTTCAAAACAGTAAGTTTATGAAACAATTGAAGAGTACGTTACTTACTTTGATTCTCGAAAAGCCAAATGCCAATAGAGTTGTTGATTTTTGACCAATTGTGTTATGTAATGGCCTTTACAAGATCATTTATATGGTTATTTATACTGTCCTAGCCAATACATTGAAGCTTGTCCTTCCTAACCTGGTTGGCTTGAGTTAGAGTGTGTTTGTTATTGGCAAATCCATCTCTAATGATATGATTCCTGCTCAATGATTTGTCAAGTATTATGCGACGAAAGGAGTGTCCCCTCGAGCTATGCTCTAGATTGATATTAGGAAGAAGTACGACACTATGGATTAGTCATTTTTAAGAGACATGATAGTAGTTTTGTAATTTCATGCTCACTTTTGTCGATCATGTTATGGCTTGTGTCAACACCCCCATGTTTGCTATTAATGTGAATGGTGCGCCTTGGGGTTACTTCCTGGGGTTAGAGGCAGACTGAGGGACCCTTTTGTAGGAAGAATAAGGAAAACAATAGCTGAAAGATCGACAGAATAAACTGAGTCGTGGATAAACCACTACCTTGAAAACAATTACGGCTCGACTACGGTGCAAATCGATACAGCCAGTTGCTCCCGAAGGTTAACTCAGAACTCTTGAACACGTGCACTTCGCGGCCAAGAGTTTGGAGTATGCAGTATGTAACCCATAATGCAGAGAAGAAGAATAAGAGAGGAGAGAAATGTCAGAGCTGATGTGTTTAGCCCTGCTGGTAAGACTTCTATTTATAGGGAAAAAGTAGCTGTTACACAGCCATTAAAATGGCATAATTTGGGGCAAAAAATCTGGCCATTAAGAGCATAGAATGAGGCAGAAGATCTGGCAGCATTCAAGGTGAGGAGGAAAATCAAGAAGACTGTAACGGTAGGGAGCGATTCATGGAGGATTTAGCGTAGTCTGTTACAAAAATGTTTAAACAGATTCCTCCCAAAAAGATAGATTAGGCCCATAACCCACAACAAGCGGCCCGACCCCCGCTCGGACTGGATGGGCGGGCGGCGGTGGCGCGCGCGCGTGCGATGGCCTTAGACACCCTCAACCCCATAAAGCCTGGTCTCAAGTTATTCAACTTGGGCAAGGATAATGAGATGTATGAACCCCTCAAATCACCACCCAAAAGTTCCATGTGGGACAAGTGTGAAAGAGAGAGAGGGGAAGAAAAGTTTATCTTGTTGCCATTACTCTAACAGCCCCCCCACTAATGGCATACAGGGCAGAAGGATTTAACAAAGGCATTATGGGAAAAAGTGGGTCAGATACTTAAGCGTCAATATCTTTTAATTTGAATTGACACATTAGTGATGTGAGGCAACAACCAATAGTCTAACTAGTGAACTAAGTCTTGAACTAGAAAGACTTCGATTGAGACCCCCATAACACATATCAACCCTTAGGATACTACATACTCCGCGATAGACACACTAGCGCTTTTATGACCATACGCACACCTTGGGTCTCATAAGTGCTCTAGAGAGGCAACCTAGGTCTCTAATAGAAGGCGGCCAAACCTTCACACTTATGTAGGTAATCCCATCAAGTCTATTTCAACATAGACCACCATAACTATGGCTATGGGATTATTAAGAGCATAATATAGCTCAACCTCATAGTCATCAAATAGTGAATTCATCAAGTGCTTCTCACTAGCACCCCCATAATGGGTATAAATCCATTAAGAGCGTAAGCTCATCCTCTAAGCACTACAACACGCCATAGGGATAGGAATGTAGTGCATCTTGAAGATTAATATGGTTCAGTTTGACCACTATTGGGTATCCACCATACCACTTCAAGCCATAGGCTTAAGTCCCATCCCCCTCGATGTTTCCAGCACCACTCGCCTTGTCAACCCTTTAGTAAGAGGATCCGCCAGATTTTTCTCGGATCTCACATATTGTAGGGATATGACACCATGTCTCAGCAATTGTTTCACCGCATTGTGTCTAATAGGATGTGTCTCCTTTTTCCATTACAGACACGGTTGTGCACCACTCCTATTGCTGCCTGCGAGTCACAATGTACGGAAATAGGTGTTTCCTGTTTTCCCCAGACTTGCATGTCTGCTAGTAGACCTTTAAGCCATTCTGCTTCCTGACCTGCCAACTCAAGAACAATGAATTCAGATTCCATGGTAGAGCTGGCTATACAAATCTGTTTGGCAAACTTCCACGAAATAGCCCTCCACCTAGAGTGAATACACAACCGCTAGTAGAACTAACTTCATCGTTATCGAAAACCCAGTTTGCATCACAATATCCTTCCAATACAGCAGAGAATCTGTTAAAGTGCAAACACCAATCAATAGTACCTCTAATATACTTAAGCAAACGAAGAAGTGCATCCTAGTGTTCTTGGCTAGGGTTATGTGTATAGCGACTTAACCTACTGACGGCATAGGCAATGTCAAGACGAGTAAAGTTCATGAGAAACATTACACTTTCTATAATTTTAGCATATTCATTTTGAGACACACTAGGTCCTTTGTTCTTTTTCAGATGTATGCTAGGATCATAAGGCATTCTCACGGGCGTTACATCAAAACAGTCAAATTTCTTTAATACCTTTTCAATGTAATGTGACTAGCATAATGAAAAACCATTGTTAGTTTTCCGAATCTTAATCCCTAAGATCACATCTACTTCTCCCATGTCTTTCATTTCAAAAAGAGAAGACAATAGCTTTTTAGTCTCATTAACAACAAGCAGATTCGTGGCAAAGATCAGCATATCATCAACATAGAGACAAATAAGTATACAATCTGATCCAATCAATTTTGATTATACACATGAATCAGACAAATTCACAATAAAGCCATTTTGCATTAAAGAGCTATCAAACTTTTCATACCATTGTTTGGGAGCCTGCTTTAGACTGTAAAGAGACTTTCTCAGTCTACACGCTTTGTCCTCGTGACTAGGTACCTCACAACCTTCAGGTTAGGTCATGTAAATTTCTTCCTCTAAGTCACCATTAAGAAACGCTATTTTGACATCCATTTGATGTACAACAAGATCAAAAATTGCAGCTAAAGGGATTAAAGATCTAATGGTGGCTATTTTGGTCACATGAGAGTAGGTGTCAAAATAATCTATGCCCTTTTTCTAGTCAAAGGCCCTAATAACCAATCTGACCTTATATTTATCAATTGAACCATCAGACCTCAATTTTTTTTTGAAGATCCACTTACTGCTAATGGGTCTACAACCCTTAGGCAGGTTAGTCAATTCCCATGTTTTGTTTGACTCGAGAGAATTTATTTCACTTTTAATAGCTTCTCTCCAGAAGGTAGAATCTATGGACCTTATAGCCTCTTGATAGGTTTTGGGATCTTCCACAATCAGGAAAATGGACGCCAATTCTTCAGTTATGACATCTATGTCCAAGTTGTCAAAGGTTTCTACTAGGAATGCAGTGACAAAGTCGGGTCCAAAATTGGTTTCAGTTCTGAGTCTCTTGCTCCTTCTAGGCTCAGTCACTACGACTCGAGCATCAGAACTAGAAGTAGGCAAGTTCATATTTTTAGGCATAACATCAGGTACCACATTAAGCCTTTTTCAAAGGAAAAACATGCTCAAAGAATTCTGCATCTCTATATTCAGAAATAGAATAATCACTCAATGACAGGAATCTATAAGCAGCACTGATTTGCATAGCCAATAAAGACAACATCAAAGGTCTCAGGGCCCATGTTGGTACGTTTATGACTAGGTAAGGCAACCCTAGCCAGACACCCCCACACTTTCAAATAATTCAGATTAGGAGCATACCCTTTCTACAGTTCATATGGGGTCTGATCTAGTTTTTTGTGAGGAACTCTATTGAGGATAAAGCAAGCAGTTAATATAGCCTCCCCCCACATATTATCAGGCAACTCAGAGCTAATAAGCATAGCATTCATCATTTCTTTAAGGGTAAGGTTTTTCCGTTCAGCTATACCATTTTGTTGAGGGGTATAAGGGGCACTAGTCTCATGTATAATACCATTTTTCTCAAGAAAAATAGTTAGGGAGTTGGTATCATGTCTCCCACCTTTATCAGACCTAAGTCTCTTTCGGTCTAGTTGATTTTTCACTTTTGCTTTGTATTTCAGAAACATTTTCTCAGCCTCATTTTTAGACTTAAGGAGGTAAGCTTTGGTATATCTAGAGTAGTCATCTACAAAAGTAATATACCATTTCTTTCCTCCCTTACTTATTGTGTTCTTAAAGTCTGCTAAGTCTGAATACATAAGTTCAAGCAACTCAGTCTTTCTAGTTGTTATGGACTTGAATGGTTTTTTAGCAAATTTTGTTTCAACACAAATGTCACATTTCACACGTTTTTCTGTGATGTTGTTAGGAATTAGCCTCATGTTCTTTAGCTTATTTATCAAAGCATAATTAACATGACCAAGTCTACCATGCCACAAGTTTACAGACTCAACAATATAGATAGAAGAAGAAGCATTTCCATTAACAGCATCAAAAGCAACATTCAGAACAAAAAGCCCCCCACTATGATATCTCTTCCAACCAAAAACCCCATTGCGAAGAATAACAATTTTCCCAGCTTTTTGGTTCACCTCAATACCAACAAGATCAAGAAGACTGCTAGAAACTAAGTTTCTACGAAGGAAAAGTGCATACAACACATTGTTCAAGCGTAGAGATTTTCCAGAAGTAAATTTAAGGAGTACTTTCCCTTTACCCATGACTCCAGCGGTGGCAACATTGCCCATGTACACATGTTCGCCATCAGGAGCATCTTCGAAGTCATGCATCAGATCCTTGTTGGCACAAAAATGTCTTGTTGCTCCAGTATCCAGAATCCACTCCGTGGAATTCGACACTAGGTTGACCTCCAGTGTTACTGCACAGAAGATCTCAGTGTCTGCAGTCAGATTGGCTTGTGCAGCAATTTGTCTGGTAGGCTTCTGGTTTGTGTGATTGGCTCCTCATTTGCGAAGGTTGCACTGATATGCCTTGTGGCCTGGTTTGCCACAAACATAACCGACAACCTTCTGTTAATTTTTGGATCTTGTTGTTTGCTCTTTTCAACTGACTTTGAGGTTTGAATTGCTTTTGATCCCTCTTATTTTTCCCTTTGAACCTATCTCTGTTTAAAGGCACAGAAGATTCAACAAGGTTAGCTTTAGATGAATTCAGGGACAGGGAAGACATCTTATCTTTTAGCCGATTTGCCTCTTTAGTCCTGATATGACTGATCAGTTCTTGTAAGGTTAGGTCCTTCTTTTTGTGCTTCAGGTGATTTCTGTAGTCGCTCCAAGATGGCGGAAATTTCTCGACCAGTACATTTGGTTGTAAAATGTTGCACATTTTCTTGCCTTCGTTCAACACCTCAGCACATAGGTTCTCGTATGCATGAACTTGTTCCATAATCGGTTTGTCATCTACGATTTGGAACTGCAACCATTTGCCAATGACGTATTTCCTCTTTCCAACATCATCTGAACCGTATTTCGCCTCGAGTTTGGTCTGTATGATCTTCACAGATTTGAAGTTGACAAAAAGATCAAACAAAGGGTCTGACATGTTGTTCAGCAAGTAGCTTCGAGCCAGTTTATTATCTTTTTCCAGTTTCTTCTTAGCAGCCTTATCTAGTGGAATGACAAGCGTCTTTGGGGCAGTAGGAGTGGAGAGAGGGCTCTCAGTATTAGTAAACTGAGGAGTTTTGTCTTCGTCAAGATGCTCTGAGGATAGAACATAATCAATCTCGAGTTGTTCAAAGCATATGAGTAGTTTCTGGGACCAACGTTTGTAGGTAGTTCCATCGAGGGGCTCGATTTTGTAGAATTCAGGGAGATTTTTCGGGAATGATGCAACCATTGTAGATAATTGCTTTCAAATTGTAGGAAGAATAAGGAAAATAATGGTTGGAAGATCGACAGAATAAACTGAGTCGTGGATAAAACACTGTCTTGAAAGTAATTACGACTCGACTATGGTGCAAATCGATACAGCCGGTTGCTCCCCAGGGTTAACTCAGCACTCTTGAACACGTGCACTTCGCAGCTAAGAGTTTGGAGTATGCAGTATGTAACCTAGAATGCAGAGAAGAAGAAGAAGAGAGGAGAGAAATGTGAGAGCCGGTGTGTTTAGCCCTGCTGGTAAGGCCTCGATCTATTTATAGGGGAAAAGTAGCTGTTACACAGTCATTAAAATGGTATAAGTTGGGGCAAAAAATCTAGCCATTAAGAGCATAGAATGAGGTAGAAGATCTGGCAGCATTCAAGGTGAGGAGTAAAATCAGAAAGACTGTAACGGTAGGGAGCGATTCACGGAGAATTTAGAGTAGTCTGTTACAAAAATATTTAAACAAATTCCTCCAAAAAAGATAGATTAGGCCCACAACCCGCGGCCCGCGAGCGATGGCGACGCGTGCGCGTGTGATGGCCTTAGACACCCTCAACCCCATAAAGCCTGGTCTTAAGTTATTCAACATGGGCAAGGAGAATGAGATATATGAACCCCTCAAATCATCACCCAAAGTTCCACGTGGGACAACTGTGAAAGAGAGAGACGGGAAGAAAAGTTTATCTTGTGGCCATTACTTTAACACTTTTATCACCCTATTTGTTTGTTTTATGTATGGAGCTTCTTGCTACAGTCTTATTTTAGCATCTGAGGAGCAGTCCCTCGGTTTGTATCCAAAATGTGCAAGGATTGGTTTAGTACATCCACTGTTTGCGGACAAACTATTACTATTTGTTACAGGTGACTAATGCTCGATAAAAAACTTGTGGAATAGTTTTTAGTGTTATTATGAGATGTCAGGCCTCTTTGCCAATACTACTAAAAATTCTGAGCTTTATCTTGGTGGAGTCTTGGATTCTACACAACAACATATTTTGGAGGTGACCAGATTTTCTAAGGGGTCTTTTCCCTTTCGATATTTGGGGGCTTCCCTTGTCTGTAAAAAGAATATCTCATCATTTGTGTCTGCCCTTAATTCACAAGATCAAGAGCAAGATTGGTTCATGGACATCCAAGAAACTATCTTTCACTAGCATGAATCCATATGCAATCTGTCATTACGGGCCTGGTTACTTTTTGGGCCTCCGTATTTTTGTTACATAATCCATTAGCTCATTTGGTTGAGTCCTGATGTCATAAATTCTTGTGGGTTAGTTCTCTCAATTCGACCATCTTATTTTTTTTAGTTAGGGTAAAGCATACTAGTTCAATGTAAGTAACATACTGTTCATTGTAATTATATTTACCTGTTGTGCATGCTGCTATGCACTATGTTGACTGACTAAACTTATACTGTAATGTTGTATTTTGGTGATGTTTACTCCTTTATGTACTTTTCAGGAAATCCTTAATGATAATTATATTTACCTTTTCCCAACAAAAAAAGTCATTAAATTACACTTAAAAAGTCAACGAATTTCTTTTTGTTTCAAAGGAAAGTCAATGAATTTTGTTTATTCAAAAAACCTTCAGAGTTTTATATGAGATTGTCAGATTATTCATTCTAATATATATATATATTTTTTAAAATACTAAAAATTTAAAACGTTTTCCATGCATTGTGTAGGATCAATTAAAAACTCATGACAATTGCTACAATAAGAAATTTATGAGATTTTCCATTCATTTGCGTGGATATGACACACTAGTTTTATAAATTACACGACATCTACATAGAAACAGCATACAATTAATAATGTGTCGGATTACGTGTCATATTTTTATTTTTAAAAAAAATCATATATCACCTTTTTAGTAACGCATCGTATATGTATCATGCATGATAGCCAGTACTTGTTAGGCAGCAACAATGGGTCCTTGGTCAAGGATGGTTACAGGTTACACCCCCAGCCCAACCCAAAAAAAAGAAAAGAAATGGCTGCAGAACAAGCTAAAATGGATTTTAGGACTTCTACCCAAAATTATAAATATCTTACCGGTTATCGCGCCGTTTTTTCACTGAAATTAGATAGAGCGGATTTATGTACCGTTGTACCGAGCTCGTACCGTTTTGAATTTCAAACAAAATTTCAAAATAAAAGCACAAAAAATTTATAATTTTAGTGTACTGGCAGTATTTGACCAAAAAATACTAGTACCGCTCGGTATTTAACGGTACAAAGCGATATTAACCGGTACAATACCGGACAATGGCTTATGTCATTTCTTAACCAGTACAGTACGTTTTGTCCGATAACAGATGATACGGTCACAACAGCTGCTTTTGTTGTTTTTGACGGAAAATTTTGACGGGCAATATCCCCATCAAAACGTGCGACGTCGTTTTTGACCGAAAGTTAAATATTTTGACGGTTGGGGAACTGAGCGCAGATCTCGAGGTCCATTTTGACGAGTTAGCCTTTTTTTTGACCGGCGCCCGTCAAAATTCAAGCATTTTTTGACGGCGTGTCTTTTGACGGGGCCCGTCAAAAATTGGGGGGAATGAAAAGTCTGGCACGCACCGAAAGCCTGCAACATTTACTCAGCCAACGCCCCTCCTCTCGTCTTCTTCCCCAAGCCAGGCCCCCCCTCCCCCCATCTTGAAGCTCAGCAAAAGCACCCCTGCTCAGCCATTACTGTGCGTGTCCTCTTCCTCTGCAAAGCTCACGGACCCAATTTGTGAATAGTGCACCCACCTTCTATAAATCTGACCTTCCACTTCGCCATTTCATTGAAAATTGCGTCCTTGCTGAAGTCGACATTGTCAAGCCCGATCTGTGCACTTCGGAAATTTGAAGTTGTGGAAGGCAACGTGTGAGTTCCTCTTCGAATCCCTTGGTAAGTTTCTGGAATTTCTTCTTGGAGTAGGTAGATTGGGTTTGGTTTTGGTGTGGAGTGTAGTTGAATTCGAATGGGTGTGTGTGGTTAATTAAATGTTGGTGTGTCGTCGCGTTTGCAGTTGTCGGCGGAGGTGGTGTTTCGGGCGCCGTCGCCAGAGGTTGAGCAGCGGGTGTGGGCAGCGACGGTGCGGTCTGGTGACGGTGGGTAAGTGCATGGTGGTAACCTGCTCCGGTGGACGGTGAAGGGTCGACTGTTGCCGGTAAATAAGTTCTTGTGCCCATGTTTGATTTTGTGAGAATTGATTGGGTAATGTTTGTGACCAACCCGTTTGTGAATTGCTGTTGCCGTGAAACCATGCGTCATTGTACATCGTGTGGCACAAAAACGAAAATTCATCCGTCCTTGATTGTAATTATATTAATTAAGGAGGGGTCGTTTTCAAATCAAAATTGTACTCTGTTAATATTTGCAAGATTTGCTTATATGTATGTTCATTTAACAATTACCTGTTGGTAACTTCAGTAGATGTCATGGTAGTTTTCCATTGTACATAATAATGTCTCCTGATAATGTGCAATACAAGTTGAATATCATAGTCATGTGCCGGTCATATATATGTGATTACTGAGTAGGGAAGCAGCTTAGTGGTGAGGTGCCTGTTTTCGAGTTATTGATCGCAACTGTAATATGCTGACAACTAGCAAATTTGGCCACTATCACAGGTGTGCAGAACCGTGAATGGTAAAATGTAATTAACCCTAAATGAACCCTAATTAAACCCTAAACCCTAAACCCTAAACCCTCAACCCTTGAAACCCTAAACCCTAGATACCCTAACCCTTACAACCCTAAATCGTAACCCTTACCCTAACCCTAAACTCAAAACCCTTCAAATCCCTAAACCCTAAACCCTAAACCCTAAATCGTAAAAACCATAGACCCTAAACCGTAAACCCTAAACCCGTTGAAACCCTAAACCCTACATACCCTAACCCTAAACCCTAAACCCTAAACCCTTCATACCCTAATCCCTAAACCCTAAACCCTTCAAACCCTAAACCCCTACATACCCTAACCCTTCAAACCCCAAACCCTTACCATAAACACTAAAGCCCACAAACCCTAAACCCTCAACCCTTCAAACCCTAAACCCTAACACCAACCCTAAACCCCAAACCCTAAACCCTAAACCCTAAACCATAGACCCTAAACCCTAAACCCTAAACCCTAAACCCTTAGAACCCTAAACCCTAAACCCTAAAACCTACATACTTAGAACCCTAAACCCTACACCCTAAACCCTTAGAACCCTAAACCCTTGAAACCCTAAACCCTAGATACCCTAACCCTTAGAACCCTACACCCTAACACCAACCCTAAACCCTAAACCCTAAACCCTAAACCCTAACCCTTAGAACCCTAAACCATAGACCCTAAACCCTAAACCCTAAACCCTTAGAACCCTAAACCCTAAACCCTAAACCCTACATACCTAGAACCCTAAAC
>JACYFF010003369.1:5894300-5929292 GCA_017589665.1 Selenicereus undatus | reverse complement strand
AACCCTAACCCTAAACCCTAAACCCTAACCCTTAGAACCCTAAACCCTAGACCCTAAACCCTAAACCCTAAACCCTAAACCCTAACCCTTAGAACCCTAAACCCTACACCCTAACACCAACCCTAAACCCTAAACCCTAAACCCTAGACCCTAAACCCTAAACCCTAAACCCTTAGAACCCTAAACCCTAAACCCTAAACCCTAAACCCTTAGAACCCTAAACCCTAAACCCTAAACCCTACACCCTACACCCTAAACCCTACACCCTAACACCAACCCTAAACCCTAGACCCTAAACCCTAAACCCTAAACCCTAGACCCTAAACCCTAAACCCTTAGAACCCTAAACCCTAAACCCTTAGAACCCTAAACCCTAAACCGTACAAACCCTACACCATAAACCTACAACCCTAAACCCTAACCATAAACCCTAAACCCTACAATCCCTACACCATAAACCCTCAACCCTTGAAACCCTAAACCCTAGATACCCTAACCCTTAGAACCCTACACCCTAACACGAACCCTAAACCCTAAACCCTAAAACCCTAAACCCTAAACCCTAAACCCTAAACCCTAAACTCAAAACCCTGAAAACCCTAAACCCTAGATACCCAAACCCTTATGACCCTAGACCCTAACCGTAACCCTACAAACCCTAAACCCTAAAAACCCTAAATCCTAACCCTAAACCCTAAACCTTACAAACCGTACACCATAAACCCTAAACCCTAATATGTAAACCCTACACCCTAAACCCTAACCCTTAGAACCCTAGACCCTAGACCCTAAACCCTAAACCCTTAGAACCCTAAACCCTAAACCCTATACCCTACAAACCCTACACCGTAAACCCTCAACCCTTGAAACCCTAAAGCCTAGATACCCTAACCCTTAGAACCCTAAACCATAACACTAACCCTAAACCCTAAACCCTAAAACCCTAAACCCTAAACCCTAAACCATACAAACCCTAAATCGTAAACCCTAATCTGTAAACCCTAGACCCTAAACCCTAACCGTTAGAACCCTAAACCCTATACCCTAAACCCTAAACCCTAAACCCTTAGAACCCTAAACCCTAAACCCTAAAACCTAAACCCTAAACCCTAAACCTTAAACACTAAACCGTAAACACTAAACCCTAAACCCTAAACCCTAAACCCTAAACCCTAGAGACCCAAACGCTTAGAACCCTCAACCCTAAACCCTAAAAATGCTAAACCGTAAACCGTAAACCCTAAACCCTAAACCGTAAAAACCCTAAACACTAAACCGTAAACCGTAAACCCTAAACCCTAAACCCTACACCCTACACCCTAAACCCTTCAAACCTTAAACCCTAGATACCCTAACCCTTAGAACCCTAGACCCTAACCCTAAACCTAAAAACCCTAAACCCTAAACCCTAAACCGTAAACCCTTCAAACCGTAAAACGTTGGTACCCTAACCATTACCCCTGTAAATCGTAAACCCTGAACGTCCCCCCTAAACCTTTAACCCTAAACCGTAAAATCTGTAAACCCCGAACGGAAAGCCCAAACCATTAACCCTAATTTGTAAACCCTAAACCGTAACGCCTAACTCTACACACTGAACTGGTAATGTTGAAATTCATGTGTACATCTTTATAAAATGTGTGTTATCTCCGAACATAATAGCAAGAAGTGTCATGAATAATTATGTGTATGATGTAATGCTGTGTATTAGCATGTCTTCTTTCATTTGTACTAATCCTTTGTGCGGGTTGACTTTAGATTTTAGGATGGGGAAAAAACAAAAATTCAATATGGATGCAACTAAATCTCGCAAATGTTGCTGTAAGTGTCACGAGGTAGGTGTTAATGTAGTACCACTTTCTTCCTTGTGCGGAGTTGCTATTATGTGAAATGACTATGTGAATTGCATAATTTTGGTGAACACATGCTTAGTGTTTATGTAGTTTTGTTGATGCTGTGCGTGCGTTGTCCTAGCTTTGCCTTTTACAAATAACATGTTAAAGTGCCGTACTGTTTTGATATTGGGCCATGACACGTACGATATGATCTTCAGAAAATTTATTACTCACCACATTTGAAATGGACGTACCACATCATCGTATGTGGATGTATCACCGTAGAGACAAATGCAGTGGTCAATTGCGGGACGAATTCATTAATGGGGTGGAGGATTTTGATAAGCATGCTCGAACCCAGCATGATTTCATCACAAACGGAGTGTACCATTGCCTCTGTGCTAAATGCAGGAACACTAAATACCTTCACCCAGATGAAGTTAAAATGCATTTGTACCACAAAGGATTTGTACCATATTACTGGTTCTGGACAAGCCATGGTGAGGAAGAGCCTCCAACTCATGAAGAGGGCACTAACTATACGTGGGTGAACCAGTCAAGTCCAGTGTACAATGATCATGAGCACCGTAGTGGAGGTTACGATCAACATCAGATGGAGTCCATGGTGAATGATGCGTTCAGATCGGACGACATAAATGTCGATGCCGGAATGAACGCTAACGCTAAAGCTTTTTTCGGTATTCTTCATTCGGCACAACAACCACTGTACGAGGGTTCGGATACTCATACTGAGCTGTCCGCAGCAATGAGGTTGTTCAGTATTAAATCAGAACACAATATGTCACATCGCTGCTTTGATGATGTAGTACGTCTCATGCAAGAGACGACTCCAACTCCAAACCGCGTTCCAAAGAACTTCAGTGCTGTTAAAAGGAGAGTGAAGGAGTTGGGGTTGGATTACGAGACTGTTGACTGTTGCCCAAAAGGTTGCATGATATACTATAAGGCTGATGCAGCCCTTCAAGCTTGTAAATGGTGTGGGACTGCAAGGTACAAACCGATGAGGAACCCAACCGGCAGAAGCAAGCCGGTCCCCTGTGCTAAGATGCATTACATGCCACTCATCCCAAGGTTGCAGCGACTGTACGCCTCCAAGAAGACTGCAGAGCATATGAGATGGCATAGCAATCATGCAAGTCAAGATGGTGTGCTCAGCCATCCTTCCGACGCCGTCGCGTGGAAAAACTTTGACCAAATGCATCCTTCATTTGCTGCAGACCCACGAAATGTACGGCTTGGTCTATGCGCTGATGGGTTTTCACCTTACTCAAATTCAGCACGACCATACTCTATGTGCCCTGTTGTTATGTGTGTGTACAGCTTGCCACCGCATCTTTGTATGAAACTCCCGTACATGTTTCTGACATGCCTCATACCGGGTCCGCACAACCCTAAGAATAAGATCGATGTGTACATGCAGCCACTTATCGATGAGTTGCAGACGTTGTGGAATGAAGGGGTTGATACGTATGATGTTCACGGGAACCAAACATTCAGCATGAAGGCTGCATTGATGTGGACAATCAACGACTTCCCAGCGTACGGAATGTTGTCAGGGTGGAGTACGCACGGCGCATTGTCTTGTCCGGTGTGCCAAGATCAGGTACGTGGGAGTTACCTGCAACACGGTCGAAAAATGTCGTGGTTTGATTGTCATTGTTGCTTTCTACCCCGACATCATGCATTCAGGCGAAACAAGAGTGCGTTCACTAAGAACCGAACAGTGCATGCTCAACCTCCGAGGAGGGTACCCGCAGATGTCGAGTTCGAACGTGTACGTGAGTTCCCTAAAGTGACGGACCAATCAGATTTTGAAATTCCTAGGTTCACTGAGAACGTACACAACTGGACGAAGCGTAGTATCTTCTGGGACCTTCCATACTGGAGACATCAGTTACTGCGTCACAACTTGGACGTCATGCATATAGAAAAAAACTTCTGTGAGAATATAATCAACACAGTTATGGATGTGTCAGGTAAAACAAAGGACAACGTCAAAGCTCGATTGGATTTAGCTGAGATATGTGCACGTGAGGAATTGCATCTTCGAACAAGGGAAAATGGCAACTCATACAAGCCGAAAGCGAAGTACACGTTGTTGTCAGAACAGAGGAGGGCACTGTGTGAATGGATGCGTGCGTTAAGTTTACCGGACGGGTACAGCTCTAATTTTGCCAACATTGTCGACCCGACCAACACAAAATTGCAGCATCTAAAAAGTCATGACCACCATGTATTTATGGAGGCGCTGTTACCAATTGCCTTCAGCGCATTACTGGCAGATGTGTTAGAGCCTCTAGCAAGTCTGAGTGAATACTTCAGGAATATATGTGCAAGTGTCCTTCGTCAGGACCAACTTATGGAGATGCACCAACAAATTGCCATAATATTATGTAAGTTGGAGACAATCTTTCCTCCTGGTTTTTGGAATGTTATGGAACATCTTCCGATACACTTAGCACAAGAAGCCTATCTAGG
Organism: Selenicereus undatus; assembly: GCA_017589665.1. NCBI lineage: Eukaryota > Viridiplantae > Streptophyta > Magnoliopsida > Caryophyllales > Cactaceae > Selenicereus > Selenicereus undatus. The sequence continues at coordinate 5,924,958 of JACYFF010003369.1, read as the reverse complement.
TGGACCAGTTCATTATCGTTGGATGTACCCCTTCGAAAGGTTCTTCAAGTGGCTGAAAAAAAAGGCCAAGAATAAATCCCAGCCTGAGAGTTCTATGGCCATAGCGTACCTCATTTACGAAATCCAAACATTTGGTTCGGACTACTTTGAAGCAAATCTTCCTTCAATGAACTCCACCGTTTCAAAAAACGAAGTGCCGTGCCAACAGGATCCATCTCCAACATTTACGGTGTTCCAAATGAAGGGCACTCCATTTGGTAAATGCCGTAAACGTTATCTGACAGAGGTTGAGTACAACGCTACCCACCTACACATACTGCTTAATTGCGCTGAAGTGCAACCTTATCTACAGTAAGTACACATTTCACCCTTCTTAATTATTGTGGTAATTACATTACGAATAACAAGCACAATGTATCTGTAGGTACTTTCGTCATTGGATTATGACGGGACATGCTAATATGTCGCCTGAAGACATGGACAAAATCATTGAGGCGAAATTTGCAGAATGGTTCAAGCAAAATGTGTGTGACCCTACATACACCACCTGCGTACATCGCCTTGTTCAATTACTGAATTCATTGTCAAAATTATCATGACATCCTATTTACTGAAGAGTTTGCACCTGGTACAGGTTCATCGTTCCCATGCATTCAATGATGACAGACAATTGTGGTTACAACAAATGGCTGAAGGCCCTATAAATATTACGCAGCCATTCGCATGATACAAAGTGCATGGGATAAGGTTTCATACTAAAACAAGAAGTATGAACAAGAAGACCTCCTCATGTGGTGTTCTAGTGAAAGGAACTTCGGAAGGGGATGGCAGTGGGGTCGATTGCTACGGTGTGCTGGAGGAAGTTCTGCAACTGGAGTACTTGGGCGAGCCCATAAAACGATGCTTACTATTTCGATGTGAATGGTATGATCCATCTAATCCTCGGGGTACACGGTACGCCAAGCTGAACTGCACATATGAAGTTAATATCCAACGCAAATATGCCAAGTATGGCCCTTTCATAATTGGGGATGTTGCGTACCAAGTGTTCTACATGCCATACCCACGAGATATTCCTCACAAGGCAAATTGGTGGGCTGCGTTGACGAATAAGCCCAGACGGTGTCCAACCACGCAAGGGGATGCGATCAACCCTCTTCCTGTATTCCAGGAAGATGTAATGGCGTCAACGTCTCTGCTTTCAGAAACATTGCCAGAGCATCTGGGTGACGTATCAGGTACTATGGAGGAAGTGCAAGTGGTTGAGGTCACTGCATCTGAAGAGGAACAGTCCGAGGAATCGGACGAGTTTGAGCAACGGGAGTGGGACGATGCCGAAACAGATACGGAAGACGACGATGACAACATACAGTACAAATCAGATGACGATGACGAGGACGATGGCAGCGGAGAGGAGCGGGACGAAGACGATGACAGATAATTTATATGTGCCAGTGCTTATGTTTTGTACGTATGTGGATGTAATAATGTAGTCATACATTTTATGCAAACCTTCACCCACATGGACTTGAACTATTCGATGTTATGTGTTATGCCCGAATGTTCTCGTCATTCATTTGCATTGTTAGAATTGATTTGCAATAACTACTTTGCTATGTTGTAGATGACAGACAGGGATCCGCGACGACATAGGCGTCGGAGAGTAGGTGCGCGGCTGTCGGATGCAGACAGTCACTCACCGGAGGCTGTGGGAGTGGGGGAGCGCACGAATGGCTCCCCTGTTAGAGTTCCTTCGACAGTGGAAGATAGTACGCCAGTCACGCCCACCCCCCAGATGGATGCACGCCTCGGTGGCCCTTTTCTGGACCCCAACCAAGTCCCCGGACTCAACCAAGACGCTGGTTTGCAATCGGCCAATGTTGGGAATGCCTTCGAGACAGGTGGACTGAATCCGGCGTTCTGGAACACTTTTGGGTCTTTCATGCCGTACAACGCGAACTTGATCATGAGCGCGTTGTCCAGCATGCAACAGGGTCAACCTCTGCTTCAGCCTCCACAACAGTCTACTCCACACCCTGTTCCACATCCTGCAGCAATACCTACTCCGCAACGCACTCCCGAACCTCATGCGTAGGCTACATCGCAGCAATCTGGGGGTCGTATATTGCCGTGGAGTGAGCAAGAGGTGGTTGTTAGGGACAAGAGTCTTATAGAGCCAGAGGGAGACACGTACGTACTCTACTACCCTTTAACTATATATGAATTGTTTTGTCTACATAGTTCTATGGTGCTGATACGTTGTTGTGATATATAACATGTTTTTACGTTTATCCGTTTCAGGTTCAAGCCCTACCAAGGAGTCACCAAATGCATTGGTGAGATCATGAAAGGAAAGTACCCAGGAGCGTGGCCCACTTGGGGGGAAGTCCCTAAATCACAACGAGATATGTAGTTCGCTGAATTCAAGGTACGCACTTTTTGTTTCAAACCTTCGTGCCATTTACTTGCTTCATGTGTTAATGTTGGAGGCATATGAACAGTTCGCACCGTACATGTCTGGTTGGAAATGTTTGCTTTCTGAATTTAAGTTTGGAACTTTCGTACTAACTTCCATGTGTTGACTATGTTTTTTGATGTTTCTGCAGAAATATTATTGTTGGTTACCTCAGCATGACAGACGAGTGCGCAGGAATTTTGAAGTGAGTGGGGCCAAGTAGCTGAAGAACTTGTTTGCTTACGCACACAAGTTGGGTAAGGTGCCAGATTGGGTGTCCCCGGACAACTGGGCACAGCTGCAAAAGTATTGGAAGGGCCCTGATTTTCAGAAGATAAGCGCTCAGAACAAGAAGAACCGCAACAGTGACCCTGAGGGCGCGGGTCCATCCTTGCACACGTGTGGGTAAATCCCAATAACTGAGCGGCGTAGACGACTAGTAATTTCTAATCTCAATACATGTGAACGCACGCTAATTTAACGATTTATTACATGCAGTATCACATAATGGAAATCTGTGCAGGCGGCCTCACTTCAAAGGGAACCAACAATCGATGAGCTGTATAAAGACACTCACTGCAGCAAGAAGATGGACAATCAGGACAACTGGGTCTGCAAAAAGTCGGAGTTGAGATTGGTAAGATCGTATTCAATTCACATGACGATGAGTTGTCTAACTGAATATGGGTTCCACGTAATAAACATTCTAATACACATTGTTGTCTTTGTGAATACGCAGGAGGAACATACAAAGAGATGGCAGGAGTACAGGTCCTCCAACCCCTCCACCGACGACAGCTCCCAAAGCCTTCCACTATCTGAGCGTGACATTTGGGTTCAAGGAAATCTCAACAGCAAGGGTCGCGTGTATGGCTTTGGTGCTGAGGAAGTTATGATGAGGGAACGGTCTCGCATGTCACTTTCCAGTCGTTCGTCATCTGTGAACAACTACGATGCACGTGAGATGACAATGAGATTGAATGAGACCGCGGTCAAAGCAGCGGAGGACGCTCGTCAAGCGGAGGAAGCTCGCCTCAGAGAGATTGAAGAGCTTCGCAAACAGGTTCAGGAGAAGGAAGCCCAATTCAAGACATTCCAAGATGAGTTGGCTCAAGAGAAGGCGACGAGGCACCGAGATAAGGAGAAGGTCAAGAGCAAGATAAGCAAGCTCTGGTCGTTCTTCAAGAGTCAGCAAGCTGGGTCCTCAGCAGCACCGCCAGAAGATGATGACGAAGATGAGCCCCATTCATCCCCTTTAGGTGACTCCTCCGACGATTAGTTACGTTCTGTTGCAGTTCTTCGTAATGTTTGCTATGTTGATTGATTATGCAAGCAGACTCAATGTAGGGACATGTATGTTAATTTCTGAGTTTTACTATGTAAATAATTTGGTTTCATTTGTTTCATGACATTTGGTAACATTGATTAGAGTTGCAATTGCTAATTTCGGATAAACCTGTGACATTTTAGAACCATTTGATTTTGCCTTAATTTTGACGGACTGAAACAATGTTAGCCCTATGTCGACGGGAATTTTGACGGACTCATCCCCGTCAAAATTAGACTTTCGACGGGTTCTTTGACGGACACATCTGACGGTCATCGTGCTTCTTTGACTGGCATGGGTCCGTCAAAAACCCGTCAAAAGGCTATTTTGACGGACATGGGTCCGTCAAATTACCCGTTGAAAGTGTACTGACGGTATCTCAGTCCGTCAAAAACTACGGTTTGGTAAAACTTTGACGGAATGCGAATCCGTCAAATTTTCCGGTCAAAACTTTTGACAGGCCCGTCAAACAAATCATTTCGACGAAGCCTTTTTTGACGGCCTTTGTTCCAGTCAAAATTGCCGTCAAAACCATGTGTTTCCGTCAAAAACTACACTTTTTTCCGTCAAAAATTCTGTCAAAAAATCCTCCCCCAACCTATAGTGGGTATGGTATTTATAACACTGCTTTTACCCCCAACCAACCCACAAAAAGAAACCAAAGAAAAACACGTCTGTTGAAGTATTAAAAACTAATTTATTGTTTATTTTTTCTTTTCAGAAATAGCACTGAAATACTAAACAAGCCCACCACTTGTTCACATAATGCACATTGTTGGACTAAACCAAAACGTAACATAACTTTGAACTTTGTTGCCACACCTGTCACTAAAGAACATCGGCTAGTTTGTGGTGAAAGAATTCCAGCATCAATTCCACTGAAGTAGAGGTTACATTTTTCAGTCAACACTTTCATAAAGGAGTGATGACACGAACTTATCTAGGGATGGAAGACGATGATTGTGATCATAGCAGTACATCATTGGCACCAACCTTACTAAATTGAAGAAAGCTGATGCGAAATCTGTTGTTAATGGAGCAGGAGAGAGGCATGCCATATTAAGGCACCTCCATGCCTCTAAAATCAGTTGGCTAACATGCTTTTGTGCACTTTCTGCAGAGCTGCCTCTATGTTCATTCTTGTAGTAATCTGTAAATGATCCATCGTACCCTTCTTGATGCTCGTCGTGTAGAATAAGAAATGCTTCAAATGTTAGAAACACATGTACCCATATGGATATTTGTCATGAGCTCACGCCCGGGTGTTATCTCACAAATTATGTTGATTGTAGTAACCCTGTAACTTTGCTGAACAAATTCCACATATGAGTTCTTAATTATGTTACGTGAACTCATAAAAAAGAAACACTAAAATAGCTTCAAGGCTGAGATTTGGAATTCAGTGGTCTCGTCCTAGGTGCCTCTAATGATGCTTCTACTAGAGAATAGGTGGATGGTCAAATTTATAACGAGGAAGTTATTCCTATTACACCCTGAATGGCAGTGGAATGAGTCACTCACTACCTATCATTAATCTGATTGTAATTCAAGGCTAAACAACTGCCTCTAGTCTACATTGGGTTTATTGAAAATGCATGAATATATATTACTTGATGAACTTGAAAGGATAAGTTAGTTATCATATACCTTAGCACTCCCTGAATCATCTGAAAGGCGTAAAATTGTAGCCAAAGATGATACAATGCATGGAAAACTGTTCAACACCTCTATGCTTTTGCTGTTTATTCCTCGTCCCAGGAGATAGAAGGTAAGCACTGCAACCAATTGGGTTCCAGAGCTGACCAACCCATTCTTCAGATACTCATCTGAGCTGGGCATGTGCCCAGAGGAAAACCATTTTGCTTCAACCAGGAATGCATTGCATAAATCTGCCCACTGCAACATTACATTGAAAAAATAATAATAATACGTAAGATTACTATGACAACCACCAGCCAACGTAAATCCTGCATGAGTAGGATTCACAGATATTCCAAGATATGCAACTTACACTAGAAGTGAAGAGGTCCTATCTGAAGAACTCATAGAAGATTTCAGAAAATAAGTTTCAAAAGAGTTTAATCTAAGGATGTATGAAGCAAAAAAGACTGTTGTTGATTGGTTACTGCATTCTGCAAGCAAGTTTTGGAGCTCCATCCATGCTTAATGTAAATTTTGTGGTTGCTATCATTAGTAGTATATTGAGCAGCCTTAAGGCACGTTTTCATGGAGTTTGGCATTCCCTTGACATAGTCATATTCCCATCTGCATCAATGCTAGAATTATAATGTGAATAATAAAGGGAAATACACGTGAAAATGTATATTCCTGAATAATGAAGGTCTACCTACGGACACGTTGTACAAAGAGAGTGAGCTCCTCAAGTGTTCTATAAACACGAAAGATATCAATGATTAGGTGAACAAATAAAATGACTTTTGTGAGCTCTATCCTCTCTTGTTTCGTGGTTGGATTTGGTAGAGTAGCCAAGGACAAAATGTGCCATTTTACTGGTTGATCTCTTACGAGCTTCAATTCATTGGTCAAATTAAGCTCATTCCGCCACCTGAATTCAGAACGGAACTTTATTCATCTCTGAGGGTCTTTCGAATTCAAATACATTGTGATTGCCTACACTCCAATGGCCACCATTTTACCTTTTTTTGGGCGGGTCTAAAGTCTTTTGTTGTAGTCCACTATAATCTATTTCAATGGGCCGGAAAATGGATACCATTGCCAAGTTTTTTTAAAAAAAACTCCCCAATTACCTATGAACTTCATTTGTTTCACTTTTATAGGGTGATTTGAGTCATGTTGAAGTCCATTCTTGCTAGATGCCAAATCTCATTTGTCCACCCATTTGCATCCACTAAAATGTGGAGAAATTTTACGAAGACTTCAAAAATGTGTAGGAAGTTTTATGCCGTTTGTCTTGGCGGGCTTCTTAGACAAGGATGGCTAAGTGTGCTTCCAATTATGGGAGCCTCTAGTTGCTTAACATTCTTGTTCGAACTTCCCAGTCTTGTAATTAAATTTGTTGAACGCGTCTGTTTTAGCTCAAAGAATAAACAGTGCTTGTAAGTTACTATTCCCAACCCCCCCCCCCCCAAAGCAATCCAAAAGAGACCGAAAAAGAAAAGAAAAACAAAAGAGAGAGTGTTAGAGAAGCTGAAAGACATTTTATTTAGTGTAGGGTTTTGGGTTTGACATGAGAGCTTTGAATCTATAGAGGACATATTCTTTGTAACCATTTCCTTAACTGTAATCTCCTGGCTTGACATGAATTTTGTATAACCTATTTGAGCACCTAAGCAAGAGCAGCAAACCTTAGTCTGAAAAGGCATTACTTGATTCAAACAACACAAATCCTCAAATATCCTTAACAAATGCAAGCTGTGTCCATATGTTGCATAGTATTTTGATAGAGAATATTATTCAAGAATCAACTCAACTAAAAGCTTATGGTTGAGGGCTCAGGAATTGGTTTTATAGTTTAACGTGCCCCTCATGCGAATGTCCTTTGGGCTTGAGTCGTGGATGCCACAAAAACCCCTCTATACCTTGTGTAATTAATATGGGGGATGCTAAGATTCGAACTTGAGATCTCTTTCTTAGAAACACTCTAATGGCATGTTCATGAACCAACTCAACCAAAACCTTAATCTTAGGGTTAAAAGCCTAGGAATGGGTTTTACACTCTAACAAATATAACTGACCGGAAGTCACATTATATCCTTCTTGTCTCAACAGGCGAAAACAAAGAGCAACCTCATGAAGACCACCACCACCACCTTCTTTGTCCAAAGTACGCCATTCTGAGTTATGTGTTGCTAGAATGGCACGGACCTCCTGTTGGAAGTGATGATCAAGGCCTAACCTTTTGATGGTATCTATCATAATTTGTCTTCTAATCCACCATCTTTACCAGAATTGTTTAGCAATATTGTTCTAATCTTCTTCACTGCATGTTGAAGCTCATATTGTTGCTAAAAAATATAACAATATCACTGATATTTGTCAGATTCTAGCTAACTAGCAAATGAGGCAAATAAATTAAAACATGCATTTTTAAAAGAATAATGAGCTGAAACTCGACGGTGGAAGGAATATCTTCATTGGTAGATGTCTTGTTCAGAGGGGTTGAATACAAGATATTGTTGAATTCCTTCTCAATAGTGTTCAACTCAGATGTAGGAGAAAATGGCCATACATTCATATTAGCTGATTTAGTTTCAGTGATGAGGTTTTCCTTTGAAAGTGGTTGGTTTCATGAGTAAAATGCACTTAGATATGGATCTTGAAGTTTAAAAGTCTTTGTGTCAATATGTGATGTGCAGGGTGGCTCAATTTATAGGCACTCACCTCCCAGCATATGTATCCTGTATATATGACCTAACCATTGTGTCGCAATTCTACATGCTGATAAATATTTATATATATTTTTTTTGATAAATAAAGTCTACCTCTTGTGCTTCACCAATTAGTATACGTTAGTTCATGAAATATTGCACTCTACAATTTAAAAAAAAAAAAAAGACGTGAAGACCCCACAAAAGAGGGCTCAACAATTTAGAAGAAATTTCACATCTTCTTCCTCTCTCCTTCCCATTTCATGATTGTATTTCAACTTTGCATCCGATGCACGCAAGTGAGAACTCTATTGGGGTACCTACTCCAAGAACAATTATATAATTTTCTGTGGTTCATCCTCAAAATTACATGATCGTGAATCTAAGGTAGTGGTTCCTAGTTGCCTGTTTGGTACACTTTTTAATTGTTTAAGGAGTGGATAACTGTTGTAGTAGCGAATAGTTCATTGAATTTAGTTAATTTTGAACTGTTGAACTAAGCAATGGAAAAAAAGTGTGTTTAGTAAGTTTAACTATTAATGGTCTATCTTATTATTGTAAACAGGCAAAAAAAATTGTGAAATATAAATTTATTGAAGGGGATTTTGAATAAGAAAGTATGAAACACCTCTTTAAAATGACAAAAGTTAATTTCTTAATGTTTCATAAATGTTACCTAAAATGTCAAATGCTACTCAAAATACCAGTTAAACCAATAGATCATCAAACATTATTAATTTTACGCAACCAAAACACTGAACGCTAACTGAGACACTATCCATTGGAGAACTTTTTTGACCAACTATTCTGATATATTTTTATTTCTAGGAATGAGGGCAACGGTGAGGAGAGTGTGTTTTTTGAAATGTTGCTCGCTTGGTAAATTCGTTTTATGGAGGAAGCTCATGGTGCACTAAATACTGGCCATGGTCAGCTGCCAGTAACTCGATTAATTAATGTTTGAACTACATATGATTTAAAGTTTCAGTGGTTAATCTTTTTAAATTAAAAGTTCAATTGATTATAGCCTAACACTATTAAATACATAATAGTGACAAACCTCATATTTGACTCTTTCTGAACCCTTTTCTTGGTTCATTTCCTCGTATTTCCCCTTTAATATAGTAGGATTTGACCATGTTTTGTCCCCTCTAACCCTATTTCCTTCTTTTAATCACTTTTTAACTCTTTCGCAGGTATTTTCTGAGTTATTGACAGAAGAAGAGCAGCTAAATGTGTAAACAATGCAATGCAAGAGCAAAGAAGGTCACTCAGAGGTCCCGAGGAAGGGAAAAGGCCAGGGCAAGCAAGGTAAGAGTTTAGGGTGTAGGGGAGGCAACAACCGTCGCGCAGTTGACGACATGGCCGCTGACACCCTGCAGAAGTGCAACAGGATTCTAGGAGGTGGCAACGGCTACCCATCGCTATCCCATCAGGCCGTCGCCACCACCATCACATTCCCAGCAGGCGATGGCAAGGTCGTCACCAACCCGACGACCGTCGCCTGGGCCCCGTCTTTTCCCCTTTTATTCCTAATCATCTTATTTTCGGCGGGGGGGGGGGGGGCCCGATTTTTGGCCTGACGAAAAGCTCTCCAAACACTTTTAGCGTGAACTTTTTAGGGCTAAGTAAGATTTGATTGTTAGTTTATGATTTAATTGAAGATTGTTCAAGACGCGGATTTCACAATCGATTAATCTGAGTTTGTTCTTTCTTTCTCTCTCCCTTGTGGTTATTCTTTTAGTTTTCGTTCTTGTTCATGAGATTTGATTTGAATGCTGAAATTGTTTTACTCAATATGATTGCAGTCTAATTTCTTAGTCTTGGATTGGGAGTAGCCCTTATTATGCGAAATTCGATCATGTTCTAGGTTTTTGCGAATTATGTCCATAGCTGTGATTTGAAATCTCATTTAGTACGCCAGTTGTTCGATGAATTACTCAACAACAACAACAACAAGCTCCCAGTGTGGGTCTCGCTTTCGCGGGGTCTGGGGAGATCCAGCTGTAAGCAACCTTACCTCTACCGGTATTTCTAACCATAGAGAGATTGATTCCATAAGACCCACAAAACACTTTGAGAAAACGGTTTATATAGAAAACGGTTGCAAAAACCCAGTAGCCGAGTGAGGGAGAGAGAGGGAGAGAAAAGGGTCCGGAGACATACCTCAATCCACCATGGGCGCTTTGTGCCGTCATATCCCAGAAGAAGCATGACCTGCAGGCAAGCAAACCAAAAAAAGAAGATACCTTAATCCTGCCCCACCCCCCCTAAGCTACTGCCTCCTACGGAGCCGGGCCCCTACAATCGGATACCTTAATCCTGTCCCGCCAGAGCCTCCTATCCTGAGTCATATCCTCCGTCAGACCCACAACTCTCAGGTCCTCTCTAACTACTTCTTCAAGTCTCTTCTTCGGCCTACCCCTCCCTCTCTTTCCACCGGGGGGGTTGATCTTCTCACACCTTCGCACAGGGGCGGCCACACTTCTCCTCTTCACGTGGCCGAACCATCTGAGTCTGGATTCCCTCATCTTCTCCTCTATGGGGGCCACTTCTGCTAAGTCCCTGACCACTTCATTCCTAATTTTATCCAATCTCGTAAAACCACACATCCACCTGACCATCCTCATCTCAGCTACCATCAACCTTTGGACCTGCGTCTTTTTTGGAGGCCAACACTATGATCCATAGAGAACAGCCGGTCTAACTACCATACGATAGACTTTGCCTTTCAAACCCACGGGTACTCTCTTGTCGCACAGCACCCCCGACACTGACTTCCACTTTCGCCAATCTGCTCTAATCCGGTGGCTTATATCCTCGTCAATGTCTCCATTCTGCTGGATGATTGAACCGAGATACTTAAATTTAGCGACCTTCGGTATTGCCCTCCCATCCAGTACGATTTCTCCCCCCTCTTCTATCCTCCCGCTGAAACAGTAGTGGAGGTATTCCGTCTTCGATCTACTCAACCGAAAACTCGTAGCCTCCACCGTATGCCTCCACCTCTCCAACCTGTCATTTACCCCCTGTTTGGTCACATCGATAAGAACGATGTCATCTGCAAATAACATGCTCCAAGGCACCTCGTCTTGTATTTCTCTCGTGAGTTCGTCCAACACTATAGTGAAAAGAAACGGGCTTAAAGCGGAGCCCTGATGCAGGCCCAAATTAATGGCAAAGTCATTTGAGACCCCTTCCGGAATCCTTACACTCGTCCGTCCTCCCTCGTACATATCCTTAATAACGAATGTACGCGGGCGACACCCTTTTCTGTTCCAAACACTTCCACAAAACCCCCCTCGGAACTCTATCATACGCTTTCTCGAGGTCAATAAACACCATATGTAAATCCACCTTTTTGTCCCTGAACAGGCCCATGAGCCCTCGGAGGAGGTAGACCGCTTCAATGGTCGTCCTGCCGGGCATGAAACCAAATTGGTTCTCTGAAATCTGAACTTCTTCTCGCAGCCTTCTCTCAATCACCCTCTCCCACAGCTTCATAGTGTGGCTGAGCAGCTTGATGCCCCGAAAGTTATTACAGTCTTGGATATCCCCTTTGTTTTTGTACAGTGGGATGATCGTGCTGGCCCTCCACTCTGTGGGCATCTTGGCGGTCCTGAAAATAACATTGAAAAGCTCCGTGAGCCACTCTAGACCTACTTCCCCCATATACTTCCAAATTTCCACTGGTATCTGATCCGGGCCCAAAGCCTTCCCCTTTGCCATCTTCTTCAAGGCATCCCTAATCTCTTCCTTTGTTATCCTGACGCCCACTCGAGGATCGCTACACTCTCCGCTCCTGCTACCGTCGTCTCCCCCCACGTCCCCATTAAGGAGTTTAGCAAAGAACATTTGCCATCTTTCCTTAATTTCGACATCCTCAGTCAACACCTTACCCTCTTCGTCCTTGATACACCTTACCACTCCCAAATCCCTAGACTTCCTTTCGTTCGCCCTAGCCAGTCTAAAAACCTCCTTTTCCCCCTCCTTCGTCCCCAAACTATGGCACAATCTATCAAACGCCTGGCTCTTTGCCATTGCCACCGCCTTTCTGGCTGCCTTCTTGGCCGCCTTGTATCCAAGTTTCTTTTGCTCCCTCTCGCCCTCCGAACTGCTGCTCATGAACTCCGCATAAGCCTCTTTTTTTGCCTTGACCTTCTCTTTTATCTCTTCATTCCACCACCAAGCGCCCTCCATCCTGTTTCCGCCTCCCCTGGAAAGACCTAGTATTTCCTTAGCCGACCTTCGGATGCAAACCGCCACCGCATCCCACATCGAGTCAGCGTCTTCTTCCATCCTCCAAGCTCTCTCCTCAGCTATTCTTTCTGCAATTAACCCCGCCTTCTCCTTTGTGAGGGTCCACCACTTAATTCTGGGTTCTACGGCTCCCCTCTTCGCCCTCTTTGGATATTTGAACTCTGCATCTAAAACCAGCAACCTATGTTGAGTTCCCAACAGCGTTCGATGAATTACTCGAAAGAGATATATTCATGATTCTTAATTAAGGTTTAGGAGAACAACGAAAGTTTAATCCCCTAGCTACACCGACCTTGTGAGCGAAAGTGTCCTAAAATGAGAATAGTTAGGTGCTCAATTGGGTACAATGGGTTACTCAAAGTTGTGGTTTTGTTGATTCTAGCTCTATGAAAATAGATAACTGGGATTGTTTAACCAGTCTAATGACCTTTGAGAGAAGGCATAGATGTGCTTTAACTTGTACCATTCCATTTCAGTTATTTGTGTGGACGGATTTACATGATCTAGTTTATAGTCCAAAGAGCATAATAGTATGGTGAATCCCAATCTAGGACCTTTGTCATTATTGAATTAGACAATTACATTAGTTCCCAGCAGATCAGAACTGTTGCTTAGCATAAATCGACTAAAGTGAACTTTTGCCTGAATTGAGTGTTATAAGTCGAATTTGGTGATTGGGAACGAGTTCCCTATGGATACGACCTATACTTGCCGATTCCTAGCTATAGCAAGGTCGTGCACTTGTGGTATTTTTAAGACAATAAGTTTTTGCCATCGTTGCTGAGGAACTTGTTTATTCCAACATTAGAAGCGACCAAAATGCTCTAGGTTAGGCCTTTTCTTTTTCTTTTTCTTTTTCCTTTTTCTCCTATGCTCTTTGAGCCTTGCTTGGACTTGCTTATCCTTGGTGTAGTTTTTGGCTTTGTATGCATAGGCGCAGTCAAAGGGATCAACCACTCATTCCTTTTGACCCAGAGATAGAAGCAACTGTACGGAGCCAAAGCGGTGCGAGAAAGAGGCAACAAGCACAAATCGACATGGCCGAGAGAGATCCTAGGGCGCTGCGGGACTACGTCTTACCGCAGGCAACCAGCATTGCCTTGTCCATTGTGAACCCGGCCGCCGAAGCAAACAACTTCGACCTATGGTCTGCTCTCGTGTCCTTCATGGAGAAGGACCAGTTCGGTGGGCATCCCATGGAGAACCCCCATATTCACCTTCGCAACTTCCTAGCGAAGTGTGACCCAATCAAGCCGAACGGGGTCATCGTTGATGCAATTAGGTTGAGACTCTTCCCTTTCTCGCTGACGGATAGAGCCTATGACTGGCTCCTTAATGAAGAGCCTAATTCATTCACCACCAGGTAAGCCCTATTAAGAGTTTTCCTTAGCAAGTACTTCCCTTTGGATAAGACCGCTAAGTTGAGAGCGAAAATCGCTTTAGTGTCTCAATGAGGCGATGAGTCACTATGTAAAGCGTGGGAAAGGTTTAAGGATCTTCAACACCAGTGCCCCCACCATGGAATACCCAACTGGCTCTTAATCCAAACCTTTTACAATGGATTAGACTAGTCCTTGAAGATGTCCGCTAACACTGCAGCAGGCGGCGCACTCATGGGGACGTCTATTGAGGCCGCAAGAGCCTTATTAGAGGAGATGGGCTCTAATAATTATCATTGGGCTAGTGATGGGGAAACCCCAAGGAGGACTGGAGGAGTTTATGGAGTTGAAGTTGTGGACATGTTTGCTAGTAAGGTCGATGCTTTAGCACAGTGGTTTGATAGGCTTGGGTCTCCTTCTTCAGGGAGTCTAGCCGGGAGCTCTTCAGGTGCAATGTGTGAGACTGTAGCTTTATGTGAGATTTGTGATATTCAACGGCACGTTGCATCCAAGTGTCACACTACTTTCCACGGCGTAGAGCATGCCAATGCTATTTGAAATTTTGACCCACGCTCACCACCATAGAACAACCCATACTCAAACACATACAACCCCTGTTGGAGAAATCGTGCCAAATTCTCCTACTGCAATAACAATCCGTTGCCACCCAATGCCTCTCAACCTCAGCCCCCTCGTTTTCAACAAAGGGCACCCTACACCCATCTCCCCAACAAGCACCTCCACAGCCCAAGTCCAAATTGGGGAACCTTATGGAGCGCTTCATAGCAACCCAGACCAAGCGCAACTTAATCAATTGAACTCCAAGTTTGACACCATGGCATCCCACCGAAAGGTGAAGGACACCCAAATCGCCAAGATATCTCAGCAAGTTAGCCAGCTGTCCTGACCCCAAGGGCATCTACCAAGTCAACCTGAGACCAACCCATGGGGTCACATTAATGCCATTTCTACGATGGGCGATGGGTTCGTCGAGAGTCCTATGATGGTACTTCAGAAAATGGGTACAGTTCCTATTTCTACAGGAACAATTAAATTGAAGAAGGAAAGGACTCTAAATCAAGGAGAGGAGGGTCATCAATCTCCTCCAGTACGACCTTATCAACCTCCTGTTCCATATCCTCAGAGGCTGGCGCGATCAAAGCTTGAACCCCGGATTACTCAGTTTCTTAATTTGCTGAAAAAGGTAGACGTTAACGTCCCCTTCTTGGAGATTTTGAAGGAATTACCATCATATCTGAAGTTCTTAAGGGGGCTTCTATCTGAGAAGGGTGAACCACAAAAAGATCCAGTAGTTATCATTGGCAAGGTGTGCAGCGCAGCTCTACAGCGCGGGTCACTATTGAAGTTGAGTGATCCTGGTAGCTTCTCATTCTCGTGGTTCACAGGGAATATGCCGATTGAGAGGGCTCTCTACGATTTGGGGGAAGTGTAAGCTTAATATATCTCTCCCTTTGCAAGAAGTTGAAGTTGCTATACTTGAAACCCACAACCACATCTATTCAGTTCGCAGATTGCTCCATCAAGCAGCCTATAGGCATCCTGGAAGATATCCCAATTCAAGTGGGTAAGTTTCCCATCCCTTATGACTTCATAGTTTTTGATATGGATGAGGAGCCCCCGATTCCTATTATTATCAGAAGGCCATTTTCAACAACTGCGGGGGCTGTGATTGATTTGCCATGGGGAAGCTGTCATTTCAGTTATGTAGGGAGAAGATCGACCTTTGTTGTCCCCCTTAGACCCCTATCGCCCCCAGTTCGAGAAATCCCCACAGCCCCTAATGCCTCTACTTACGCCTCTAAGATTCATTTATTAGATGGTACGGGATACCTCAAAGGAATTCTTATGCTGCATTTGAGCAACCTCCCCTAGTTCGTGCAAGTTTTGAAGGCCTCATTGTTCATCCTAAGGTGGGGATCGATTATGCTTTGCCAGTGTAGGTTCCCTTCAGTTTGTCTCCCCTGCCACCGTCGCGAAGTATTTAAGGTAAAGGTCGAGCTCGTGACTTAAAACCAACGCTTCTTGGAGGAAACCCAAGCTTTATTGCTTTCGGAAAAAACACCAAAAAAAAAAAGAAAAGAGAATCAAAAACAAAATTTTTCCAAGTGAATGGTGCACAAGCAAGGACATGCCTGTCACCTGTACGACGACCTTCGCTTGGGTTGTAGGGAAAAGGCACCCACAATTCCGGGGGTGGCGACAGCCTACTGCCACCAACGCGACAGGTTGTCACCAAGCTGGCGACGGCTGCCCATCGCGCCGCCTTCTTCCTTTTCTTTCCTTCTTCTTTCCTTTTTCTTTTCACACTCCCTTCCCCCTCGATAACCCGTTGCCCCCCTTCTCTCTCTACCTGTGCTACCCTCAACCCCATTTCACCATCAATCTCACCCTTTCCTCTACCAAATTTCCTCCTTTTTCATCAAATCCGTCATTCTTTTCATCTTTTCCTCTACAATCTTCAATCAATTCACCCTTTTTCTTTCCCATTCACTTCATCTCTCAACCGCTAAACGCTTACCTCAAAGTTGTTCTTTCCAAATTCTGGTGCCATAGTAGTGTTTTCCGACCATTCTCTTACCGAAATCAACTCTCCTGACTCTAAGCTCTCGTTTGGCTACCATATTGTCCCTCGTCCCCACCACTTCCTCTCTCTTTAAATTTTAAATTCCATTGAAGGCCTTTGAGCTTAAAGAGAGTTGAACACCATTGCATTGTGGTTTGACTCTTGCATTTTGGTGCTACTGAATACTCTTTTTCCCTAGTTGGTTGTTTGGATTGATTCAAGAGTGGGCTTGGTTTTGACACTCTGTGAAGCATTGCTACAATGGGATAGAAGGAGACCACCATCGAGCCTCCATAATCAAGAGCTTCCAAGCGCACCAAAACGAGGGCTTCCTCCTCCTCCGCCGCCGCCACTGCACCTCCTCCTCCGAACCGCTCCCAAGTAGCCCAAGGTAATCGCCCAACTCCTCCTTGTGTAATTAATAAGTACGAAATTCATTTTGGTGTTCACGAACACATTACTCGTTATGATTCGTTTGCTACTAGACGGATTATTGAGCCCGAATATATGGATGTCGACTTACTGAGGAGTCTTAGGTTATGGGATGGGTGGCTTAAATTTCTTGAGGTTGCGGGGTGGGTGGAGTTTATGCAATTTGATAAACCTATGTATGAAAGGCTGTGTTTGGAGTTTTTGAGCTCTATTAAGGTTGATTGGTTATCCCAATATCAAAACAAACTCGTGCATATCCAATTTTAGTTTTTCAACGGGCTTAATGAGGCTAACCTTGCGAAATTTGACTGCCACTTGCACCACCCCCATAGCAAGGTTCAAAATGTTGGCCACCCCAATTTTAATGTCCAAGACTTTTGGTGTGAGATCACTTGCGACAAGCGTACCCCGGTCACCAATAACCACGGGTTTCATGTGCCTTATAGCGCTAATGGCTCCAAAGCCACTTCCATTTGTCAGCCCCACCATTCGGTACCTTCATAGGTTGATCGCCAACACTATTTTCCCTAGACATGAGAGCCAACGTCGAGCCCGTTTATGTGAGGTTTTCTTGTTGTGGTGTATTCTTAAGGATGAGAACTTTGATACGGGGGCCTTCCTTTTGCATCAATTACTCTCCTAAGCTTCCTCCCCCAAATTCCCTATTCCTTATGGCGGCCTCATCACGACCATCATCCATGTGTAGGGTTTAGAAGCCCAAGTCACGGCTATAACCCCTTTATTCTTAGGAGGTCAGCTCAATTTGGCGACTTGCTTTGAGATGGAGATGTTTAAGATGCAAGGTGGCCGTGTTTTCATCAACCACCATGGCCACACTCTTTTTCCCCTCCCAAATCCTACGAAGACCAATTGCGTGGATGCCTCCAATTGAGTATATAAGGATGCCATTGATATGAAGTCTGATGAGGAGGAGCCTCAACCTCAAGGAGGGGACATTAGTGGGGGTGAGGGTGGAGATGGCGTTGAGGGTGTAGCCGGGAGTTTCGAGTTCTGGTGTCCTTCCACTGGATGAGGAGATGTATGAGCCTCCATTGACTAGGCGCCGCGTTGAGGCGACCTCCTCAGGCTTCAATGAAGCCTATTTCTATTAATGCATGGACGACCACTTCTTCTGCTTCAACCTGAGGCTCGATGCCAATGATGAGTGGCAACAGCAGGCAGCTCAAGATCAGAGTGAGATGCTTTGGCGACAGATGGAGTTCGATCATCGGCAGCGTAACTTGGAACACCATGTTTGTTATGCATATGAGCATCATGGATGGCCCTACCCTCAAACCGAGTGGAGGCCTAGTGGCCCCTCGACCCATATTGATTGGTTTGTGAGTTCCCCTCCCTTTTCCTATTACTCTTTTTCATTGCTTATTCATTGGGGCCAATAAAATCTCCAAGTAGGGGGGAGTGGATTCTTTCTTGATATATTTGAGGTGCATCTCGGGGTTTGGAGATTGTATTTTGTGGATGGGTTAATGTAGTGTGCATAAATATTTACATATAGTATAATTGCATACATATTTTCATGATTAGGATATATTGGTAACACTTTCATTTTAGTTTAGTTGAGCATGTAGTCTAGTGCATTTAGGATAGATATTTTCATCGCAAAGGAGGCTTATTCGAGTCGGGCGCGCATAAACTTTCAAGGTAATCCTTACCACCCTTCTCTTCATTGTCCTTTATGCGTTTTATTGCTTTCTCAGTTAGATTTACTGCTTCCAAAGAAAAAAAGAAGTAAAAATCGAAAGAAAAAGGACTTCAAATTGGTTGTGAAAGCCCCTCCAATGATGACATTCAAGGGGTGATGATCTGTTTGATGGTTGTGTTAGCTTGTGATGAAAGAGGTTTGATTTGGGTGATCTATTGTGAAAAGGTTGCAAAAATGATTTGGCCACTTGGTTATTATGTGCTTGGACATTTGCCTTTGAGAACTGTTATGTTTTGAAGTGTTTAAACCTTGACTGTTAGCCAACCTTTTGAGCTATTGTTTAGAGTATGGTAGAAAGACAAGTAAGACTTTTGAGCCAATAAGGACTATTAATTTTACATAGTATAAACTGCTTTTCATGAGTGATAAAACCCTCATGTGTTGGTACCTCTAGAACATGTCTTGACTCTATTTGAAATCACGTTTTACGTGTGCATAATGTTGATATGATTGAGGCATTCATTTAGATTGTAAACTACACAAGCTAAAAAGCCATCACCTGCTATTAATGCCTTTGCTAGCCCCCTTGAGCCTTTCCCTATCATTTGGTTCACCCTAGTCTGCTTAGCCCTTGGCATGAAATGAATAGACTTACCCTTACCAAAGTTAGTAGAGCAATGTTGTGAACTATAATTGGTTAGCAAATGTGTTGGTTGGCATTCTTGAGGATGCTTTGCAAGGTTGTTGTTATTTGTTGGGAATAGGGAGTTGAAACTGTTTTTAGCCTTTGCCATTCATCTCTCTTTTTGTTTTAAAAAAAAACACCAATTGTTGGTTGGCATAAAAAAAAGAAAAAAAAACATGGAAATAAAATGTTTGGCATTAGTAAATCTTCAATAAGTGTTTCAACCCCTCTTTCTCAAAACCTGGTTGAGGAGGTAGTGGTAATGACGGTGTGAGGATGCAGAGTTAGTGTTAAAATGCTCTACTTGGCTAATTAGCTTCTCTTTACCTAAATATTCCCTTCTTTACCTTAAACCCTAGCACCGTCCCATCCCCGAAAAGCCCTTATGATCAATAATTTTGTGCATGACTTCAGCGGTAGAGAATCGAGAGTTCTTGCCAAGCCTATGGTAGTGTGCATATACTCAGAGCGGTCCTGAGTGTTCATTTTACCCTAAACACAAGAGAGGAGTATTCCCTTCCTTTTACACCAAAAGGGAGGATCTACCAGTCTCACTTGGTCACTTGCAGTTTGGGGGAAGGCATGACACATCCTGGTAGTTTGATATGGGCTATCAGTTCTTGCGCCATGACCCTGTGGTTTCTACTCTTGTTGTGACACTTGTGCTTCGAAAAGGTGAGCTCAACCTTGATTGAGTCCCTTAATTGTCAGTTGCCATATATATCAGATCTGATTGTTATTACTTGTCTGAGAAGGTTGGTACCTTGATGTGCATCTACCCCTTGGGGCTTTTGATTTATGACCTTGCTTGGGGACAAGTAAGTGATAAGCAGGGGAGACTTGATAAACCTCATATTTGACCCTTTCTTAACACTTTCCTTGGTTCATTTCCCCATATT
Source organism: Selenicereus undatus (assembly GCA_017589665.1). NCBI lineage: Eukaryota > Viridiplantae > Streptophyta > Magnoliopsida > Caryophyllales > Cactaceae > Selenicereus > Selenicereus undatus. The sequence goes on along the minus strand of JACYFF010003369.1, from coordinate 5,904,925 downwards.
TTCCCTTTAATAGAGTAGGATTAGACAAAGGTTTGCCCCCTCTACGCCTATTTCCTTCTTTTAATCAATTTTCAACTCAGATGTAGGTATTTTCTGAGTTATTGAGGGAAGTGGAGCAGCTAAATGTGTAAACAAGGCAATGCAAGAGCAAAGAAGGTCACTCAGAGGCCCCGAGGAAGGCAAGAGGGCAAGAAAGGCTTGAGTTTAAGGTGCAGGGGAAGCGACAACCATCACATAGTCGACGGCCCTGCAGAAGCGTAGCAGGATTCCAGGAGACCATGATGACATTCCCACCAAGCGACGGCCACGCCGTGCCAACCCAACGACTGTCGCTGGCCCCTCTCTTGTCCCCTTTTATTCCTAATCGTCTTACTTTTAGAGGCGACACGATTTTTGGCAAGGAGAAAACCTCGCTAAACACTTTTAGTGTGAACTTTTTAGGCCTAAGTAAGATTTGATTGTTGGTTTACGATTGAATTGAAGATTGTTCAAGACGGGGATTTCACAATCAATCAATCTAAGTTTGTTCTTCTTTTCTCTCTCCTTTGTGGTCATTCTTTTAGTTTTCGTTCTTGTTCATGAGATTTGATTTGAATGCTGAAATTGGATCATGTTCTAGGTTTATGCGAATTATGCCAATAGTTGTGATTTTAAATCTAACTTGGGACACCAAGCGTTCGATGAATTGCTTGAAAGAGATATATTCATGATTCTTAATTAAGGTTTAGGAGATCAATGAAAGTTGAATCCTCTACCTAAGGCGACCTTGTGAGCAATTGAGCGTCCTAACATGAGAGTAGTTAGGGGCTCAATTGGGTAGATTGGGTTACTCAATGTTGTGGTTTTGTTGATTTTTGCTTCATGGAAATAGATAACTGGGATTGCTTAACCAGTCTGATGAACTTTGAGAAAAGGCATAGATGTGCTTTAATTTGTAATTATTCCATTTCAGTTATTTGTGTGGGCAGATTTGTATGGTCTAGTTTATCGTCCAAAGATCATAATAGTGCGGTGAATCCCAATCTAGGACCTTTGTCATTATTGAATTAGACAACTACATTAGTTCTCAGCAGATCAGAACCGCTGCTTAGCAGAAATCAAATAAAGTGAACTTTTGCCTAAATTGAGTGTTATAAGCCGAATTCGGTGATTGAAAATGAGTTCCCTATGGATATGACCCGTACTTGCCGGTTCCTAGCTAGAGCTAAGCCGTGCACTTGCGTATTTTTAAGACAAAAGATAGCATATTTGTTAATTGTGATATGATATCTTCATAGAAATTTGCCTTAATTGAATTAATAGTTGTATTTTTTTTCCTCAGAAAAAAGATATATTACAATTTTCTGAATCTGAATCATGTTTTACTACTTCAACCAAAACCCCAAAATTTGGAAGCACCCTCCTTCAACTTCCATCCCACTCTTTTTTTAAAAAAAAATCACCATGAATAGTATCTTATAGAAGATAACAAGTAGCACAAAATATAATTTTCATCAATGTGCCCAAAGAAACCCACATCTTCCCATCCAACCAATTTTAGGTTAGAATTGCTCGGTCTTAGGAGAAAATTTATTTCTCACCCCTTTCATATCCAAAATTAGTTGTTCAAAATTACTAGTATTATATACTTGTAGATCTATGTGCTTAAATTTTGTTTTATGGTTTTTTGCCTAGTCCATTAATGCAGTTTATTTCATCAAGTTGGGTCACTGTAGAACTAGTTTCTAGTCTTCTCTAAACTTATAATTCATCCATGAAATCATGATATTCATCGAAGTAAATTTACCAAAATCAATCTAAAATCATTCCTAGCCATCAATACTAACTCTAAAACTAATAAAACCTATCCAAGCCCCATCAAGATAGATTTTTGCAGAGAAATTTTACTTTCACCATGAAGATGAGAGTACGGTGGTTGTGAGAGCTCTTTCACACGTGAGAACGTGAATGGGGAAGGAGACGTGGGAGAGAGTGTTGAAATAATTGACAATACCAAAAGTGCACGGGTGTTGTAGTAAAAAAGAAAGTATTGTCCACAGAGACCAAAAGCAAAATTACCAAGTTCTTTCTATTCGAAAATGCTAAGCAATATCTTAATCAAGGATTTTGATTAGGCTATTTATAATTAACAGTTTCTAAATTCAATAAAGGAAAAATGTCTAGGGATTTATTTAATTAAGAAAGGTGTTGGATCATAAAATTTAACATGTGCATTTCTCTAAATTGGATAATTTCAAGGAATTACAATCGATTCGAAATTTAGTCTATTCTTTCAAAATCAACCAAATTGCCTAAACTAAACCGAAGTCATCCTTTCAAACTAATTTGTCTTAGTCTAGGTTCAGTATTTTTGATTACTCATTCATCTTCCTAATGTGCAAATTTCTCTTTCAAGCTATTGCTACATTTCACCTTTCACCTTTCACTTCTTCATTCAATTGTCTCAAGGGTGCAAGCAAATTTGGCCACATCCACTCACAACATGATAATTAGTTGATAAAATAAAATCAAACTAACATGAAAGAAAACACAAGTCCATTGAATTAAAATTATCCAACTACGCTTCCAATAACCAACAAATCCCTAGACAAGACAAACTACTCACTCATGATTAAAAATTAAACAACTAACCAAGTGATTTAGCGAGATCTGAGATGGAAAAGCTTGGCAATGACAACTTCCAACAAAGTCTTCAAACCGCTAATAAAATCGAATTCCACGCTCAAGATTCTCACTAGCACACAAAATCAAACTAAAATTCTAACTATAAAAGATAAAAATTGAGGAAGGGAATGACTATGAAAGATGAGGGGATCCTCTTCATTGCTACTGAGGGACGTCCCTTTAAGAGAAAATTCGAGCTCTCTCAGTCACACTACCGAAGGGAGACGAACAGGCCACAGTTACAATGGCACCACGGTCGGACCGTGGTGCTTGCTGGACCGATCTATCTTGTTTTTTTCTTCTTGCTCCACTGGCATGGTTACATTGAGGGATATCGTGGTGAGCCAAAACATGCTCCCATCTAGGGGTGTTCATTATTCGGTCCAAACCCGGACCAGACCGAAGACCGGCCTAGACCGGACCGAACCGGACCGAACCGAATGAATTCGATCCGGTCCACGGTCCACAAATTTTTTTTATTAGGTCTTCGGTCCGGTCCGGTCCGGTCCACCGGTCCGGACCGAGGACTGAATTAAAAAAAATAAAAACCGATTTTTTACTAACTAAATTTTAATTTTCTTTTTCAACTTATAATTTTTCAAACATTCAAGAATATTGATTTATTTTTCATGGTGAAAATGTGTAGAAATTGTTCATATTGAAATAAATATAAGATGTTCATATTGTAAAAATTTGCTAGCTTTACAATTCGGTCCGGTCCGGTTCGGTCCCGGTTCGGTCCTTGACTTATTCGGTCCGGTCCACGGTCCGTAACTTCCCTCCTATTCGGTCTTCGGTCCAACCCGGTCCGGTCCGGTCCGGTCCGGGTTTGGACCGATGAACACCCCTACTCCCATCAAGCCAAATGCTGGGTCAATCAATGTGAAAACTTGCTACAATCACCAAAGAACCATACCCAAGCGTAAATCGAAAAAAAGAGCATAAAATATGACATCAATCTCTTAAAACCCCGAAAATTGCCATAAAACTACCCGAACAATGAAATAATGAAAGCCACTTATCAAACGCCCCCGTGCTTGACCTGTTGCTTGTCTCTAATAAGCAACACTAAGAGCAAAAATTATTCAAAACCTCCTCAGGATAAAAATTGGTAGCATCTCAATGGCAAAGCCGATCCAAAGTTAGCCCAAAAGGTGCAAAAATCATTTAATAAACAAACTAGGAAATGAAGTTTTTGAAACCACTTGAAATGCCACCATGTCAAATTTGAATCAATCCCCCCCCCCCCAAATCATCAAACAAAATCACATTAACATATGAAACAAATAGAGCTAGTAATGCCAGTAGAACCTCACTGTAGTCATGTGTCACTCATTACACAAGTGTTTGAAAATGTAAGAAGGTTTCCTCAATTCTCATTCGATAGACTCAAATCTACCATAAGCCTGACTAGACTCTCTAATTCGCCATCACTAGAACGCAATACATATTAGACAATTATGAGGAATTTTATAAGGTTGTAAATGGGCTATGGGTGAAGGTAAGAGGGGAACGAATGCTTTTGGAAAGAAGGAGCTAGAAGCCATAGACTAAGAGCCAAACGTTTCCATTGCGCTTATACAACATTCTCCTTAGACCAATACAATTCATCTACAAAATACATCCCCATTTGAAGAGATAAAGAGTTGAAGGTCATAAATACTTTTTACAAATCCAAACAAGGCCAACACTCTTTTTATTATTTCTGTTTTATTCTCTGTTTTTTTATTTATATTTTTTCCTTTTTTTTTGGAAAGAGTTAGCCAAGGGAAATCCATATCAAACTTTGAATGTCAATTCTTCCCTAATCTTTGTATAATAAGACAAGATATTTCTTATATAACACAAGAAAACAAATCCCTTCACCAAATAACCAAATCCACCAAAAAGATCTCAATACATCTTACTAGTTCCTAATTAAACTCGATGCACAGGAATGGAACGCTCCTCTAGTCTTGGGTTAAGGGTTAGATAATCGCTTGGCCAAAGGCTATGGTTGGAGGTTTAAATTAATAAAAACGGATATAAGCTCAAAGGGGCTAGCAAGGGATATAATGCATAACAAGGGTGGCCATTTGGTCTATTAGGTTAACCAGACAAAGAATGCCTCAATCATATTGCATCAATGCATATGCGAAATGTGATCTTAAATCACGACTAGAACAATTCAAAATAACGATGAAATACAGCGACAGAATTATTTAACGACAGACCTAACGACGAATATGGCGATAGAAAAGCAGTATCACAAAAAGTCATATTGTGCGACAAGCTTGGTGACCGACACATAATTCCATCGCCATTTTTGTGGCTGGGCGACGGAATTTCCGTAGCCTGTCCGTCGCCAGCACTTTTAAGTGAAACCAGAAATCTAGTTTCACTCACTCGACGCGAATGAAAACACAGAGAGGGAGAGAGGCGAATGCGAACGCTAGAGCTTCGTCCGACCACCGCCAGCGCCAACCAGCCGCTGCCGCCATCGCCCTCCCCCCACCGCCGGTGGCCGTCGACCACCCTCTCTTGTCCCTCTTGTCGAGTTTTTCAACAAATTTGAGCTAAGTTTCTTCAACTAAATTAGTTGTAATCTCTACAAATTTTTGTATTAGATTGTTAGAATTTCATAGTTAGTTCATATTTATATTGAAATGTAGTATTTATGTGAGGTTATTACTTTAATTTGGTGCAAGACTCAGGTAAATGCAATTTAGGGTTTAGGTTTGGTAGTTTGAAGTTAAAATTTGATATGGTGGTGGAATGAAATGGTTTAATTGATAATGTTGTTGAAATGTGGTATTTGTGTGAGGTTATTGCTCTAATTCGTTACAAGAATTTGATAAATGCGATTTAGGGTTGAGGTTTGGTAGTTTGAAGTTGAAATTTCATATGTTGGTGGAATGAAATGTTTTAATTGATAATGTTGTTGAAATGTGGTATTTGTGTGAGGTTATTGCTCTAATTTGGTTGGAGATTTTTCTCAATGCAATTTAGGGTTTAGGTTTGGTGATGTGAACTTGAAAGTTGATATGTTGCAGGATTGAGATGCTTTAGTTTACAATTTTTTTCAAATGTGATGTTCGTATGAAGTTGTAACTCTTATTTGTCTGAAGATTTCACCCAATGCAATGCACACTTAGGCTTGGTAATTTTAAGTTGAAATTTGACATGTTGGTGGAATAAAGTGGTCAACTTTGTATGAATTATTAGTTTTGTGAAATTCGTCAAAATATAACTATATTTGTAGAAATTTATGAGTTTTTTTATTGGGTGCATGTAGCAATTTATAAGTAAACATATATAATATATAATTGAGTAATTTATGTAATTTATGTAATTGTTATAATTATAATTGAAATTAATTTGTATCAAATAGCTTATGTCGCTATTCTTATTTGAGCAGAATATGAATGGTCCTCTATATCGTAGCTGGATGTATAATAGATTACTGTCTTATCGTAGTGGTAATACGTAAGAATTTCTAGATGGAGTAAACCAATTTGATCAATTTACACATAGACAGACAGAGTTTCTGAATGGGGGAAAGTATAGATGTTCTTGTGCGAAATGCAGAAATAGGCTGTACGTGACACCCGATGAAGTCAATATACACCTTAATTATGTATAAGGGTTTTGTGCAAGGGCATTGGTTTTGGATAAGTCATGGGGAAATAGAACCTCAGCAATATGATTCTGGGTATTCAAATAGTGAAATTCCTAAAGTTGGAGGTTCAAGTCATATTAATAATGACTACTATGAATCCTACGTAAATCGGATGGAGGACATGGTTGATGATGCTATAATAGCAGATCAAAATGTAAGAGAAAAGGGGTCAAGTAGTTACTGAGAACCATTTTATAATATGGTTCAAGCTGCTCAACAACCCTTATATGATGGTTGTTCCACCCACAATGAGCTCTCTGCTACGATGAGACTGTTGAGTATCAAATCTGATTATAACATGCCACAAAATTGTTTCAATGAAATTGTTCAATTAATGAAAGTGATGTGTCCACCTAACAACCGCGTGCCAAACAACTACGGGCAAACGAAGAAGGTTGTTAAAGATCTCGACAACGATGTGGTCCAAATCGATTATTGCTGGAAAGGTTGCATGCTGTTTTATAAGGAAGACGCAAACCTGGATGGGTGCAAGTTTTGTGGGCATTCAACATCGAAGAGGCAAAGGTCACAACAAAGGAATCAAAATCCATTGCCATACTCAAGGATGCATTACTTACCGTTAAAACATCGACTACAGAGGTTGTATGCATCAAGAAGTACTGCAGAGCACATGAGATGGCATTATGAACATCGGCGTGAGGTCGGTGTTTTATGTCATCCATCAGATGGGGCAACATGGAAACATTTCGATACCAAGTACCCTGAATTTGCTGCAAAGCCTCAGAATGTGAGGCTTGGCTTATGTCCTAATGGATGTAATCCTTACACTTTGTCTTCAAGATCATACTCCATTCGGCTGGTGGCAGTTACACCTTATAACCTCCCCCTGAAATGTGTATGACCACACCCTTTATCTTCTTGACTTGTGTAATCCCCGGCCCCAAAAATCCCAAGAACAAGATAGACGTATATTTACAACCTCTTGTTGATGAGTTGAAAGGGTTGTGGGAAGTTGGAGTTAAGACTTATGACATTTCTATGGGACATACATTTCAGATTAAGGTTGTAATTATGTGGACCATGGATGATTTCCCCGCATATGGAATGTTATCTGGGTGGAGTACTAATGGCCAATTCGCATGTCCTATATGCATCAAACAGCAAAAGGGTTTGAGATTGAGAAACGGAGGTAAATTCTCATGGTTCGATTGTCATCGGTGTTTTCTGCCAACGAATTATGCATTTAGAAGAAATAGAATAGCATTTAGGAAAGGCAGAATTATTACAGGGGGTCCTCCTCGCCGACTATTTGGGGAAAAACTTTATGCCGATGTGGAGGATTACCCAATGGTAGCTACAAATGGTGACTTTGTCATACTAGGATTTAAGGAAAATGAGCACAACTGGATGAAGAAGAGCATATTTTCGGAGTTGCTTATTTGCAACACCAATTGCTCTGCCATAATTTGGATGTGATGCACATTGAAAAGAACTTCTTCGAAAACATTATTAACACTATTATGGATGTGCATGAGAAAACAAAGGACAATGCCAAATCAAGAATGGATGTTGCAGAAGTATGTAATTGACCAGAATTACATTTACATCTAGGCCCAAGTGGTAAGTCGGTCAAACTAAAAGTGAAGTTCGTACTTCCTGTGGATAAACGAAGAGAGTTGTGTGAATAGGTAAAGGAGCTTCAAATTCCTGATGGATATTGCTCTAATTTGAGGAATATCGTGGACCCTAATGAGGCAAAGTTCAACAACATGAAAAGTCAACATTGTCATGTGTTAATGGAGACTCTTTTACCTATTGTATTTGGTGCGCTCCCAGATGATGCCTTGAAACCTTTTATTGAGATAAGCCAGTTCTTTAAGAACTTATGCTCAACAACATTACGAGAGGATATGCTTGTGGAAATGCATCGCAACATTGTTATCACTTTATGTAAGTTGGAGACCATTTTCCCTCCTGCCTTTTTCAATGTAATGGAGCACTTGCCAAAGCATTTAGCAGAAAAGGCTCAACTTGGTGATCCAGTATAATACCGATGGATGTATCCATTTGAGCGGTAAAGTACAGTATAATCGTTGAAATATTATCTCAATTCTTATATGTGGAATCACTTAGAAGTGAATCCAATTGTGAATTTGTTAGGTTCTTTGGCTGATTGAAGAAAAACATAAAGCAACAAGCGTGTCCTGAAGGTTCAATCACAGAAGCATACCTAGAAGCTGAGAGGACTTTCTTCGTCTCCCGTTACTTCGGCTCTAATGTGCCCTTCATGCGCACTGGATACAAGAGAAATGAGGACGACGATGACCATATTAATCATTTTCCAACTATGTCTGTGTTTGAACCGCAAGGGACCGCTACTAGTAGGGAAAGATCAAGGTATCTCATAGATGTCGAATATATTGTTGCCCATCATTACGCGCTGTCAAATTGTGATGAAGTTAAACCTTATATAGGATCGGTGATATCTTAACTTCCAATTGAGTTTATCATTCAGAGCGCACGTATATTAATAGGCTTCATAAAATGTGACATAATTTTCACAGAACAAGTCAGAACTGTACATCCCAATGTCAGCGACGCTGATGTTGACACCATCATCGAAACTCATTTTGTAGATTGGTTTAGTCAGAATGTAAGTATTACAACTCATTTGTTCATAATTTTAACATAACAGTTAATTAGATGCATTGTATTAACTAAAACCACATGTTATGTCACCTTAGGTGCATTACATTCAACTATTCAAGACCGACGAACATTGTCACTTGACACAATTGGCTACGAAGCCAAATCGGTATGTGTTGACATGGACGGCATATAGAGTAAATGGATTTAAATTCTACACAGAAGCTCACAACGTCGGGAAGAGAACATATAATTGTGGTGTTGGTGTTTGTGGAACAGGGGAATACGACATTAAAAATGATTATTGTGGTGTACTGAAGGATATTGTCCAAATTAAGTACGTAGGCGAACCACTTAAACGATGTGTGTTATTCAGTTGTGAACGGCTTGATCCCACATTGAATCATGGGACACGATCTCATAAACTAAGCAAACTTATTGAGCTCCACGATACAAGGAGGTGCCGAAAGTACGACCCATTTATATTCTTAAACACCGCATCACAAGTATACTTCATGCCATATACAAATCGCTCAAGGGATAGGGCCAATTGGCTTGTTGTCATACCAACCAAACCAAGGACGAGAGTGGATAAGCAGTACACTCTGCCTACTGCCTACCAACAAACGGATATGACAACAATCGCTGAACATGTGAATGACACCATCCCTGCATCATTAGTGGATGAAAGTGAACCACCGGAAAAGGTTAATGAAGAAAAGGGGTTTTCATTCATTCAGGGTAATGACGAGATAGATGAGGTAGAGAATGATGAGGGTGATGAAGAAAGCGAGTGGGATGACGGTAATGAAACAGATGAAGTAGACGAAAATTTGCATTTGTATGACGATGATGACGATGACGATGATAATAATGATGATGATGTAGACGATTGAGTGCTTATGAATTCTTATGTATTTAAGTACTTTGCAAGTCAAACTATTGGTTGTGACTTTACTTTTATTGTATGAATGAATTTCGTAAAATATGTGTTAACTACATACCTATTATGATGTCTAAGTAAATGGCTAATATGTGCAATTATTATATATTTGTACTTGCATTTGTTATCACCGATTTCAGGTATGGATTCTAATTCTCATCGAGGTAAGTCCTCCACTCGAGGTAGAGGATGAGGGCGCAGGAGATCTGCCATAGATTTGACCGCAATGGATATTGATCCACCTTCCTCCAGGTACCTCATATCCCAGTTTAGCCATGAGCCATAATGATTCCTTACATACAAGGTATATTAGGACCAATGCCTCCCCCGTTTGGGGCTTTCCATCATCATACCTCATACATTCCCAACTAAAGCACCATGTAGGGCCAATTTGCCTACAACATTACTCCAAACCCCCATTTTGTGAACATTGTGCAGCCTACTCCCCAGCACATTGACCCTAACACAAACCAGTCCCAAGACAACATTGTAAATGGCGAAAGTGAAGCACAATCTAGTCATGGGAGCACTTGAGCAAAGACTTGGATTGAGCCAGATGGTAATATGTAAGTCTTCAATTGCTATATGTTATGAACTACCACATGAATTTTGCATCACAAGTAATCAATTTGATGTGTTATGTTCAATTAGGTTTCTCCCCAATGATGGTGTTATTAGTAGGAATTTGCTCATATTTCAAAGCAAATATGACGGAGCTTGGCCTACCTGGGGTAAAGTGCCCAAACCAGTGCG
>JACYFF010003369.1:5861619-5873705 GCA_017589665.1 Selenicereus undatus | reverse complement strand
GTATCATCTAACAATTCTAAACAACCTAATAATTCCTCATCATAGTAACGAGTTGTCACAACTATTCGTTCATTCAAGCAAGTATATCTAGCAACATGGTCGGGGTTAGTTAAACGAAGAGGATGAGGAATGTTACCTTGGGCTCGTGTACTAGTGAAAGTTTGGAATGTTCATTGAGGCAAGGATGGTGCTTGGCTAGATGTTTCTGCCTCCTTGATACTCCTTTGTTTGTTGATGGGTTCCATGAGTGCAAAATGGAAGAAAAATTGAAACAAAAACCTAAAAATAGTAATATGTGAGAAGAAAAATAAAGAATTTAAGTGAAAAGGAAGAAGAATTAGAGAGGGAAGAAGATTGTTATGGAAGATGGGTGAAGATGAGATGAGGTTGAAGAAGAAATGGTGGAAAGAGGTGAAATTTTTGGGAGAAAGAGAAAGACTAAGTGAAAAGGGAAGGTTTTAAGTGAAAATGAGAAGAAATGAAGGAGAAATATAAGGTGTAACAATGGTGGGTTTAGAGAGAGAATAAGGAGGTAGAAAGAGATAGTGTGGAGGAAGAAGAAAAAGGTGGGGGAAAGTGGATGGTCACCGCGGTCAAAACCCTTAACCACGGCCCATAGCACCTCACCACGGTCCGTAGGGGTCACCATGGTTGGACCACGGTGTTTGCTAGACACCAGTCTTTTATTTTGTTTTGCTGGTTAGGTACCCCATAGGTCGTATTAAGGTGCTGCGGTCTGTGGTGTTGTTGTTACCACAAGTGCATGGTGCTAGTTATAGCTAGCAACGGCAAGTACAGGTCATGTCCACAAGGAATTTGATTCCAATCACCAAACTCAAGTTATAACACTCAATTTAGGCAAGAGCTCAACAGGGTCGAATGATTGTTAACTAATAGTACTATTTTGCTGAAACTGAAGAATTCTCAAATTGAATGATAATAAGGGTCCTAGATTGGCATTCACCGCACTATTATGGCCTTTGGATTATAAACTAGATCATACGAATCTGCCCACACAAATAATAAAAATGGAATGGTTACAAGTTAAAGCACATATATGCCTTCTCTCAAAGGTCATTAGACTCGTTAAGCAATCCTAGTATTTTATTTTCACGAAACTAGAATCAATAAAACCACAAGATTGAGTAATCCACTATACCCAATTGAACCCCTAACTATTCTCATGTTAGGATGCACAATCGCTTACAAGGTTGCACTAGACAGAGGATTAAACTTTCGTGAATATCCTAAACTTTAATTGAGAATCATGACTATATCTCTTTCCAGATATTCATCAAACACCTGGCGTACTAAGTGAGATTTCAACTTACAGTTATGGGCATAATTTGCAAAAAACCTAGAACATAATCCAATTTCGCACAATAGGGGCTACTTCCAATCCAAGACCAAGAATTTAGGCTCTACACATCATGACAATCACAATCATAAATCGAAATTCAAAGAGCATGACCAAGCAATGAAAACTAGGGTAAAATCACAAGAAGGGAAGGAAAAGATACGAACTTAAATTTGATTCCAATTATTGATCCCCCAATAATCCTTGAATTCCACTCTGAATTTGATGCTCGGAAACTATGAAAAGAACTCAGAAAAAAATAACCTAGAGTCGCCCCTGAAAGTGCTCTCTGAAACCAAAACTATGATAGGATTAACCGCTACCGTAAAAACAATTAAGTCATGAAAAACTGGGTGACGTACGAGGCAACTATGTGTCCTAAGGATCGTGCATGGTCTGGATGCATGGTCGTCCTTCCAACCGTGCGTGTCTTCTGGCTTCAAGGCGGGGTTATGCACACCGTGCAATCAACCATGCGTCCGGTGCAGCTACCATTTTTGGTTCTTTTGGTCCCCGAGGCTTCATCGAACCTTTATTCTTCCTGGGATTCTACTCCTAAAGCTTCCCTTTTCAACAAGATTGCTAAAACTCTCTCATTTTTGGGCAAGGCACCTGAAAACCGAGAAATACCACTCGTAAGTGCAATATAAGCTAAAGAAAGCACATTCACCCTTTTCTAGCTAAGATAATTCAAGAAATTGTGGAAGAAAAAGGGTGAAATTAGGATAAAAAATCAATCAAAGTTGAGGTTTATCAACTCCCCCCTACTTATTCCTTGCTTGTCCTAAAGCAAGATTACCAATTAATAGATCAAAGGGGAGAGATTCGCCTCAGTATAACATCCTCGTTGAGCAAGAGGTGACAGCTAGATTGATAAGAATGGCAACCCATAACTACAAGACTCAACAAGGGCAAAATTCATTTTTCAGATAAAGCACATATTCTGGGACGCGAATCATTGGATCATAATGCAAGGGTAAAAACCCCATATTGAATCACTTAGAAATGCATAGTCTAGTTAGACTAATAGGTCCTCGCTATAGGGGTAGAATTGGAAACACTCCTCTCTAGTGTTTAAGGTAGGTATGATCACTCAAAATCGCCCTTCATGTAAACAGACTACCTATGGGCTTAGCAAGACTCTCAATTCTTCATTAGTGAAGTCAAATGCTCAAATGTTAATCATGAAGGCTTTTCGAAGGTTGTAGGAAGGTTATGGTCTAAGGAAAGGAAGGATCGCAATTTGGGTATAAGGAGCTAAATAACCAAGTAGAGAGCAATCAAAGCAACTCCAAACCATCATATAATTACCGCCATTATTCCAAACAAGAGCGTAACAAGGAAAGGGAGTAAAACTTCTATTTCGCCTTTTGAACGGGAATTCCTATGCCAACCATTTTATTCATATGAAGCCTTTTTTTCTCTTTTGTTTTCATGAAAGGAAAAGAGAAATGAACAGCATGGGTCATAGAAAAATTAAAACTCCCAATCCTATAAAGCTTAAAAACTGCCAAAACAACCCACTGGGGTGTAGCCACATGCATGACTCCCAAATTAACACGACTGACATTCTTGCTCTACTAACTTGGCATAGGATAAGGTTGTTCAATTTAGTCCAAGAGTTCAGTAGACATTAGGGGAATGAAGTGAAGATGGAAAAGGCTCAATGGGTTAGCAAATGGATTACAATCACACTAGGTGGCTTTTTGGCTCATATGGGTTAGAAATCAAATAAATGCCTCAATCATATTAACATTAAGCACAAGACAAACGCAATTTCAAAGAGAGTCAAGCCAAGTTCTAGAGATGCTCACAAGAAGGGGGTTAAACACTCAAGAAGGACATTCAAGACTGTGCAATAAATGGTTGACAAGGCTCAAAAATCTCACTAGGTTTCTCCTGCCACAATCCAAAACTAGCTTAAAAGGTTGGTCAACAATCACAGCTCAACCATCTCATGTCAAAACAACTCGCATGGAAAATACACAAGAACCAAAAAGCCCAGCAATCATAACATTTTCAATACCATTTCACAAGATCTTGGCCCCAATCAAATTTCATTTGCCACAAGTTGCCACAATAATCTATCCAAGCCACAAGTCCTTGAACATCATCATTAGAGGGGTTTTCACAACCAAAAAGAGCTCCCTTTTTTTCCGAAGGAAAAGGCTAACTAAGAAAGTAATAAAGAGCATAGAGGATGATGAAGAAAAGGGGATAAGGATTACCTCAAAAGTTTATGCGCACCCAACTCAAATAAGTCTCCTTTGCGATGTAAATATTTATCCTAAATGCACTAGACTGCATGCTCAATTAAACTAAAATGAAAATGCAACTAATGCATCCTAATCATGCAAATACGTATGATACTATAGGCAAATATGTATGTAAACTACATTAACCCATCCCCAAAACACAATCGTCAAATCCCTAGATGCACCTCAAATATCTCAAGAAAGAGTCCACTCCCCCCTACTTGAGCATTGCATTGTCCCCAACGAATAGAAGAAACATGTGAATGTGGGGACGGGGAGTATACTCAAAGTGCATCAATTAGTAGGGCCCCGAGGGGCCTCTAGGCCGCCAATCAGGTGGTGGGTAAGGCCACTGATGCTGCTTGTAGGCATAATGACCAGGTGAGCCATGTTTTGCTGGTTGCATAAAATCTCTTGGTTTTGCTGTTGTAACTGGTCAAGACGATCGAGAACCGTATGGAACATGAAGGGACCCATAGCCCTAGAAGAAGTAGCAACAGTAGCGTCGGAAAAGCCAGCGCTAAGGTCCGGAGGAGCCTGCCTCCGACCACTCTGGCTGCGAGGGATCTCCTCGACATCATCATCATCACTACCATCATCACCATCGCCAATTGACTCGCCCCCAGACTCACCGTCCTCATCGTCATTATAAATGAGGTTACAAGGGCGAGTGATGGTGGTCTTAGCTTGGTTAGGTAAAGCAAAAAGTGCGTAAACATGGTGGTTGAGCCACAACTGACCGCCACCGAGCGATTAAAAAGTTTCATGTTGATACATGTGACGAGATCACTGCGGCCGGGGCAGCACAAAATGCTCAAGGCACAAACCTGGCGCCTTAGCCCAAAGCTCTGGCCAAAGCCATGATGATACCACCCCCACCAATAACCACCTTAGTGGATTTAGCATGTTTATCTAGGTGGTCGACTATGAAAGCACCGGCATTGATGGCCTTTCTATTTAAGGCTGCCCAAAGAATGAAGAGGTCACCACCCCTAACCCCATTTTGACTATTGGCTCGGGGAAAGACATGATTGGCAGTGACGAGTTGGAGGTAACAAAGCATAGGATTGCTATTCCACAAAGCCTTGGTGGATAACGCCTTGTACCTTCGCCATAAACAGGTAATAGTAGTCCAAAAGCTCTTTGGGTTATACCCGGCATGGGCGAGGATAGTAGCACCAGAGGGAGGCAAATGCAATAACTCATTAAACTGGACACGGTGCATCTCATGAGTGTGGTTAAACAACTTAGATCATATATACCCTTTATCCTCATCAAACTTGCGGTTAAGGTCGACAATCAAAGAGGTCATAAACTCTCAAATAAGCCTTTTATAAACGGGCTCTTGCAACGCCACAAAATTCTCCCAGCTAAGGTTACGCAACAAAAGCCGCAAGTCATCATAAAGATGTAAAGCAGTAAGCATTTTGACATCTAGATAGTTAGGTGTACAAATCTTCCTACTAACTATTGCATCATAACGAGAGGCATGCTCGGCATCCACAAAAACAAGATTGTACTTGTTAAGCACATGGGGGATGGAAGAGTTACCTCAGGTTGCTTGGGCCCGGTTAGTGGAGGCAGCAGTGCACTTCAATCATTTCTTCGGAACCATGGTGATGGCAGAGGTGGTGGCACCAATCCCGCTAATAATCAAGTAAGTTCCCATCCAATAATACCCAAATCGGCCACAAGAACACTTGAGGGAACCTAAGGGAGCACCTAATTGCACAATTGACCAACTAAGGAGCTTCAAAATTGAGGTAGATTAGGGTTAGGGTTTCGGATTTTGTGGGTTAGAGAGGAGAGAAGTGGTGGTAGGGGGGAGAGAAAGACAGTGGTAAGGAGAGTTGACGACCGATAGGAAGGGGGGAATGTCGCCGGTGGCTAGCGGTGAGAGATTCAGTGAGAACAAAAAGAGAAGGAGCAGAGAGGGAGAGTGAGGGGGCGAAAACGAGCGGCTAGAGAGAGAGTGAGGGAAATGGGATGGTGACTAGCGCAAGGAACGACGACTAGTGGCGGTGCTGACGATAGTCACCAGTGGGTGCTCGATAAGGGGGCGGTGGGGTGCAGAGAGAGAGCGATGTAAAGAGGGAAGAGAGAGAGAGCTGAAAGATGAAAGTGAGGAAAAAGGGGGCTTCGATGGAGAAAATGAAATAACAAGGGGGCGCATGGTTGTGCCAATGCGTATGGTCGCCCGTGCATTCTCGATTTTTCTGCTAGCTGTGCATGGTTGGGACGCCCCACCGTGCATTCGAGCGTGCGCACCTACAGATCCTGTCGCACGGTTGTGCGTCACTGTTGCACGACTGTGCGCCTAAAAAAATTTGGCACACTTCCCAAAAACCTCATTTTTCACCAAAAGAACCCCCAAATCATGCTCCATTACCCCCTTCTTTCTTCTTTTTTTCAACTCATCTATTGTTGTTCACTCTTGCTCCTTCGCTTCCACTATTCATCCCCCCCTTTTTTCTTTTGTTTGTTTTTTTTTCTTTCTTTTTTCTGTTTTTTTCGAAAACTATAAAACTTGTGTTGCCTCCCAAGAAGCGCTTGTTTCAGGTCCCAAGCTTGACCATGGGTGACTTCTAGGCAGAGGGAACATTGGGGAGGTCACAAGAGACCTTTCCCTCAATTGGCTCACCAGCAATGTAATGTTTGAGCCTGAAGCCATTCACTTTGAAGGAACCTATGGCGCTTATGCCTATCTCAATAGCTCCATAAGGGTACACCTTTAGCACTTTGAAAGGACCTGACCATCGGGAGAGGAGTTTCCCAGGGAAGAGTTTCAATTTAGAATTGAATAGGAGAACCGAGTCACCTTCCCTAAACTCTCTCCTATTGATAAATCGATCATGCAAGCTCTTTATTCTCTCGTTATATATCTTTGAACTTTCATAGGCATCCAACCAGATCTCTTCAAGTTCGTTCACTTGTAACAACATTTTCTTCACTGTAGACTTGAAATAAAAATTAAAGTGCTTGATGGCCCAGTAGGCCTTATGTTCTAGCTCCACGGAGAGGTGGCAAGGCTTATCATAGATGATTCTAAAAGGAATGGTGGCAATGGGAGTTTGAAGGTGGTGCGGTAGGCCCAAAGGGCATCATCAAGCTTGTTTGCCCAATCCTTTTGTGATATCGCAACCGTTTTTTCCAAAATAGACTTGATCTCATGATTCGAGATCTCCACTTGGCCCTTAGCTTAAGGGTGGTAGCCAAGTCCATACTTATGAGGCACTCCATGTTTCTTCAAGAAAGGTTCCAGTTTCTTCTCTATGAAGTGCATCCCATTGTCGCTAATGAGCACCCTCAGAACTCTAAAACGAGGAAAAATAATCCTCTTAAATAGCTTAGCCACTACTCTTGAATTATTATAGGGTTAGCCACAACATCCAGCCACTTGGAGACATAATCTACTGCGACTAGGATGTAGTTGTTGCCCCTCGAGGATGGGAAAGAGCCCATGAAGTCAATGCCCCAAACATCGAAGACCTCAACTTTAAGGATGAAGTTAACTCATTCTTCCTTGATAAATTTCTCATTCGTTGGCAGCGATCACAGGAGCGAACATACACGTAGACATCCTTGAATAGTGGCAGTCTTGGAGGTGCTAGCATGTCCTCCACATGGAGAGTCATGACAATGAGAAATCACACTCTGAATCTCCTCCTCAGGGAGGCAACACCTGTAGATGCCATCCTTACACAACTTGTAAAGGAAAGGTTCCTCCCAAAAACAGTGCTTGATATCATGGAAGAACTTCTTCTTTTGATGGAAGGACAAGTCATACGGCATGACTCCTGAAGCTAGGTAGTTTGCAATGTCAACAAACCATGGGGCGTGATCAGCAAAGATAACCATTATGTGTTCATCATAGAAAGCATCATTCAGGGGGCCATATGACGTCTCCAAAACAAGTCCAGAAATGTGGTCCGCAACCACATTTTCAGCTTCTGCCTTATCTTTGATCTCCAAATCGAACTCCTAGAGTAGTAATATCCATCAGATGAGGCGAGGCTTCGCATACTTCTTCTCAAGGAGATGCTTAAGTGTAGAATGGTCAGTGTACACGATGACCATGAAGCATAAGAGGTAAGGTCGAAACTTCTCCATCGCATACATGACTGTGAGCAGCTCCTTTTTAGTTATTGTGTAACTTTGCTGAGCCTCATCCAACCTTCTACTAGCATAGTAGATCACCACTGGTTTCTTGTCTCTTCTCTGTCCCAAGATTGCCCCCACCACATGATCACTGGCATCACACATGATCTCAAAGGGGAGATCCCAATCTGGTGGTTGTATTATGGGGGCAGAAATTAGTGCCTGCTTAATCCTACAAAATGCTTCATGGCACTCATCAGTAAAAAACAATTGGGGCATCCTTGGCTAGAAGATGGGTTAGAGGTTTAGCGATCTTAGAGAAGTCCTTGGTAAAGCGGTGGTTCAATCCCACATGACCAAGGAAACTCTGCACCCCTTTTACCGAAGTAGGAGGGGCCAATCACTCAATAACCTCAACCTTATCCTTGTCCACCTCGACGCCCCTGTTAGAGATAACATGGCCCAATACCACCCCTTCCTAAACCATGAAGTGGCATTTTTCCCAATTCAGCACAAGATTGACTTCCTCGCATTTACGGAGTACCTTGGATAGATTTCCGAGACATAAGTCAAAGGTACCTTCATAGACGGAGAATTCATCTGTGAACACTTCCATGGTGTTTTCAATGAGATCAGAAGATACAACAATCATACACTGCTTGGAAGTGGCAGAGGCATTACACAACCCAAAAGGCATCCTTTTATAGGTAAAGGTATAGGGGCATGTGAACGTCGTCTTCTCCTGATCATGGGGATGGATAGGAACATGAAATGAACCTGAATATCCATCCAGATAAGAGAAGAAGGAATGCCTTACCAACCCTTTCAGCATCTGATCAATGAAGGGGTGGGGGAAATGATATTTTTGGGTGGCATGGTTCAGTTTACGATAATCAATACACATTCATCACTCGATCACAGTCTTAGTCGAAATGAGCATGTTACGCTCATTCTTAATGACTGTTATCTCACCTGTAAAGCTTGTCGAGAGCTACAAATTTAACCAATACTTCGGTTATTAAATACTTTTTATAGCATAGGAAAGTGGGGATTGATCCACGAGGAAAGATTGTTGTAAAAAGGTTAGCTTAATCCTAAATGATGTTACTAATCCAAGTTATTAAGTCTAATCTAAAATAATTAAAATCTAATGAATACAAATCTAGAAAAATACCCAATGATGCTCCTAAATATTCTAAATCATATTATGGAAATAAAACAGTAAAAAGATTCCCTAAATAATTTAGAAAAGTAAAAACAGAATAGTAACTTAAATTCTAATTAAAAATCAATAACAGCAAATAATAGTAAGAAAATAAATATCAAAAATATCAAAAAGTAACCTGAAATATTATTCTTCAGGTCTATAAGCTTATAAATTCTAAATTGTATCTAATTTATTTCCGAAAATCCAGATCAGAAAATTAGCACAGAATATCAATGCAGAATATTAGATCTGAAATCAGAAATAAAATAATCTGCATAAATATAAATACGAAAATAATTAAGAAAATTACCCTAATTATAGGACATAATTTTTTAGACTTCAGAATACCTAATAATGGTGAATTAACAATTAGAATAAAAATTTTCAGAATTAATAACCTAAAAACTTGCACATATTAATTTCACAAAATAATTTTGAAAAATTATCAAATAACTTCCAAAAATTTTGAAATTAAATATGGGCAGACTAGGACACTAAATAAACCCTAGGAATGGATATAAATTGAAAAAGAACAAAAATAACTATTTTTAGTCTAATTTCTAACAAACCGGTAATTAAATACTAAAACTGAATATAAATCAATGTAAAATTATAACCACTGTAAAAATCAAAATCTAAACTATCTAAAATTACCTAGACACTCCTAAAAGACTATACGTTTGGGGGGTCGATTGAATTAATATTGAAGCTCATAAAAATAGAACAGAAATTAACAAACCAATCAAATTAACTCTAAGCAACAAATAATGATTAAAAGTTGTCAAATTTATGAAGAATACTTAGTATAATCTCAATCCAACATGCAAATTAATATTTATCATTAACACACAAGTTAATTTCATTCATGAGTTAAACTGTAGAAGACATCCACTAACGGTTCTTCCCCGTTTTTCCTTAAATTCTAGTTTAATTAGGTCCAGCCCTAATGTAAACCCTACTAATTTGATAATCTTTACACTAGTGCAAAATTTAATCAAACTAGAGGATTACGTATTAGAAAAACATTATTTAACATTTTGTAACCAATTTACCAGCAAATCGATTTAACAAAGATCTAAAGCGATTACCTAATTAAAAGAGATGGGTTTGAGTCATCCATGATTAATTAGGGTGATACCTAAGCATAAAAGACTATAACTTTTACGTATTATAGTCTTCTAAACTATCAATCGAAATCGTATTAAACTAACTAACATACATTCTAATTAATTTAACACGAATATCATAAGCGATAAACGCTGATGGCTATAGAACCCTGAATATGAATCAACTAGGCAATAAAGCTTAAGACTTGTTTCAAAATAGTAAATTTAGCATTGCTTCAAGATGATTATACGAAGCATAAAAAAAACGACTCACTCATATTGAAAATAAAATCACAAAATTCACCCAAATAATTCATGTTTAACAATAATCTAAACAACAAAAAAAAATAAAAAAATAAAGCACTCCTACTTTGATGATGACGATGGTGATGAATGATGCTTATGGTGAAGAAGAAAGAAGGCTGATTGATTTTGGGCTAGGCTTGAGGAAGTTGAAGGTCGTGGAATGTTGATTGGAGGAGATTGATGATGATGGAGCCGTGATGATGGTGTGAGGTTTGGGGATGGAGATTGAAAGAAGGCAGCCGTGGGTTTGTTGATTGTGATAGGGGGAGATGGTGATGGTTTGTTTTGAAGGAGCTGTAGTGGGCTTGTGTGTGGGTTAGGTGTGGATGATCTCATGGAGGTGAGAGCCATGGGTTTATATATAGGGAGTGAGGGAGGCTAGGTTTAGTATATTAGGGTTTCCTTCCTCTCTTCCTTAGACTTCTTCTCCCTCAAGACTTCTAGTTTTTCACCAACTCTTGAAACCCTAGCCCAATTAAATAATTATGGAAATAATATTCTCCATAATTATTATTTTTGGACCGTCTTTATAGCCAAGCGTGTAACACCCGAGCTTCGACATCCTCTCTTCTCCTCTTTATTAAATTAATACTAACCCTGAAAAATATATAAAATAAAACAAATTAGACAAAATAATATATATAATATAATCGAAATAATTATAAAAATGATGCATGATTTTTGGCTTAACAAATTCCCCCACACTTAGACTTCAGACGTCCTCCTGTAAGGAAATCTTAGACTCGACCTAAAATTGGCTCTCTTCATTTCTTATAAAGTCATGCATAACTATGATATTCATACTAAGCTCTGGCTTGCTTTAAAAACAGTGTTATTGAATTAATTAGCTTTTCCTTCAATAAGTGAATACCTGCTAAGCATCCAACTATCCTTAGGGAGTTTATTCATCAACCTCACAACATTTTCATAATGAAGTAGCAAGATCAATAATTATCCATCCCTTTTAGATATGCATATATCGATCAAGAGGTTTAAAAATTTATGATAGAAAAATTGAGGCACGATATGGCTATGGAGACAATTGAACTAGGTAGAATAACTCATTGAATTGATTCTAACGTGTCTTGTACTTATTTTTCTCTTCTTCTCTTGTCAAACTCGACTTGCGCACATATTCGAGGCTCATATGGGGTCTTGGAAATTAAACACTCCCTCTCTCACACTCACCCGAATAGAGGTGCTGGAGCAAACATTTTATTTTCATCATTACTTTTATTTATTTTATGGGCTCACTAGTATGGGAAGCAAGCTTTCTAGTGGCAGTATTGCCTCAAAGGGTAGCACCCAGTAGCGCATGCCTCAAAGGGGTACTTGTCATTCCCAACTTTGACTCTATGAAAAATAGACACGTAAAATCACAATTTTGATGAATTATTCAACTAATTCAATAGTCTAGGAGATGGGTCAGGTCATTTTATTGCCTCTGAATCGGATATATTACATGACTAAATAAGATGGATAATCAAGAGAGTTACTCATTAAAAAGATGTATGAGGATCAAACTCAAACTTCTCTAAAGGATAACTGTCATGCTTAGAAGTCTTCACTTATAAAAGAATAAACTACAAAATAGCTATAAAACAAAAAAAAAGTTTCTAAATAAGCAATCCTAGCATAAACTCATATCATGCATTATTTATAAGAAAAGAATTTTTTGTTTTTTCGATTTTCTACTTTTTTTTTTCAAGAATAAAAACTGCAGGAATTAAATGCAGGATGCACCCCCCCACACTTAA
>JACYFF010003369.1:5835241-5856881 GCA_017589665.1 Selenicereus undatus | reverse complement strand
TATATATATTCGATTGTGAGTTGATAGCTAGTGATCCTATGCCTTTTCATAATTGAGATTTTCATTTCATTTTCGAAAAAAATAAAAAAAGTCATGTTGTAGAAAAGAAAAAAAGAAAAGCACAAGAAAAAGGCAAAAAAAAGGAAATGACTCAGTGATTAGCATTGGATATGTAAAAAGCTTATGTTCCTTCTTTGTCAACTCCTTTCCTACTTAATTAATTGGGGTATGTTCATTGTATTTTGTGGTTTGGAGTGTTAGTGAATTTCATGGTTTCTTGGTATTTTGTTGGTTGCTCGCTAGTTACTTGGCTAAGTAGCACCACATTGTCCCAAATGCATTTGTCCACTCCTTTCCTTTAACCCTTCTAGCGCACATTACAACCCAAATAAAGTCCTCTTGATTGCCTTGTGCGCATTGCATTCTATTGGTGGAGAATTTGAGAGTCTTGTCAAGCATATGGTAAATTGCACATTTGGAATGAGTATTGAGTGAACCTACGCTATATATCAAACACATGAGTGGGAGTGATTCACATTTCCCCGAAAGTGAGGCTCTACCAATCTATTTAGCTCTATAATTCCATGTGCTTGCATGACAAGCTTTGCGGTTCTTTGGGGATGATCAAGTTTGATATCGAGTTTGTGATCTTGTACTTTTTCGACAACCTTATCCTCCTCCTGATTTTGAAATGTCTTGCATGCTATTTGGGATTGCCATCGATTGCTATTCTCAGTTGTGATATGCTATGACTTGCCTAATTTTAGGAGGTCGTTATGCATTTGAGTTTTAGATGCATCTTCCCTTGTTGGTTTTCTTTAGTGTTTGCTTGAGGACAAGCAACAGTTTACGCATGGGGGATTTTGATAAGTACGCATAGAGCATATTATTTTAGGGTCATTTTGATGCGTTTTTAGGTGATTAATATGCTTAACTGTACGATTTATGCCCTTATTTCTACTATTATGTTTGGCTTCACTTGTTTTGATAGTGTTTGCAAATTTTTCACTTTCTGAGCAAAGTTATGTGAATAGAATGAAGAGTTCAAAACCTTATGGATCAAAGAAGATGGCCAAAGAGGCCCAAAGACTACCAATACAGTCAAATCGTGGCCAGAACCACGGTCTAGGAAGATTCAGAAGAAGCAGCAAATGAATAATAGTGAGACGGACCTGCCAGAGGCCGCCACGGTCAGATCGTGGTGGCCCCTTCTTCCCCTGGGTCATCATGCTTTCTCACGGTTATTTAGCTTCCCTGCAGTTTTTATGTTTTGGCTGCAATGTTTTCACTATAAAAAGGGTTGTTTTCTCATTTGATATCTCTTTATCATCCCATTCCAATTAATTCCACCATCTAGTTTGGAGTAGACTCCATTTTTTTTTAGAGTGAAGGAGAGCAAGTAAAAGAGGGAGATTCGCGAGGAAGCGGGATCGTGTTTGCAAATCAACAGATTCAAGCACGCGTTCAGGCTGAGCAATTCTTTCTCTTCTCTTCTCTTTTCTCCATTAGATTTATTACTTTCTAGATTGATAGATTAGATTATGTAATTCATGTCAACTTGTAGATTTAACTATTGGTATTGATGTTGAACTTGCGTCTGCCTATGTCCTGGAGTTAATTGTTTGATGCACTTTTGAATAGTTGGGGTTTATTTCATCAAGTCTGGAGTTTGAATTGCTTCTAAGAAGTTTGATTGCCTTCTTGCTTGTATTATATATTGGGTGAAGTACTGAAAGGTGAAATCTAATGTCGGAATCACTAAATTCAACTTGATTGTGTAATGTCTTGAGAAAGAATTACCAATCGAGAGACCTAGAATGATAATCGTGTGCCTAATGAACCTAGACTAATCGAGAGTCCATGAGAAAGGATGATTGATTTGATATGGGTATTTCGCTCCACCTTGAAAAAGGGTTGAGATATCTCGATTTTTGGTCTTGAAATTTCCTAATTAAAGAGACAGTGCTTTATCTGTTCTGAAACCGAGTAATTCATTGGTTGACTTAATTCCTTGAATATTTATCCATTTGATTATATGGTAGATTAGTTTAATTTGAATCTCACATGTTAGTTTTCTTAGCCAATCTTGAGGGGATAAAGCCCGATAGATCAACCTAGCCTCTCTGGGATTGACCTTGATTTCTTACAATGCTACGGTGTGCTTACTGCTGTGCCAGCAGGGGCCTCTAGGCTCCCCTTTCTATTTTTGTTTATTTTCTTTTATTTTTACTCAATTTCCTAAACCCACAAATAAAGCTTGGTCCAAATGTGTTAGGCAATTGATTCCGAAGTAAAATAGCCTAGTCCAACCATTCAAACTTCGCGTAATCCCAACACTGCCAAATTTTCAACTAATCCTGCTAATTCTAACAAATCATGCAATACACTGAGAAAATTTATAAACTACTACACGTAAATTGTTAATTGGAGCAAATAAATTGAAATTAAAAACCTCAGCTATTACAACAGTCGTGCTTATATGCACGGTCGACCGTGCGTCCCTTTTATTTTTTCCAAAGTTTCCTAGATGTGCACGGTCATGCCAAAGTGCACGATCAATGTTGCATAGCTTTGGTTTTGAGATGGTTGTGCACTTTAGGCACATGGTCATGCACTTTTTCACTTTCTCCTCTCTATTTTGTTTTGTCTTTTTAGTTTTTTGCAAATAGACTTGGGTTGCCTCCCAAGAAGTGCTCGTTTTAGGTTCCAAGCTTGACCTGTCACCGATTTCTAAGTTAAAGAGACATTGGGGAGGTTAAAAGAAACCTTCCTCTCAATTGGCTCACTGACGATACAGGGCTTGAGCCTAGAGCCATTCACTTTAAAAGAGCCTATGACTTCCATTCCAATCCTTATGGCCCCATAAGGGTGGACCTTCAACACCTTCAAAGCAACACCTTGAAAGGACCCGATTATGTAGACTAGGGTTTCTAGAAAAGAGCTTCAATCTTGAATTGAATGGAAAAACTAAGTCACCTTCCCGAAACTCTCCCCTATTAATAAACTCGTCATGCTGTATTTTCGTCATCTCTTTGTAGATCTTGGAACTTTCGTAGGATTCAAATGGATTTCCTCAACTTCTTTTAAGTGCAACAATTATTTTTCTCTTATGGACTTCAAATACAAGTTAAGGTGCTTGATGGCCCAGTAGGCCTTGCATTCTAGTTCCACGAGGAGGTGGCAGGGCTTACCATAGATGAGTTTGAATGGTGTGGTGTCAATTGGAGTCTTGAAGGTTGTATGGTAGGCATAAAGAGTATCATCTAACTTGTTAGCCCAATCCTTTCCCAATCTTGCAATCGTTTTCTCTAGGATAGACTTGATTTTGCAGTTGAAGATCTCGACTCAACCACTTGTTGAGGATGATAGCCAAACCCATACTTATGGCACACTTTATACTTCTTCAATGAGGTTTCAAGTTTCTTCTCAATAAGGTGCATCCCATTGTCACTAATAGGCACCCTAGGGATGCGAAAGTGGGGGAAGATGACCTTCTTAAGAGCTTAGCCACTACCCCTGAATCATTAATAGGGTTAGCAATGGCATCCACCGGCTTGGAGACATTGTCCACAATAACCAATGTGTACTTGTTGCTCCAACAGGATGGAAAAGTCCCATGACGTTAAAGCCCCAAATGTTGAAGATTTTAACTTCTAGGGTGAAATTAAGGAGCATCTCATTCTTTCTAGACAGATCTTCTATCCTCTGGCATCTATCACTAGAATGGATATAGCTATGATCATCCTTGAACAATGAGGGCCAAAAGAAGCCCGCCTGGAGTACCTTAGTAGCGATCTTGGAGTTGCTACATGCCCTCTACATGGAGAGTCGTGACAATGAGATATCACGCTCTGACTCTCCTCTTCTGGAATAAATCGTCCGTATATTCCATCACTTTACAACTTGTAAAGGAAGGGCTCCTCTAAAAAATAAAATCTGATGTTGTGGAAGAACTTCTTTTTCTGGTAGAAGTTAAAATGAGAACGTGGTATACCAAAGGCCAAGTAGTTCGCAATGTCTAAAAACCATGGAGCTATACTAAAAGATTTAGCCATTAGATGCTCGTCAGGAAAAGCATCGTTGAGGGGGACATCCTGGCTCCCCACAATAAGCCTAGAAAGGTGATTAGCAACAATGTTCTCAGCCCCTACCTTATCCTTGATCTCCAAGTTGAAGTCTGGCACGAGCAAGATCTATCAGATGAGGCGAGGCTTTGAATCTTGATTCTCGAGTAAGTGTTTGAGGGCAGTATAGTCGGTGTACACAATGACTTTGGAGCATACGAGATAGGGTCTAAACTTCTCAATTGCATACACGACCACAAGTAGCTCCTTCTTAATGGTGGTATAGTTCTATTGAGCCTCATCTAGTGTTCTGCTGGCATAGTATATCAAAACAGGCTTCCTATCATTGCTTTGTCGCAAGATTGCCGACATCGCTTAGTCACCGGCATCACACATAATCTCACAGGGAAGGCTTCATTTGGGTGGCTGAATGATGGGGACAGAAATCAATGTCTACTTAATCCTGCAAAAAGCCTCATCACATTTGTCAGCAAACACAAATGGGCATCTTTGGCCAAAAGCTGAGTTAGAGGTTTAGTGATTTTGGACAAGTTCTTGATAAAATGGTAGTAAAACCCCACATAACCATGGAGACTTTGCACCCCTTTAACAGATATAGGAGGAGGCAACTGCTCACTAACCTTTATCTTAGCTTTATCTACCTTGATGCCCCTGTTCGATATTACGCGGCCCAAAACTACTCATTCCTGCCCATAAAGTGGCCTTTTTTTCCAATTCAGCGCTAAATTGAATGCATCACATCTACGGAGCACCTTAGTCAGATTTTCCAAACACAATTCGAAGGTACCTCTATAGACAGAGAAATCATCCATGAACACCTCCATGATATTCTCGATAAAATCAGAGAAGATAGCAGTTATATAGCATTGGAAATTCGCAGGGGTATTACATAACTCAAAAGGCATCCTACGATAGGCGAAGGTGCCATAATGGCATGTGAAATTCATCTTCACCTGATCACTTGGATATATAGTAATCTAGAAGGAACCTGAACAGCCACCCAAGTAACAGAAGAAGGAATACCTAGCTAACTTTTCCAACATCTGATCAATGAAGGGAAGGGAGAAATGATCTTTCTGGATGGGTTGATTTAATCTTCTGTAATCAATAGACATGCGCCACCCAGTGGCAGTCCTAGTAGAAATGAGTTCGTCACGCTCATTCTTGATAACGGTCATACCACCCTTTTTGGAAACAACCTGGACTGGACTCACCCATTTACTGTCTGAGATAGGATAGATGATCCCAATGTCAACTAATTTAACCAACTCTATTTTCACAATCTCTTGTATATAGGGATTCAAATGTCACTGAGATTGTCTAGAGGGTTTATAAAAACCAAGAAATATTCTGTGCACGCAAAGAGAAGGACTGATCCCATTAATATCATCAATGCTATAACCTATGGCACCCTTAAGCTTTTTTAGCATATCCAATAATTTTTCAGATTGGGGCCCAGCTGGTTTAGCGCTAACAATAATGACGAATAGATGATCAAGGTCAATCAAGCAACACAAATATGAAACGGGGAGGTAAAGTTTTAACTCTACCTTCGACGTGCTTTTCTCCTTCTCCTTAGAGGCTTGAACCTCCCCATTGAGGTCCTCCTTGAGACACTGACTGTGTATGTAGGCAGTTATACAATGAGGATCCTAGCATACGCTTCCTTAATTTGAGATTCAGTCCTACCACATCCGATCAGAACGATGTTTAGAGGGTCGTGCACAGAATGACAAGTCATGGCCTCCTTACTAAGTACCTTCTCTAGTACATCAACACTACAGTAGTATCTTCTAGAGTGGGGTTGCCCATAGACTATGGTAAGTAAAACTCCCCCTTTTTGTCCCTTACTTGAAGGAAAAGCTTATCCTTTTTCACATTGATCATGGCTTGTGTAGTAGCAAAAAAGGGTCTCCCTAGGATGCTAGGGATATGGGCATCCTCTTTCATTTCCATAACGAAAAAATTTCATGGAATGAAGAACTTCCCTACTTGTAAAGGTATATCCTCCAGAACACCAAAGGGATACTTCACTGATCTGTCAACTAGATGTAGTGTGATCGTAGTGGGTTTCAGATCACCCACTCGAAGCTTCTTACAAATGGAATACGACATGAGATTCATACTAGCCCTAAGATCACATAATGCTCTGCTAATGGAAATAGCCCCAACCGAGCAAGGGATAGAAAAACTAGTGGGGTTTGATAGCTTGGGAGGGAGCTTATTCTAGATGATGACACTACATTCCTCAATAAGTGACACTGTGGCATTCTTAAGTGACTTCCCTTTATTGGAGAGCAAATCTTTCAGAAATTTGGCATAAGAAGGCATATCAGTGATAGCCTCCAAAAAGGGAATGTTAATATAGAACTTCTTAAACATTTTCAGAAATTTGTTATCCTTGTACCCATATCTACCTTCACTAGCCTTTGAGGGTATGGAATAGGAGGATTGTGAGGATTCACCAGAGATGGGGTACCTTCAGCTTAGACTTCCTGTGTTTTCTTAATCTCAAGCCTCTCACTTGGGGTTTCAATTGAAAATTCCCTCTCAATATCATTTATCTCCTCAACCTCTCTCTTGTCCTCCATCCTAGCTATTTTAGGACCCACCAATGCTTTTTCACCCAAAGTAATAACATTCACTGACCCTTAGGATTGGTCTCAGGTTGACCTAGTAGATGTTCTTGGGATCTAGAGAGATGGCTCACTTGCTAGGAAATCTAGCCAATTTGAGTTTCCATGATCATTTGATGAGTAGTCAGAGTCTCAAATTTAGAGCTCAACTAACTAACTAACTAACTAACTAGGCAAGAGCTTCATTAGTCTTAGTTTGAGTTTGTATAAAACGCTCCATGAGGCTTTCCAAATTGGATTTTTGTTAAGGAGGTTGGGAAGGTAGGTTAAAGGGGGCTTTGTATTGGAAACCGAGGGGTTGGATTGCATTAGGTGGCAAGGGGATATTGGTTATGTAGAAGATGTTTGGGTGATTTCTCCACCCAAAGTTGTATGTGTTTAAGTAGTGGTTGTTTTGTGGGCAAGGGTTGAAATTTTGCATGGTGTTGGCATGTTCAACTCCATAGAAGTTAGCTTAACAGTCAATAGCCATACGCCCTTAGGTGCCACAAACCTCATAAATAATTCCGACCTCACATACCATGCTAGATGACCTCCCGAAACTAAGGGCCATGAGGTGGCTCTCTCAATAGACCAACAGTAGTTGTTGACAGCCATCTCCTCCAACAATGCATTTGCAGCCTCAATTGACTTCCCCATGAGCGCTCCAGTAGTAGCAGCATCAATGGATATCCTCAAAGACTAGTGTAGTCTATTGTATATGGTTTGGGCAAAAAGCTAATTCAGGACGATATGACGTGGACACTGGCATTGGAAAGCCTTGAATCTCTCCCAAGTTTCATACAATGACTCACCATGCAGTTAGGCGAAGGAAATAATGTCTATAGGTGGCAATGAGGTGGGTATGGGGCGAGTTTATGCATACCCTCACCCATACCGATTTTCAAAATTAATATCAATACCCATACCCATTAGGTATTGTAAAGTTATACCCACACCCATACCCACTAGGTATAGCGTGTGTATAGGTTTTATTCGGGTACATATAGACAAAAAAGAATTAGACCCATTTTGTACCCATATGCGAAATCAAATAGCTAATATGTCACATTAACCCCAAGCTTCTAACAACATATGATATCACGTTGAATACAACTAAAAGTTTGCCAATCAAGCAACAAATTAGTACTTGACAATTACCGTTTCTAACAAATGTCTCACCGAAATCATGAATACCATACAACTCTAAGCAACTGGCAAAATATCTAAGTATAACCGACAAATTAGAACTTCAAACAAACGTGTACGGATTTTATATGGAGCGTGTATTGAAAAAACGGGTATAGGGCGGGTAGGAGCTATACCCATACCCATACACATACCCATACCCATTTTAGCAATACCTGCCCCCATACGCATTGTTTTATTTTTTCCATTTTCACCACCCATATGCGTGCCTATTGGGTAGGTTTTATGAGCTCTAGGCGGGTGCAGGTTTTTTTTGCTGGCTTTAGTAATGTCTGCCCTCAACTTAGTAGTCTTGCCTTGTGGGAATGCTTAGGATAACTTAGGAAGTGTATTCCATGTTGTGAAGGCATTCGGCTCTTCATTTTGCAGCTAATCTCTAGCTCTATCCTTTAACGAGAAAGGAAAAAGTTGCAGTTGAATAGCATCAGTGGGTACCCCATTAAGTTTGATTGTATCACACTTTGCAAGGAAGTTGTGGAGCTGCATGTTTGGGTTCTCGGAGGGCCACGCACCGAACTTATCTCTCTCCACTAAGGAGATGAGGGTAGGCTTGATCTCGAAGTTATGTGCGTGAACCACCGAGTTCACTATAGATGAAGTGACACCTATCGCTTGTGGTAGAACATAATCCCGTAACACTCTGTTGGCTCTCCTAGCAATCACAGCTTTCGCTTCCTTCATCCTTCTTACGTCGCTTTGCTTACTAGCAATTGCTTCAATCTTAGGATTAAAAGGAATAACGTTTCAATTCCCTTGCCTGCGCCTGCATATAAAGAAAAAAGTATGCGAAGTGTAAGTGAGTCGAAATAAGGAGTAAGATAAGCAAAAGATAAAGGAAAAAAGAAAAACAAAAGGCCTAATCTAGATTATTTTAATTGGTGTTGATGTCGAAATGAACAAGCTTTCCGACAACGGTGCTAAAAACTTATTGTATAAATTTACCAAGAGTACGGTGCCAATGTAATTAGCAACAACAAGTACAAGTCGTGTCCACAGAGAACTCGATTTCAATGAGCAAAACTGATTTTTTATACTTAATCCAAGAAAATATTCACTCAGGTTGAGGACTACTAAAAATAGTTTAAATCTATTAAATGAATGAAAGTTATACTCATTAATGGATGATAAGGATCTCAAGTTAGGAACCACCACACTATTGTGCTTCATGAATCAGTAGCTAAACAATGAAAACCTACTTATGTAAATGATTAGAATGGAAGAATCACAAATTAACTTACATCAACGCCATCTTTCAAAGGTCGATAGAGTGGCTAATAAATCCTAGTTATCTACTTTCATGAAACTAGGGTTGTCAAAGCCTCAAAATTGAGTGATCAATAATCCCAATCAAAATCTTAATTGTCTTCACCTCAAGGTATTCAATCGCTCACAAAGTTACACTTAGATAAAGGAATTCAACTTTCATGGACCTCCTAAATCCTAATTAAGAACAGTAAAATAGATATCTTTCAAGATGTTCATCGAACACTTGGCGTACTAAGTGAGAATCCAAGGCAATCGACATGGACGAAATCTACAAAAGCTTAGAACGTGACTCAATCAAACATAATAGGGGTTATTTCCAACCCAAGAAAATAATTTAGCATCTACACATATTCAAAGCCACAAACCCAAAACCTAATAAAACTTGAAACGATATTGCAGAAGAGAAGAGGATGGGGTACAACATTTGATTAATCGTAGTAATCAATCCCAAAGCAATCTTCAACTGTCACTAATTCCATGCAAAAAGTATCTCCAAAGTCTCTCTAATAAAACCTAAAGATCGTCGCTTTGAAGCGCTCTCCAATAAAACTTGAGATGTCCCAAAATAAAATTGAAAAATTAACTAATGTACGAAAATTGCCAAGGTGCATGGTTGTACGCTGATGCACGATCGACTGTGTGCCCATGCGGGTTACAAAGTTCTTCACTGCAGGAGTATTGCACGGTTGTGCCTGATGCGCAGCCAATCGTGCATTCTCTTGGGCTCCTCAGATTTGCTTTTCGAGCCCCCTGTGCTTTGTAGAACTTCTTTTTCCTTTTAAACTCATCCTCAAGGCTTCCTTTTTTGTCAAAACTCGTGACTTCGATAGTTTCTTGGCATCTACCCCTGAAAATAAGGAAAACTGCTCAATAAGCACAAAAACAGACCTAAGGAAACATTTTCGACCTTTTCTCATTGAGGTTTAGCATAAGAATGAAGGAAGAAGGGGTCAAATATAGGTTAAAATGAAGTCAAAATAGGGTTTATCACCCAAAAGACCTACATCCGACTCAAAGTTAGCCAAAAATTGAACCAAAAGTTTGAACCCGAACCTAAAATGATCCGACTATAGTTGACTCGACTTAACTTAAATCTGACTCAATAGCGACTAATCTCCAAAAGTAGACCTGGTAAAAACTAACTTGACCCAAACCCGCTCGAAAATTTTGGGTTTTGAATACAATTTTCTCAACCCAAACTCGAAAAAGCCTCAGATTAGCTTGTCATACCGGACGCAAACCCGAATTCGTTCACTTGACCCGAACATTATATCCTTGTTTTTTAAATTATCTTTCATTTATTCTCTTGGCAATAATGGTTGTTCATTAAATCAAATCATTTAGAGAGACATTATATATTATCGCATCTTCTACAAATTAAATAACAGAACCCTTGCTTTTCCAACTCCATTATCATAAAACATCATCATTTGCAATTTATAACTTTGACAACTTAAAAGAATGGGTATGAAACGATGTGAAGTAACTATATATTCTGAAGAAATCAAAGAAAATAAGCAAAATATTAAAAATCCTTAAGTCATACCATTATAATATTGTTTCAGATAAATTACTCTGTCAAAATCTAAATTTTTGATGTTATAATTAAAATACAAGATCTTATACTTCTCTAATTCCCTTTTTTTGGTTTCGATTCTAATATGCATTTAACTACAATGTTAGCAATAAGAAATGAGCCGACCATATTTGTATTGTGGTCGACCTCTTAATAAAGTATACCTAATTCGGTAATGGTGGGTTAGTTAACAAAATATCAAATTATTAAATAAGTTATTAGCAAGTCGAGCCTCTCCAACCCATTAAGTTGCTCTAGACAAGCTAGCCCATTAATGACCAAACCCATTATTGACGTTACTTTGATGTATTGGTTGACCCGTCCAACCTAAAGGTGACCCAACTCTTTGCCCACCCATGCATGGCATTCATGTATCATACGAAAAGTTTGAACATTTTTCATATTCTTTTAAAAAATTACAATTACCATATTTTTTTAAGAGTGTGTCTAATAGGAGTGAAAATCATTTTCCTAGAAAAAATAATTTTCTCATTTTACGGTGTTTGGTAAAATAGGGAGGGAAAATATGCTTTCAAGGGAAAATCATTTTCCTTTGAATGAAGGAAAATATTTTTCACTTTGAATAGAGCATAAGTTGATTTTACGTTTCTTGGGCTCTCACACCCTTTCTCTATTTCATGTCTATTTCCGCGATATATGGTTCAAAGATTAAAGAAAATCATTTTTAGCTTTTTTGTTCATTTTTTGTTGATCAAACTAATTATCCAAAAAGTTCACTTTTCCTTTTACCAAACAACTGAAAATATGAGTTGAAAATCATTTTACATGAAAAATTATTTTCCAAGAAGACGATTTTCAACCCTACAAAACACACCCTAAATAATGATGGTTTTCTATAACAAATAAGCCCAATTTTTAAATTTTAAAAAAGAAACTAATTAACAAAAAGACGCTGTAAACCCATTGGGTTGACTAGAAACCCACAAAACTGAAATACACATGTCCGTATTTTACCCAAACCTGAAATACGATGAGCTATGTTTTACCTGAACCCGACTACACATCACCCATATTTAATCCACGCACTCAAACTGACAGGTCTATCCAAAAGTGTCCCGACTGAGGCCTTATTAATTCGAAATTACATTGATCTTAATTGATCCATTATTGAACAAAAGGGTAAAAAAATTGAACAAAAGAACCAAATTAATAATACTTTTATTTCGCATGTCGTCTTTTTGATAGTAAAACTTCTTTAGGTGGGTTTAAAAAGGATAATCATGGTTCATGAAGTTGAGATGAACCTGCAAGCTAAGGGTTATGGGTTATAGACTTTAATGTGAAGACATAGTAACAGTAAGAATTGATAACTAATCGGCATTCTATCTAAAACCAAAATGATCCGATCCAAACCCTTCATAACCCGATAATATCCCACCGTTGTGACTCTCTATGGAAGAAAAGTCTAACTCTTAACCCAAGAGTTACTCGGCCAGAACAGGCTAACCCTAACCCAACTTAAAACAATACTTAAGAATTAAGATAACCTTTAATGATCTAAACCTAAGCCAATTGACAAGATTTCCACCTTTGTAGTGCTATCACAACTATTTAGCTAGATAGTGAATTTATGTACGCTAGAACATTTAAGGCCTAAAAATTGATGGTAAATAAACTCATTGTTTGGCAATATCGTTCTAATCCACTTTCTTTACCAGAATTGTTTAGCAATCCTGTTCTAATCTTCTTCACTACATGTTGAAGCTCATATTGTTGCTGAAAAATGTAACACTGTCATTGCCATTTGTCAGATTCTAGCTAACTAGCAAATGAGGCAAAGAGAGAGAGGCATTAAGCTTCTGACAAAGCGAGAGACACATTAAGCTCACACTGGCCCCCAAATCGCAGAAAGCTCTCTCGATCTACACATCCCATATGCAGCAAGGGATGGAGAAACTACCGGGATCTTGCAGCTTAGGTGGGACTGGCTCTGTAGAATCATGCTGCAAGCCTCTCCAATAGGGGCCACTTATCCTCCCTCAGGCTCACCTTTCTTGGAAAGAGGCTCTCTCAGAAATTATAGGTATGCCGGTGGTTTCTTGAGAGCTTCTAAGAGAGGGGTATCAGCATAGATCTACCTCAGCAAATCTAAGAATGTTGCAAATTTGGGCTCGAGCTGAAATAGCATGGCCTAGGCCAACCTGTGAGGGTAGGGTATTGGTAGCTGATATGGGCAAACGGGAGTTGTAGGATTAGCCTTCCCAATAAAGCTCGACCTCCCCTCTTCCTTCTGCCCTTCAATTCCTACAGGACCAAGAATTGAAACTGTCTCCTAGAGAACCATCATTGGGCTCTCCTTTAACCCCTCTCCCATTGTAGATATAGCATTGATGTGACTTTTGGGGTTGGTCTCAGGCTAACCTGGTAGGTGAGCCTGAGGCCAGGACAGATGACTAACCTACTATGCGATCTAGGTGTC
Source organism: Selenicereus undatus (assembly GCA_017589665.1). NCBI lineage: Eukaryota > Viridiplantae > Streptophyta > Magnoliopsida > Caryophyllales > Cactaceae > Selenicereus > Selenicereus undatus. The sequence continues at coordinate 5,843,690 of JACYFF010003369.1, read as the reverse complement.
CATCGCCTTCTAATGGGTTGCCATAGCATCGAACTTGGAAGTCAACTGATTAATCGATGCACTATGAGCTTCATTAGTCTTAGATTGAGTCGTTATGAACTGCTACATGAGACTCTCCAAGCTGGATTTGGTTTGTGGAAGTGGTGGTGGTGGGGTGTAGGGAGCTCTGTATTGGTATCCAGGTGCCGGCGTAGAGCTCTGAGGCTGGAGTTCCTGTAGGAAGGGTTGGAATAGCTCTTCCAATCCGAACTGTAAGCATTGGGGTATGAGGTGTTCTGTGGTAGGGGGTTGAAGTGGTGCACGACGTTCGTGTGCTGAATGGTAGAAGGTCCATTGTAGCAGTCAACAAACTTGTGCCCCTACGCACCGCAGGTCTCACAAATAGCGTAGACCCCAATTAATGACCCTGAAGGCCCTCGTGGAGGAGGGGAAGTGCCCACTCTGTCAGGCCTCTGTGCCAGTGCGTCCACCCTGCTGGGTAGGAATGTCACGGCATCAACTTCGTACTCGCCACTACTCCTCCTCGGGGTGGTTCTCTTGTTTGACCAATGGTAGTTGTTGGAAGCTATCTTTTCCAACAAAGCCTTTGCCACCTCAATCGGATTTCCTATGAGAGCTCCAGCTGCAGCGGCATCTACTGAGATCTTAACTGACTGCGATAGCCCATTGTAGGATGTCTGGATTACCAGCCAACCCAGAACACCATGGTGGGGACACTGTCGCTTGAGGTCTTTGAACCTCTTCCAAGCCTTATATAGGGAATCTCCATCTCGCTGAATAAAAGATGTGATCTCATTCTTCAACTTCGCAGTTTTACCAAGTGGACAATACTTACTGTGGAAGGCCTTGGAAAGAGTTTTCCATGTAGTGAATGGGTTAGGCTCCTCATTCTGTAGCCAGACACTGGCTCTATCCTTCAATGAGAAGGGAAAGGGCCACAGTCTAATGGCGTCAGTGGACACCCCATTGAGCTTGATGGCATCGCATTTTGCAAGGAATTTACGAAGATGCACATTTCGGTTTTCCGAGGGGTGCCCACTGAACTGATCCCGCTTTACGAAGGTAATGCGCTCGGGGCTGAGCTCGAAATTATTAGCCTCAATTGTGGGGCTAACTATGGACGAGCTGATGCCCGATGCTTGCGGTAGACCATAATCCCGCAGCACCCTAGTATCTTCTTAGGCCATCACCACCTCTGCTTTCTTCCTTCTTCTTGCTTCTCTGCTTCACCGGCGTGCAGTTGCTTTAATCTCAGGATTGAAGGGGATAAGGTTTTGATTTCCATGACTCCTCTTGTGCATACAAAAGCAAACACTATACCCAGTGTAAACGATATCAAGCAAAAAGAAAGAAGAGCTAAACTACATAAAAGAAAAATCAAATGCCTAGTTTAGAGTATCCTAATCGGTTCCAATATCAAAAGAAATAAGTTCCCAGCAATGGCGTCAAAAACTTGTTGTCTTAAACTTACCGCAAGCACACGGTGTAACTGTAGCTAGCAACTGGCGAGTACAGGTTGTGTCCATAGGGAGCTCGCTTTTGATTACCAAAATTAATTTAGACACTCAATATAGACCGAATCCAATTGCATGTTTATGTCTAAACCATGGGAACGATAACAACTAAAAATCGAATGAGCTCGCAAGATATTAAAACACCCAGGTTGAGATATCAGCACGATTATGCTAGTGAATCAGTTATTAACCTCTATCAAACATAATTAAGTATATGTTTATGAATGGATAGATGATCAATTAAGCTCATCTCCTTCCTCTCTCGAGGGTCGAAGACTAATCTTACAACTAAAGTCACCTATTTTCATGGGACTAAGTCAAAGGATTACAAACTCTACAATCTTTATTCCCAATTAGAACTTTGATTATTTTCATGTCAAAATCCTATCTGTCGACTAAGTCACTCTACGTAAAGGTTCCATCTTCTAATGCTTCCCTAAACCTAAATAATAATGGACGAATACTTTCTCGTGCAATTCATCGAGCACGTGGTGCGCAAAGTAGAATTCATAATCACAAGCGTGAAGAAAACAAGGGTTTGGGGCTAATTCATGATTCAATAAACATAATTGACTTCAATCCCAACCTAAGTTAGGAGATTAGCCACGCATCATCATCGAAACAACCAAATCAATTGAAGGAAAGAGAAACATGAATCCCATAGAAACCTCAAACAACAATAAAATGCAGAGAGAGAGAATCAAGCAACTCACTTCAATTAATCCTCAAGTAAATATAGATCGATCTTCCAAGTAGCGAATTCAATACCAAAGATGAAACTCAAAAACACTGATGAAAATCTAAAAATCGCCTAAGAGAAAGTGTTTAAAGGCAAAACTCGAATAATCATCAAAACAGCCCCGAGGAAACTTTAAGTCATGCACACGGAACAGGGTGGCACGGGCTGACCGTGCCATTTCACTGGCACAACCGGCCAACGATCAATATGTGGCATGGTGTGACCATGCCACATCACTTGCCATGCTATAGGTTGATTTGAAGTGGCCCGGTTGTGCTTCGCGGCACGAGGCACCCGTGCCTAATTTTTGGAACTTCCGTGTGATGCCAAGCGACCTCTTTTGTGACTTTAAACTTGCCTTTTTGGCACTTCTTTCTCCTAATTATCATCAATTCTTTCATTCCTTTAGTAGAACTCCTGAAGATACGAAAAGATGTTAAGTGAGCGAAATATATACTAAAGCAGGCTGATTTAACACTTTCTTAACAAGATTGAACATGAAAACACGGGGAATAAGGGATCAAATCGGGGCTAAATTAAGGTCCAAATATAGGTTTATCACTCCACTAAAAGTTTTATGTGTGAACTAAACTTAGGTGACTAAAATATGTTAACAAACTAAGTAAATATTGTAAAAAATTTAAAAAGTGAATTCCATTAACACGAAACATTATTCTATTATACATTAAAATGTCGTTTTATTATACACTAAAAACTAGTATATTTTACACTAAAATAGCATAAAAATGAATATGGATATATACATTCGATAAACTTATATTAGAAAAAAAAATCCATCACAATTTAGAATATTGAACTTCACAACATCAAACTTCATGAAATAAACATGTTGTTTGCTAAAAAGTATATCAAAAAATTTTATCACAAAAGAGTATTCTATCATTCACCAAAAACTATTGCAGTCTACTAAAATTTTAATGTGTGAAATTAAGTTCGATTAGTAAAATATATTAGCAAACTAAGTCAATATTGTGAAAAAAATTACTAAAGCAAAATTCCACAAAAAAAATTAAAAATGAATTAGTGAAATATATAATACTACTAAAAACAAGTGAAATATATGCAAATACTAGGAAGAGGACTTGAACTTTTGACTTACGCAATATCAACCCATTTTTCCACCAGAAACGTAAGACTCACATTTTTTTAACAGTTGCTATAAGAATTATATATCCCTGATGCCTTGCAATAGACTAGTCAAGATGCGCTTGACTCTGCGCATGATCAATGTGGCGTGCACCATGCTTCCGTACCTAAGCATATATGATATAATTTGCAGTCCCTCAAGGAAGGGTTTTGTCATCACTCATCTCCCATCAATGTAAGCCAAAAGGCGCCCCGATCCCTCTCTTAGAGTTTATCAATAATGGTTTTGCCAACTAGCTTCATACACTAAGCTTATGTCAAGATAGACACATGAGATACTAATGTGATGTTTGACTGAATGTAATGCAATTTAGGCAATCTTGTAACACAATCATACTCTTATAGTTTATGGTAATCATAATAGCAAAGTATTTGTTATTTACATGCAATCAATCTTGTAATACAATCACATTCTTAGCACGCATGGGTGTGCTTGAAGGTATGAGTCAAGAGAGTTATTCAAACACTTAATTATCCCTTTTAATTTTTCTCTACGTTAGAGGAACAACTACCTACTTTTGTGAGTGAAATATACAGGTAGAGGATGTTTCTTTGTTTCCCAAAGACTTATTCAATTATATCCATGTTGCATGTAAGGGTTAATAGAGTTTTTTGAAAAAGCATACTTGTACCTACTTAGAAGTCTCAATTAATTGACACTAGATTCCTCTATGACAAACAAATACTTATATCCATCGAACCAAATTTCGTACCAATAGCACTTAAATCATAATCTCTGGCCTATGGCAATGCAGGGCAACGTCATACATTTGTGGGCATAGGAACCCATGAATGAGGGGTGTTTGGGGACTCCTAGAAATAAAAAACACAGAGGTCGTGTCCTTGGGACTACATTATAAGGTACAATACAAAATTTTGCTTGCTGGAGGATGGTGGTAGTGATGTTCGTGATACTGCCTGTTGACTCCAAGAGTCACATATTGATTTTGATGATAAAAAACAATATAATTAGTGTTATATATGAAATTGTGAAGTGAGTTGATTTTATAATTAGTCTACTTCATATATAATATCTAAGGTCGGTCCAAGATTAATTATGCATGCTAGGCAAGAGACGATATGGAAAATATTATTCAAATAAAAAGGATTTTATTTGATTAAATGATTATATCCTTGATTCTAGCCATGACAAAATATTGTCCTTATTTGATTAGAATATTCTAGCAATATTACTTGATTGGAATATTCTTTTTGAATTTCAAACTTGATCTCACAAAGATTCTATTGCATGATTTTATTTTATTACAAATATATTTTGTTGCCAAGCTTCAAAGAGATTTCCATGTCCAGAAGGCAAGAGAAGAGATTGTGAGCATATAATTTCTTATTGGAGAAGATCACAAGATAAAATCAGAATATTTTTGATGAGACACTTCCTTATTGGATGATGGGAGTCACAACTTGCAAGGCTATAAATACTTATCACAAGACCAAGAGCAATGAGCCCCAAGAAATGACACAAGCAAGTTACAGTTATACTACACTGAGCTATACATTTGCAAATTCCTTTGAGTCTTGAATTGTAATTAAAAGTCTTGAGAGATCTTGAGGAATTCTTATTAAAGAATGAACGAAGGAGTTGGTGTGAGGTCACAACTCCTCCCAAACTTAAATCAGTGGTTGATTTAAGTAGCTAGGATCTTTAGAGCGTGGTGCTCTGAAAGAAAGTGTGAAGGTTCATGTTAATAAGAAAAGTAGAGCGTCAAATCCTAGAGTTGGATAACTCTAGACGGGGACCTAAGACTGTTAAGGCCTAACCTCGTTAAAATATCATTGAGTTTTGTCTCTTTTTTATTTCAGTTCTTACTTTGAGTTTTGGTTTTAATTTTCTAAGATCACCCTATTCACCCCCCTCTAGGGTAATCTAAACCTTCAATGCCCTTCACTTTTGGCTTTTTAGACAAAAAGGATACAAAGTAACAACTAGTAAGTCATTTGGCTTAGTTTCCTTCGATTAAATCAGAATTCAAGAAATATATGGGTTTCATTATTAAATTTCAAACTCAAAAGCTTTTGTTCAGAAAACTTGGATATTATGTTAAAGAATAGTCATAGTGAATTTTGTATTCATTTATTGATAAATCTGATAATTCTCATTATGATAGATGCATTAATATTTCATAACACATAAACCTTAAATATGATAGCATACTTTGTAACAATGTTAGTAATTGATTTTTCATTAATAGGCACTATAATAATTATTGTTGAAAATATTAATGTCATGAAATTCGAACTAGGGTTTTACATACCAAAATCTTTACTAATAACTTTGGTATTGTTACTATTACCAACTTTCAGTTAATATTGAAAATTAGAATATTTTACTATGTATAATTTTTCTTAAATTGAAAGTGTGAAGATAATAATATTAGACGTGTCCACAAAAGGAATTAAGATGACATTTTAAGACACTTCTGCTAATGGGATGAAAAAATATAAATATAAATTATTCAAGAGCAACGTGTTTTAATATAGGTATTTTTTTTGGTAAGATGTTTTCATAGATTTATATAGATGCACATCATAGATTGTGTGTTCTTTCTTACTTTTCACCATTGTTTCTTGTGGCAATATCTTATATCTTATACTATATGTTATGTCTACTGTGTCACCTTTAATTTGTTTCCTATGAAAATGTGTTAATTGTTTAGTGGAATCTTAGTTCTCTTGTTTCAATTTGGTGCTTAAACTTCTAACTGGATTTAGTAGATTTTCTATGGTGATCCAACTTTTGGTAGTTCGTTTGAAGGCCTACTAAGATGAGATAACGTAATCCTTTGATCACCTTACCTGTTTTTAAAATTTTGAAAGGAGAACACTTTTTTTGGATTTTTTTTTTTTTGCAACAAGTAATATAGTAAAGTGTAAGATACAACATTACCTTAGCCTGATGAAGTAGCTCCCATAAGTGCTAAACCTGCTAGGTCATGAGCCTCCTTAACTAGTTGTCTATTAAACTTTAAACACTCTTAACTATTGACCTAGACTCTTACAATTAGTGAACGAGGCTTTAGCCTAGACTAGAACGAATGACCATCCTTGCAACACTCGTACAATGTCCCACGAATATGTCCATATGTCAATCTCCACCCAGACCTTATCTTGCACTATCACCATGGCCTGTTCAAATATCATAAGTTCAGTGATGAAAGCAGTCTCAGCTAGAACCGGTTGGGCGAGGGATAAAAGGCGGGCTAATCCATTATAGGAAATTGCATCGATCTCTCCCGGTCCTATAGCTTTTTATGTTTCCATGCCCCATCCACAATTAAGGCAGTGGGGGGGAGTGCCAACTCTCGAAGCAGAGCAATAAATATACAATGGCAATGAGTCCCTTAACTGGTGTTGAATGCTGCAATCTCTTAAAATTGAGTGCTCTGAAGGCACGTGCCCATGTTTACTGGGACCATCAAGTCATGTTTATTTGAACCATGGTCGCTAGTTAGAATTGTTGATTTTCAAAGGATGGCCAATTCCTAATGATCTAAATACTCCAAAGAAATTAGAGGAATTTTCGAACCATATACTCTTATTGTCTATCTAATTTATAAGGATAGAGTAACCACTCCTGGCACCAGTGTTTAAACAGTATCACTTGGCTAGCTTACACCCAAATTCCCAAGCTACACGAAGCCCAGAGGTGTTGGGTTATAGAGCAGTCACATAATAAGTGTTCCCTAATTTCGACATTAGTATAACATAACGAACATTGTAACTCCTAGCTCAAGCTTCGACAACTATAATTGGCCTATAAAAGCAATTCATTATGAAAAGTTCACGAGAATAACAGTTTCCACTTGCTTGGAATGCATAGTGGCCAGAGGATCTTCCCTATATAGTTGCATATCTGGGGATTATCCTATTCCATCTCGTTTTGAGTTAACCAAGCATATCCAAATGTGATCGTATAGTCGCCTATTTTTCGTAATCCTATCTGATCATATCCTCAGCCAATTGCAGGTTGCATCAAACTGGCTAAAATATGTGTTTCAGTACCCTACGAAAAGATCCTTCTCACAAAAGAAAGTCCCATCTCTGCCCAAGTTCGGCAAGGAGACAACTAAGTGTACGATTTTGACATGTTCCCTCCCACTGATGTTGGAAAGTGATCAGAGCGTTGGCAACCATCTATTGATCCCAATCCAAATATGATTACGTTTCTTGATAATCCATAGGAATCCAGATCAGAATTTCCTTGTAGCTTATAACAAACCCAATCTCCCCTAGGTGTATGATTTAGTTGGAACATCCAACACAACTATCTCAAGGCGCGACGCAACCAAGTAGATCCTAGAGATAAGAGAGTTCGCCTTAATATGTATTCACCACACCTGATGCATTAACAATGAATTGTTGAACAACGCTATATCTTGGATTACCAAGCCACTTAGTCCCTCTTGTAGTTAAAAAATGTTCTTGTTGACCCATTAAGCTTCCTGCTTCTCTGGCCAAAAAAAAAACTGGTAATGATCTTGCTCTGCATTTCAGTGACAAATAACATGGTTCCTAAACGTCACCAAAACATCATTGATGAGCTTCTTGATAATCACAAATGTTCAAAAACTTGGTATCTTAAAATTACCGCAAGTTCACAGTATAGTTGTAGTTAGCAACGGGCAAGTACGACTCGTATTCCGTAGGGAGTTATGTTTTGAAGCACCAAAGCCAACTCAAGCGCATCGATCTAGGCAACATAGAAGGTAAAGGGAAGAAGAATTAAACTAATGAAGCGAGAAAACAAGAAGGGACTTGGGTTGTGATTAAACCTAAGACAAACCAACTAATCAAGACAAACTCTCACCTTCCCAAGTTATGCTATTATTCAAAGATGATCGGTTGCATCATTAAAGAGCACCCAAGCCCTCTCTCAAGGGTCAATAGGCTAGTCTAATTGTTCTAACCACCTATTTTCAAGGGATTAGCTCAATTAAACTACAAGATTAATTACCTTTGACCTAGCTAAGATTTAAACTATTTTCATGTCCAAATGTTAGTTATCCTATGT
>JACYFF010003369.1:5735899-5801388 GCA_017589665.1 Selenicereus undatus | reverse complement strand
AAATGATTTTGAGATTCTAGAATCATCTATCTAGCTAGTGGATAGATGGCTTTATTTATGCTCCTCCACCATTTAAAACGTGCTATGTGGATAGATGGTTCAATCTTGAAGTTTAAGCGTGCCAGCCGTCACAACAGTAAACTTGTGGGTCCACAAATTTTCCAATTTTGATCATTTCCTCCCTACCATTCCGATGATTGACATGGGACAGTTATTATATCATATAACCAATTGTACGGAATCAGTTGTACAATTGAATTTCGGTTCGCTAAAGCTGCTGTATAGCCACTAAGATATACTGCTGTACATTGATTTTCGTTCACTAAAAATATTGTATAGCTTACGATTTTAGTGAGTTGAGACACATTTTGAATAGGCTAATAGATATTTTTAGTAAGTAGTCAAACCTAAACCAGCGCGTCTTACATACATGAGTTTCGTTCAGTAAAGATACTATGTATCTTATGAAAATGTTTTGTTGTACCTAAAAAAAATGTTATTTTGCATCTGAAACTCACTAAATTATTTTGTAGTTATCTACATTATTTTTGCTTTGGTGAGTTATGATATTTATTTAGTGAGATGTAATAGTTCTTTAGTGATTTAAGAAATATGTTTAGTAATCAATATCATTCATTTAGTAAACAATACTATGTGTTCATAACCAGAAAAAAAAAAAGAGTGAGCAGACATATAATGTATAATTTTAGTGAGCACGTACACGTTCTTGTTCATATTTTGACATACAATTTTTTTATGATATCTATTGTGACTTTAGGTGACCTGTGATATATGTTGATTGAGCAATACTTTATATCTATCTTATAATATGTTGTGATATATTTGTTGGTTAACTAAAATATAAGATTCCTTAAATGCGTAATAATGACATACTTGAAAAAGTTTCAGCCACTTGTCCTCTGACTTTTTACTGAGCTATTTATATTGTATTTTGATTAGCCTAAATATACAATTAATGAGCAACTACTTGAAACAAATTATATTTTATTGATTTTACTGCGTTTTTGGTGAGTTATGACATATATTTAATGAATTATGATATACATTTAGTGAGCGGGACTATATTTGGTGAATTCAGCGACATTTGTGTTATACTTATGAAGTATAATACAGACGCTCTTATGTCATAATAAAAAATACGTAAGCTATAACGTAACTCTAGAACTTGGAAAAAATTATTTTCTAGTGCTTTGTACTATTTATTGTGGGAAGCTATACTATTTATTTAGTGAGCTATGCTATTTATTAATGAGTTGTGACAAATATGTAGTGAGCCATGAAATATATTTGGTGATCAATATGATTTAGTGAGCAATAGTAAGTATTCATAATAAAAAAAAGTACACGAATAATATAATATATAATTTTAGTGATCACATGCACATTCTTGTTCCTATATTGTGGTATAATAGTTTTTAGTGAGCTACACCACAACTTTGGTAAGGTATGTAGTATATGTTCAACGAGCAATAATTTATATTCATTTTCTAATGTGTTGCTGCTGCTATTACTACTATTACTATGTCTATACATAGATAAACCAAGTTTGAAAGTTTAAATTAATCTTAATTATAAAAATTTGCAAGAAAAGAGCAAACTTACTTGGCTATAATATAAGCAAAGAAACGACGTCCAAATAAATAATTTAATTAAATAGGCTAAATGATTTATTTAGAACAAATAAGTCGAAAGAGGCAGAAAAAAAAAACTTACAGCCAAACTAATTCAAACCACCAACCTCTTGTATGGCAAGGTAAGGTCCTTTCCACTACAGCATTTGAAATTGTTGTTGCTGCTTGGCACAAATTAAGTATACAATAAAACATGCCGAGTGCACATATCTTTGATTCATCTTATTGTATGAAATAATTTGCTTAACTATCTAATTGAGATGGGGAAAGAGCGAAAAGAAAAATAGGAAAAGAACTAGCAGCACAACTATCAATATATGCATTTTAATAGTCACCTGCTCCCACTACCCCTTCATCTGATTCCTATCTAGTCCTCACAAGTCACACCCCTAGCTTCATCCTATTCCTATCTAGACTTGGAAAAACTGACTCAAGACCGAAAATCCGAATCAAAAGACTCAGACCCATACTCGATCCGATATCCGAAACATGTTCCCCCGAAAGTGAACCCGAAACATGAATTGACCCGAATAGAACCGTACCTGACCTGAGATTTTCTGCAAAGTTGCTTATTTTTGCATGATAAGTGTGTTAGACCAAAAAGCGGTTAACCCGACCCGATCCAAAGTTCACCCGGTCCAAACTGAATTGACTCGAAATGTCACTTAACCTAAAACATAACCCGCCCCAAACTTGACCCGATCGGTACTCGAACCGAATGGCCTATTTGCTAAGTCTATTCCTATCTCAGTCCTCACAAGTCACAGACTCCTGCACCTTCCTCCATCCTTTCCCCACTCTTGAATTTCTCTATCATTCGCTCTTAGTTTAATGGAACCAAGCAACCCGATCTAGCCCTTTCCGAAGAGCACATGTGCTTATCCATTGTGGCCCCATTATGGCAGGCCTTCAATAGCCATGTCGACCTGCCAGTTTTAGCCATCGTAACTCCTGGCCATCTGTAGCGACCCCAAGATATAATGTCTGTTTAAACGAACATAATCACTTATTTACTTATGGATTGCAGCGGAAGTCTATTGATTGGAGTCATTACTACCGTTCCGTGATGGAGCAAAGCTGCCTGAAACTACTGTAACACTATGTTACCTCGTAATCACCTGATTTACTAAACTTTGGAATCAAAACAAACATTTGTCAACTTGTGCATTTCATAATACACATGATAACTTAATGTACCAATACCAAACATTATCAACCCAAAGTTCAAAAGAATAAACAATAAGAAAAACTCTAGGGTGCTAGCCTATAAATCACTGTGAGCGCTTGGCTAGCTAACGTTCAACAAAAACTGCAACTCACGCTCATTTCTTGCTGCCTTCTACCTTGCAGGAGGATGACTGGTCATTGATCCCTTACCTGAAACAGAAAATATAAAAATATTCGAATAATAAGCCAAAGCTCAGCACATACATCCATATGCTGTAAAATAAGTTTTGTATTCAATTAGTTTGGTGCCCACATTTCAAAACATTTTACTTTGCCAATAGCACAGAGAAAATGCGTAATTAAAGTTGATTTACCAGTTATTATCTGGAAGTAGACCCCGATTGACATCTGAAGCGATCTTGAGATAGGTGCACACCTCCCAAGCTGATCGGAAAACCTGAGTTGCAGCCGCATGGGTAAATTGAAGGGCATATATAAGCCCTGATGAATGATATTCGATAGGGCCACTTGCTTAGGTGACAAAACCTTGCATCAAATGGTTCATTATATAAACGTGATATTGGTTTTGTATAATTTGATAAACACGTGAGTTTTCGAATAGTACAAACAATGTACGTACCTGATCCTTGAGATTCTCTCTCCTTTTTAATAGAGAATACTCGTTAGCAGCTTGAAGCGACAGAGGTGGACTCACTTCTGCTTCAAATATGTAATTTTTACGATTAATATGAAATTAAGAAGTTCATTAAATTTTCTGACTGATCGAGTAGTTTAAATCCCCTCGACCACACCTTTAATTATTCATATAACGATTATTATTAACTTAATTTGGTTCTATTTTGTTTTTGTTTTCTTTCCTCTTTTTAATACTGTTAACACTCGTTTAATAAATGTCATGAGGGCATGATGATGTGACTCGCCTTGGGTTTATTAATATCGACATTGTCGTAATTACGATTCGAATTATTATTATTATCATTATAAGCTTGTTAATATCATCGTTTTGCCTCACTTGTTAGTACACTCGTCAATAGTGTATTACTAGTTGTTATATCATTCACCTGGTTGTACAAATACAATTGTACAACTGGGTTCACAAAGAAAATAGTCAGATTTCGGCTTACTAAAGATACTCTATAACTCACTAAAATATGTTGCTGTGTATCCAATTTTTCTCACTAAAAATAATGTATAGCTCACTAAAATATTTTAGTGAGCTAAGACAAAATTTTAGTGAGCTAATATGTATCTTTAGTGAGAAGACATACGCACCGAAACAAATGTATCTTATGTACTGAACTTTCACTTAGTAAAAATACTATATAGCTTATAAAATGTGCTATTGTACTAAAAAAAATATTATTGTAAATCTGAAACTCACTAAACTATATTCTAGTTGTCTATATTTTTTTAGTGAGATATGATATTTATTTACTGAGTTGTTATGTTATACAACCGGTTGTACAGAAGCAGTTGTACAATCGAATTTCAGCTTACTAAAAATGTATAGCTCACTACAATACTTAGTGAGTTGAGACACAATTTTAATAAGCTAATACATACTTTTAGTGAGTAGATAGATTAAACCAATGCACATTATGTACCATAGGTTTCACTTAGTAAAAGTACTATATAACTTATTAAAATGTACTATTATACTAAAAAAATGTTATTGTTCATATGAAAATCACCAAACTAAATTCTAGCTATCTATATTTTTTTAGTGAGCTATGACATGTATTTAGTGAGCTATGACATGTATTTAGTGAGTTGGACTATATTTAATTAATTCACTACATTTCTATTATACTCACAAAATATAATACAAACACACTCATGTCATAGTAAAAAATGATTCAGCTGTAACATAACTCAAAAACTTTACAATATTATTTGCTGGCTATCTATACTGTTCTTTTTAGTGAGCTATGCTATTTATGTACTGAGTCATTATAGATATTTGGTGAGTTATAAAATGTAATACAAGGCAATAGATTTTATATAGTGAGCTATACTGATAGTGAGATATTGTTTTCCCTGTTAGGCACAAGATTAATTATAGTGATTATATTTGATGAGCAGAGAATTGATTCATGATTGCTAAATACAAGCTCAATACAAGTGAACTAAATGTATTTCTTTAGTGAGCCAACGACTATATTTAATAAGCACATAACTCATATTGATAAGCTGTTATTTCTCATATGTGCACAGCAACAATGAAAATATCGTCTGAAAAAGCAACCATAACATTTGTGGTGATCTATAATGCAACATTGGTGAACATACAGGTCAATCCTAGTGAGCCAAATGTTTCTTTTAGTGAGCAAAAAACTGCTCTGTCGCACAGGACAATTTAACTTTTATAGTGAGCTAAATATATACCTCTAGTGCGCCAACGACTATATTTAATGAGCACATAACTCATAAAGGTGAGTTATCGTTTCTCGTATGTTACAAATCAAAATTTACATCCAACGAATGCAATCCAATTCAAAAATCTAGAAATTAACTCATCGAAACTCAGAACTAACGAACACAACTTCCAATCTTGAAAACAAAAACAGAGATCGAAAAAACACTATCGATCTTGACGAATAATTCCGTTTGACGAAGATTCAACATTAATAGCAATGTTCATATCAAACCCAGTCATTCGATAACTGCTGAACACTAAAGCAATCGAAGCAGCGAAGAGTAATCGAACAATGAGGAGAATGCAAACCGCGATTTTCAAAAAATTGAGGAGCATAAATTTTTTTTTTAAAAAATGGGTTAGGGCTCAACAGTTGGAAAGCTTAAAACTGCTGTTGGTGGGCCCGGGTGGACAATTGAGTTGTTCACCCGGTTGTACGTAATAATTTGCGGTATATTACTATTATTATTATCATCACTGTCGCGGTTATAATTATTGGTTTGAGTATTATTAAAATTGTGGTTACTTTTATTAAGATTATTGTTATCTTAATCATTATTGACTTTTTAATGACATGCCATTAATAGCTATGGTTATGATTTGAACAAGTCATATGCGACTCAAACTAGTGATATCATGTGCTTGGTGTCGGCTCCAAATCGAGAGACATTCACTTCATTTCCTTTTTGCTAGCTCCAAAGAGGTGGTTAGCATTTAGCTTATCCACCATCATTAGGCTTATCGATTAATTTAAGAACGTAACTTAAACCTTACCAATACTTAAATCACACTACAATTATCCCCCAAGTTTGCATACTTAACTCATCGAAGTTCCCAGTTTTAATTTCCAAGTTCTCTTAAGCATTACTCATCAAGTTAATTCTAAAATTTACGTTAAGAAATATTGCCGAATTAGTCCCAAATAATACATTTTTCCCTCCATTCTCTTCTTTACCTTTCTCACTTGCAAATCAAGCTCACGGCATACACGGACATGATAATATCATACATATATTTATCTCACTATTTTCATTCAATATTCACTAGAATTCATCTAAAAATCATTAAATCCACACAACTAGGTCTGGGTTCCCATTCAAGCATCCAAACTCCAAACCACCAAATTCATGGCAATGACACACTTATCCACACTCATGTATCCCATTAACCTCCTTCATATATTTACTGAAATTACTCTATACATCCTTAAATCAACATAAACAAGCCTAGATTTCATCTAACTATCAAACCCTAATCACCAATTCATGCCCATATCACACACATCCAACCTATATAACCCACTAATTTTATTCGATGATTCATCAAAATAAATCTAAACACCATTAAATCATCACAAACAACTAAGATTCATATACAACCTCCAAACCACCATATCTGTGGCAATTATGCAACCATTGAACACACATATATCCCATCAATTTCCTTCAAATATTAATTAAAATTAATCTAAACACAATTAAAGCAACATAAGCGAACTTAATTTTACACCCAACATCCAACCCTCATCACCATGTTCATCTTCAACATCAAGCTTCAATTCATACCAAAGTTTTTAGAAAATTACAAATTAATACTCATTTGATCTAAATTCACTAAATATTACTCAAACTCAATCTTAAAAAATGAAAAATAGAATGATGGAGAGTTAGGATTTTCACCTTGTAAACTCACTTGAGCAAGATAATTGAGAGAGAGGAGAGTGGGTGGTTATGGAGCTTGAGCGGGCGGCAGCTAGGCGGCTTCTGGTGCTCAGATGGCGAGTCGGTGGTGGTGGCGGTGCTCGGCTGACAGGGCCGCAGGGAGGGAAAGGGGGTTTGTAGTAGAGATGGGGCCACAGGGTTCTGGGGGTTTCGGGAATGGGGGGAGGGCGGATGGGTAGATTAATAGTACGTTTTTTTTTTTTTTTTACATTTTTGTTAGAATTTTGTTTGTTTTTTTTGTGTGACTTGCAACCCTAGCAATTTCTAGATTTTACTGATTTTTTTTGGATTTTTATAATTCCCTTTCCCCCTTTTTTCTCTCATCCCATACAAATACATATGTGTATATTTTGGGCAAATTTTCTTTGGCTAGGATTAATGAATTAGGAAGGAGTTTTCATTTTAAATTGTTACTCCTCACACTCCTTTTATACATAAAATTTAACTTATTATTATTGTTGCATTGTTGCTATGTTTGTCGAAATTAGCCCTTAAATAATTAGGCTAATTTTTATTTAGTTATTGTTCAAGTATTTATTAGCATTTGAATAAAATGTTCAGGAGTAACCAAAAATTCATTTTGAGGACACTCTGCTGATTCAACCAGCAATTGCAGAAATAGACATACATATATAAAGTACTTGGTCAAAACGCATCGCCCAACTTAATTAATTTGTAATTAATATAACGCAAGGTAATTAGTATGATTTTATGTTCAAGCTGTTACACTATCAATAACAAAAACCCAGATCTAGATCCTTTGACTCTTCCCAAGTCCCTTGATTTCTCGCGCTCTTTTCTCCATGTCTTTGATTTAATATCTTAAATTTTCACATTTGACACCTTACATTTGGAAATTTCTAGATCTAATTCTCTGAAATCTCATACCGAAAATTTAGTATTTGTTTTTTTTTTTCAAGGAAAGCATAGAAATTATTTTTTTAATTTGGGTTTAATTTTTGAAATATTCATGTTTGAGTTATTTTGAGCTTTTGGATTTGGATTTGAGTCCTTTCTTTTTGTACAATTTTCGGGGGTGCTTTTGTTTAAATTTGTGTTTTTCTTTTCGGTTGATCTCGGTTGTAGTTTTTCTATATCCGGCTCATAAATTTTTCTTTCTTGATAAAAACCAATTTGGGTAGTGGGTATTAGACATCGAACAACTTTCACATATGCTTTCTCTAGAAACTGAGATTTTGTTGTTTCAAAATTTAATGGAGGAAGGTTACGAGTTTTATAGGTACAACTTGCTCTGATATTAAAATGGGAATTTTTTATCTGATCTTTTTGGGGTAATTTCATATGTGATGCAGGAATTTTTAGATAATCTTTGCTTGTTTTGTGATTATATTATTCGAATCCTAATTTTGGTGTAGTTGAAACCATTTTAGTTTGTGATTATAAGATCTTACAATTAGTATCTTTGACATTGGATTGTTGGCCAAATTCAATTTTGGGTTTTTTAAATCTCATAATGTACTAAGCATTGTATTATGATTTTAGATTAGATCTTTATGGGCTTGGCCCAAGATTGCGTTTGGACTTGCATGTCTTGGCTTGAAGGTGTAGGCAAAGATTTAGGTGCCAAATTTGTAATCGTTGTGCTTTACATATTTTACTTTCATTAATTATTTCTATTTTTTATATGCCAAAGATGTTAGTGGAGATGGTGAACATCTACAAGGAGGTGGCAGGAGAATACCATTGGTGTGCCTTTGGGACATGTTTTATCTTTTTCCCCCCTTTGTTTAGGGCATGATTATCTATTTTTCTGTAACCCTAAAGCTGGGTGAAGGCATTATGCCTAAGTTAGATACAATTGTAACAATTTGACTATTTTAATGTGCATATATAATTTTTTTAATTTATTATGACATGGTTTGTATGTGAAGAATTATTATTTCGAAATATAAGAATTATTATTTCAAAATATACACTTTTTTTAATGTTCGTAATTAGTGTGCAATTCCCAAGGAGGCAACTTGATCTGTATGTGTGAAGTGGCATTTCATAAATCTCAGCGATTTATATAGAAGAGAATTAATTCAAAATATTAAAAAATATTTTAATGATATGCAGTGCTTATAGACATCAGTGGCACTTATAGCATTGAAATGCGTCACAAGGCTTTATGATGGCTGCTCGTGCCACATGCCAGGCTTGTGACACGCTCAGATGCGACGACTGCTCCAAATGACGCTGGATTTTGCTGCGACGCATTTCGTCATTGTCTATCCTGCACAATAAATGATGCTATCACTTTTTTTTTGGTAGACATTTCATGATTGTGTTTAAACTATGCACTGATGCACGCATGTCAGAACTCTGTTGGGGTACCATATAATTTTTCGTGGTTCATCCTCAAAATTGCATGATCGTGAATCTAAGGTATTAGTTCCTAGTTCCTTGTTTGGTAAACTTAGTCGTTGAAGGAGTGGACAACTGTTGCGATAGTAGACAGTTATCTGAATTTAGTTGTTAATTTTTAACTGTTCAACTAAGCAATTGAAAACAAAAAATGTGATTAGTAAGTTTAACTATTGGACTATCTTATTATTATAAAAAGACATAAAAATTTAGTGAACTGTAAATTTGTTGAAGGGAATTTCGAATAAGAAAGTATAAAATGTCTCTTTAAAATGTCAAAAGATAATTTCTTGACATTTCATAAATGTTATTTGAAATGTCAAATGCTACTCAAAATACCATTTAAAATAGTATATTATCAAACATTAATCTTTTTACTTAGTCAAAGCACTAAGTGCTACTTTAGACACTGTCCATTGGAGAGAACTTTTTGTACCAACTGTTTTGATATATTTTATTTTTAGGAATGACGTGTTAGTTTTAAGAGTACATAGCCACAAGGGGGGGTTAATTGTGGTGTCTGATTTTCGCAACTTTTCTGGCAACACTCTGTTTGCACAAACTGTTCCTGAGTTCTGCAGAAGTGAAAATCCAATGAAATTGAATGCGGAAATAATGGACACGAGATTTTTACATGGAAAACACCTCTAGCCCAACTGAGGTGAAAAAACCACGACCTACCTCGTGTAGGATTTAACCACTTCACTAAACGGGCTGAAAACGTTACAATAGTAGCACACCTTGTTACTAATTGCAACCCACATAACCGTCTTCCCTAAGATCGGTTGCCCTACGTCCAAAAGTCCACTTGACTTAGGATACACTCACCTCACTTTTGCAAAATAGAGATTACAAAGAAACACCCTATTACAATACTTCTCAACTAAACTAATATAGGGTGCAATTTGAAGTCCTAGTATGCCAATCTTGAAAGCTCAAAACATCACTCACTTGACTCGGTTTTCTTTTGAAAATTTAAAGCTCTTGAACACTGAATGTTTGCTCCTGAAAACCGATGCTAAAGTGAATGTGGAGACTTTGCTTTAATAGAGATAGTTGGGAGGAATTTCAAAAAAATGCTTATCCCATAAGAAGTTGGAAGTGTGAATGCAATTCTCCCTTTAACTGCTTGAGTTACATGGATAAATGTTAGCCATAAACTTTCAGAAGTTCAGCCCATGAATTTCTCCACAACTTCAACCATTTTCTAAAAATAGAGAAAAAATTATTAAGAGGATAAGGCAAAGCAAAAAAATAGGCTCAAAATCCTCTCCAAGTTTTCAAAGGCAAAAATAGCCCTTTTGGACTTTATCAATTAGCAGAAAATCTATCAAAAAAGTTCAGAGATGTTAGCCCAAAAATCAAGGAGAAAATCGTGTAAAACCATTTTTCGCAGTTTATTCTAGAAACGCCCTAGCCGCCCTGTTTCCAGGACTGTTCTGAAAGGTGATCCAAAATATCTTCAAAAAAGCAAAACCGTTTCAAGTAAGTGATAAGTCAAGACTTTCTAATTGGCATATTAACAAGAATCTAATAAAATAAAACCATAGCAAACCTAAGACTCTTGTTGAATCAACCATCCTTCTTAACTTGTTGCTCCAAACACTTCGTAGAGCTGTTCTTAAGGCTGTTCTAAAGTTCTAAAAAGTTTTGCTAGCCAACTTATTTTCAGTACCTGTTCTTAAGACCTATTCTTGAACATTGTTAACCAAGCAATTTCAAAGTGTTCCAAACAACATTTGGGACCTGTTCGATCAACACACTCAATCAAGTATATATTACATTTGCGTTTGTTATCATCAAAACCTTAGATTACATAAGGATAGGGTCAACAATTTCCCCCTTTTGGATGATGACAAACCAAATAACCATATTGACATAAAAGGCGAAAGCAAGTTAGTGCCAATCAGTCAATCCATAGAGGAGAGAAAAATTTTGAGAAGTCAAGTTAAGCCAAGTCACACTAAATCAACCATGGTCATGCCCATCTTCCCCCTTTGGACATCATCGAAAAAGGGTGGTCAGATCAAACACGTGAAAACAGGGTGTTTGCAATCACCACCACTTGGGTAATGGAGGAAAAACAACCAGCGATACACTCAAGTATATGGTACGGTAATGATATTGGTCATCCGAGTCACGCACAAACAAATAACAACAAGAAACAAGCAAGGAAAATTATGAAAATATAACCAACCAAGATTAGGATAACCACAATTAGTCAAAAGGCACAACCAGATAGTCAGAAAATAGTTGTTGAGAACAGGGTCGAGAATAAGAGTAAAAACAGGGAATAGAACAAGGTTGGGAACAGGGGGCAGAAACAGGTTCAGGAGGGAGGAGAGGACAGTTGGGGCATGAGGGCAGTGATGGCAGCTAGTAGATCCTCATGGCGCTTGACATTCAGAGCCTTCTCCTCAGCAAGAGCAGCTTTAACCTCAGCGAGCTCGGCCTTCAATCAGGATTGATCCAGTAGCAAGGCATCAACAGAAGGCTCACTGGAGGAAGAACCAAAAACAGGGGGAAAGGGTGTTCGAGATCCCTGTTTCGAAGCTACGTGGGCTCCTTTGACCAATTTAAACCCGCACCCCATTAGAGTGCTATTCCCTATTTCATCAATCATCTGCACCCTAACTTTCTTCTGAAGAGACACCCCAAAATGCTCAAAGACCAGAGTTAAGAGAAAGCCATACCCTAGGTCATGTTCCCGAGTGGTGTTTGCAATCCTAGCAATATGGAGGATCATGATGGCTGGGAGGTTTACTTGCTATCCTCTGTCCAACAGATCAATAAAGCATTCGTCTATGGCATCTGCTTGGTTGCGTCCTTGACCCCTAGGGATGACATTTTTGATAATAAACCAGAAAAGCAACTGATGGAGAGATGACATGTCACCCTTTTTGATAGATTTGGGTGTTTGCAACCCTGTTTGTTGACTCAGTTTTTGGGCTAACTCCAGCAACCGGGCGGTTCCAAGCACAGATTTGTCTTCTCTAACATATGCATCGAATCCGGTAGCGGGACACCCAAAATGTCACCCGGTTTCTTTGCGTCAAAATGCAATTTCTTCCCACTAATCTCACTTGTCACCACACCTTGGGTGACAATACAATTGGCATAAAACGCTGCCAAGACAGAAACAGAACACCCCAGTTGGGTGATTGTAAATAAAGTCAACCAACCCTGAGCCCTGAGCTTGTTCAGGAACACCTCCAGGCCCTGTTCTTGGAAATACTCAACCTTAACAATTTTACCTCTCACCACACTTCTTTGAAGAAATTTGGCAAATTTGGAACTAGGGGGTGTAACCTTTTTGGCCTTCTTGGAGGTTGGTTGTACAGGTTCATCCTCAGCAGGGTCCTGTGTGGGGACTTGTTTTGGAGAAACCTTCCTTTTGGATGACGTCCGTTTGGAACGAGGTTTCGAGGTTGGTGGGGTCTGTTGGAGGCTTTGGTCTGCAGGGGCTTTCCCCTTTTTCTGGGTAGGTGAACTCTCTGGTAAGGAAACAATGTCCTCAAATAGTGTGGGCTGTTGTTCGGAGGTTTTGGTCGGTTTTGAAGTTCGAGGGGTGCTTGGTAAGGTGTTTCTGGATGATCTAGTGGAGCGAGATCGGGAAGAAGGTGGAGTGGATGTTTTTGTGGGCAGTGGGGAGGCAGAAGAAAATCCAGAACGCCGAGTTATGGGTCTGTGAACAAAGGGAAGATCAGTTCGCCCTGCGAATGTCTTGAACCCTCGCCTTGGTCCCCATTCGCCAGGTTTGGTCTTTTCGTAGGGTTTAGGGGGAACAACCTCAATGGTTGAATTTGACCCATCACTGTTGGTCTCCTCAAGATCTTCCACCCGATACCAGTCATCCAATCGGTCAAGAAAAATAGTCGCAGGCCCTGTTTGGGCATCACCTGGTTGAGAACCAGGTCAGGCCCTAATTGGGCCGTATCAATTCTAAGAACACCTTCAGAAATAGTGTCTTCCACATTCGACTCAAACAACACCAAGGGCCACCCAAATTTAGAAGGCACGTCACCCAGTTCCTTCCCCACCGTTCACAAGTTCACACTCTTCAAAAACCCAAAGATTATAGAATCAATAGGCAAAGGGGGTAGAGAATCGAACCCCATACCTCTCTCCGGTGTCGGTGCTACGATCACCGACAATGGTAATGATAGAGACACTGGGGGAGACGCCAGGCGAGGTCGCTTGGGTGTCGGTCGTAAGGCTCGAGGAGATGATGGCCGACGCTTAGAGGAGGTGTGGCTACCACGGGTCTGCTCCATTGTTGCTAGGTTGAGAGACAGAGAGAAGAGCTACGGGTTTTTGGTTGAGGAAGATGAGCGAATGGAGGTAAACGTTTTTGGGGGAGAGGAGGCGAGGTTTTAGGGATGAGGTACTGAGAAGAAGGGGAAGTGGGAAATTTAAGAGTCCCAACCGCCTCTTACTCGGAAGGAGAAAAAGAAGTCCAACAACTAAAAACCAACTACCTGATTCGTACAAGGTGACAAACAGTGGCCATACCTGTTCTTGGTGCTTGTTCCTGCGGTAAGTTGTTCAGTAACATAGGACAATAAGGGCAATATCATCAGACCTGAACGATTGTCAGCAGGTTGTAATCCACACATGTGCTAATTTTGACACAAAAGTTAACTACATCCAATGAATCAAGATGTTTGACTTGAAAAACCTTTTAACTAGACAGGCACTGGGGGTTAATGGAGCATGCTCAAGTTGTTTTAATTAGACCCAATTCCAGTCTGTTATTCTCAAACTGTTCTTTATTCAGTGCATTGGTAAAAATATCAGCAATTTCTTTATTAGTGGCACAATAATTCATTGAAACCAAGCCCTTTTCAACATTGTCTCTCAAAAAGTGATGACGAATGTCAATATGTTTAGTCCTTTTATGTCGACATGGGTTTTTGGAAATATTGATTGCACTTGTATTATCACAAAAAATGGGAATGCATCCCGTGTCAGCTCAAAAGTCTTTGAGTTGTTGCCTTATCCATAGCACTTGAGCACAGCAAGAAGCAGCTGCAACATATTCAGCTTCTGCTGTGGACATGGCAACTGAGTGTTGTTTCTTGGTTGCCCAAAATACCAAACAGGGTCCAAGAAAATGAGTCATACCTGAGGTGCTTTTTCTATCAACCAAAGAGCATGCATAGTCAGCATCAGCATAACCAACAAGGTTAAAGTTGCATCCTCTAGGATACCATAATGCCAAATCAGGTGTATGTTTTAAGTATCTAAAGATCCATTTAACAGCCTTTAAATGCGATTCTTTAGGCTTAGACTGAAAACGGGCACACAAACCAACACTAAAAACAATGTCAGATCTACTAGCAGTTAGGTAGAGAAGCGACCCTATCATACCCCTATAATATTTGTCCTCGACTGGGGGGCTCCTATCATTG
Source organism: Selenicereus undatus (assembly GCA_017589665.1). NCBI lineage: Eukaryota > Viridiplantae > Streptophyta > Magnoliopsida > Caryophyllales > Cactaceae > Selenicereus > Selenicereus undatus. The sequence goes on along the minus strand of JACYFF010003369.1, from coordinate 5,786,633 downwards.
ATTTCCAACTTGGTTGAAGGAGAAATGGGAGTATCAATGGGCTTGGCCGATTCCATTCCAAATTGCTTAAGTAATTCCTTGACATATTTTTGTTGAGGTATCATGGTGTCGTTTGAAGTTTGTTTGATTTGCAAGCCTAAGAAAAACTTAAGCTCACCCATCATGCTCATTTCAAACTCACTCCTCATCATTTTTGAAAACTCTTCACATAAATCATTGTGCGTTGCACCAAATATAATGTCATCGACATATACTTGAACAATCAATAAATGTTCCCCCTTAGATTTTAGAAACAAGGTATTATCAACCTTGCCACTTCTAAAACTATTTTCTAATAAAAAGTTTGACAAGCGTTCATACCAAGCTCTAGGAGCTTGTTTTAAACCATAAAGCGCTTTGTCAAGTTTAAAAACATGGTTAGGAAATTCTTTATTTTCAAAACCAGGGGGTTGCATCACATACACCTCTTCTGTAAGGTATCCGTTGAGGAATGCACTTTTGACATCCATTTGATATAACTTTATTTCCATGTGAGCTGCAAAGGCTACCAAAATGCGGATAACCTCAATCCTTACAACGGGTGCAAAGGTTTCCTCATAATCAATGCCCTCTTCTTGGTTGTAGCCTTGAACCACCAGCCAAGCCTTGTTTCTAGTGACTGTTTTGAACTCATCAAGCTTGTTCCGCAACACCCACTTGGTGCCAATGATTGATCTATCCTCTGGCTGTGGTACAAGGTGCCACACCTTGTTCCTTTCAAACTGATAAAGCTCCTCTTGCATTGCCGTGACCCAATCTGTATCTGCAAGGGTCAATATTAGAGAGAAAAGCATAAAAAGCACAGAAATTTTTAAGCTTGGATCTAGTTTGCACTCCTGTATTAATGTTAGACAGAATCTGGTCAAGAGGGTTGGAACTTTGGTGCCTCCATGGTCGTGGAGTAAGTGGATCCACAGACACACTTTCTACTCTTGCTGGAATACTCGGAGAAATAGGTTCAGGAACTGTTTCCGAGCCTGTTCTGGAGCCTGTTCCTGAGCCTGTTCTGGAGCCTGTTTCCTGGCCTGTTCGAGAAGAATTAGGTTGGTTTTGATCCAAACCAGGTTCAGCAGAGCTTCCCTCTGTTTGGCTCAGACCTTGCCCACCTTCTAAGGAAATAGCTCCAGGCCCTGATCCATCCTCAGGACTCTTACCTTTCTCATGTGTGAGCAACAAATCTTTTCTAGCAAGGCCCTGTTCGTAATCCTCTTCCTATGCATCATTCTCAATTAGAGAGTTGGTTTCATCAAATAGCACATGCACACTCTCCTCAACACACAAGGTTCTCTTATTAAACACTTTGTATGCCTTACTGTGCGAGGAATAACCAAGGAATATTGCCTCATCACTCCTTGGATCAAATTTCCCTAAGGCATCCTTCCCATTGTTATGCACAAAACATTTACAACCAAATACTCTCAAATGCATAATATTGGATTTTCTTCCCTTGAGGAGCTCATAAGGTGTTTTGTTAAGAAGAGGTCTAATCATGCATCTATTTATAATGTAACATGATGTGTTCACAGCTTCAGCCCAAAAATTTCTAGGAAAACCACTAGCAACAAGCATTGTTCTAGTCATGTCTTCTAGAGTACGATTTTTGCGTTCTACCACCCCGTTCTGTTGGGGTGTTCTTGGGGCTGAGAAGTTGTGGTCTACACCATGCTCATTACAATAGCTAATAAAGCTTGAATTCTCAAATTCTGTACCATGATCAGACCTTAAGCCAACCAATGAGTGTCCTACTCTCTTTTCAATCCTTTTAATAAGTGCAAGAAATTTCTCAAATGTTTCATCTTTGGATGCTAAGAATAGGGTCCAAGTGAAACGAGAGTAGTCATCCACTATCACAAGCACATACCTCTTTCCAGCTCTGCTCATAATCCTCATTGGACCACATAGATCCATATGTAGCAATTCAAGCGGTCGGGTAGTGCTTACGCAATTTTTCGATTTAAAAGAATTTCTGACTTGTTTTCCTTTGGCACATGCATCACATTCCTTGTCATAATTGAATTTGATGGAAGGTAAGCCAACCACTAAGTCTTTGGTCACAAGTTTATTGAAAAGTGAGTGGCTTGCATGACCTAGTCTTTTGTGCCAAAGCATAACATCATTATTTAAGGCACTCAAACGAATCAAATTATTTTGGGGAAGAGTAGAAATACACACTTTATAAACATTTTTGTGTCGCTTCCCCCTCAACACAACATCTCCTGTGTTCGTATTAACAACAAAGCAACGTGTCGGCGAGAACACTACTAGGTTGTCTTTGTCACAAAGTTGGGACACACTTAGTAAGTTGTGTTTTAATCCATCCACAAAATAAACATTTTCAGTTGAATGGGAGAGTGACTCACCTATCTTACCTACACCGACAATTGTCCCGGATTTGCCGTTTTCAAATGCCACACTCCCTCCTTCTGAAACTGCAAGTGAGAGAAAATTGGATTTTTCACCAGTCATACGCCTTGAACACCCACTATCAACATACCACAGCTGCTTGTTCCCTAGGTTGTTCCCCAAGCTGTTTGCTGGGTTGTTTGCTGGGTTGTTTTCTCTCACTTCAGCCTGCAAAACAAATCAAAGGTTAGTTTTGGGAACCCAGATCCACTTGGGTCCCATTCCTTTAGACGTACAAATCTCATCTTTCGTAACCCATATTTGTCTTACATAAACTGTGTTTCTTTCAATGGCATACCTTCTTATAGGACACGCATACCAATAATGCCCCATTTTACCACAATGAAAACAAACAATATTTTCAGGTAATCCCACATATTTTCTATTAACAGGGTAAACGGTGCGCTTAGTCACAAAGCCTAATCCCTTTTTGCCTCGGTTAAAGTGAGTGTTCAGCCAATTTAGCACCTGTGAGGACCTGTTCCAGCGCCTGTTTGCAGCAAGGTCTGATTTTACTTATTTTAATTTTTCAAGCAATTTACTGTTCTCAATAAGCAGGGATTCAACATTCTGTTTCAGTTCAAGGGATTCCTTTTGCGGCTCAGTCAGATTAATGGAACAAGTCTCTTCTTTCATGGGTGGGGTCTCTTTAAGCACACTAACGTTTTCATGTAAGGCAAATGTTTCTTTGTCAACTTCAAGCTTTTCCATTTTGAGAGTTTCATTTTCCAGTTCTAGGTCTCGAACATCCCTTTTTAACTCAGCACACATATCCATTATAGTGTACACCAATTCTTCAAGGGTTGATTTATTGAGACCACGTACCTTGTTCTTGAGTTGAGTTAGACTCTTTGTTGATTCATCATCTGAATCAGTGTCACTTCTTGCCATGAGTGCTATATCATCTTGCTCGGCTTCAGACCCTTCCTCATCCTCGCTTGAATCACCCCAGGCCGCTAGCATAGCTTTTGAGAATCATTTTGCTGAGCTGCTTATACCCTGTTTCATGCCCTGTTTTCTAGGGTGTTTGGGTTCTTGTTCTTCCTTAAGCAGTGGGTAGTTTCTCACAATATGGTCTAACTTGTCACACTTAAAGCATCCTAAGAACTATTCCCGAGAGATGTTCCTGGCCTTGCCGAAGTCCTTCCGTTTGCTGTTTCCTTTAACTTTCTTGAAGAACTTCTTAAACTTTTGAGTTATCATGGCAATATCCTCCTCATCAGAATCAGAATCATCTTCTAAGGCCTTCAGTGCAAGACCTCGATCTCTCCTTGTCTCATCTTTCTGCTGAGAATTTCTTCTAAGTTCATACTTTTGGAGATTGCCAAGCAGCTCATCTAGGGTGATCTTATTCATGTCCTTAGCTTCTTGGATGGCCGTTACTTTCGCTTCCCGAGAATGAGGTAAAATTCTTAGGATCTTCCTCAGCAATTCTTCGGTGGTCAAGGATTTTCCCAGGGATTTCAACTCATTCGTTATGTAAGTGAAGCGAGTGTACATGTCCATCACACTTTCACGATCACCCATCTCAAACATCTCATATTTTCTCATAAGCAATTCAATCCGGGATTGCTTTACCTGATTGGTCCCTTCGTGAGCTACTTATAAAACATCCCAGATTTCCTTGGCAGACTCACATTCAGATATGCGAGTATATTCATCAGGACCTAGGCCGAAATATAGAAGTTTCTTGGCCTTGGCATTCTTCTCCATCGTTTTGTAATCTTCAGTATTGAATTCTTTAGGCTCCTTGGGGATTGACTTTCCATCTTTAGTTGTTTTCTTAGGGATGAGTGGTCCGTCCTTGATGAGCATCCATAACTCACAGTCCCCGGCTTGGATGTAGTTTTCCATCCCGTTTTTCCACCAACTGTAATGTTGGCCATTAAAGTATGGTGGTTGAGTTATGGATTGACCTTCAAGTATGTCTTGTGGGGTACTCATCCTCAAGGATCTCTCAAGGTGTTAGCCTTTCAAAGGAGAACCTACTCTGATACCACTTGTTAGTTTTAAGAGTACACAGCCACAAGAGGGGGGTGAATTGTGGTGTCTGATTTTCGCAACTTTTCTAGCAAACAGTCTTAGACCCTATTTGCACAGACTGTTCCTGAGTTGTTCAGAAGTGAAAATCCAACGAAATTGAATTCGAAAATCATGGACACATGATTTTTACGTGGAAAACACCTCTAGCCCAACTGAGGTGAAAAAACCACGACCTACCTCATGTAGGATTTAACCACTTCACTAAACGGGCTGAAAACGTTACAATAGTAGCACACCTTGTTACTAATTGCAACCCACGTAACCGTCTTCCCTAAGACCGGTTACCCTACGTCCAAAAGTCCACTTGACTTAGGACACAGTCACTTCACTTTTGCAAAACAGAGATTACAAAGAAACACCCTATTACAATACTTCTCAACTAAGCTAATATAGGGTGCAATTTGAAGTCCTAGTATGCCAATCTTGAAAGCTCAAAACATCACTCACTTGACTCGGTTTTCTTTGGAAAATTTAAAGCTCTTGAACACTGAATGTTTGCTCCTGAAAATTGATGCTAAAGTGAATGTGGAGACTTTGCTTTAAATAGAGATAGTTGGGAGGAATTTCAAAAAAAATGCTTATCCCATAAGAAGTGGGAAGTGTGAATGTAATTCTCCCTTTAACTGCTTGAGTTACATGGCTAAATGTTAGCCACAAACTTTCCGAAGTTCAGTCCATGAATTTCTCCACAACTTCAACCATTTTCTAAAAATAGAGAAAAATTTATTTAGAGGATAAGGCAAAGCAAAAAACTAGGCTCAAAATCCTCTCCAAGTTTTCAAAGGCAAAAATAGCCCTTTTAGACTTTATCAATTAGCAGAAAATCTATCAAAAAAGTTCAGAGATGTTAGCCCAAAAATCAAGGAGAAAATCGTGTAAAACCCATTTTTCGCAGTTTATTCTGGAAACACCCTAGCTGCCCTGTTTCCAGGACTGTTCTGAAAGGTGATCCAAAATATCTTCAAAAAAGCAAAACCGTTTCAAGTAAGTGGTAAGTCAAGACTTTCTAATTGACATATTAACAAGAATCTAATAAAATAAAACCATAGCAAACCTAAGACTCTTGTTGAATCAACCAGCCTTCTTAATTTGTTGCTCCAAACACTTCGCAGAGCTGTTCTTAAGGCTGTTCTGATGTTCTGGAAAGTTTTGTCAGCCAACATATCTTTAGTACCTGTTCTTAAGACCGGTTCTTGAACATTGTTAACTAAGCAATTTCAAAGTGTTCCAAACAATATTTGGAACCTGTTCGATCAACACACTCAATCAAGTATATATTACATTTGCGTTTGTTATCATCAAAACCATAGATTACATAAGGATAGAGTCAACAGACGGCAATAGTGAGGATAGTGTTTTTTTTTGGGATGTGCTGCTTGCTTGGTAAAGATGTTTTATGGTAGAAGTCCATGGTGCGCTAAATAATGGTCAATTGCAAGCAAAGTTTAGGGTTTCCTAAACATGCAAAGTGGAACAAGGTGCATAAAATAATATAATTAAATTAGTATCGTAATTTTATTGAGAATTAATAATGTCTTATGGATCATATTTTGATAAATGCCACCACAATCAGTAATTGAACTCCCCTTTATCGACAAAATTACAACAAACTAAAAATTTAAAAATAATAAGATAACATAATCTCTTTTGTTGATATCACACAAGTTAAATTAAACACCCTAAATAAGAATAATAAAATTAACATTTTAAGCATTACAATTTAACAAACACAGACATTTCATATTTATTCCCATTTGAACTCTTTTCTTCCCTTTTATTGTCATCTTCATCGAATCATCATTGAACATTCAGCTGGAGAACCCAAATAAATTATGTATGGAACTTATAAATACACATAAAAAAAATAAGTCAGTTGTAGAATTCCAATAATAATAATAAAAATAAATGAAATGGTAAAGAAAATAATGACCAAATTTTAATCTTAGAATTCTGAAATTTGAAATTTGAAATTTTGGGATAAAACATATGGAAAAAATTTATTCAAATTTTTGGATCCAAAAATTCTAAAATTTAAATCTCCAAATTTAAAATTTAAAATTTTGGGATCCAAAATATGAAAAAAATTTATAGGAATTTTTAGATCTAAAAATCTCAAATTTTAAATCTCAAAATTAAAATTTGCAATTTTGGGATTGAAAATTTGAAATAAATTTATTCGAATTTTTGGATTCAAAAAAGGCAAATTTAAATCTTGGAATTTAAAATTTGAAATTTTGGGATCCAAAATATGAAAAAATTTATACGAACTTTTAGATCCGAAAATTTCAAATTTGAAATGTGAAATTTTGGGATCGAAAATATGAAGAAAAATTATTCAAATTTTTGTATACGAAAGTGCCAAAGTTTAAATCTTGGAATTTAAAATTTGAAATTTTTGGATCCAAAACATGAAAAATAAATTATTCGAATTTTATAATATGAAAATTTCAAAATTTAAATCTTGGAATCTCAATTTGAAATTTTGGGACCGAAAATATGGAAAAAATTTGAACAATTTCTAAAATCCAAAACTTCGAATAAATTTCTCATAATTGTAAAGAAAATTCAAAAAAAATAAGAGTGCAAATGAAAATAGCCTTGCTGTTAGTCTTCATACCTCCCAACTCAATAGATCGATTGTATCCAGAAATCTGGAACAAAAGTCCCGGTTGCAGCAGCACGAAGAGCACCACTCCCACTAGCACTAGCTTCAGCGAAAATATGGAAAGAGAGACTAAACAAGAAGAGAGAAGGGGGAATTGGAATCTGGCCGAGGCCATGGTTTCAGTTTTAGAAGGGTCGGTGGATGGAGGCTTGAAGAGTTTGAAGTGAAGTTTGAGGAAAGAGGGGAGAGTGTGGGACGACACTTGGAGAGAGGGCAGGGACGGGGATTATTTGGGGAGAGGGGACTAATTCTAGGAGAGAGAGACAGGGTGATGATGTAGGGTTATTTAATTTGCGGAGAGTTTGAAGACGGGGGGGGGGGGAGAGTGATGCTTGGGGAGAGGAAAGAGAGGTGCGTAAGAAAGAATTTTGCCTGAGTTTTCTCACAGTTTTTGTCAAAATTTTTGATGGGAACCATCCAAATGACGGGGTCCCTCAAAATGAAGCCATGGGCAGAGAATCCTACAGAAATTGTGATGGGTCCCATTATAACCACTAACAAGGTCAAAATCCCAACTAGTGATTTTCACAAGACCCGTCAAAATTTGTGCAGTAATGTTTTTCGATGGACTTTCCGTCAAAATCGCTCCATAGTCGGTCAAAATTCACATCGAGATCTGCATGTATGGTGCTCCGTCAATAAGTTTTCCATTCCATCAAAATTTCGGTCACACGTTTTGACGGAATTAAAACCCTTCAAAGTTTGGGATTTTTGTAGCGGATTCAACTATATCACTAAAATAATTTTGGAATTAAAAGTCGAATTAGCAAACATTAAGATTGAAGTTAAGAAAATTAATTAAGAAGTAATTGTCTGTAATCCATCTTCGTTTAATTACGGAATTAAACATAGTGAAAAATATATTTTAAGTATTAGTAATCCAATTCAACATAAATATCCTTTAATTCCAATACCCACAAAAAAAAATCATTTCCATTACATTATATAAAAATTCACAAGGAAATAGGAGAAAGATCAACTTAAAAATTATTTGAAAAGGCAGAGAAAGAAGAAGAGGATTGAGTATAAGCAAGATAATCTTCAAGAATTACAGAATATGTATAATAAAGAGCAAAACCTGGAGGAACTAAACAAAATCATGGGCACAATAGTTGATAAACAAGATATATTATCTAATGATAATGAAGAGACAAATAATGTCTAGTAAGAAGAAGAACTATATCGGCAGATGAACCTAATTAAACTAGAGGATCCTAATGTTCTAGCTTTAGAAGAAGTTAGAAGGAAACTAGATTAAAAAAATTAAAAATAGTATTTGACGACGAAATCAATGAGATTGGAAAAGAACTTAATATAGACGAAATCAAGTCCAATCTTGTTAACAATGTTGTTCCTACACTTGAAGAATTTGGTGAACCTTTCAAAAGAAATATACATTTTATGAGGCCTAGGTACTTTCCAGCAAGGCATACAACTAACTTTTCCTTTGGGTTTATCCCCAGAAAAACCACAACATTTGAAAAAATTGATCTTACCCCAATTAGACAAATATAATACATCTTAAACATCGACGAAGCTCGTAATAGAGAAGAAATATTTGAGCATTAGAAAAGAGGCATGAATAGTATGGTAAACTTAAATACTACATGGGCTGCTGGAAATTTCCTAAATTATATCGAATATAGTTTTTTTTTGGCACTGTAGCTGAATGATATGATTCATTAAATGAGGATCATAAAAATGCATTAAGAATGACAGAAACACCAGCTGCAATGTTCAAAAATTTATGTAAGGCAATCAAAATTGAATTTGTTGAAGCTAAACTTGATTTCGAGGAAAAGGCTAGAGATTGGCAAAGAAAGATTAATAACATAGAGTTTTAGGATATAAGGTATCTGGAGAATTATATTGCTAAATTTATCACTATTATTATAAAATTGGACATAATGAAATCAACTTGTCATGTTTTATGACAAATTATCATATCCGATCAATTCTATAATCGATGAAAAATACATAGCATGACTTGATAAAGCGGATGTCATTAATACCCTTGGTACAAGAATCTCTTATTTAAGAAAATAGGTCAATGATGAATGTCTCGATCTCCAAAAGCAAAAGAAAATGATGAAGCAATTTCTAACTTGTTGAGATTCTCCTCACTAATGGGGAAAGGAACTTGAGAGTAGAGAAAAAGAAAACTTTATAAGAAAAAGAACTTTAACAAGCAAAGGAGAGAGAAATATAAATGAAAATATTATAACAAACTGCGCTCTTAAAAACGAAGATTTTTTAGAAAAGACGCTTATTGTCCTGCTGAGGAAAACAATTGTAAGTGTTGGGCATGCGAAGAAGTAGGTTATTATGACATTATACAAACGAATGCAAAAATAAGAAGAAAAACAAGCTTAGTGAAACTTTGGGTACTCTAGGTTATGTTAAGCTTAGTGAAGAAGAAGCATTAGATCTAACTCTGAAAAACAACCAAGGAATTGTTGAAATTGTACTGGAAGATGAATATAAAAAAAGTGATTATGAAGAAACCATTCATACGATGGAAAGTAGTTCAACTAGTCTTAGTGATCTTCAAGGCGAGGAATTTGTAGATAATGAGAATAAAGAAGTTCAAACATTAATATGAACATAGTTTTGCATAAAGCCTATAACTTTGAGTATTTGCACTTTGAATCCCATCTAGGTCAAATACAAAAATTTCATAAAGTTCTGGGTCATAAAAATAAATATTTGTCACCTAGAAATCATTTGACCCAAAAAATTGTACCCCGAAAAGCATTTACACTAAACTTACGAGTCCCCAAAAATATTTTTCTAAGAAATGTAAGGTCAGTAAATAATTATACCAAACTACAGTGGACCAGAAATGAATTTTTTCTTCTTACACGCCCATGAAAGCACATCCACTTCACTGTTAGATTCGACTGCACTCCTTTAAAAAGTGCATTGATTTCAAGCACATCAAATGATCAAATACAGCCAAATATGGAAAACAAACCAAGATAAATGAGCCAGCTTTGATTGTATGTCTTTCTAATGTATTCTATTGCACTTTGAGCTACAAAATAAATTAAAATATCAGTCAGCAATGTAAATAGAAATCTTGCAGTACATATATTAGCGCTTGTTTTTAATATTTAGCAAATAGCTATTTACTTTTTTCCTTTTTTTAGTAGCAAGTAACGTGAGCATTAAAGTCAAAATTACATCAACATTCTACGACACTCATATAAGATCTATGCCTCCACAATAACACTCTGTCTTTAAACAAACGACAATACTGTAGTAATTGAATAAGTTATTTACACAAAACAAAAATATTAATATTATATCTTGGCTGAAAATGCCATTGAAGTTTTAAAAACATCGAAATGTTATTTAAAATTTTTGGTACCTACCCATGCCACTGAACTTGTTTATTTGGGTTGGTATGCCACTTTAACCGGCCATTCCTGATCAAATAATAAAGAACTAAAATTGACCAGTTCAATAATTAAAAAGGTTAAGAAAATACGAAAAAAGGAAAAAAAAGCTACCCATCCACTACACTTTACCTCCAAAAGAATCCCTGAACCGTCATTCATGTCACATTCCTCACTTCTTCTCTCTTTGCAAGAAAAATTAAGGGAGAAAACCCTAAAAATATACAAGTGTCCAGCTCGTCTATGAAGATTGTAACAAAAATTGCAAAGTTTGGGTGCTTGATTGTCGAAGACCAACCTTTTCATTTGACTTCTAGGGGTTTTTGAAAGTTTACAAATATAACTGTGTTTGTTGTTTGAAATATTATTGTTTTGGTATGTTATGTTTTTAGTTGATATAGAAACTACATTTCAGCTTAATCAGTTATGTGATTTGGTTTTTGAAGGTTTCTATGTGAATTTGGAAGGGTTCAAAACCCTAATGCTAAGGGGGGGTTGACTGAGGTGAAAATGAATCTCGGTTATATATATGAGTGTTAAAGACAATTAAGGATTTTTTTATTTTTTTTAAACTAGGCTTCTTCCCAATCAAACACTCATAAGGTACCTACATATGCCCCCATCTCATGTGCATCTCATGCAAAGGTGACTGATATGTCAGCCTATTTGTGATTTTTAATATTTTTTTATTTCCTAATTTGAGCCTAATTTTCTCATACTATTCTTTTAGGCCTACTAACATCAAACTCAAGATCAGGATTCAGGTCCTTGGCGTGCCAAGTGATGAATCAAAGGGTAAACAAAAAGCCTCTTTCTCAATCAAAGACTCATAACAAACCAGGTAGCCTAAAAGAGCTTCATTCCCAATCCTAACAAACATTAAGGTTAAGGTGAGATTGTCCAAGTTAATTGCATGAAGACCTCAACAGCGAATTCAGATTATGGATCCCTCATCTTCTTAGCCTTAACATCCTCAAGCAGGTCATAGATTCTCCTCCTCAAAGCCTCAACAGCTAGTTAGGAGAGTGGGAGAATGAGGACACTTCTTTTCCCTAAAAACACTTATGTGGTGCTAGATCAATGAGCACACATTGTTGTTGACTTTTACCTGGTTGTGATTATTTTAGGGGATATATAATGTACTTTTGTTCTTGATGTTTGAAGTCAGGTGTTCATTTTGGATTTCATGTACCTGTTTGCTGAACCAAGCATTCCTTTTGGGGGATATGTACATGGATGTGTATATTATGAGCTTCAATCAAGTTAGGCCTATTTTTTTGGGATGTAGCATACAAACCAAATTCTGTAATCTTAGCATATGTATGTAACCAACAATGCTATCTATATCAGAGCACATTTTGCAAACTATTGTCTAATTTCATTCAAACAGTCTTAGTCATACAACTACAGTGCTATTCATTTTCATTGCATTATTGCCTCTAAGTAATTCCCCTGCCCAAAAAACAACCCCAAATAGCACCTGCTTTGGGATCCCCTATGATCATAGCTAAACTACCCCCAACATGTTGACTACCTAAACTACAACACCTATCTTTAATTCAAAAAAACGAATTTCATTTCTGATATAGCCTAATAGCAACTGCAATAATAGAAAGAAATAATAATAATCCCCACATCAGAAGCCACTCCCTTATTTGATAACCATATACTTCAACCTTGAGCTTAGCATTTTTCTCAATCAACTTCTTTAAATCTTGTTTATCAACATCTCTTTTTTTTTTTTTTTTACCTTTTGCAATGCCCTAATTTCACCAAGTAATGGCTCATTCTTCATCATTAATTCCAAAACCATGGATCTCACTTTGTCACAAAGAGAGTTATCAATCCACTCAAAATGCTCACAACCATCACTCATTTCAAGTCTTTGGCATCTTGCAAACCTTCTCAGTGGATTTTTCTTGGCCCTGCTAGTCAGAATCTCACACATCTTCTCTCATTCACAATATCATACACAATCCATGAAACATAGGCATGATCTGCAAGCATGAGTAGGGCTTTGCTGAAAATAAATACGTGTTTTAGTGTTCGTTTTGATTGAAAATAGGTGATGAACAACCCCAAAGTAGTTTTTCTATTTGATCAACAATTATTGATGAATTTCAATTCTAATGTTTCGTTAAAACCCTCGCTATTGCATAAAGGGAAGAACAAGGGTTGCCTTTCTTGAAATTAATTTTCCCTTTTTCAGTCAACCCCTTTTTACAATTTTCATGTATCTTTCTTTTATTTTTGGCATTTTCTTTTAACTAAATTGTCAAAATATAAAGAAAAAATAAATTAAAATTGTTGTTCACCAGTTTTTTTTAGATAAATGGCACTATTAACCCTAGTAATCTAGTTTACTATCAGTGGTAGGTAAAAATAAAGAAATAAATGGCATTTTTGACTATTTTTCGAAGTTCAATGACATTTGTGGCCAAATGCTTGGAATTAGAAAAAAAGCAACCCGTAATATACTTGAATTTGTCCTCTCTCAATACAAGTCTAACTATGCGAACATGTAACTTTTATAGTTATTATAATCAATGACGAACCTATATATGGCTTGGATGTCTTTTATGTCCATTGACTAAACTTTTTTTAAAAATCTATTATGAAATTTTCTAAACTATTTTGGAGAGGACATTATAAAAATGGATTGGTACTCATTGATTTTCATGTAATAGAAAATGGAACATCTATCTAGATCAATAACTAGTTATATTAATAAATTGCTCCCACTTCTAGAAACATACCAAATTTTCAAGAACCAAATATATTCAATTTGTATCTTAATTGTAAAACACATAGCCTCAATATCAAAGCTCTTTATACACAGGCTTCCTTAAGTCAAAGACGGTAAAAAAACCAGTAGGATAAAGCACTTTTATAGACGCCTATGAAAGCATGTGCATAGTGCACTACATCGTCTAGATTCGACTACCCTGTTTTAAAATTGCATTGATCTCAAGCACAAGAAAAAAAATGTGGAAAATGGACAATGATAATTAGAGGTGAAGTAGCTAACTCTTGCAGCAAAGTTAACAACACCAATTTGATATTTGTCATTGCTTTGCCATGGTGTATCGAAACCTACTCCACATGAAGGCTCCACAATAAGCACACCAAACCTAATGGAAAATTTTACACTTTTCAAAGATATAGATATTATTTCCTCTTCTAGTAACAACAAAACCTGATGGACAATTGAGTAAGTTCTGTGTAAGACTTGTCTCATGATAACATAGTATGTGATGAGAGTACCACGTCAACAAGTGCAGTACAATTATCACCTTCATCGGGCGCATTTGAGTTACATACGTGTGATAAACTCTAAAAAATTCATCTCTCCTACAGTAGCCCATATCACACACTCTGTCTCATCCCCCTCCACCGTCATCTTCCTATATCCACACAACATGGCCGTCTCCCATCATCATCGTTCCCATCATCATCGCTTGCCATCATTATCCCCAAGATCGTCATCTTGCATTGTTAAAAGGGGATGCATTTAGAGTGCCACTCCCAGACATGTCTTGATTTAGAACATCAATTTCAGAGTTTTAACACCTTATATTTAGGGGGGCTCTTTTATGTCGTTTAGTAGCTGTGTGGAAAGGAGGGAAAGGACATTATGATATTGTATATTTATTAGTAATGAGTGACTATTTAATTATTGCATGTATGACTATACCGATAAAATTTATTTGGCACTACATGTACTTGGTACTGTGATTGCGTATAATATCACAACATTGCTATTTACTTGATGCATGTTGAACTGTATCCATACAAGTTTTGTTTAGACAAATAGATACGACTCTGTAATGTCTTCCATAGGAGTGTATGGTAATGAGATGTTTATTTTGCATGTAGCATTGTAATATATATGACAACAATTGCAACATAAATATGACTAATAACGCTGTCAAATAATGGCTTAAATATTTATATAATTTAATATTTTTGTGATTTAATTGAAGTACTAATAACATTTTATAATCGATTATTAATACGATAGATTAATTGATTAATTTTGTACCATGACCTGGAACGTAATTATGACTAATAATATTCATATTGGGTGGCCAACGTGTGAACTACTTTTATTTGGTAATTGTGTTGCCAAAGATGATACAACTTGACTATTTCGTTGTTGCATGTATGACTATATCTATAAAGATTGTGTTAATAAAACAACGATAAGACTAATCACATTTTCTATGGGTGACTGACATGCTGTTTAATTTTTTTCATATTATAAGGTAATATGAGTAATAATATATCACTCATAATGTAGGTGGGGGATGACTATACTAATGTAAGTAATAATATATGACTACTGTTGGATACGATAGGTGACTATGCTAGTGTGTTGTTTAATTTTATTGTAACTTTGTATTGAAATTAGACTGATTCTTCATTTAATGTTTTCATTTTGTAACTTAATTGGACCACTTTCCCATTATAGGTGGCTGCTTTTACTTGTGAAAGTGTTCTCCGCATGTACTACGTAGATTTTTAGGATGAAATTAAGATGGAAGGTTATAGAAGCTTAATAGAACCGTGGGATCAAATCAATCTCCACCATCTATTAAGGGGAGAAACGGCTATAAACAAACTCAAGGAGGGCTCATTTGTGACAAGCAAAAACAAGAAAAAAAAGCCAAGCATTAAGTAATAGAAAGCATCCATTAACACAAAGTACTCCTATCTTCTATAAATCTTCAAAAATTCCCAATAGTATTATCAGTGCCACTAGCCATCTTGGGCCAACCCCAAACTTCATCCAAGCAATATCAAACCATCTTTGGGCGGCGCAATTAATTCATAGCAAGCCGTTACAAGTGGATCAATTATCAATTCGAGCAAAGTAAAGCTTGATGTTTCAAGCATTCGCTAGAGTATGATCTTGGCACAATGGGGAGAAAAGGACCAAGTTAAAATCTTGACAAACTCAAAATTCACAAGGTAATTACGGGCAGAGATTAAAAGGTAAGTTATTCGTATGAATGACATGTTTGATTGAAGATTATAAGTTAGCTTTTCAAAATTATATGTTTTGGAAAGTTAAGACACATACAATTATAAAAGCATGCAACTGGCTTAGAGTGGTGCTAGATGATGAAAGACATTTTGTTGAAAAGATGAAGAAAGTAGAAAGAGTGATGCATGATAAAAAAAATATGAGCTTTACAAAGGTTCATTCATCCAAAAGCGTGGGATCATGTTATACGCTTAAAGTCATCATGTGAGATTTGGGAAGAATTAGAGGAGGTATATTCCAAGTATAAAGATACAAAATTGAATGAAGAATTATGGTACATTATCCCTTGGGGAGAAGCACAAGATTTGAGACATAAAGTGCAAGAAGTTACAGAAAGTACCAAAAAGTGGGAGTGATTAATCAAGGTAGAGAAGACAAAGAATGTCGAAATAAAAAGGTACGTATTTGACTCCAATTATGAAAACGCCCAAGGAATAGGTGTAAACATGGCTTGTCAGGAAGAAGTAGTTGAGCCCATGGTACCACTATGATTTTAAAAAAAATTAGAAGATGCTGAAAAATTAGAAAATATTCAAGTTTCTATTCAAGAAGGTCTTTCACAAGAAGAAGAAGTTCTTCATATCAACAAGCAGCCAATAGAATCTCCATTTCTTCAACAAGATATTCAGGATTTCCGCATGGAATATAAAAGACAGCTCCCCTAGTTGAAGAAAAAGTTTGTGAAGATAATCTCAAACCTAAGTACCTACTTAAAGAGCACATTTCAGCAAGTGATGAGCCGTTTAGCAAGCCACAAACAAGTTGTAGAATGGCATATGAAGTTGCGGAACAAGTGACATAAGAAATCTTAGAAGAAAAAGTTCCAAAAGTGGCCCAAGTTCAGGTTGATATATGGGCTGGTATAGAATATCTTATTGATTTACCTGAGCAAATTCAAGCCAACAAGAAAAGGTGTAAAAATATCCAACCAAAGAAGAATGGAGAATGATAAACCTCTAATTTCACCATTTGGACCTTTTAATTCCACCCACCTTTTCTATATATTTTCGAAGAGTAGTGGAAGATGTGGCAAGCTTTTCCTCCTGTTTACTCATGATTATCTTTTTCGGACCGAATCTCCTTTTTGTTGGTGTGTTGGTCTTAATTGGAAGAATTTCAGCGCTTATTGGCTCAAAAATGAATGACAAACAACTATGGGAAGGAACGAGGTTTGGGGATCGAATGGAAGGGTGAAAGGTTTAAGGAATCAAAGGGAAGACACTTGCATGCTAGCCGTGCATGTAAGCATGGTTGTGCAAGTCAAAAATTGAAGCCAGAAAATTGCACGGCTGTGCGTCTCGTCGAGAAATTTTGCACGGCTACTTGTGCGATTTTGCATGGTTCTGCGTCCCCCAATTTTTTACGACTTAATTGTTTTTCGAGGGTTGTTTTAAGACATCTATTGTTTTTCTTTTGAGAACACTTTTCTTAGGCAATTTCTAGGGTTTTGTGATGGGATTTTTATTAGTGCTTTTGGATTGAATTCGACACCATTGAAGATTGTTCTACTTTCCCGCAACAATTAATTCAATTTTATCTCTTAATTCTCTCTTTATTCACCTTTGTTATTCTAGGAATTATGATTATAATGTTTGTTGAATTGGGTTTGGCGATTGTTGTTGCTAGTATGATTCTAAGCTAAATCTCCCAACTTAGGTTGGGATTAACGTCGTTTGTGTCTAGCTGAATCATGATTTATCCCCAAACCCTTAATCCCCCCATGTTTGTGTTTATGATTTCTACTATGTGCACCACGTGTTCAATAAAACACTCAAAAGAGCGTTGACCCATTGTTATTATGGTTTAGGGGAACATTGAGAGACGAAACCTTTACCTAGTGTGACTTAGTAGACAATTAGGATTCTGATATGAAAATAATTGAAGCTCTAATTAGTATTAGAGATTGTAGATCTTGTAATCCTTTGACTTAGTCCCATGAAAATCGAGGGATATAATTTTAGGATTAGTCTTCAATCCTTGAGGGAGAGATGGGCTCAGTTGGCAATCTATCCGCTCATGATGCAATTCTTCATTCTGTTTGATAGGAGCTCGTAATTAATTCACTAGCGTACTCGTGCTATTAATTCAAACCTAGGTGTTTTCATATTCTGATTTCTCCATCATCTATTTAGTGTCTTCTTAGTTATTAGTTGAACCTCTCAGATTGACTCGCCCAGATTGATTGTTCATTATAGTTCTGGTAATTGAAAGCAAACTCCCTAAGTATACGACCTGTACTCACCGGTTGCTAGCCATAGCTACGCCATGTGCTTGCGGTAATTATAAACGTAACAAGTTTTTGGCACCGTTGCCAGGGAACTTGTTTCTTTTGATATTAGAGTCGGTCAGAATACTCTAGACTAGGCTTTATTTTTGTTTTAATAGTTGTCAATTCTTCGTTGTTCTTTCTTGACAGTGCCTACGCTAGGTGTAGTGTCTGTGTTAGGCTTTTAATTTACCGCAAGTGCATGGCGTAGCTGTAGCTAGCAACCGGCAAGTACGGGTTGAATCCACAGGGAACTTGGCTTCAACTACTAGAATTAATTAGACAACTCAAGCTAGGCAATCACAATTTTGGGTTGAAGACTACACTAAGAGAAATGATAGCAACTAAAAAGTGAAGTAAACAGCAGAATAGAAAGCACCTAGTTTGGAATTAACAGCACGAATATCCTAGTGAATCAGTTACTAACCCAATCACACATTCCCAAGCATGCATCACAAATGGATAGATTGTCAATTAAGCCCATCTCCTCCCTTTCTCAAGGGTCGAAGACTAATCCTAGAACCATAGTTGCCTATTTTCATGGGACTAAAGGTTGAAGGATTACAAGATTCACAACCTCTAATCCCAATTAAAACTTAACTATTTTCATGTTAAAATCCTAATTGTCTACTAAGACGCACTAGGCAAAGGTTTCGTCTCTCAACGCTCCCCTAAACCCCAATAAAAACGATGAATGTTCTTTCGAGCATTTCATCGAGCATGTGGCGTGCATAGCAGAATTCGTAATCGCAAAACAAAGGGGGAACATGGATTGGGCCAGTACAAGATTCAATCATACATATTCGGCGTCAATCCCAACCTAAGTCGAGGGATTTAGCCACACATCACGTTTCTAACAACAACTATAGCATTCAATTCCATAACTATTGCAAACTTCAAGATAATCAAGAATAAGAGCAAAGAATTGAAAATCAAGAATGAGAAGGGGATTCAGAGAAAAGAACCTGCAATTAATTGAATAAATTCAAGGAAGAACAAGCTTCAATCTAATAGCGAAATCGATAATGCGAAAATAAACACTCTCTACTAAAACCTAAAAATCGCCTAAAGAAAGTTATGGGAAAACAAAACTGAATAAAACTAAAAACTGAATGAATTTAAAACAGCCCCGGGATAAGTTTTAAGTCGCGACGCGGAACGGGGTGGCACGGTCGTGCCCAGAGGCACGGGGTGATCGTGCCAAAACGCTGGCAGAATATCAAGAAGGTCGAGCAAGCGGAACCGGCCACGCCACGTGGCACCGGCTTGGCTTGGTCGGTTCTTCGTCCTCTGGTTGTGCCGCGCGTGTTCGATCAACCGGGACTTCCATGCGACTCTTTTCCGCGGCTTTTCTCGCCTTCCTGGCACTCCTTTTTCCTAAATGTTCATCTTTCCGTTTCTTCAACAAAGTTCCTGAAAATAACGAAAGATGTTAGATATAAATAAAAAGTGTGCTAAAGGAGACCGATTTGACTCTTCCTCGGTACGATCAAACGTGAAAACACATGAGAAGGTGAATCAAATAGGGGCTAAAGACGGTACAAATAGAGGTTTATCACACCCCTATGCTTATCTCTTGCTTGTCCCCAAGCAAGACTACGCTATGAAGGATTAGGGAGAATGGTAAACCTCTTAACACACCCTCCTCAGGCAAGGGATGAATAATCAAAAATCTAAGTTAAATTATGCATTAAAGGTAGAGAAGTAAAAATTGTGAAACAATTCAAATACAACTCGCACACTTCCTTCCATGGGTCCTTATACCCAAATACAATGCATCAAATGCCCTAACATCGAAGTATACAACAAGACAGGACCTTTCCTTGACTAGTGGTGGGTAAGGAAGACTGGTAGAACCTCACTTTAGGATAAAGTGGAACACTCCCCTCAATGTGTTTAGAATATGTAATGAGGGTGCACTCAATACTCTACCCAATCAAGCAACTACCATAAGCTTGGTAGAGTTCTCAATTCTCCACTGCCTAATGCAAAATGCAATGTGTAAATTATGAGGACTTGTAAACGGATGTAATGGGGTCAAAGGTAAAGGGTAAGAAGTGGAAAAGTTTGGGAAGAGTGGAGCTAACAGTCAAAGACTAGGGAGCAAAAAACACTTCCACAACTAATGTCGGAACAACAACTTCACACCACAATTAAAAATTTGAGCGATAACCCCACAAAAACCTTAAGGAAGGGATTTAGCAATTTCATTGTCACACTTCCATGCCAAACGCCTTATTCACAACTTTTCTATTTTTTTCTTCTCTTTCTCTTCTCTTTTTTTGTTCTATTTCTTTGCTTCCTCCTTTTTATTTTATTTTTTTCATTTCTATTTCTTTTCTTTGAAAGGAGAAAGGTAAGTGAATGGCACGGGGAACACAAACTTGAATTGCAAATCCCCCCAACAAGCCACTATTAATGTACCCATGGCAAACTAACCTTCAAAGCAAACCCAACTCAACATGGAAGTTTCGCTCCAATAGACCTTGACAAGGATATGGAGAATATCGATAGGCCAAGTCTGTAGTGTGTAGGGTGCAACAACAAAGACAAGGGGAAAGGCACAAAGGGCTAGCAAGGAAGGTAGTACATAACAATGGGTGGTTTTTTGGCTCATGTGGCTAAAAAGAACAAAAATTGCCTCAGTCATATCAACACATGCACATGCTAAATGCGATTTCAAAGAGAACAAGACCAAGTTCTAGAGATACAATCATGGGTGAGTCACACATGAAGGAAAGCATGAGACTATATGCAATGAATAGTCATTAGGCTCAAAGTCTGACGGGTAAGTCTACCACAGTGTAACAACTCACTCCAAGATATGTCCCACTTATCAAGGTCAGTCAAGTCAAGTCATATGAATCTCAAGGGCAGTATAACATATAACATAGGGTAGGGGAAACACAGATGGCAATGTTAGAGCGCAATTCACAACAGTTCACACCATAACAGGCCATACTTCAACACACAACTCAACAAGATCAATCAATCATCATCCCTTGTATTCTCTTCGTAAGAGGGGTTTTCGCACACATTTATTGAAGGGTGAAAAAAAAACTAACTAAGGAAAGCAATAAAAGATATAAAGGATAGTGAGAATAAGGGTAAGAAGTAGTACCTGAAAGGTTTAGGAACACCCAACTCGATCACTTCTCTTTTTGAAATGCAACATGTATCTTATAAGCTCTAACCTACATGCTCTATTAAAGGAAAAAAAAGCAAACATACCCTATGAAAACTATATGCCATCCTATCTATATAATGCAAAATGCAACATGTCATTCACCCAATACCCCAAAATCTACTATTCCACCTAAAGAGCGATAAGCTCACCCCCCCATGCTTGAGGTTTTCATTGTCCTCAATGGAAAGGACGTAGAAAAAGGACAAGGGAAGGGGGAAATGGGAGAGGGGAGGGCCAGGAGTCACACACTTTTTTTTTCGGAAAGCGATAAATGCCTTGGGTTGCCTCCCAAGAAGCGCTTGTTTAAGGTCCTTAGCTTGACCCTTACCTCCAAATAGTAGACAGGAATGATGCGGGAGGTGGCCTGGGGGAGGTGTAGAAATATGAATGAGGATCCTCTACCTCCCCAGGACAAGCAGAGGCGGTCACGAAGTAGGATGTGAGAGGGACGGCCGCAGAACAAGTGGAAGAACTGGCAGACAGCATGTGAGATCCCGCATTTCCATCAAATGTATCAACCTCAGGAGCAACATCAAATGCGGAATTTGGGATAGGCTCCTCGGAGGGTGGGGGAATGACAGGTGCTAAAGGCGGTGCAGTGGGAGGGAAACTGAAGGCTACCTTTTCCCCACACAGTTGGAATGATAGAGTGCCGGCCTGAACATCGATCACCACCCCGGCAGTCGCGAGGAATGGGCGACCTAAGATGAGTGGCGCTGGAAAGTCCTCATCCATGTCAAGAACAATGAAATCGCAGGGGATGAGGAACTTGCCCACCTGGATCGGGACATCCTCCAGAATGCCAACAGGCTGCTTGATGGAGTAGTCTGCTAGCTGAATCATCATGCTGGTGGGCGTGAGGTCCCGTAATTGCAGCTTCTGGTAGAGAGAGAGCGACATGAGGCTCACACTGGCGCCCAGATCGCAAAGGGCTCTCTCGATCTGCATATCCCCTATGCAGCATGGGATAGAGAAGCTGCCAGGATCCTGCAGCTTTGGTGGTAATTGCCTTGGTAGAAGTGCGCGACAGGATCCGAAAATGGGGGTCATTAGAGTAACCCCGGGCTCTCCCTTCTTGGACAGGAGCTCTCTTAAAAACTTTAAGTGTGCAGGTGCATTCTTGAGAGCTTCCAAAAAGGGGCTACTGGCATAGATTCGGTGTAGGGTTTCCAAGAATTGCGCGAATTTAGGTTTAAGCTGACGTAGCTTGGACCATGCCAGTCGCTGAGGGTAAGGCACTGGGGGCTGGTATGGGCGGGTAGGAGGTGGTCGACTAGGCTCCCCAGTAAAGCTCAGATTCTCTTCTCTCATCTTCCCTTCAGTTCCTGTAGAATCAGGAACTGTAACTACCTCTTGGAGAACCATCACCGGGCTCTCCCCTAACCCCTCTTCCATCAAGGAGATGACATTGACATGGTGTCGGGGGTTGACGTCTGGCTGGCCTAGAAGTTGCCATTGAGGTCGGGATAGGAGGCTCACTTGCTGGGCAATCTGGGCTATCTACGTGTCCATCGTCTTCTGATGGGTGGCCATAGCATCTACCCTGGAGGTCAGCAGCTGGATTGACTCCTTAAGAGTCTGATTGGTTGTGGTCTGGGTTGGTATGAAACGCTCCATAAGACTCTCCAGGTGAGATGTGGGTTCAGGAGGTGGAGGGGGTGGAGTGTAGGGAGCTCGGTTGTGGAAACCGGGTGGCTGGATGGGGTTCTGAGGGTGAGGCTTGGGATTTTTGTAGAGAGGATTCGTGTGGCCTTTCCAAACCTGGCTGTAGGTGGTGGGATGGGGGTTATTTTGAGGAGGTGTGGTGTAGTTGTGGTACGCATTGACATGTTCAATGCTGGAGGGAGCATTGTAACATTCAATGGAGGTGTGCCCCTGGATGCCACACGCCTCACAGTATGCATGGGTCCCCATGGATGGCCCCGAAGATCCACCTGGAGTGGGAGAAGTGCCCACTTTGTCTAGCCTCTGTACTAGCGCATCCACCGGACTGGCTAGAAGGGTCATAGCGTCGACCGCGTACTTGCCACTGCTCCTATGCGGGGTCGCTCCATCACTTGCCCAATGATAATTGTTGGAAGTCATCTCTTCCAACAAGACCTTTGCTGCCTTGATCAACTTACCCATCAGAGCTCCTCCTGTAGCGACATCCACTGAGATTTTCACTGACTGTTCTAGCCCATTGTAGAATGTCTGGACTAGAAGCCAGTCAGGAACACCATGATGAAGGCACTGCCGCTGGAGGTCCTTGAACCTCTCCCAAGCCTCGTAAAGGGACTCGTCATCCCTCTGAAATAAAGAAGTAATCTCAGTCCTCAGCTTTGCTGTCTTGCCCGGTGATACTTGCTGAGGAAGGCCTTGGAGAGCAACTCCCAGGTGGTGAATGAATTAGGCTCCCCATTTTATAACCAGTCACTGGCTCTGTCCCTCAACGAGAAAGGGAAGAGTCGTAGCCTAATTGCATCAGTGGACGCCCCGTTGATCTTGATAGTGTCGCACTTTGCAAGAAACTTGCGAAGGTGCGTATTGGGGTTTTCATATGGGTGTCCGCTAAATTGCTCCCGCTCCACAAATGAGATCAGTGCTGGGCTGAGCTTGAAGTTGTTAGCCTCAACTGCGGGGCTAACTATGGAGGAGGTGATGCCCGATGCTTGTGGCAGAGCATAGTCCCGAAGCACCCTATTATCTTCCTGGGCCATCACCGCTGCCTCTTTCTTCCTCCTTCTCGCTTCTCCGCTACGTCGGCGTACGACTGCTTTTATCTCAGGATCGAGGGGGATAAGATCTTGATCCCTCTGACTCCTCCTGCGAATACACAAGCAAACAATACCCCGGCGTAAACAGTTTCTAGCAAAAAGAAGAAGAGTGATAAACTAAGGCAAAAGAAAAGAAAGAAATGCCTAGTCTAGAGTACGCTAATCGATTCTAATATTGAAAGGCGCAAGTCCCCGACAACGGCGCCAAAAACTTGTTAGGCTTTTAATTTACCGCAAGTGCACGACGTAACTGTAGCTAGCAACCGGCAAGTACGGGTTGAATCCACGGGGAACTTGGCTTCAACTACTAGAATTAATTAGACAACTCAAGCTAGGCAATCACAATTTTGGGTTGAAGACTACACTAAGAGAAACGATAGCAACTAAAAAGTGAAGTAAACAGCAGAATAGAAAGCACCGAGGTTGGAATTAACAGCACGAATATGCTAGTGAATCAGTTACTAACCCAATCACACATTCCCAAGCATGCATCACAAATGGATAGATTGTCAATTAAGCCCATCTCCTCCCTCTCTCAAGGGTCGAAGACTAATCCTAGATCCATAGTCGCCTATTTTCATGGGACTAAAGGTTGAAGGATTACAAGATTCACAACCTCTAATCCCAATTAGAACTTAACTATTTTCATGTTAAAATCCTAATTGTCTACTAAGACGCACTAGGCAAAGGTTTCGTCTCTCAACGCTCCCCTAAACCCTAATAAAAATGATGAATGTTCTTTCGAGCATTTCATCGAGCATGTGGCGTGCATAGCAGAATTCGTAATCGCAAAACAAAGGGGCAGCATGGATTGGGCCAGTACAAGATTCAATCATACATATTCGGCGTCAATCCTAACCTAAGTTGAGGGATTTAGCCACACATCATGTTTCTAACAACAACTATAATATTCAATTCCATAAGTATTGCAAACTTCAAGATAATCAAGAACAAGAGCAAAGAATTGAAAATCAAGAACAAGAAGGGGATTCAGAGAAAAGAACCTGCAATTAATTGAATAAATTCAATGAAGAACAAGCTTCAATCTAATAGCGAAATCGATAATGCGAAAATAAACACTCTCTACTAAAACCTAAAAATCGCCTAAAGAAAGTTCTGGGAAAACAAAACTGAATAAAACTAAAAACTGAATGAATTTATTACAGCCCCGGGATAAGTTTTAAGTCGCGACGCGGAACGGGGGTGGCACGGTGGCGCCCAGAGGCACGGGGTGACCGTGCCAAAACGCTGGCAAAATATCAAGAAGGTCGATCAAGCGGAACCGGCCACGCCACGTGGCACGGTCGTGCCACATGGCACCGGCTTGGCTTGGTTGGTTCTTTGTCCTCTCGTTGTGCCGCGCGTGTTCGATCCCTCGGGACTTCCATGCAACGCTTTTCCGCGGCTTTTCTCGCCTTCCTGGCACTCCTTTTTGTTAAATGTTCATCTTTCCGTTTCTTCAACAAAGTTCCTGAAAATAATGAATGATGTTATATATAAATAAAAAGTGACTCTTCCTCGGTACGATCAAACGTGAAAACACATGAGAAGGTGAGTCAAATAGGGGCTAAAGGTACAAATAGAGGTTTATCAGTCTGCTTTGTATGCACAAGACAAGTTAGGGAAATCAAACCTTGTCTCATTTGACCTTGAGATTGAAGCATTTGCACGTAAGCGAGGCGGTCAAGTAAAGAAGAAGAAGAACGTAGTAGAGATGGTAGTGGAGAGGAGCACATGGTGCTCTGTGATTATGTCATGCCCAAAGCTACTAGGCTGGCTCGTCCATCGCGAGGCCTGCCATAGAGGAACACAACTTCGCGCTCAAGCCAGTGCTAATCACCATTGTGGAGAGGGAACAGTTTAGCGAGTACCCTTCAGAGAACCCCAATATGCACCTTTGCAACTTCTTTGTGAAATGCAACATAATTAAGTTGAATGGGGTTTCTACTAATGCAATTCGGCTAAGACTCTTCCCATTTTCCTTGAGGGATAGGGCTAGTGACTAGTTACAGAATGAAGCACCCAACTCCTTCACCACGTAGGAAGTTCTCTCCGAACCCTTCCTCAACAACTCTTTCCTACAAGGAAAAACTGCAAAGCTGAGGATTGATATCAGTTCCTTTGCTCAATGAGATGGGGAGTCCTTGTATAAGGCTTAGGAGAGGTTCAAAGACTTCCAGTGGCAGTGCCCCCATCATGATGTGCCTGACTGGCTTCTAGTCCAGATATTCTATAACGGCCTAGAACAGTCAGTGAAGACTTCTATGGATGCTGCAGTAAGAGATGTTCTCATGGGAAGTCCATAGATGCGGCAAAGGCATTGTTAGAAGAGATGTCTTCTAATAATTATCACTGGTCAAGTGAGAGAGCCACCGCAAACAGGAGCAGTGGCAAGTATGATGTCAATGCAATGACACTCCTAGCGAGCTGGGTGGATGCACTGGCGCAGAGACTTCACAAGGTGGACACTCACCCTATTTCAGGCAACTCCTTATGCCCAGTTGGATTATACGTTGTTTGTGAGACTTGTGGTGTGTAGAGGCACACATCTGTTGAGTGCCACAATGGTCCTTCCACCATTGAGCATACTAACGCCATGCATAGCTTTAATCCCCTACTATAAAATAATCCTTACTCCACTACCTACAATCAAGGTTGGAAGAGCCATCCCAACCCCTCTACAAGAACTCCAACTCTCAACCCTAGAGTTCTATGTTATCGCCTGGGCTCCCGTACAGAGCACCCTACAACCCATCTTCGTAACAACCTCTACAACCCAAATCTAACTTGGAGAGTCCCATGGAGCGCTTCATAGCAACCCAAACCAAGACTAATGAAGCTCTTGGTGAGTCCATCAATCAATTGAGTTCCAAGTTCGAGAGCATGGCCTCCCATCAGAAGTCCATGGACACTCAGATCGCCCAAATAGGCCAGTAGGTCAGCCATCTATCCTAGCCTCAGGAGCATTTGCTAGGTTAACTTGAGACCAACCCAAGGGGTCATCTCAACGCCATATCTGTAATGCGTGGGGGACTAGCGGAGAGTCCCATGATGGTACTTTAAGAGATAACTACAATTCCTATTTTTGTAGGAGCAGCTAAATTAAAGAAAGAAGAATGCATGCATCAACAAGAGGAGAGTCATTAATTATCTCCAATTCGACCCTACCAGCCTCCTATCCCATATCCTCAGATGCTGGCACGATCGAAGCTTGAGCCTAGAGTGGTCAGATTCCTATACGTGCTGAAAAAGGAAAATCTTAATGTCCCCTTCTTGCAGGTTCTAAAAGAAGTACCATCTTACTTGAAATTTTTGAGGGAGCTTCTGTCCAAGAGAGGTGAACCTGGGGAAGTTTCAGTGGTTTCTATTGGGGAGTTGGGCGGTGTAGTTCTACAGAGCGAGTTGCTATCAAAATTGCAGGATCCCGGTAGTTTCTCTATCCCTTGCTACTTAGGCGATATATAGATTGAGAGAGCCCTTTGTGATTTGGGAGCTAGTATGAGCCTAATACCTCTCTATCTCTCTCTGTCTGTCTGTCTATCTATGTGCAAGAAACTTAAGTTGGTGGACCTAAGACCTACTATTCAGCCAGCAGATTGCTCCATCAAGCAACTTGTAGGCATTCCGAAGGATGTTCCAGTTGAGGTGGATAAGTTTCTCATCCCATGCCATTTCATAGTTATGGATATAGATGAGAGCTCCCAGGTTCTTATCATCCCGGAAGGCCATTTCTCGCTACTATAGGGGGTAATTGATGTGTAGGTAGGCACCGTGTCCTTCCTGCTGTGTGGGGAGAGGGTAGAATTCTGTCTTCCTTTACCTATAGCCCCTCCGATTTGTGCAACTCATACGTTCCCTATTGCTCTTATAGATATCTCCAGGATCAAGTTGATTGATGGGAATGGAATACCCAAGGGAGTCTTTCTGCTGTATTTGAGCTACATCCATCGAGCTTCGCTATTTTTGGAGGCACTTGTGTTCATCGTAGGAAGCTAGTGGTTGCATCACCAGCACTACTTCAGTTATTCCACTCACCTCCCTCCATCCATCACCTACAATCTGAGGTAAAGGTCAAGCTAGGGACATAAAACAAGTGCTTCTTTTGAGGAAATCCAAGCTTTTATTAGCTTTTGTCAACAAAAAAAAAGGTGTGTCGTTCCTCCCCTTCCCTCCTCTACTGTTTCCCCTTTTGCATTACGAGTGTTTTCCCCTTTGTAACATGTCATAATTCGACTATGTTTTGTAATAAAGATTCATTTTCACTACTAGAAATTTATTTATTTACGACCAGTAACTTATGACGGTACAAAAATACCGTTGTAATTAGTTTATCTTCTACAACAGGAATTTTTTCCGTTGTTAAATTTTATTTGGCACCAACGAATATAAAATACCGTTGTAGATGATTAGAAACATCCGTTGTAAATAACTTAATAGGTTTGGGTTCGCCTGAGTGGGAGTACTGGTGCCTTTTCGTAGGAAAATTTCCCTCAAAAATTGAAAAAGCCCCTAAAAATTCTAATTAGTTTATCTTTAACCTGGCTTCTTTCTCTCCCTCTCTCTCCTCAATCTCAGAATTGTCACCCTCAGTCACTCTCTCTCTCTCTCCCCCCTCAGCAAAATCGCGACCCAGAATGGTGTCCTGAGTGCCCAAAAACGCAATCGATCTGCTCTTGCAATTCTCTTTCTCTACTCGATCTGCTCCTTCAATTCTCAGTCACTCATCTCACAATCGCGATCTGTTCCTTCCTCTCTCCGTTACCCGATCTGGTATCTTCCATTCTCTGCCCCAGAAATGCGACCCTCAGTCACTCTCATTGTCTTTCTTCCACAAAAGATGCCCTGAAATTGAAAGCCTCAGTTCACGGTTCGATTGGAAGAAGCTACTATTCATCTGGGGTTCAAGGCAACGTCAAATTTAGGGTTTAAGAAAACAGACAATGATTGAAGTTTTCAGTGCATTGGCAATTTCAGGCAACGATTTGTGTTGGTTTAAGGCATCTATCTTGTCTTTCTCAAGTAATTTGCTCTCTTTCTCGCTCCCATCTCCTATCTCTGACATTGGATTGCATTTCATATCTGTTTGATTTTGTTTTTCTTCTTCGTTGAGTGAATTTGTTATGAAATTTGTTTAATTTTATGGTCTGCAATCCTTCAACTGCTTATGTTTTGAAAAACCTTGCTGATAGATGGAATCTGTTTGTTCGTACATTGTTGATTGCAATTAAGTAAAGTTGATGATTCTGATTTTTATGTATTTGCATTTTTCTGGTGTGATTTTGGTGGTGTTACTAAGCTATTATTTGGGTTTTGCAATGGAAATGGAAGATAATACCTGGAACCCCAAGTTACTAAGCTATTATTTAGGTTTTAGAGTTAACCCTAACCCATACATCACGTACGCTGTTAGTTTGAAGCGAGACCACCGTGGTAGGTTTGCGAAGGGGGGCTAAAGAAAATAGATTCAAGGCATTCTAACAAATAGAAAAAAGGGGATGAAAATGAAACTATTTGCTTATTGGAGTAGTTTGAAGGGACATGTGGAGTGTTGTAAGATAGTATTGGAGGTGGAAGCACAAAGATAAGGGTCCATTCCTAAAATGAAGACTGTTATCCAAAAGCTTGAGTACACTACAAGAAAATTGAGTTTTTGTAGCACCATATTTCGCTGCAATATTTAGATATTTTGCCAAAATAACCTTTTGTGGCAATTTAAGAAATTGCCACAAGGTTGCCACAGATACTGCGTTACAAAACGTATATGTGGCAAATTTTGATTTTCCACAAAATGTATAACTTTTGTGGCAAAATTTAATTTGCTACACATACCATTTTGCTATAGTAGCTCATTATTTGTAGCAAGTCTGACATTGCTCAAAAAATGCATTCGCTATAAAAGCTTTATATTTGTGGCAATACAATTTGCTATACAACTAAAATTCAGCTATAGATTTAAATCTCTTTTGTACAATTCATATTTTCCATGATCCATATAATTTTTGTTATAGATAATTAAAATTTTAAATTCAATTTTATTATAATTGAATTTTATATTTAATTCAATATTATATATATATATGTTATGCAATTAATGTTTATAGTTGCTAATTGATCTGATACAGAAATTGATTTAAAAATCCTATATCGATGTTCTCAATAATAAAATAAACCAAAAAAAGGTATAACTGAAAGTGAAATTTTATTTCATACATGGAGTTCATTCACATAGTATATAACAATTGTACTTTCATCACACAACCTAAATAATAAAGAAAATTCAAATAACCCAATAAATTAAACTAAAATAACTAGGAAAAGGAAAGGGAGAACAAAGGAGATGAAGCCTTTATGAATCATGATCAGATTTTATCTTCTGCACTCTTTCATGCTTGTCCATTATTGAACGACAAAATGGATATGTACTACAAATAAAAGAAAAATGTAATGAAGCAATAATGGCTATCATGAAGATAAAAGAATAATTACGTTGCACTTTTTTCTAGTAAACTTCAAAACAAGAAACAGAGTAGTCATCGGTGTCTATGGTTGTGATTGATGACTAAATGTGTGGTGGCTGTTGTGCACACAACCTTTGCAGTAGTTACAGGAGAATGATGATTGATGTGTGTTGGTTGCTATGCACACAACCTCTACAGTAATTACAAGAGCTTGCCAACAACAACATCCATGGCATATACAACAGCCTACAAGCATGGGGATAAATACAGATAAAAAAAGCAATATAACAAACAATGAATTAGGAAAAAAAGAATTAACGAATGCTCACTCAAAAGAATAAAAACATAAGCTAGAATAAGATTCAGGGGACGCAATACCAAGTATCGACACACTCGAGATGGATACTAGCTATGTGGTTTAATTTGGTATAAATATAAGAAATTAAAGGAGCCGAAAAAGCTATCACAAATTTTGGTAGTGAAATTGCCAGTGCGAGAACCCTAGAAAGGGAAAGTCCATAATTTTCAATCACTATGCAAGTTAATTTGCCCACTTCTATACACATATTATATATGAGACTAGATGCAAGCAAGCAAAATTGGAAATTACAAGAGAATTGAGGGATAATGCCCAAAACAAAATGAACATTTCAATTTAAACTAAGTGAGGAAAATGTGACAGTAAAAATGTGGATCATACACAAGTCCCCCAGGCCATACTGTAGGGAGCCATTATAAAAATGCAAACTAGTAGAACCCAATAAAGACAGTAAAGGAGACCAGCAAACAGTTACAAAGAAAGATAGAAACCATCCTTAGGTTATTTAAGTTCTAAGAGGGTTACTCGTACTTGTACGGATGCTAATATAATGTTGCGCATC
The DNA here is from genome assembly GCA_017589665.1 of Selenicereus undatus. Lineage (NCBI taxonomy): Eukaryota > Viridiplantae > Streptophyta > Magnoliopsida > Caryophyllales > Cactaceae > Selenicereus > Selenicereus undatus. The sequence goes on along the minus strand of JACYFF010003369.1, from coordinate 5,755,490 downwards.
TTTTTGGGAAAGTTCCCTTGTATAACACCTCTTAGTTTTTCATCATGTTGATGCTGGAGCATGACTGTATTGTTTGTGTCTTTTGTATACAGGGTACAAAAAATGAAAAAACTTAAGAAATGTACATTATCGCTTACAGGGGCTTAATAGAAAGGAGGTAGTTCACTCAGGGAATAACGGGACTTCCTCTTTCCAATAGGAAATTGCAGTTAGGTCTATGCTCAGTTTGTATACTACTGAGGTAAAGCTATTAAGTCCCTAGAGCATGTCATTCACAAGCTTCTATATATTCATAGATAAAAAAAATTTGCTTGCACACCCTATAACTTTAGAAGATGTACGTTAGAGTATTCTTAATACTAATGTTAATGCTTTCATCCATATTGTGATGATGCATTTTGTAAAATAATGTTCAATTCCATCCTGTTCACATTATAGGCGCTAGAAAGATATAACTACAAATTCTTATCTATGCAATTTAACTAGAGAATTTTATCACTCACCAATCACATTTCCCGCATCAAGATAAGGTCACACATCACATCGATTGAGCAATAAGTTTTCTTAGCACACAGTACCCAAAGGCTGTCAATACAGATTTGCTATCCCCTATAAAAGAACTTTGTTTAACCCTGTGGAACACATAAAACAAAGACTACTCCTAAGTGCAAGGCCTTATGCTTTTAGAGAATATAAGCCAGGAGGCATACCTGAGCACTACAATATGACATTCAGGTAGCAGCCCTTGCCCATCAAATAAGTATCTACATAAGGGGTGGACATGGAGTAAAGGTGGCATACCTTTGTATCTTGATATCTTGAGTAAAAGAAGAATCCCCAATTAGTTTGTTATTTCTAGAATATTTGCTAAAATTTAAACGCATAGACTAATAATCAAAGAAATGTCAAAATGAGACATGAACCAAAATAAATCATCAGTGTTCAATCACCCACTCACACGGAGTCCCTTCAATCAACTCGCCTCTTAATTAAGCATAGTAGCCTGGAAATTAACAATTTAACCCATATTAGAAGCAAAATTAAATAAATAACGAACCCTAGCTATTAGTCACAATTAATTACGATTCAAGCCCAAAACCTCAAAATCTTCCATGAGTGCGTAAAAGCATACATGGTATTAAAACCCTAGATAAATTTAGAAAAGAAAAGTCACATGAATTCGAAAAATTTAACCTATCTCAGCCATAATTCCTAGTGGCAACAGTAGGTTTTCAAGCTTGAAAAGGGAAAGCTCGTCATTTCCGATGGCAAAACTCATAGACGATTAAGAACTTGATTCAATTTGGAATTTCCTCACCTTAATGCTAGATTTAAGAGGATAGGATTGTTCTGGTCTTCCATTGATGTTGAGCAGAGAGGAGTTAACCGGCGACTAGAGAGAAGAGAAGCAACCAGGTCTCTTTAGAACGCAAGGACAAAAAAGCGAAGGAACAAAAAGGGTGAAGGAGTGTGGGCAGGTTATGAAATTAGAGGAGGTTGAAATTCCAAAGGACAGTCTCTATAGGCACATAGTTGGAGTTTTTAAAAACAAAACAAATAAAAATTCACTAAATTTTGGCAATTTTATGTATTTGCTATAGTAAATATGTGCTTTCGTGGCAATATTAACATTGCTACAATTATTTCAATTTTTTTACGATTTAGTGGCAATTTGATTTTTGCCACAAATAAGTTGCTACAAAAAAGCATACTTGTTGTAGTGGTACTTTCACAAAAATATCAAAATATTTTTCATATGGTGAATGTATCCTCTTATTCATGCCTCACATGTCACATTGCACTTTGTGACCATTATTAATAGTGTACATGAGCTTAGGTCTCTTCTGAGCTTTTTGTGCACTAGTCAATGAAAGACAATATATAATTGTTGTGAGGATAGTTTGGAAAATCTAGCTAGTTTGTTTTGGATCATATCATTCTATATGTAATTGAGTTAGTAAACTTGAGTATTTTGTCCTAATGATAATAGCAAGTAAGGAGCATCATTATTTATAATAATTATGTGTTGATAATTAAATGTACCACTTCCTTAGGAGACATCATTTCTGTCTTTTTTTTCTATGAGATTATTTTTTAAATTTTATCTTTGGTCACTTCAACTTAGCATATATCTGGGGGAGGGGTAATGGAATAGGTTGGTCAGTTACTATGGTGAACATTAAATTTCTTGTCCTAACGGGTTCATTCCATCTCTATATTTTCTGTCCTTTTTTTGTGGCAGTAGGTTTTGTATTTATGCTTCATGTGATAGATTGATCCATATGTTGGTATTTATTTCTTCTTATATCTTAGTACTTTTTTTGTTGTGTATTTGACTCTAAAAATGTTTGAAAATATATAATTTAGTTCATATTGATTGCACTGGCAAAGATTGCAATGTCACACTAATCAATATATATAATGGTTCATCAGTTGTTAATGATTAGATTAGGGCAGGATGTAATATCAAACTAATCACATCTATTTTTTGTTTCTAAATGCAGATGGCTTTAGATTTAAAAATTACGATTCACTTCCACTATGGGGGAAAATTTGAAGAAAGTGATAACAAAATTTATTATATAAGGGAGATTGGTTGTACGTCGGTTGAATGTGAATGTGGTAGATTGTCCTTGCCTGAGTTGTCTGCTATATTCAAGGATGATTGCAGTTATAAGAGTAATGTCATCGAACTATGGTGGAATAACTCTAAAAGGAGTGGAGAGTTGAGAAGGATTATTGGTGACAAAGAGGCGATAGATATGGTAGCCAGACTGGGAAAGTGTAAAAGTGTTCATGTGTACGCAAGTGATGAGCATGTGAAAAGTCTTACCTAACCTCACGTTACCCATAGATTTGTTGATACATCTCAAGTTCAAAATCAAAAGGAGAAGGCACAGTCATCAACTATTAATGGTGGAAATGGTAAGATGAAATTAAATTCAAAAATTGGATCTTTACTTTTGTAAGATTTTTTATGTGTGCATGCTTTGATTTTTGTTTGTTGCTTATGATTGTTTGGGATGAATTTCTCAATTTTTTGCCAACTTATATGCTTGGGACCATGTTATTTTATTGTGTCATACATAAAGGCTATATGGTGGAATTTATGCTTTTCTTCATTAATCTTCATGTTTATTATATTTTCTATTTGAGCTTGCTAGGGTTCCGTTGATCATTTCATTTTCAGGAAATGGCTCCTAGTAAAAGATGGATGACTCTCTTCGTCCATGATCGTCTTAGTGATGAATATAGTGAAGGGGTTAAAAGCTTCCTTTCATTTGCATTTAGCCGGTTGGGGTAGGGGACAACAGTTATAAAATGTCCTTGTGTGAAGTACTGTAACTCAAGTAAGCATGCTAGACACATAGTTGAGATGCATCTTACTGTATATGGTATACTTGAGCGATATACTTTTTGGTACCACCATGGTGAAAGGGCCAATGAACGTCAATCTGAAAAAGATGAGATAGAGGATGAGTTTGTTAGTGAGGATGGATCATAAAGTGGGAATCAAAGTGATGATGAGATAGATGAGATGATAAGAGACCTATTTCCTCTTTACCATGGTGTAAGTGAACAAGGTTCCTCAAGCAATGTAGATTTTGTAAAGGAACCAAATGAAGATGCAAAAAGGTTTTATAGGCTATTAAAAGACTTTGAGCAACTTGCATACCCTAGTTGTAGCTCTTCTAAGTTATCTGCAATGGTGAAATTACTTCATATAAAGTCTCTTGGTCGCTGGAGTAATGAATCTTTCACTATGTTGTTGGAGTTTTTGAAAAATGATCTGTTACCATCGGGGTCTACACTTGCTGAGTCGTACTATGAGGCTAAGAAGATTATTAAAGATCTTGGAATTTCTTATAATAAGATCGATGCATGTAGGAATAATTGCATGCTATTCTGGAAAAAAGATGCAAATTTTGATGCTTGTAAGTTATGTCATGCGTTGAGGTGGGATGATAAACATAGAGGGGAAGAGAAAAAGAGAGCAAATGGGAAGAAAATACCAGTAAAAATATTATGGCACTTCCCACTCAAGCCGAGAGTCCAACGCCTCTTTATGTCCTCTAAGACTGCATCTGAGATGGTGTGGCGTCATAAAGAGCGCATTAAAGATGGAATCATGCGACACCCAGCTGATTCCAAAGCCTGGAAGCATTTTGATAAGCTTCATACACATTTTGCCCGTGAGCCACGTAATGTTAGACTTGGATTGATGAGTGATGGATTTCAACCATTTTCTAATACATCAACTCCTTATAGTATTTGGCCTGTTATACTTATTCCATATAATGTGGCTTCTTGGAATTGTATGAAACAATCTAATTTCATCTTGTCTCTAATAATTCCCGGCCTTGATGGTCCTGGTGATGCAATAGATGTGTACTTGCAACCTTTGATAGAGGAATTGAAGGAGTTGTGGTTCATAGGGGTAGAGACATATGATGCTTTACAAAGACAAAACTTTAGGTTGCATGCAGCCTTGTTGTGGACTATAAATGATTTTTCAGCGTATGAAATCTTATCTGGATGGAGTACAAAAGGAAAACTTGCGTGTCCTATTTGTCATAAGCACACCCACTCTCTTAGATTACATCATTGTGCAAAGCAAGTTTACATGCGCCACAGACGCTTCTTACCTAAGAACCACAGTTGGCGTAAGAAGGCAGATTGGTTTGGCAATGTTGAGATGGATGACCCTCCTATCCCACTATCCAGAAGTGAAGTTCTAGATCAAGTGCAAGATCTAGAGGGAATTGTTTTAAGTAAAGCTCCCAAAGTGAAGGTAAAAATTGACCATGAAAAAAGAGGGGATAATTGGAATAAGAAAAGCATTTTTTTTGAGCTACCATATTGGAGCACCAATGTATTACGACGTAATTTAGATGTTATGCACATTGAAAGGAATGTGTCTGACATCATTCTTGGAACTGTTATGAACATGAAAGGAAAAACCAAAGACACTATCATGGCTCGTTTAGATTTACAGGCCTTTACTATTAGGCCAGATTTACATCCTCATGAAAAGGGCAACAAGCTTGAGTTGCCTCCAGCTCCTTATGCATTATCTCAAAAGCAAAAGCAGGGGCTTTGCAAATTTCTTAAGGATGTTAAGGTGCCTGATGGCTTCTCCTCAAATATCTCCAGGTGTGTAAATGTGAAAGAGTGTAAGATCTCTGGCTTGAAGAGCCATGATCACCACATTCTTTTCCAAAGATTGCTTCCTTTTATTATACGAGCAGGCATGCCTATCAAGGAAGTAAGCGAGGCTATTATTGAGATGTCCATGTTTTTTAATGTTTTATGTGCTAAAAAATTGAAAATAGAAGATTTGGAAGCCATAAGGGCTCAAATGCCTTTAACTTTGTCCAAGTTTTAAAGGTGGTTCCCTCTTTCATGGTTTGATATTATGTTACATTTGCCCATCCACTTAGCGAAAGAGGCTATAATAGGTGGGCCAGTGCAATTTCGTTGGATGTATTATGGGGAACAAGGTCTTTATACACACAAGAGTCGTGTTCGTAATAGGGCTTGTCCTGTGGGTTCAATGGCTGAAGGCTATATTGCAGATGAGTGTATGACACTTTGCTCAAGATATTTACATGGGATTCAAGCAAGATTTAATCGCCCTGGACATAATTATGATGGTGGGGTGAAACATAACAAACTTTTGAGTATCTTTGCACACCCGGGTCGCCCATTAGGAGCAACCAAATTATGTGATTTAGATGTGCGCGAAAAAGACCAAGCCCATTTATATGCCCTGATGAATTGCCCTGAAGTTTAACCTTTTCAACAGCGAGTCATTTATTTACAATAATTTTAGTTATTCTCTATTGGTTATTAAAAATAAAAACTAATTACTTATATGTTGTAGAGAGCATTCTCAAATGCTTGGGCCGTTGAAGGAAATGACTGATGATGAAAAGAATAATCATTTCATCAGATGGTTTAAGACCAAAGTAAGCTATATTTTCTAAAATATCTTCTATGAGTTTCCTTAAACTTATGTCAATCTTATTATTTTTTTTTGGGTTTTACAGGCAGAAGATGTGTATCAAGAAGGGACTTGTCCATTTGGAGAAGAGCTTTTATCATTAGCGCGAGGGCCTACACCTTATGTAAAGTGCTATAGTGGTTACATCACTAATGGATTTAAATTTCATACATTAGATAAAGAGAATGGTGCAAAGACCCAAAACAGTGGAGTTCTTGTGCTGGGAACTAGTGGAGATGGAGAAGCTGATACAAACTATTATGGAGTTTTAACACAGGTCTTTACTTTGGAGTACACTGGAGGTAATGAGGTTGTATTCTTCTGATGTAAATGGTCGGACATAGACCCAAAAAAGAGAGTGAAAGTTGATAAATTTTAGTTTTGTTAGCGTAAACTATCATTGTCTTTTGAAAACCAGTGAGCCATTTGTCTTAGCAGCTCAAACATCGCAATTTTTCTATGTGATTGATGTCAGTCAAAAGGGCTGGCAAGTGGTGGTAAAAGTACGACCTCGTGATTCATATCAGATGTCTATCGAGGAAGATGAGCAACAAGCAAATGCAGAAGATCCAAATGAAGCTTATCAACTGGCTTCTTCATTTCATGCCCAATTTGCTACTTCCACATCAATGGAGGATTTAGAATATTCTAATGTTGGCAGTAGAAATGACCAAGAGGCAGATATTGTTGATAACCCTCAATTGGTTAGAGAAACCAAAAGACCCAGGAATAAATGATTTCGCACTAGCTGAATATGTTATGGAACTTTAACGTTTATAATGTGTTTGTAACTTATCAAGTGTTAGACTTTATGACATATGGCTCCTCCCCAACTCCCTTGGCTGCATACAGTGCATTACTAATTGGTGGTAAAAATCAAATATCTATTGCTAATCTTATATTGCATTTGATGTACTTAGGGAGCATGGAAAATGCAGGAAAGAGGTTAGGAAAGAGGTTAGTGAAGCCAAGGTTTCTGCCACCTGGTTCTTTATGTCGGGGTCGTGTGCGAAGCTTGCAGACGTCCTATCGTCCTATTTCAATGGAAGCTCAAACCCAAGGTGAACAAGCTCCTATTAAGGAAACCCAAGTTGATCAGACTCCTATTGAGGCTTTTGAGGCTGGACCACATGCTGAAGTAGCAACGAAGGAGAATCTGGGAAAGCATTTTTCCACCTAAAATTTTTGTATGTAGTGTTTCTGTAGTTCCTCTTTTTTTTTCCCCCTTTAAATATGTTATCATTTGCCCTCTCATTCTTTAATTCCACTTACGTTACAAGGTGTCTGAAGAACATGGTGCTCATGCAAGGAACAAGCACGATATTATGCACATTGAAAATGAGATCGTTGAAGAACATAGAAACTCTTCCAGGAATGAAGGTGTAGGAGATGGTGAAAAGTTGGAAACAATAATAAATAGCACAGACCCCTCCCAAATTCACCCATCTAGTAATGATGGTTGTAGAGAATTTGATTTTGTAGGTAACATATTTCAAATTCTGATGTGTTTCAGCAGTTGCATTAAGAGAAAATTGCAAAAGAATTGGGTTAATCTAGAATATGCCATTGAACTTGTGATTAGAATAGAGATATGAATTGCATGAGGCTGCCTTGATGCGTAATGTGAGATATGAATTGTCTGATTCTGCCTTCCAATTTGAAAGTGCATGAATGGATGTTTGAGATGAGGTGTTGCTTCTATTATGCTTGTATTCTACCTTCCATTGTTTAATGGTGTTTGGGATGTCTTCCATTAAGTGAACTGATGAGGCTGCGTTGATGCGCAATTTCAATCCAACTGCAAGGGCCACTTAAGTGAACTGATGAGTTGTTGCTTGTATTGTTCATTCTATTTTTTAATGGTGTTTGAGATGTGTTGATTAAGTGAACTTCACGAATCATTATGCATGAGATGATAGTTCCCAGGTCTTGTATTCTGAGGCCAACAACTACTATAAGTGGCTTCAAACAAGTTAGGAAACATATACAAGTACATATTTGAAAGTGTATGAATGGATGTGTATTTCTTAATATTAATAATGTACTAGACATTACTGACATTACTAACGGTTTGATGACAATTGAAATATAATTTCCTTATTATTTTTGTAATTTTTTTTTTGCTCTCAGCTTCTACTGGTGGCGAAAACAAGAAAAGAAAGCGGAGTGCAAATTCAAGGCCTCGGGGTAGGAACAAGGTCAGACAAGTAGCTACTCTTAGAGATGGGGAGAAACTTGATATGACTTTCTATAACAATGGGCCGGTGGGTAAAAATGGAGTAGCCCTAATGAGACATATCGGCAAGCTTGTTCGTGATCGTTACATGTTACCGGTCAGAGTGCATGGTTGGAGTGAAATTGATGCCAAAGACTTGGAGAAGTTGTGGGTTGCATTGTGGTATGAAAGCATAAGTTTTAGGTTTTTCTCCCCTCGAATTTTGAAAATTTCAGTTTTTAAAATTGATCCAAAAGACTGACAAGTTTTACATGTGATAGGATAAGTTCAAAGGCGGGGGTATTGAGCATCGTCGAAAGGAGCTCATGAGCTGTGCACGGAGATTATGGACTGGTTGGCGAGGTGAAATGATGCAACATGACCTCAAAGGTGTTTCCAGTGTTCAAGAAGCACTAAAACCACAGAACATCCCTAAGAGTTTGACTAAAGAAGACTGGGAATGGCTGGTAGTGGAGCACTATATGCATCCAAATTTTCAGGTGTTGTCCAATGTCAGCTGAAATTTGATGGCTTCTTCTTTATACGTAAATCTTTTCAACGCCTCTAGTCTTATAATTATTAATTGGTGTGATTTATAGATTAACAGTGCAATAAATTTTGAGAACAGAGCATAGTTGACTATGCTTCCTCGTACTGACAGCAGGTCGATTCGGGATGTCATCTATGAAGACTTGGTATGTACAAATGTCTCTAGTTGTTTTCACCAAAACAGTGTTGTTCATACTATTATGGGTCAAGTTTAATGTTTTGTTTCATTGTACACAATAGGGCGGCAAGGATGGAAAGGTCCCGAACATTGCGGAGATTTTTAAAGCCACCCGAAAGAAAAAGGATGGGACTTTGGAAAAGGAAGATGCAATTATATATGTACAGCTAATCAACTTCCTAATTTTGTTGTTAGTTAGCATTGTGTTTAAATTTTCAAAATTGTCATATTGCTTCGAACATTGTATTTTTCAACGTAGGACAATATTCTGGGAGAATCAGAGAATAACCCTTCCATGTCTCAGTTTGAGCTTGTGGAGAAATGCTTCGGGCGTCAAGATCGAGATCGTGTAATATGCTTTGGACTACGTATGAAACCAAAGGATGTTAGAGGACCTGAACCCAGCAAGGCTGACCTAAAAGATCGGCTTGAAAAGAAAAATCAGCACATTAGCGAGTTGGAAAGCCGACTCAATAACATTGAGCATCTTGAAACTGACCATCAGAAAAAGATTGACGATATGCAAGCTGCTCATAAGAAAGATATAGAGGAGCTAATCAAGGTGGTTAAGGAGATTGCTTTACAAAAAATATCCAACATCTTGCCACCTTCTTCAGCTCATTGATGGAAATTCATGCTCACAGACATGTTTTTGTGTTTTTGATGAACTAGGTAATTATTTTCTAATACTTTTCATTATATTTTTAATTTATAATCATCTCACATATCTTCTACCTTTTTCTTTCTTTACTTCCCTCCTCCAACCCTTTCTACCTGGGGTTAAGGGGTTGAACCCCTTAATTTTCATTGAGTTCATATGAATTCTGCGTGGTCAGTTTAATGAGCTTAGCTAGTCTCAGGCTTACGCTATTGGTGCAAATGGTATTTCTCTTGCATAGTGGTTAGAATATATTGCGTGGTAGGTGAGTTTTCCAGAGGGAAGGATTTACAAGCAACTGTTGTAAGTTATTACTGCATTGAACTGTGTTGGTTGTCATGCTCCGGGTGGGTGGCCCATAGAGCTGTGAACTCTGGCGGGTAACGGTTGAGTTAGTTAGTTCTTATTGCTATCTTTCAGTGTAGGAAATTTATTGTAAGGCTTTAGGCCTGGGAAATGGTCAGTTTAAAGGGAAAACTCTGTCCGTTTCGTTTCAGGATTTAAAGAAAAATGATAACACCCATGGCTCTAGGGTTGGGGGCGTTACACTGAGGGATGAAAGTTTAGCTTTGTTGGCAAAGTAGCGAAGTAATTTGAGCAATATGACTGAGTTGGCGATTGTCTTTTGTTGTGATGTGATGTGTTACTTTGTTGCTGCTCATTGGAACATTTTGGATAATAGTTTCTTGCCCCTGTTTGATGAAAGTCTCCAGCATCTGTTTGCTTTGATTTTGTATTGATGTGGACAATATGACTTGCCGGACTGCTGGTGTGTTACTTTGTTGCAATGTCATGCACTGACATCTTTGAATCTAAATTTAATACAACATATTTTAGCTTGCTTATTGTCTTTGTACATGCTTATGGTTCTCTATTTACATTAATTAGGGAAATATGCACACTTTGAAAGGTTTGAAATGTTTCTACCTTTGCAGGTTTCAAGTGTAGATGACGTGTGGATATTATCAGGAACACAAAGATTAGTCGTTTTTGTTGTGGCCATTGATTTGTATGGAATGGCTAGGCCTTTTTTGGGTAAATAGGCTTATCGTTTTTCTAAATAGGCCGATCTTTGCTAATTTTAATTGGTAATTAATTACCTAGGCCTATTGTTTTTGGTGAATGGGCTAGTCTTTTAGTCTGTCTCTTCCATATGTATTGATTTGAGGCTATTTTGTTGGAGGTGTACATTCCTAAACATCTTGGAGGCCTTAATTTTATATGAATATTAGTATATGTTTCATTTGTTCTCCAGGCTTTTCATTGTTATATGAATTTCATTAAGTTACGAGTCTTGTAAGTATATTTTCAAAATTAGGTTATACGACCATTTATTAAAAAAAAGAATTACAACAGAATTGATAATCAAGTCAACTACAACGGAAAAAGTTGTAAATAATAGATTTTTGTGCATCACGTCAAAAATTATTCTTGTTAGAAATTTGCAATTATGACGGTTCCATGTCAAATATGATGGTTTAAACAGTCGTTGATAATTTAGGATTTCTACAACGGAACAAAAACTTGTTGTAAGAAGTACGTTCTATAACAACAGTTATAAAAAAACCATTGTAAACATATGCAAATGTTCTACAACGGATTGGTCGTAAAAGGCCTTTTACGACCAAGCCTTCTACGACGGTTGACGACGGTTTTAAGTACCGTTGTCAAAGACATATAACAACGGTTTTCACAACATTTTACAACGGTTTTTTCCTTCGTAAATAGCACCTTTTCTAGTAGTGAATTTATTACACGAATTAAATACATTTTATATAATAATATGAATTTTATGGTTAATATGCCATTGGTAAAGTTTTAAATGACATATTAGTGGTTATATAAATTCATTTTATATAATGATATAACTTCATATAAATTTGTTTTACATGATTTAACCGAATATCTTTGTGATGTTTATGAAATGTTAATTAGTTTAACCATAATGTTCTCCATAAATTGTTTTTGTATGGAATAATGTGATAATCAAATTATAGAAATTTCTAATTCATATTTGTATGTGATGATTATGTGCTTAGCACAATTTTCGATCATGTGACATGAATGATTGAATTTTTGATTATTTGAAAATATACCTAATGTCCATCTTTTAAAATATATACATCTAGATATGGCAATTAAAATATGATTGGTAATTTGTTCACCAATGAAAAGCTTGATGGGATTGACTATGATACAAAGTGTCAGAACATTCAATTTATTTCGAATGAAAGTGAAGTGTTAGAACACTCGTTAGGTTCTAGGTCTCCTAGAATGACAAAGATAGTACTGCTAGTGAGTAGTATCGAGAAAACTTAAAGGTATAGCAAATGTGGTTCGAGAATAGATCGATCAACATGCTATACTTTATCGTATTACATCAATGATGATCTAGTGACAGAATTAAAAGCTATCCCATTGTTGAGTACACGTGGGATTAGCTTAGCATCAGGTTCGTCCAAATTCATTCCCTCTTTCGGACCTAAGGTTGATATTACAAAATAGAAAAGCGCTAAGGGAAATAAAGACACGCATATAGCACGTGTGAAGTGCTATAACTGTGGAAATAATGGACCCTACGCTCAGGATTGTCCTGAGGCAATTAAGGTATCTTCTTTCACAGTTGCTTCTAGATAATATGTGTACTCCCAAGCATTAGTTGCCAATTAGGATCCTTAATGGATAGTATACACGAGAGCATCCAAGTACATAGTTCAGGATCAAGTTGATTTTGTGAACTTTCATTGCTACCTGGTGGGTTCAGAAATTGTCATTTTACGTAACGACGGTGAAGACGGTGTCTTTGAATTAACGACATACCATCTGAACCTCCATGAAGGGACACCATCTCTTCTTTATGATGCTCTCTGTGCACCTGGAGTGCGATGTTCCTTTGTGTCTTTTGTTTGTGAGATTAATTTTTCTCTTTAATTTTCGTCTAGGTGTCTTAGATATCGTATACAATGGCAATTTGTTTGGCCATGCCACATTGAAAGGCATTTTTAATGTTTTGTGTGAAACAAGACATCTTCCATCTTTGCTTTGTTTTCAGCTCTATTTTAGGCATGCCTGACCTGACCATAAGGGTCAAGGTAGAGTTAACAAACTAGCTAAAGATGGTCTTTTGAGACTAACTCACTAGGCTTAAGTTTCGAGATCTAAGTTATGTCTATCTAGTAAAGCCATATGAAATCTTTTTGTAAGGTTTTGAGGGCATCAAATCCCTTGGTGTTCATTCACTCTGGACATATGCGGGCCCATGAATGTGAAAGCACATCATGAAGTGATATATTATTCTTGATATAGGTATGTGTACCTGTTAGTTTTGAGAGTACACAAACACAAGAGGGGGGGTGAATTGTGTTGCCAAATTTTCGCAGTTTTCTATGAACAGGGTTAGGCCTTGTTTGGACAGGCTGTTTGTAACACGCCCAGAAACTGAAATGCAGCGAAAATAAGTAGAAGAAAAAGGTGAACACAGGATTTTTATGTGGACACACCTCTAGCCCAACTGAGGCGAAAAACCACGACCTACCCCTGTAGGATTTCCATACAATTTCACTATACGGGCTAAACACGTTACAAAGTAACCTTCACCGTTACAACTTGTAACACACACGTAACTGTCTTCCCCAAGACTAGTTACCCCACGTTCAATAGTCCCCTTGACTTGGACACACTCAACTAACTTTTAAACAAGAGAGAACAAGATGAACGCCTTACTTTTGAATGTTTCCCATAAGCTAGTGTAAGGTACAATTAAGCTCCTAGTATGCCAATTTTGAAAGCTTTATTTTTGCACACACTTTGGTCGGTTTTCTCTCCAGAAATTTTGCTCATAAAACTCTTGAAAGTTGCTGTGAAAAACCGATGTCTCAATGAGTTGTAGAAAGCAACCTTTTATACAGAACTTTGAAAGGTAAGACGATTTATCTTCTCATATATTTTTTCAGATTTGGAAAACAAAATCCCTAAAGGAAATAGAGTCCTTTAGCCGCAAGTAGTGGAGTAATGAGAGTTGAAAAAAAATTCCTTAACTGCTGGAGTAAGGCGGTAGTTCTTAGCCACAAGGACTCAACCACTAGCCCATGATTTTCTCAACAGACTTATCCACTTGCCAAAAATTAGAGATTCTTTTTATTTCAAAAAGATCTTGCAGATCCCCTTAGTTAAAGATAACCGTTTGGGGTTAAAATACTCCACAAAAAATCTTGTTTGCAAGTCTCGGAGATGCTGCCCAAAATCAAAGAGAGAATCGTGTAAAACCATTTTTCGCAGCTTTGGCTTGAAAACACCTTGAACACCTTGTTCTCATAACTGTTCCGAGACAGTGTTCTGAAATTATTTTCAAAGAGAAAAACCATTTCAAAGTGAATATTAAATCAAGACTTTCTAATTGGCATATTAACAAGAATCTAATAAAATAAAAACCGTAGCAAAACAAAGACTCTTGTTGAATCAACCAGACATCTTGTAGAAACTTAGCTTGCTGCTCCAAACACTCCTAAGAGCTGTTCTTAAGGTTGTTTTGAAGTTTTGGAGAGTCTTTCCAACCAACTGATCTTGAGTACCTGTTCTTAAGACTTGTTCTTTGAGCATTGTTAACCAAGCAATTTCAAAGTATTCAATATTTGGAACCTGTTCAATCAACACACTCAACTATATATTACATTTGTGTTTGTTATCATCAAAACCTTACATTACATAAGGATAGGGTCAACAATTTCCCCCTTTTTGATGATGACAAACCAAATGACCATATTGACATAAAAGGCAAAAGCAAGTTAGTGCCAAACAGTCAAGCCATAGAAGAGAAAAAATTTTAAGAAGTCAACTTAAGCCAAGTCAAACCAAATCAACCATGATGGTCATGCCTATCTTCCCCCTTTGGACATCATCGAAAAAGGGTGGTCAGATCAAATAGGTGAAAACAGGGTGTTTGCAATCACCACCACTTGGGTAATGGAGGAAAAACAACCAGCGATACACTCAAGTATATGGTACGGTAATGATATTGGCCATCCGAGTCACACACAAACAAACAACAACAAGAAACAAGCAAGGCAGATCATGAAAATATAACCAACCAAGATTAGGATAACCACAATTTATCAGACCGTGCAAGACAAGCAGTTTAGAACAGTGTTGAGAACAGGTTGAAAAACAAGGGAAGACAGAACAGGGAAGGGATCAGGGGGTAGGGCTGATTTAGGGAGGAGGAGAAGAGATTTTGGCGGTGAGGACGGAAAGAATCGATATTAGATCCTCATGGCGCTTGGCATTGAGAACCTTCTCCTCAGCAAGAGCAGCTTTAACCTCAGCGAGCTCGGTCTTCAACCGGGATTGATCTAGTAGCAAGGCATCAACAGAAGGCTCACTGGAGGAAGAACCAAGAACAGGGGGAAAGGGTGTTCTAGACCCCTGTTCCAAAGCTACGTGGGCTCCTTTGACCAATTTGAAGCCGCACCCCATTAGAGTGTTATTCCCTATTTCATCAACCATCTGCACTCCAACTTTTTTCTGAAGAGAAATCCCAAAGTGCTCAAACACAAGAGTCAGCAACAAACCATACCCTAGATCATGTTCTCTTCAGGTGTTCGCAATCCTGGAGATATGGCGAATCATGATTGCTGGGAGATTAATTTGCTCTCCTCTATCCATAAGGTCAATGAAACATTGATCCATAGCATCCGCGAGATTGTTGCCTTGACCTCTAGGGATGATATTCTTAATAATGAACCAAAAGAGCAATTGATGAAGAGAAGTCATGTCACCTTTTTTTATGGACTGGGGGGTTTTCAACCTTGTTTGCTGGCTCAGTGTTTGAGTTAATTGCAGCAGTCGAGCTGTCCCAAGCACGGTCTTGTCTGCCCGGACATACACATCGAAACCCTCAGCAGGAACACCCAAAATTGCACCTAGATCTTTGGCATTGAATTTCAGTTTCTTCCCATTAACTTCACTTGTCACCACAGCGTTGGTGACATTGCAATTCGCATAAAAGTCGGCCGAATCTAGGACAGAATATCCCAGGCAGGTGTTTGCAAACAGTTCTAGCCACCCCTAGGCCCTGAGCTTGTCCAGGAACACCTCCGGGCCCTGTTCCTGAAAGTATGGCACTTTCATAATTTTGCCCCGCACCACACTTCTCTGAAGAAATTGGGCCAATTTTGAAGTGGTGGGTGCTGCCTTCTTTGCCTTTTTAGAGCTGGGGAGAATCTTGGGTTTTTAGGGTTTTGGGTTTGAGAGAGAGAGATTGAGAGAGGGATTTTTCGGTGGCTGATGAGCGAAGTGTGCGGGCGAGGGAGCTAAAGAGTCGACTGGCTTTCAACCGAAAACGAAGAGCATTAAGTCTCCCAGCCGCGCACGCTTTGGGGAAAGAAAAAAAAATCTCAACAACTGAATTAACTACCTGATTTGTACACGTTTGACAAACAGTGGCCACACATGTTCTTGGTGCTTGTTCCTGCGGTCAGTTGTTCGGTAACATAGGACAATAAGGGCAATATCATCAGACCTCAACGATTGTCAGCAGGTTGTAATCCACACATGTGCTAATTTTGACACAAAAGTTGACGGCATCAATTGAATCAAAATGTTTGACTTGAAAACCTTTTAACTAGACAAGCATTGGGGGTTAATGGAGCATGCTCAAGTTGTTTTAATTAGACCCAATTTCAGTCTGTTCTTCTCAAACTGTTCTCTATTCAGTGCCTTTGTAAAAATATCAGCAATTTGTTTATTAGTGGCACAATAATTCATTGAAACTAAGCCCTTTTCAACATTGTCTCTCAAAAAGAAATGATGAATGTCAATATGTTTAGTCCTTTTATGTTGACATGGGTTTTTGGAAATATTAATTGCACTTGTATTATCACAAAAAATGGGAATGCATCCAGTGTGAACACAAAAGTCTTTGAGTTGTTGCCTTATCCACAGCACTTGAGCACAGCAAGAAGCAGCTGTAACATATTCAACTTCTGTTGTGGACATGGCAACTGAGTGTTGTTTCTTGGTTGCCCAAGATACCAAACAGGGTCCAAGAAAATGAGCCATACCTGAGGTGCTTCTTTTATCAACCAAAAAGCTTGCATAGTCAGCATCAGCATAACCAACAAGGTTAATGTTACATCCTCTAGGATACCATAAAGCCAAATCAGGTGTATGTTTTAAATATCTAAAGATCCGTTTAACAGCCTTTAAATGAGATTCTTTAGGCTTAGACTGAAAACAGGCACACAAACCAACACTAAGAACAATGTCAGGTCTACTAGCAGTTGGGTAAAGAAGCAACCCTATCATGACCCTATAATATTTATGCTCGACTGAGGGACTCCCATCATCCATTTCCAACCTGGTTGAAGGAGAAATGGGAGTATCAATGGGCTTGGCCGATTCCATTCCAAATCGCTTAAGTAATTCCTTGACATATTTTTGTTGATGTATCATGGTGCCGTTTGAAGTTTGTTTGATTTACAAGCCTACGAAAAACTTAAGCTCACCCATCATGCTCATTTCAAACTCACTCCTCATCATTTTTGAAAACTCTTCACATAAATCATTGTGTGTGCGCCAAATATAATGTCATCGACATATACTTGAAGAATCAACAAATGTTCCCCCTTAGATTTTAGAAACAACGTATTATCAACCTTGCCTCTTCTAAAACTATTTTCCAATAAAAAGTTTAACAAGCGTTCATACCAAGCTCTAGGAGCTTGTTTTAAACCATAAAGCGCTTTGTCAAGTTTAAAAACATGGTTAGGAAATTCTTTATTTTCAAAACCAGGGGGTTGCATCACATATACCTCTTCTGTAAGGTATCCGTTGAGGAATGCACTTTTGACATCCATCTGATATAACTTTATTTCCATGTGAGCTGCAAAGGCTACCAAAATGCGGATAGCCTCAATCCTTGCAACGGGTGCAAAGATTTCCTCATAATCAATGCCCTCTTCTTGGTTGTAGCCTTGAACCACCAGCCGGGCCTTGTTCCTAGTGACTGTTCCGAACTCATCAAGCTTGTTCCGGAACACCCACTTGGTGCCAATGATTGATCTATCCTCTGGCCGTGGTACAAGTTGCCACACCTTGTTCCTTTCAAACTGATGAAGCTCCTCTTGCATTGCCGTGACCCAATATGAATCTGCAAGAGCTTCATTAACAGTTTTTGGCTCAATATTAGAGAGAAAAGCATAAAAAGCACAGAATTTTTTAAGCCTAGATCTGGTTTGCACTCCTGTATTAATGTCAGACAGAATTTGATTAAGAGGGTGCGAACTTTGGTGCTTCCATGGTCGTAGAGTAAATGGATCCACAGACACGCTTTCTATTCTTGCTGGAATACTCGGTGAAACAGGTTCAGGAACTGTTTCTGAGCCTGTTCTGGAGCCCGTTCCTGAGCATGTTCTAGAGCCTGTTTCCCGGCCTGTTCGAGAAGAATTAAGTTGGTTTTGATCCAAACCAGGTTCAGCAGAGCTTCCCCCTGTCTGGTTCAAACCTTGCCCACCTTCCAAGGAAACAGCTCCAGGCCCTGATCCATCCTCAGGATTCTTACCTTTCTCATGTGTGAGCAACAAATCTTTTCAAGCAAAACCCAGTTCGTAATCATCTTCCTGTGCATCATTTTCAATTAGAGAGTTAGTTTCATCAAATAGCACATGCACACGCTCTTTAACACACAAGGGTCGCTTATTGAACACTTTGTATGCCTTACTGTGTGAGGAGTAACCAAGAATTATTGCCTCATCACTCCTTGGATTAAACTTTCCTAAGGCATCATTCCCATTATTGTGCACAAAACATCTACAACCAAATACTCTTAAATGCATAATATTGGATTTTCTACCCTTGAGAAGTTCATAAGAAGTTTTGTTAAGGATAGGTCTAATAATGCATCTATTTATAATGTAACATGATGTGTTCAAAACTTCTGCCCAAAAGTTTCTAGGAAGACCACTAGCAATGAGCATTGTTCTAGTCGTGTCTTTTAGAGTACGATTTTTACGCTCTACCACCCCGTTCAGCTGGGGTGTTCTTGGAGTTGAAAAATTATGATAAACACCATGCTTATTACAATAGTCAATAAAGCTCGAATTTTCAAATTCTGTACCATGATCAGACCTTAAGCAAACCAATGAGTGTCCTACTCTCTTTTCAATCTTTTTAAGAAATGCAAGAAATTTCTCAAATGTTCCATCTTTAGAAGCCAAAAACAAGGTCCAAGTGAAACGACAGTAGTCATCCACTACAACAAGCACATACCTCTTCCCACCTCTACTTGTGATCCTCATAGGACCACACAAATCGACATGTAGCATTTCGAGAGGTCGGGTAGTGCTAACACAATTTTTCAATTCAAAAGAATTTCTGACTTGTTTCCCCCTAGCACAAGCGTTACATACCTTGACATCATTGTATTTGATGGAAGGTAAGCTGACGACTAGATCTTTGGAAACCAATTTGTTCAAAAGAGAAAGACTTGCATGACCTAGTCTCTTGTGCCAAAGCATAACATCATCATTCAAAGCACTTGTCATAGTGCACAACCAACCGTGCACTCACCTAGGTCTTTGTTCTTGTTTTTTTAGCCCTCGAAACTCCATTGAACCTCTTTTCCTCCTCAGAACTCATCTCTGTGTCCTTTCTTTTTATCGGAACTAGTGATTTCCTTGTCTTGTCGGCAAAAACTCCTGAAAATAAGGAGAATCCCTTTAGAAGAAAAATACGGACCAACAGAGACAAATTTAACCCTATCTCATCAAGACTCACCACAAAAAAAAAAAATTGGAAAAAAGAGTCAAATAGGGGCTAAAATGAGGTCAAAATAGAGGTTTATCAAATGCAAAATTTGAAAACTTTTGGATCCTGGTAGTACAATGGGCACTCCTAAATAAGACCTAAATGTTTCCTCAATCAAAAACATAAAAATGCCCTGTAGAAGATACCTGTCATTGGATGAAGTATTTGGGGACACAAAGGTCAAGG
>JACYFF010003369.1:5722345-5735799 GCA_017589665.1 Selenicereus undatus | reverse complement strand
TCATTGGATGAAGTATTTGGGGACACAAAGGTCAAGGATTTCATCATGTTAATAATTTGTCCTGAAATCAAGCTGAAGTATGGATTTAAGAAACCAACAATGACGATCATTCAAGGGTGTGAAAAACATTACATCATCTGGAAAGAAAGAATGGTTAATTGGCGGTGGTGGGCGGGCAACTCTGATACTAGGTACCAACTATAGTCATTAGCTCGAACTAGCATACATGGCAATACCTACATGCAGATAATAAACAGGTATGGTGATAGTGGATTTCCTTGACGAATTTTAACACTTGGTCAAAATGTGGTAGAGGGGATTCCATTAATGAGTACTGACTAGGAGGCTGACTCGACACACTCGATGATAATTTAGATACAAAGCTTCTGGAAACCAAAATAATGCAACATAGCCTCCAGGAAATCCCACTTTATCCAATCATAAGCCTTCCTCATATCAACCTTGAATGTAGCTGACTTGGCCCCCTTATGTTTCAATCTAACAGTGTCATTATTTTATGAGTAATAAGGCAATTATCCCTGAAATTTCAACATCGAACAAATGCATTTTAATAAGGCCCCACTAAGTGACTACCTTCTTCAGGCGTAGAGTGAGGCATCTGCGTATCCATTTATATCAAACATTGCACAAATTAATAGGTCAAAAATCAGCAAATGATTGGGGATTTGCTATCTTTGAAATAAGAGCAATAAGTATATGATTCACTTGGGAAAGAATTTGACCCATTCATATGGAGTCAGTAATTTCATATGCGACTTCATCCTCAAAAATGTGCGAACACTTTTGAAAGGAGGTCGCAGATTGGGGATTTTCTGTCTTTGAAATAAGAGCAATAAGTATATGATTCACTTTGGAAAGAATTTGACCCTTTCATATGGAGTCAGTAATTTCATATGCGACTTCATCCTCAAAAATGTGCGAACACTTTTGAAAGGAGGTCGCAAGTTGGGGATTTTCTGTCTTTGAAATAAGAGCAATAAGTATATGATTCACTTGGGAAAGAATTTGACCCATTCATATGGAGTTAGTAATTTCATCTGCGACTTCATCCTCAAAAATGTGCAAACACTTTTGAAAGAAGGTCGCGGTAATGGCATCAGGCCTTGGAGATTTGATCAGATCCATACTAAAGAAGGCTTGTTTAATCTCGTATAGAGTGAACAGCTATAGTAGAAACTAAACGTACTAGCCATGCGGTGCAGGTGATAGGACATAGTCCCAGATCGCGATGTTTAAAAAAGGTCCTTAAAGAAATCATTGGCTACGGTCCGAAGCACATTTGTGTTTGTAATCCATTAACCATCCATTGTTATTATACCCTTTAGCGAGGAGTAGCATGCTCGATCCTTGTAGTGGCTGAAAAAGAATTTGGGATACTCTTCACCCCAAGACATTCCACATTAGTTTACTTCTCTATCACCAACATAATCCTAAGTCAATAAGGTGTTGCTCCATTCGCTGATGGATTTTTACTTTTTTTCATAGAGGATGTAGTTATTTCATCTTAATTTAGGTGTTTAGACATGCTAATTTTCTTGTTTTAAGGAGTCTTTTTTTTTGTTTAGGCACAATGTTCTTTTTAAGGAATACACATGTACCATGGAGTGGGGGTAAACTTGTATGCACATGTCATATTATCTATTTTTATGTGATCTATCAACTATAAAAGGAAAAAGAAAAAAATATGTGCATTAATGTAGACGAAGAAAACTGGCAGTCGAATTTTTAATTGCTCGATGATAAGGAAATTAACTCATTCGTGAACCTGAAGGCTCAATGAGGTGATTAATCAAAATAAAATGGGAAAAAATAATAACGAAAGTCTAATCAAAGGAGAGGTGACTCGAGTCAGCAAGGCCTGTTAGGCCTGTGAGCCCGCTGGTTCACCCTAGCAGGCAGCCGCTAGTTTCCCCTTTTTTGCTCCATTTTGTTCCCGAGTTTAGGTCCAACTCGATTATTAGTGCTAATTTCATAGGGGCGTCTATTTAAAGGCAGATTCCTAATAACATTAGAAAATTCATTAAGCCTAGTATGATTAGGAATCAATATTCTTTTCCTGGGTGGAGTCCGCCTAATTATCGCCTTTAACAGGGGGGTTTCTTAAGGGAAAGAGGAGGGAAAAGGAGGAAAAAAAGGAGAGGAGCAATCAATCAATCAGAGAAGGAGAACGAAGTCAGTTTGTGGGATAAGAGCTATTGAGATATCACTTGTGACATCAAGAGGCAATTATTGCTAGTCGACTACAATCCAAAGCCTCTCATCTAAGCTTAACACCATAATCACTCCATTGGGCCCCAACTAATCAGGTGGGTTGTCTCGAGGGCAAAAATTTCATCTTTCTCCTCCTGTTTGCTCTTTTCATGGTTATTATGTTCCTATAAGTCAATAAAGATGTAATCTTTTAGGTAGTTCCACCCGCTGTAAATTATTTATTTTTGCATTAGACTACAGATTATACCTTTTAGCATGATTTTATATAAAATATTACAAATGTTTGCATGATTGTATATTAGCGTAATTAAAATTTTAGACTTCTTATATTGAATAGTAGAGGCCGTGAGTGATGATGGGTAGGAATGTGATGCACACCATCGCATTATCGTACCTTTACCCTCAAATTTGGATCCTCGGTTTGAGACTAAGGAGCCAAGATGAGTCCCCACACATGGGATTGCACAGGGGCTTTTTGAAAACCTTTTTGAAGTTGAATTGATTCGTCCCTTCAGTTGTCCTTATCGATATGATTCACTTTGAAAAGAGACTTCATTTGAAAATTTTCCTAAAAACTCACTAGCGGCTATTAAATTGGATAATCACCATTAGTTTAACTCTTTCTTGCTTTTTACCCTTTTCTAATTTGTATACTCAGCAAAGTGGTACTAATCCTAGACAGTAAGACTATCTGGACCAGAAAAAAGGGTCCTCATCTGACCTAGGAATCAATTGCTCCTGTATTTGGCAGGAAACCTAGTTCCTGTATCAGGCCCTGGATCAAAACTAGGAAAAACTGGACCTAATTTTAGTCCAGGAATCGGCCGGTTCCTAGGCTAAAAGCAGAAACCAACATCCTAGTTTAATCCATTATTTCTACCAATTTTTTTGTTAGAAAAGAAAAAGAGTAACAGTCAACTCTCTTTTTAGGAAAAAAAAAATCAAAATCAAAATAGAACACCCCAGCAAAAAGGGTAGTCTAACTATTCATGGGGAATCGCACCCTTGGGGAGGTGGATCTTTACAACTAAGTTGTTGGAATTATAAAAGTGAGATTGTTCCACATCGACATATTAAGAGGCCAAGAGTATATATATAAACTTGCGAGTCACTCAATACGTTGACAATCATATTTGGATCGGAATCTCGATGGGGCAGATATACATGACTCATTTGTTTAAAGCCAAATTATATTAAAAAAGTTACATGAACTATAAGAAAGATTGAAATTTGTGACCCTTTTTTTGTGATCTACGAGAAGTAGTTACAAATTATGACCAATTTTATGACAGATAGAGGATAGTGAGAGATTTCTGACCAGAGGTGTAACGGTGTGAAATTCTGTAACATTTTGTGACCAATTTTGACACCATTATAAAATTGGTCACAATTTTCAAAATATAAAAACTTGAAATTAGTTTCTCCTTTATTTTTAAAGCTAGGTATGATTTTTCCTTTTAAAAAAACCCAAATTGACTTTGTCACCAATTAGAAATTAATTTCTGGTAACAAAAGAGTAAAGTAATTTTGGTCACAATTTTTGGTTTCCCACACACGCACAGTCGAGCTCTCCCTTTCACCTCTCCATCTCTCCCTCTCTCATGCTACCAACTAGACCAGCCTTGTGTGCGCTAGCGACCAGCCCATCCACCAGGCCACCGAACGCCGGCGTCGAGACCGTACCAAAAGCGAGCATCAGTCGTTCCCTCACCGGTGGGATATCATTTTCGTCTGATTTTTGGTCTGATTCTGTGTCTCGCTCTCTCGCGCCTGCTTGCTGGTGAGTTTCATTGCCGCTGTCGTTCACCGTGGTATTCATTTCAGCCCTTATTTAGTTGTTTTTTGTTAATTTTTTTGGCCTCATGTTTGTAGATCTGAAGTGGGGTAAAAATTTTCTTGCCATGTGATTATCAGATTCTCAGTGGTTTTATTTTTTGTTGCTTTTCTATGTTTTCTGCCTAATCTGATTTTTGGTCTCTATGCCTCCCTCTTCCGTTCCCTCTTCCCTACAGTAAAAATCGAATGAGGATGATGTTTTGGTAACATTGAAATTTGTTGTGGTAGAGTTCAAATCCACCACTGTTAAAGTGGTTTCTTTGTTATGTTTCGGTGCTTTTCTATATTTAGAGTTAAGCATTCGTGTTTACTGGATTTGAAGTTATTATTGTGCTTCAAATATGGTGAGTTCTTTTTGGTTTCACCTTAAATATTGACATTAGTAAAACAACAAGATGTAGATAATATGTTGTCAGTTGTCAACTCCTCCATCCTTAGTTTAATTAGAGTCAATCTATTAGTGGCATGATCAGAATCGAAATTTCTCTCTCTTAATTTTTCTTTAAGAGTCGACTCATATTTCACTAAACACAATTAACTTCTTAACTCTCTTCCATTTGGTTTTGGGTGAGTTAGTCGGATACAATATTTTTGGTTTTGGGTGAGTTAGTCGGATACAATATTGGCCCTTTTTATAGTTTCCAAAGGTTTGGAGTAGACTTGGAGGTGAAATAGGAACAAACTTAATGCAGCAAGAGACTTTTCATAGCCAATACTTCTCATAGCTCTTGTCAAATGTCAATGAATTCTTCCACGCACTTTCCCTAATAGCAATGCCAAAGGTAGGAGTTCCATCTTCATTTTACATCAAGACTTCGGCCTAAGTGATGTATGAGAGATCATATGTAATACATTAACAGTTTTATATTTGAATTTTGAATTTTAGATAAGTTAGTTCCTTTAAAATTTAAATCAATACATTCACTAATACTACTTCAAATAAATGAAGTGGATGACAGTTTATAGAGACATTTTGTGCTAATATAGTATAATTAAAGTTAAAAAGGTTCGCCATGATTAATTTTAAATATACATCAGCATGCTTTCTCCACATCTTTTAAATTCTTTTAGTACTCTTCTTTCCCACGCGCATTCCTAAAACATAACTCGTATTCTCCACCCATCTACCCGAGAACTCTTTTTTTTTGGTTTTTTTATTTTTTTTAGGGGGGGAGGGTGGGGTTCTGTTGCATGGTTCTTGCCGTAACAGTCTCCATACTTTTTTCTTTGTTCTTTTTTTTTATGGGCACAACACTCTCCATTCTTGGGACCTCCCATGATGAATTGGTCGAACTTTTGCAATACCAATAGAACTCACAGGTAGGCCATTTTTCTACTACATAAATAAGGGATTTTTTTTTCCTGAATACATATAAAAATAATTTATTTAGAGATAGAGTTTTTAAAAATCAAAATTACATATTGAAACCTCAATTTTTGCTAGTACTTTTCTGCATTTCTTTATACTTTTTTTTAGTAAGGGTAAATGGTAAGTAAAGAATATTAAGCGCCTCCTCAAAGATGTGATTGATGACAAAGGGAATACCTTGGTTTAACTGAACGCGAACATCGTTGACAATGTTGGATATTGGCCCATATATCTAGATATTTCCTGTTAGTGCTTGAATTATAATGTGGTTAACACTTTTAATGATGATTTTGTTTTAACTTGTTTGAATTGTTGAATCATAATGTGGTTACCACAATCAATGATAATTTTGTTGCAACTTGTTTGAACTGCTGTATTGACTTCATCTTCAAGTGTTCTACCTTTTCCCATAAGAATACATGTTTGTCCATAATAAAGCTCATGTTTATATTAGCTTCCCCGTCCAATTAGATAGAATGCATTTGTTTGTATGCTCATGCTTAGATTAACTCCAATTTCGACATGTTCGTAAGTGTTTTATTTGTAAATATTTTACAATTGTAAATAGAACTCTACAGTAGCCTTTTATTCTAATTTTTATTTTTTAGACTATACATCATGTGAACACTTCCCATTTTTACAAGATAATATCATAAATTTGTTATTATACCACAGTAGCCTTTGATTCTAATTTTGATTTTGTAGAGTTGAATTATGTGATTGTTTTAACCATTTTTGTGCACAATTACTTAAATCTTGTCATAATCGTTCATTTAATTAAAAAAAACTAATGACATAATGTTTAAACTTAAACAGAGTATGGAAATACGAGAGCATTGTAGGTGGATGGTTAATAGAGTTTTTCCTAATAGAGGTGGCTTAACACCCGAGTTCATGAAGGGGGTTAATGAGTTTGACAAATTTGCAAGAAATCTTCTTGTGTATTTGAGAGAAAACGTATATAGGAGTCCTTGTGCGAAGTGTGAGAACACGAAATTTCTTCTACCTGAGGAAGTAAAGGTTCACCTATATAAGAAAGGGTTTACTAGTGGATATTGGTATTGGAGTTCACATGAGGAACTTCAACCCCATGAAGAAGAAGAAATTGACATGCATCATAGCCCGTCTGGTCCTTCTATCCAAAATCATGCTCTGTGCACTGATGCATATCACACAATGGTTGAAGATGCTTTTAATCAACATGTGCCAGAACATCGTAATCCAGATGCACAGAGGTTTTATAACTTATTAGATGCATTACAATGTCCATTGTGGGATGACTGTACTAATCATTTTGAGTTATCTGTTGCTTTGAGATAAATGAGTATTAAATCTCAACAAAATATGTGTCAGAGTTGTTTTAATGAAGTTGTACAACCTATGAAAGAAGTATGTCTATCGAATAATGACGTGCCAACTAAGTTCTCAGATGCAGAAAAATTCGTGAGAAAATTGGGGCTCACTTATATAAAAATTGTTGCATTAATGGCTGTATGTTGTATTACAAAGATGACGCACATCTACAACAGTGCAAATTTTGTAATGCTCCTCGATATAAGGTGCATAAGTCCCAAAAAAAGAGAAAACAAAAGGATGTTCCTTTTGCAAGAATGCATTATCTTTCCATCATTTCTAAGCTTAAAATGTTATTTGCATCTTATAGTTCTGCTTGCCTCATAAGATGACATTATGAAAATCCCCGGGAGCCTGGAGTGTTATGCCATCCATCAGATGGGGAAGCATGGAAACATTTTGATCTCTAAAAGTCGGATTGTCTAACTTGTTGGGCCATGTGAGTGTTATGTCATTCCAAGGTAAAAGGTTATTTGCATATCATATCAAAGCAGGTTGCTTCTGAATTTGCTGTAGCCCTTATTTGATTAAGATTGTATTCACATGTTGGGCCTTGTGAGTGGTTCATACATGAAGGGCATGTCGAAATTACAAAGTGAGATTGTCTCACATTGACCTCTAAAAGTGGGATTGTCTAACATTGACATATTAAGAAACTTAAAGTATGTATATAAGTTATTGAGTCAATCCACCCATTGCCAGTTGATGTTGGGTTAGAATTTCATCTATGCATGTCTTGTTTGTTTAAGGCTTAGCTTATATAAACATTTAACGTATATTATATTTGCTTGGATCTACCTGAACAGTATACTTCTATGCTTAGGTGTCCGGTACGATGATGACCCGAAAGAAGTGATTAGTTCAATTATGTCGCTCCAATTATATTAATTCTAGTCAATTACATGAATTTGCTCTTTTAAGAATAATTTTGTGATAGAATGTTTGATTTCACCAAAAGAAAAAAAAAAAGATTTGACTCCTATTACACTGTATGCATGTGTAAAATTAACAAATTTTTCCCGAGAAAAAAGTCCCGTGAACCTAATTGGACTGAGCTACAAAATGGTAAGAAGACCCTATTTTTTCTGGTAAATTAAAAAAAGGGTGATCTACCCCCACCCAAAAAAAGTGAGGTGATGGCTAGCTAGAAACATCCTCCTGAAAATTGGCTGAAGTTGAATGTTATTGGAGCTTTGTGCAATAATTCAGGCCCTTGCTGGGGGACGAGGCATCTTGGGTGACTCCAGTTGTCATGGCTTCCGTAGCTTTCATGCTAATTTTGGTATTTGCTTATCTGTAAAGACGGAACTTCTAGCTCTTCTTCATGAACTATGACTAGCTGGAAAGGCTGCATGCTAAAGTTATTTGCTTATCTGTAAATTGTTTTGCTCGCTTGAGGCCTAGGGTCTGTTTGGGAAGGAAATAACTCAATAAGTTAAAGGAGTAAGACAAAATAAGAGTAAGGAAGAGTAAGAGTAAGGGACAGTAAATAAGAGTAAGTTGGTTATCCCTGTTTAAGAGTTTAAGGGGACTAATGACTTATCCTTGTTTGGAAGAATAGGAGAGCAAATAAGAGTAAAAGAATAAATTGACATATATGCACTTACCAAATATATTAAAATATATTATAGGTAGATTTATGGGGGGCAAATAAGTTAAATTACCCTCCTTACTCCTCACTTAGTCCTTAGATCCCAAATTGGAGAGTAAGGAAATGGGGGGAAATGGGGAGCAAGAGTTACTCCTTCCTACCCCTCCTCACTCTCCTCTTGTTACCACCTGTAATAGCCCGACCCTAAATCATGTTCATCTATTTAATTAATTCATGTTATTAAATTTCTACATTTAATTATCTCATTTAATCATCTCGGATGGAAGAATTCATTTTAGGCTCCACTTTGCAATTCGGGTTTCATTTACCGAAAATTTTTGGAAAAATCGATAATAGGCCTCGATAATTATGATTTAAAAGATTTAATTATTTTTTCATAACATCACAAAAAAAAAATTCCGAGCTACGCAAAAATTTATCACAATGGAGTGTTCTAATTTCAAGTCCAACTCAATTGGGCCCAATTTTGGACCAGCAAGGTTACAACACTTTTTACTTAGCGAATTACAATCATTAGGCTAATTATAATTGACAAAAAAATCTAGGTTTTGGAGGCCTTATATCAGCCAAGTAAATTACAAAATCATTTTCAACCAAGTAAACAAACACAAGGCTTTCTTTCCTCTTCTCCTCCTCCACCGTACGATTGCCCAGCCTATGTTCAACCCAAGTTTGCTGCTGTTCTTGGTGGTTGCCGCCACTCCCAGCCACCATCCCCAACTGCCACAACCACCAAACACCACCTCCATCTCCATATATTCAAGCACAAAGTGAGTAAACTTCAATCCCTATCATGGTGATTTTTGTTTTTGATTCTTATTTTTATTGGTTTTTCTTGTTGATCATGCTATTTTGATTAGATTAAGAGCTATCTTTGAAGTGTTTAAGTGTTGATTAAGAACAAAAACATGTGGGAGTTGAGATTGTTCATGATCATTCTAGTTTAAGTTTGAAGTGATGGATTGGGATTATTTTGTATTTGATTTGGTAATCTTTAGCATCATAAATGATTATGTTAGTGTTGTTGTGGTTTTGGATGAGTTAAATATTGATTTTAGTGGGGGATTATGTGAAGAAAATATTGCTAAATGTAAGCTATTACTTTGTAAACAGACCCAACAATATGGGTCACTTTGGGAATCAACTGGTACTGATTGGCACATCAACAAATCATGATTTTTGGTGTATTAATAGCTCAATGCGTTGGATTTCAACGGGATTTGGAATTACTTAATTTTGAGTTGTGTGGACAAAGTTATGACCAATTTACTAAAGATTGCATAGAATACATCGAAACTGGGAGCAGACTTGAACAGTGGACATTACGAAAAAGCTGGTATTGATTGGGCCATTGAAAAATTGTGATTTTTGGTATGTGGATAGATCAATGAGTTATATTTCAAATTCCTTGTGAATCACCTTAATCCGAGTTTTGTGGAAAATATTATGGTCGTTTTTCTAGGACTGCGCAGATTACACTAAAGTTGTGCACGGTTGTGTTCTAGCCCAATTTTAGGAGCCTTACTATGTGAATCATATTTTGTGTCCTGGATTAAAGTTTTATATGCCTTTTTGATATTTTCATATTGGGGTTTTATATCTCAATTGGAGGTCAGGAGTGAAAGATATGGATTTTCTAAAGTAGACCATCAATCGGTAATATGGCGGAAGAAAGAAATCACAACACTTGGATTTATCATAAGAAGTTTCTATCTAATTATGGTTATTGCAAAGCAATTATCAAGTTTAGTGAGTTCAACAAGTTTGATTATGTATAGAAGCTTACTTGGGTTGAAAACCAAGTTAAATGAGCATGAAAATGAAATTTGGGAAGTGAACAGAGTAATGACTCAAAATCAATGTCCATCGAACCAAGCTGGTATTATTTGAGCTTTTATGAACCTCACAACACCCCTCATGGCATTGAACCTCCTATTATCCATTTTAGACTTCTACTATCCATTTCAGAAATATCAGAAACCTATATTCCATTTATATCAATTAAAATCTTTTCATTATCACCTCAATCATTCCAATTTGGTCTATTTTGTTTCAGTTTGTTGTATTTCAAGTTCAATAACCCTAATTCACTTATTTTTCAAATCATTTTATTGTAACTTATCTTATATTGAATTATTGGAATTGTGGAAGCTTTTTATTTAATCAATTTCCATTAAAGTTATAAATTACGGGAGTAAATATTGTTTACTAACTGTATTTACCTATGATTACATTTCTTTAGCAGAACCGAGGTTCCATTGTGCATAAGTATTATCAAGTGAAATATCATTTTAAAGACTTCAGGTACGTTCATTGCCTGTATCTTTAGAAATTAGAGTGTATTTATCAAAGTTATCATGTTTCGGTAAGTACATCAATGAATCAGTTTACACAGTGATTTATCATTTAATTAGTGACCCAACCAGTTATCCTCTATAGGGCATTCACCCTTCAGTTACCCGCGTGGCTTCAAGCTAGGTCCCCCGATCGGCTTAGCAAGTGTACACTTATTCATAGATCGTACTAGTATCAAGGAGTTCGCTATCAAATATTAATTAGCAATGCTGTTTTATATTCATCTCATTCCCTGTTTTGATCTTAAATGAATTGCAAGGTGGGCCCAAATAAGTATTTCAATGATCATTTAACAATACAGAAATGCATGTATTGAACTTTGGCTAGCAGTTCGAAATGTTTTTCATGTTTTGTTTTAGGCAAATGCTCAGAGAATTGCCTTCATGCTAGTAAACCAACGGAAGAGAATAAGTTGAGCAAGGAAATCTGGGTGGATCAACCATGATATAGTACATACATATTTTTGAAGTTGTATATTGAAATCTTCAGTAGATGGAGATACAGATTATATGGTGAATTATTTTACGAGGGTGTATAAACCTTATGTTGATTAACAGTTGATTATATAGCGTTTGATCAGGTGTTTGTGTATCATTGAAGCTATGGTTAACTGTATTATTTATAGCACTCATGTTTCAAGCATTGTCCTCTTGGACAGCGGTAACACCCCTATCATTGGGTTTATCAAATTCTCATTGAAGGATTTCTTTTAGGAAAAATACAAATAGTGAGACATATTTAATTTGGGGGCGTTACACTGCTAAATAAGGGTAAGGAGGAGAACCTACACCCCTTTACTCCCCCTTGCCCTTGTCGACTCTCAATCCAAACAGACTTGAGAAAAACTAGGTTTTGGGTATTCTAAACAAATGCAAATTAATATGAAAGGGCTACGCTATTTTACCAGCTATATCCTATGGCAATTTCTTATGTGCTCTTAGGAGCACCTACTCTCATTGCCCATGTGTATATATTTTCATATGTGTATTTATCATATATTAATTTTTTAATATATATTTACTGATATGGCTCTTAAGAGTATGTGCTCTCAAAAGTATGATATACATATTGATATCTTATAGCTTATGAGAGCATATGCTTGTCGATCCCATTGCCCGGGTACAATCCCACGTGGCAGCATAATGTCTTGTGAGGGGATTATGTGCTAATGTACCTGCGTCTGATACGTGTCTAATATGGATACATCTAGACCTGGTAAAAACTAACCCGACCAAAAAATGTGACTCGGATCCACCTTAAAATTTTGGATTTTGAATACGATTTTCTTGACTCAAACCTGAAATAAGTCGAACCCAAAAAACCACATACAAATTAAAGGGTTAAACCTGACCCGAACGCAAACTCGCCTGCTTATCCTTACTCTTTTATTTTTGTTTAATTTATCCATCTTAACTATAATAATTATTATTATATTGAATCGTTTAGAATAACATTATACAATTAACGCATCCTTCGCAAATTAAACAATAGTGTTCTTTCTTTCTTGACTTCATTATCACAAAATAACGTAAAACGCAATTTGTAAATAGACCAAGCTAAGAAAATGGGACTGAAATAGTGTAAAATAACTATCTATGATAAGAAAATTAATTTAGAGCAAGACAAATATTTAAAAAGTGCATGATGTGCCGTTATATTTTCGTATAATGAATATATCTCATCATATTTTGGATAATGTTACCCTTTTGTAATATGAAATTTTGATGGGGCAATGATAATTGTAATGTCTTGTACTTCTCTAATATGATTTCATTTAGTTTTCATTCTAATTTGTCTCAAATTATGATGTTAGTGTTGGGCAATGGGTTGACATCTCTTGGTGTTAGGATCGACACACTAATAAAGTGCAGCTGATTAGGTAATGTTAAGTTAGTGCTTAATGTAATGATCGAATTACTAAATAGGTTATTAGTGGGCTAAGCCGCTTCGACCTGTTAACATGTTTTAGATGGGCTTGCCCATAAATGTCTCGACCAATTATTAAACTTATTTTAATGGTCCAAACAAACCCAAAGCGTGACTTAAAACCTTGCCCATTTTTGTATGACGTTCATATTTCAATGAAACGTTTGAATATTTTTCGTATTCTTTTAAGAAATTAAAATTACAATACTTTTTCATCAAATAAGGACAATTTTTAAGTGATACAAATGTTGCATTTTTAATTTTGATGTAAGAGAAATAAGTCACAAAAAAGTGCTCTAAACCAATTGGGTCCATCTGAAACCTGCAATCTCGGAATACGCCAACTCGTATTTTACCCGAACCCGAAACACACCAAACCTGTATTTTACTTGAACCAAAATACACCCGAACCGTATGTAATCCGCCCACCTGAACTGTTAGGTCTTGATACATCCTGACACGTATCAAATACTGCAAAATACGTATTCGAAAAGAAAACGACAAAAATGGAGGGAGGAATTGTTGGAGATACGCGACGGACATGCAAATCCAACCCATATTACTGCTAGCTGTTCTCCGGGTTTGTCGTGCTCACTTTTCTTGGTTACTTCCTATGACTTTATTTGTTACCCATTCCATAGTAAAACCTTCCACATCTACACAAGCATATGAAGTGGTAATATATTTCCGTCTAACTTTTTACAAAGTTCTATATATGTATATTTATGTGTGTGTGTGAGTGTATATATATATATATATATATATATATAT
>JACYFF010003369.1:5700689-5721945 GCA_017589665.1 Selenicereus undatus | reverse complement strand
GTGTGTCTATATATATATATATATATATATATATATATATATATTAAACTAAAACATTCCAAATCAAACATTTGATATGGGGCATGATCTCATAGGAGCTGCATTGATTCCTAGTCCAAGTCCAAGTCTATTAAAAAATAGTAAAAGATTTCTAATTTTCCTTATTATTATTTTTTCCTTTCCTAACGTTTTTAAAAATACATGTGAAAAAATTCTGACTCCAATATTATTATTATTACTTTCTAAAAAATATACATATAAAATATTATGATAAAATATTTATCCATTTATCTTACGGTATTATTATTTGATACTAATAATACCAAATAATAATTAATAGAGATTGCTTTTTTTTATTTATTAACTTTTCTTTGAACAACAACAACAACACCACCTCCCAATTTGGGTCCCGCTATCGTGGGATCTTGGCAGATCCAGCTATAGGCAACCTTACTCCTATTGGTATTCCTACCCATAGAGAGACTGTTTCCAAAAGACCCACAAAAAAGGATTTTGAAAAAATTTTTAAAGAAGAAAGACTTTGTAAAAGCATTTAATGGAAAAAATTAAGGGCACAACGTAAGGAAAGACTACTATAGATTAAAAAGGCAAGATGCTGGAGCTATGTAACAAAAGAAGGATAAATCTGAGGGAGGCAACATACCTCAACATCTATAGTTAGGCGAACGAGGCATCTTCCCATAAGAAAATACTACCTGCACACAAACACGATATCCGAAAAAAAGCTGCCATCGCAACCAAAAGACAACTACGAGATCGACTCTCTACGGTCTAGGATCTTGATCCTATCCCGCCACAACCTCCTATACTGAGTCAGGTCCTCCGTCAAACCGACAACGTTCAAGTCCTCTCTAGTCACTCTGTCCAAACTCTTCTTTGGTCGGCCCCTCCCTCTTTTACCTTCGGGGATGTTGATCCTCTCACACCTCCTCACTGGAGCGTCCACACTCCTCCTTTTCACATGGCCAAACCATCGGAGTCTTGTTTCTCTCATGTTATCTTCGATGGGAGCTACTTTAACTAAGTCCCTGATAACACCATTCCTAATTCTGTCTTTTCTCGTATAACCGCACATCCACCTAATCATCCGCATCTCTGCCACCATCAACCTCTGAACTTGCGTCTTCTTTGGGGGTCAACATTCCGATCCATAAAGAACAGCTGGTCTAACTACCATACGATAGACTCTGCCTTTCAATCCAAGGGGCACCCTCTTATCACAAAGCACACCAGAGGTAAACTTCCATTTTTGCTAGCCTACCTTTATTCGTTGGTTAATATCTTCATCAATATCCCTATTTTGCTGAATGATCGAGCCGAGATACTTAAACTTATCGACCTTAGCTATCGGCCTCCCATCTAGGTTGACTTCTCCCCTCGCATCCACCCTTCCACTGAAACGGCAATGAAGGTACTCCGTTTCCGATCTACTAACTCTAAAACCTCTAGATTCTAGTGTATGCCTTCATCGCTCCAACTTGTCATTAACTCCCTGTCTGGTCTCATCAATAAGAATAATGTTATCTACAAATAGCATACACCAAGGTAACTCATCTTGAATCCCTCTTAAAAGTTCATACATAAGTAGAGCAAAAAGAAAAGGACTTAAGGTGGAACCTTGATGCATGCCCATACCAACGAAGAAGTCATTGGTGACCCCTCCTGACGTCCTAACACTCGTCCTACCTCTCTCATACATATCCTTAATAACTCGAATATACGCAGGTGACACTCCTTTCTTTTCTAGGCAACTCCATAACACTTCCCACGGAACTCTATCATATGCTTTTTCCAGGTCAATGAACACCATATGGAGATCCACCTTTCTATCTCTGTACAAACCCATGAGCCTTTTAAGGAGGTAAATCGCCTCTATGGTTGATCTGCCTAGTATAAAACCAAATTGGTTCTCTGAAAACGAAACATCATTCCATAACCTTCTCTCAATCACGTTCTCCCATAACTTCATAGTGTGACTGAGCAACTTTATACCCCTAAAATTATTACAATCCTGAATATCACATTTGTTCTTGTACAGAGGGATGACTGTACTAGACCTCCATTCTTTGGGCACCTTAGCGGTCTTAAAAATAACATTGAAAAGATCCGTTAGCCACTCTAATCCTTCTTCCCCCAAACACTTCCACACTTCCATCGTTATCTGATCTAGACCCTCTGCCTTCCCATTGGTC
The DNA here is from genome assembly GCA_017589665.1 of Selenicereus undatus. NCBI lineage: Eukaryota > Viridiplantae > Streptophyta > Magnoliopsida > Caryophyllales > Cactaceae > Selenicereus > Selenicereus undatus. The sequence goes on along the minus strand of JACYFF010003369.1, from coordinate 5,719,732 downwards.
ATCTTCTTTAAGGCCTCTTTAATCTCGTCTTTGCTGATTGGACTACACACTCGCGGATCAAGCCGCCTCTTGCTACTTTCACTTTTCCTACTTCGGGAATCGTCCATCACTTCCCCATTAAGAAGTTTGGTAAAGTACCTTTGCCATCACTCCTTGATTTATGCATCCTCAGACAACACCTTATGATTTTCGTCCTTGATGCACCTCGCAACGCCTAAGTCCCTTGATCTTCTCTCCCTAGCCCTTGCTAGTTTAAAGACTTCCTTCTCCACTTCCTTGGACTCCAGTCTATGATAAAACCTATCATAAGCCATGCTCTTAACTACTGGAACAGCTTTCTTGGCTGCCTTCTTTGCTGCCTTATACTTAGCTTTACTAATCTCTCTCTCTTCATCCACTCCACTGTTCAAGAAATCAGCATAAGCCTCTTTTTTCTCCTTGACTTTCTCCTTTACCTCTTTGTTCCACCACCAGAAACCCTTCATTTTGTTACCACCTCTTCTAGAAGAACCTAGGATTTCCTTAGCTGACCTTCGAATACAATCTGCCATTGCCTCCCACATTACATTTGCATCCTCTACCCGCCTCCAAGCTCCTTCTTCAGAAATCCTCTCTGATAAAAACATGGTGTTCTACTTCGTGAGGGTCCGCCACTTAACTCTAGGGTCTCCGAGTCTCCTCTTCTTCCACTTTGAACCTTTGAACTCCACAGCCAACACCAACAACCTACGTTGAGTCCCTAAAAACTCACTAGGAATCACCTTAAAATCCTTACAAAACCTCCTACTATTCGCCCCTAATAGGAAGTAATCAATTTGGGTCTTTACAGAGCCACTCTTGAAGGTCACCAAGTGGTCCTCCTTCTTCCTGAAATAGGAGTTTACCACTAACAGTTCATAGGCCACCACAAAGTCCAACACAAAAACTCCTCCCATGTTTCTCTCCCTAAAATCGAAACCTCTGTGGGTTGTGTCGTACCCGTCCGAGTCAACACCAATATGCCCATTAAAGTCTTCTCCTATGAACAGTTTCTTGCTCCGAGGCACATCCTAGATGACCATATCCAAATTCTCCCAGAAACGTTTCTTAATATCGTCCGGTAGACCTATTTGAGGAGCATAAACACAAACCATATTGATGATTTCTAAACCCACTAAGACCTTAATGGCCATAATTTGGTCACTTTTACGCCTTACTTCAACAACAAAGTCTACCAACTCCTTCTCAACCAAAATGCCAACTCCATTCCTCGCCTTGGTTGACCCCGAGTACCATAATTTGTGCCCATCAATTTCTATAGCTTTAGCCCCCACCCACTTCGTCTCTTGAACACATGTTATGCTAACCCTACGCCTACATAATGCCCTAACTAATTCTATAGACTTACCCGTAAGAGACCCAAAATTCCAAGACGCTAGGCGCACCTTCCGAGACTCTACACCCATCTTAACTCCATTACGCCCCGGAGGACTGGTTGAGGCTACTACATTGCTTGCCACTAACTTACGCGGCCAACACCCACCTCCCGCAACGCACTAAAAGCTCCTACTGAAAGCACAATACTCTTGCACTGAAGATTAATGGGGGAGTAAGCAAAAAAAAGCTCCCCAAAGAGTCCCGAGGTGGGCCCAAAAGGCAAAGGCCAGGCTCTGCAACTAAACGATAGAGACAAGCTGGCTACGAAGAACCACAGACTAAGAACACCGGCCTTGGAGTCAACTTGGCAAGAAAAAAGCCCTAGTCAATCGTAAAACTGCTAAGTAAAAATAATACGAAAATACGAAAAAATAAATACAAAAATACACCCAACACACCCTCAAACAATACACACACTAGTGCTTAAGACTACTACCGCAAACAACCGTAACGAAAACTATAGAAACTAATAGCAGCACTAATTTTAAAAAGTGAAACTAATAGCAATACTAAAAATAAATAATACAAAAAATGACAATGGCCGAGAGTTCCAACGAGGATACTAACAACAAGAAAAATACTAAAACTAATAACAAAATAATACTAATACTAAAATCAAATAGCCAAGAAACTTACCAGACAACAGCAAATATCAATTACTACTGTACAACCCCAAGGGCAAATAAATTAAAAAGACGCAAGAGCTACAACACAGGGGGAGAACTCTACCAGAAATACTCCCCAAAATTCGTAAAACGGGAACTAAGGCAGCAAGAGCAACGATCAGGGACCACAAAAAAGAAGGACTAAAGACCAACTAATTAGCATGGGAACTACTAAGGGCCAAAATTAGGACCCAAGCAATTAGGAAACACCCTAAAAGATGGGCTAAAGTATGAACTACTTAGAACTATAACTAATTAGAGCCAACTTAACACACAAGCACACCACCCAAAATAAAACCCTCCAACTGCACCTCAGTGCTTAAATCATAGAACTCTAAACCCTAACCCTAAAAATTTACGAAGCCCTCAATTCAAAACCTGAAATCAAAGACACTCAAAAACAATCTAGCAAAATGGAGCAAGACCTCAATACAACCACTGGCCCTCAATCTAGCAAAACCCTAAACTCTAAACACGCAAAATAACTGACCCTCAATACAAAAACTCAATACTTAATTCAAAAATAAGGAGACCGAAACCTGAAAACTCTAAACTCAGTACTCAATTCAAAAATAAGACATGGACAACCTGAAATCGGGCAGAAGACCAACACCTGATGCTCGGACGAAGCAATAATATCGGACAGCACTAGGATACACGACAATCTAGCTGAGACAATCTATGGGTAGCAATTAAGCTGAGATGGGAAAGAGAGTGAACCTGAGATTACAAAGAAGAAGAGCGAGTTCCCACTCTGCCACGGCAACCCACTTCCAACACGGGCATGAACCAAAGAAACGCAGCTTGAGGCTCAAAACTTTGCTTTGACGCCCGAGAATCCAAGGACGACCACAATGACCAGATGTGGGAAGGTCAGGGCTTGGTTGCAGGCTCTGGTACTCCAGGCTCGGTGTACCCTAAAAACAGAGAGAGCTCGGAGAGGGACCGAGGTGGGACTGGGTTATGGTACTCACCGTCAACGACCACCACCGTCGGCTACCGGTTTCTGCTGGTGGACGCTACCTGAGGTCACCCAGGTGACTGTTCTGTGCAAACGGGGAAGGAAGACTGTTTTGTGCAAGTTGCTGACAACGACCCAGAGTAGAGAGAGAATAATATCACTGTACTTTCTTAATTGAAGCATCTGGTAGGGGAAAAAGTGTTTTTGATTTCCAGAGAAGAAGAGTTCAGGAGGTCGTCATCCTTTCTTTTAGCAATGTTCATCAACATTCATATTCTATTCTCTATAGGTGTGTCTGCATATGATATTTATTTTTTTTTTAAATATTTAATAGTTTGTATGTTCAAATTGATAAGCTTCTAAAACTATTGAACAGTGCGTTAATTAAATTGGTCCCTAAAAAGCCAAATGCCACTAGAGTTAATTTTTTACCAATTGCTTTATGCAATATCCTTTACAAGATCATTTCTAAGGTCCTGACCAATAAATTGAAACTTGTCCTCCTTGATCTAGTTGGCTTAGGTCAAAGTGTGTTTGTTAGTCGTAGATCCATCTCTGATAATATGATTCTTGCTCACCAGTTGGCCAAGCATTACGAGAGGAAAGGAGTGTCCCCTCGAGCTATGCTCAGGATTGTTGTTATGAAGGCATACTATGTTGTGGATTGGTCATTTTTGATCGTACGATAGTTTTGTAGTTTCCTGCTCACTTTATGGATCTTGTTATGACTTGTGTTAGCACTCCCATGATTGCTATTGATGTGAACTGTGAGCATTGAGGTTACTTCTCTAGGACTAGAGGTCTCAGACAAGGGGATCCGATCCGTTATCCCCCTGTTTGTTTGTTTTATGTATATAGGTTCATGCTAGAGGTTTTATGTTGGCATCTATGAAGTAGTCCTTCTGTTTTCATCGACAACGTGCAAGGATTGGTTTAGTACATCTCGAATTTGTAGATGACTTGTTATTATTTGTTAGAAAGGTGACTTATGTTCGATCCAAAGCTTGTGGAATTGTTTTCAGTGTTATTCTGAGATGTCAACCCTCTTCGCTAATACTGAAAAGTCTGAGTTTTATCTTGGTGGAGTTCCATATTCTACAAAACATATTTTGCAGGTGAATGGAATTTTTAAAGGGTATTCTCCCTTTCGATATTTGGGGCTTCCCTTGTCTGCAAAATAAATATTGTTGGGGAGATCCAAGGAAGGAGCCCACTTTAACCAAGGTCCATGGCAAGAAGTCCAAGTGAGGTTCCATCCTGAAACTAATTGTCAATAAGAGGACTAGCCCACTTGACTTATATATCATGACCCTTCTTATCAGACTCCCGATATGGGGTTTCTTTACACATGTGTGATATTCCCAACAATCTCCCTCTCACACATGAGTCTCTTCCACACCACATCAATGCACAAGCTCCCCCTTGAGCAGAAGCCTTTACCAAGGTGTCAAGCCACCATCAATAGCTTATCCATGCCATCGAGCCATGCTGCAGCACCCGTGTTTCTGCTCGATCAACACCTGCGTGTCACTTTACCAAGCTCGTCCATGGGGTCCACTACGCCATACCTTTGTCGCCTAGCTGAACGCACCATCGGCTCTGATACCACTTATTAGGAATTAGAGCAAACTAATAGTGGAAGCAATAGGATAAAACAGATATTCAGAAATTTAAAGAACGATAACAAGAACAAAGCAATGACACACAAGATTTATGTGTAAACCCAATGCGGAAAAAAACCACGGACGGTGACAAGCACAATTAATCCACTATATGAGCAGGGAGAGTACAACACAATCAGAATCACAACAAGAGATTTGATCCAATAGCAGAATTACAACATCTCTTCTAATCTCTCTAAAAATCTCTCTACTTCTCAACATGTTTAGGGATTCAGGGATGATTTTAGATCCTAAGCAAGACCTCTTTATATAGGGTTTAGAAGTCCAGGGTTTTACCCCTAGAGGAGAACCCTAGCTGCCAAGGAGATTGCACGCCAAAGCAAACCCTAGACGCCAGAAAAGCCCGCGCCCGAAGTGGGCACGGCACGGTCACCCCATGCCGTTTTTCTGCCCTCATTCGACGTCTCACTTCTTTGGCCTGACACGTCCATATCGTCTAGCACAGTCCCACCATGCTAATTCTTGGATTTTGGGCCACTAAACCCAATAATCTCCACCTTGGATCGAAATCTCCAGTCACCAACTCTCTAACACCGTCATCGCACCCCGAAGGGTGACGCCCCCCAAGCGGCAATGCCCAAAAGGGCACTCAAATACTGTGAATGCCAACTAAGTCCAAGCAATGCTTGAACTTAGCTATAGGTAGAGGCGTGGTTAACATCTTTGCGGGATTCTCGGAAGTGTGAACCTTCCTCACAACTATTTCCCATACAGCAACTGTATCTCTAACATAGTGATACTTGACACTGATGTGCTTGGTCTTTGAATGGTAGGCATCATTCTTAGTCAGGTGCATGGCACTCTGACTATCAAAAAACATCACAGTGGTAGCCTGTGGAACTCCAAGCTCAGTAACGAGGCCCCTCAACCAAGTAGCTTCCTTCACTTCTTCAGTAGCAGCAACATACTCAGCCTCTATAGTAGATAGAGCTGCAATAGACTGAAGTGATGCTTTTCAGGAGATAGCACCTGCACATATAGTGACGATATACCCAGATATGGACCTTCTCCTATCAAGATCACCAGCATAGTCAGAATCAACAAAGCCTGTAACATCATATGTAACAGCTTTGTTTCTATCAAACACCAACCCCTTATTAACAGTACCCTTCACATAGCGAAGGATCCAGTACACCGCTTCCCAATGATCCTTTCCAGCATTATGCATATACCAACTTACCACACTCACAGCATGTGACAAGTCTGGCCTAGTGCATACCATAACATACATCAAACTACCAACAATACTAGAATAAGGAACATTAGACATTCTATGTCCTCATCAGATTGTGGACAACACTCAACAGATAATCTGAAATGTGCAGCAAGGGGTGTGGAAACTGCCTTACAGTTATCCATATTAAATATGCCTAGTACTTTCTCAAGGTAGTATCCTTGAGATAAGTACAGCTTACTAGCCTTTCGATCCCTCTGAATCTCCATGCTTAGAATCTTCTTTGCTGCACCCAGGTCCTTCATCTCAAACTCCTTACTGAGTTGAGATTTCAACTTGCTAATCAAGGATTTATCCTTAGAGGCAATCAACATATCATCAACATACAATAGCAAGTAAATAAAGGAACCATCAGAATATTATCTATAATATACACAATTATCATATCGGCTACGATTGTATCCTTGTGCAATCATGAAGGTGTCAAACCTTTTGTACCACTACCTAGGAGTCTGCTTAAGTCCATACAAGGACTTTTTCAATCTACATACCAGTTGTTCATTCCTAGGAACAACAAAACCTTCAGGTTGCCTCATGTAGATCTCCTCCTCCAACTCCCCATGAAGGAATTTAGTCTTCACATCAAGCGGCTCCAGCTCCAGATCAAACAACACACTAAATGCAAGAAGCACTCTAATAGAGGTACGTCTAACAACAGGTGAAAACACCTCATTGTAATCAATACCTTCTTTCTGATTGCAACAACGAACAACCAGGCATGCTTTCCACCTTGCATCTTCAACTCTAGGAATGCCTTCCTTTTTCTTGTAGATCCATTTAGCAGTTAAGGCTCTCCAGCCTTTAGGTAGCTCACATAGTTCCCAAGTCCGATTCTTTTGCAAACTCTCCATTTCCTCTTGCATAGCTAGAATCCAAGTAGGTGAACTAGGGCAGGAGATTGGTTCGGTATAGGTTGAAGGTTCCATACCTTCAGGGACCTCCTCTACAACTGAAAGTGCATATGCTATCAGTCCTTCATCATCATTGTAGCAAGCAGGCCTCTTGATCTCCCTTCGAGGATGATCATGAGCTATAGAATGAGTAACCTGCACCTGAGGCTGACCAAAACTGATAGCGCTAGGTTTAGTAACCTAGGCCTCCCTGTTAGGTTGAATAGCAGCTCCACCTTGAGCAGCAACGGTCTCCACTTCTATCTCCATACTGGTATCCTCTTGATCACCTGCACCAGTGGAAGAAACAACGGAATCCTTTCCAGAAGATAACATAGCAGTCTCATTGAAAGTTACATCCCTACTCTTAATGACTTTCTTAGACTCAGGACACCATATGCGGTATCCTTTAGACTCAGATGCATATCCAAGAAACATGCATTTGACAGCCCTAGGGCCTAACTTCCCATTATTCACATGGGCATACACAGGACATCCAAATATTCTCAAACTAGAATAATCAATAGGATTCCCTGTCCATACTTCTTCTGGAATCTGAAAATCAATGGAGGTGTGTGGTGAACGACTCACCAAATAGCAGGCTGTAGAAATAGCCTCAGCCCAGAAAGCTGTGCGATCCCAAAGCCCTGCCTTGGAAAGCATACAACGAGCTTTCTCTAATAGAGTCCTATTGATTCGTTCTGCAACTCTATTCTGTTGTGGTTTTTCAACCAAAGTCTTGTGTTGTTGAGTTAAATATATATCGCAAGTGCACGGCGTAGCTGTAGCTAGCAACCGGCAAGTACGGGTTGTGTCCGCGAGGAACTTGGTTTCAACTACCAGAACTAATTTAATTACTCAAACTAGGCAATCACAGTTGTGGGTTGGAGACTAAACTAGGAGAAACGATAGCAACTTAAAAGTGTAATAAACAGCAGAATAGAAAATACCTAGGTTAGAATTAACAGCACGATTATGCTAGTGAATCAGTTACTAACCCAATCAAAAATTCCCAAGCATGCATCACAAATGGATAGATTGTCAATTAAGCCCATCTCCTCCCTCTCTCAAGGATCGAAGACTAATCCTAGAACTATAGTCGCCTATTTTCACGGGACTAAAGGTCGAATGATTACAAGATTCACAATCTCGAATCACAATTAAGATCTTAACTATTTTTATGTTAAAACCCTAATCGTCTACTAAGGCGCAATAGGTAAAGGTTTTGTCTCTCAACGCTCCCCTAAACCCCAAATAAAAAGGATGAATGTTCTTTCGAGCATTTCATCGAGCATGTGGCGTGCATAGTAGAATTCATAATTGCAAAACAAAAGGGGAGAAGGGATTGGGCCAGTACAAGATTCAACTTCACATATTCGGCGTCAATCTCAACCTAAGTTGAAGGATTTAGCCTAACGTCATCTTTATAACAGCAATCACAATATTCGAATCAATAAACATCACAACCAAACCCTAAATAATCAAGAACAAAAGGAGAGAGAACTAGAATCAAGAACCTAGAATTAGTCGAATCAATCAAGGGTACAATCAACTTCCAACTCAATAGCCAATTCAAAAGTATGAGAAATAAAACTGTATAATGAAACCTAAAAATCACCTAGAAGCTTTTTGGGGCCAGAGAAACTAAACCTAAAACTGAATCTCCTCCAAAACAGCCGCGAAGGAAGATTTAAGTCGCGACGCGGAACAGGGGTGGCACGGTCGTGCCCCGAGGCACGGTGTAACCGTGCCAAAACTCTGACAAACACACAAAGAATCGGCCATGCAGAACCGGCCACTCCATGTGGCATGGCCACACCGTGCCATGTGGCACGGTCGTGCCACTTGGCACCGACTTGGCTTGGTCGGTTCTTCGTCTTCTGGTTGTGCCGCGCATATCCAATCCCCCGGGACTTCCATGCAACGCTTTTTCGCTGCTTTTCTTGGCTTCTTGGCACTCCTTTCCACTAAACGTTGTTCATTTTTTCGTTTCTTCAATAGAGTTCCTGAAAATATCGAAAGATGTTATATGAGTTAAAAGTGCACTAAAGGAGACCGATTTGACTCTTCCTTGACACGATCGAATGTGAAAACGCATGAGAAAATGAGTCAAATAGGGGCTAAAAATGGGATAAATAGAGGTTCATCTTGTGCCTAGCTATGCCATTCACCTTGCAGAACTCATCAAATTCTAACTTAACAAACTCAAAACCATTGTCAGTCCTAAGTTTCTTGATCTTTCTCCTAATCTGGTTCTCAACTAGAGCCTTGAACTTCTTGAACATGGAGAATGTCTCATTTTTCTGTCTCAAGAAGTAAACCCAAACTTTGCGTGAGAAATCATCAACAAAAGTTAACATGTAGCGCTTACCTTTAAGAGAAGGAACCTTCGAAGGACCCCACATATCAGAATGAATGTAATCAAAGATCCCCTGAGTACAATGCTTCGCTTTAGAGAAACTTACCATATTCTGTTTCCCAAATATACAGTGATCACAAAAAACAAGCTTACCCGTACCAGCGCTACCCAGACAACCTTTATTACTTAGAACGGTCATCCCTTTCTCACTCATATGGCCCAATCTCATGTGCCATAACCTTATATCATTAGCATCTGCTGATGATGTACCAATTGCAGCTACTCCTGCAGCTATAGTTCCTTGTAGGATGTCGAGATTTCCCTGCCACAGTCCCTTCATTACTATCATGCCCCCCTTTATCACCTTAAGGACACCATTCTCCATAGTAATCCTGCAATCATTAGTCTCAAGAGTACCCAAAGAGAGTAAACAACGAGTCATATCAAGTATATGACGAACTTTGGACAAGCTTCTAACTATAGCATCATGGGTTTTAATCTGCATAGTACCTATTCCTGCAACCTTGCAATCAGCATCATTGCCCATAAGTACAACCCCAGTATCAACAGGCACATAAGTGACAAACCAGTCCCTACGAGGACACATGTGATACGTACAACCAAAATCTAAAACCCAATCATCACCTAACCCCTTCTCAGAGGTAGTGGCCAAAGACATAGTAGCAAGCAACACATCACCATCAGATTCTGACTCTACTACACAATTAGCCGTAGCAGTTTTCTCCTGTTCCTCTTTCCCTTTCTTTTTCTTTAGTTTCCAGCAGTTAGCCTGAATATGACCCAATTTACTACAGTAATTGCAGGTCTTATTGGAATGAGGATTCTTAGACTTAGATCGGTTCTTTTTCTTATTACCGTTCCCCTTTTGCTCAGTTGTTCTACCCCTAACAACTAATCCCTCGACCGGATCAGCATGGATATCATGGTCAAATTCTCCTTAGACAACATATTAGACTTGACATCCTCAAACGATATAGTATCATAATTACTATATAGCATAATCTCCTTAAAGTGTTTATAGGAGGGTGCTAGAGACACAACAAGCAGAATAGCTTTATCCTCATCCTCAATCTTTACATCCAGACTCTCCAAATCAACAAGAATATAGTTAAACTCATTCAAATGTTTTTGAACAGAGGTACCTTCAGCCATATGAAAGGTTTACAACCTTTCCTTCAAACGGATCTTGTTGGCTAGACTCTTCGTCATGTAGAGTTCCTACAGCCGAGTACACAGATCCACCGCAGTTGCCTAATCGAGTACCTCTCGCAGGACATGTGGTGTCAGGCACAACTGAATGACTGAAACTACCTTCAACTTCAGTTCTTCCCATTCCTCGTTTGTCAGCGATCCATCAAATTTCTGAATATCAACCTTCATAACTGAAGACATCCTAAACCAAAGCTCTGATACCACTTATTGGGAAGATCCGAGGAGGGAGCCCACCTCAACCAAGGTCCATGGCAACAAGCCCAAGTGAGGTTCCATCCTAAAACCAATTGGCAATAGGGGAGTAGCCCACTTGACTTATATACCATGACCCTTCTTTTCAAACTCCCAATGTGGGACTTCATTACTCATGTGTGATATTCCGAACAAATATCTCATCGTATGTGTTAGCCCTTAATTGACAAGATCAAGAGCAAGATTTGCTCGTGGACAGCCACAAAGCTATCTTTTGCTGGTAGAAAAAATCCTTTTGCAATCTGTTATTATAGGTTTGGTTACTTTCTAGGCCTTTGTATTTTGTCATCTAAGTCCGTAATTCATTTGGTTGAGCTTTAATGTGGTAAATTCTTGTGGGTTGGTTGCCTCAGTCATTAAAAAAAAAGCCTTTGGTAGGTTGGAAAAACATTTGCCAGCCTATAAATTGTTGAGGGCTGAGTTTCAAGGGACTACTTGCGTAGAACAAGGTTTTGTGTTGTGTGTTGGATCTGGAAGCTTCAATTTGGCAATTCTGTTTTTGTTGCTTGGGCTGAAGCACGCCAGTCCAATTTGCCCCGGGGGATACTTAGTGGTCAAACCTCTCAATGTGATTCATGGGGTTGTAAGAGCCTTATTGGGCTAAAGGAGAAAGTACTCAAGAACCATCTCAACCAGAACCTTAAGTTTATGGTTGAAGGCCTATGAATAGATTTATATTCTAACATGCTCCCTCACGTGAATACTCTTTGGGCTTGAAGTGTAGATACTACAAAGGCTCCCAATACCTTGCGCAATAAATCAACATGGGAACAGCTGAAATTCGAACTCAAGACCTCTGCCTCAGACAAGCTCTAATACCATGTTCAAGAACGATCTCAACCAAAAGCTTAAACTTATGATTCAAGGCTCACGAATAGATTTATACTCTACTAGAAAGTAGTTCAACGTATTGGTGATGTCGATTCTGGCATAATGTGGATTATTTCCTGTAAAGTATCAGGGAAATTCAGCATGAAGAAGAGCTATGATTTGTTTAGAATTCATTCTAAGAAAGTTTCTTGGTGGAAAGTCATATGGAGTGAGTGTACTTCAAATCGCCGTAAGCTATGATATCCGGACTCTCCATGTTGCCCCGCCTTACTCGTGTCGAAGACGATACTCTGCGGATGGGACATGGGATCCTTGTCGGACTCTTGTCCAAACTCTAAAGCAGCAAGGGTGAAAATGATTAGGAACATGTGATCTTTTTATTACTTCATGCGATATTATTTTAATGGATCTTTAAGGATTAACAGTTTGGCAAGTTGACAACCTTATAACTATTGAAATATTCTAAGAAGATTAACTTGAAATTGTAACTTCCATATGTAAAATCATGAGCCCTCATATCCATATCCAAATTTTGGACGGTGTCCCCGTGTCCTAAAGTTAGAGCTTTGACGAGTTGGACACTTGGATCCATACCTATGTCCGACACCCCATACCCGAGTCCATGTAACATAGGCCGTAAGTTTATCCTTTAGTTAGCAACACAGGACAACCTTGGCACAGGTTTGGTCCTAAGGTCGAGAGGTTTTAATGTGCCCACAAATTGTATATTTTGCACTGTCCTGTATCTGACTCTTGTACTTGTATCTTTTTTCAATGCTCTGTGACTAAATGCTATATGGTGTTAAGGTGCCGGCTTGGTCTAAACAGTTTACCAGATGCTAGGGCTTGACAACAGAGGTCAAATTGTATTCTAGACAATATTAGGGGAAGTCCCAAAACTGAAAATTAAGGAAGATGCTACTGGCTGGTAAAGTTTCTGAAATTTGTATGAAAGGAATTTTAGAAGACATAAAAAGAGTAGACGAAGTAGTGAGCACCTTATTAAACGAATAGAGTTTTTTGCTTGTGTGCGTGCTGGGAGGTATTATGTTGACTGAAGTGAACTTGTCCTGTAATGTCGTATTTTGGTGATGTTCACTTCTTCATGTACGTTTTAGGAAATTCTTAAAGATAATTGTATTTATTTTTTGCCCAAAAAAGGGTCATTGAATTACACATAAAAAGTTATTGAATTTTTTTTATTCAAAAAACCAACCGAATTTTATATGAGGATGTAAGATTATTCATATATATATAGAGAGAGAGAGAGTAAAAACTAAAAACCTTTTCCATGCATCGTGCACGATCAATGAAAAAGTCATGAGAATTACTACAACAAAAAATTCATGAGATTTTCCATGCATTCGCATGGGTATGGACACACTAGTTTTATAAATTACAAGACCAATTACATAAAAAGTATATATAAATTAATAATATCTCGGCTTATGTGTAGTATCTTTATTTTTTAAAAAATCACGTATCATTGTGTCAATATCATATTGTATCCGTGTCACGTATTTGAGTATGTGCTCCTTAACGAGCAACAATGGGTCCATGGGTAAGGATGGTTCTCGGTTACGCCCAGACCTAATAGCCCCTGCCTGGTCAGCCTAATATGGGGACGAAGCTTCTCGAGCCCACTTACCATTCCAAAAAATGAAAAACATTGCTAACTTTAAATTACTATAAAACAAATTAAAAAGGATTTTAGGACTTCCACCCCTCACACCTGCCCAAACCCAAAAAAAAGAAACCAAAGAAAAAACCGTCTCTTGAAGTATTAAAAGGCAATTTATTGCTTTTTTTTTTTTTTCCTTTTGAGAAACAGCACTGAAATACTAAACAAGCCAACATCAAACACTTGTTCACCTAATGAACATTATTAGACTAAACCAAAACGCCAAACACAACTTTGAACCTTGCTGCCACACCTCTCACTAAAGAACATTTGCTAGTTTGAGATGGGAGGATTCCGACAACAATTCCACTGAAGTAGATGTTACATTTTTCAGTCGACACTTTTGTATAGGAGTGATACCATGTGCTTATCAAGGGATGAAAGACGATGATTGTGATCATAGCCATACATCATTGGGACCAACCTTGCAGAATTAAAGGAAGCTGCTGCAAAATCTGCTGTAAATGGAGCATAAGAGAGGCATGCCGTATTAAGGCACTTCCACGCCTCTAAAATCAGTTGGCTAGCATGCTTCTGTGCACCTGCTGCAGAGATGCCTGTATGTTCGTTCCTGTAGTAATCTATAAATGATCCATCGTTCCCTTCTTGATGCTCGTCCTGTATAATAATAAATGCTTCAAATGTTAGAAACAAATGTACCTATATGGATGTTTGTCATGAGATTAGGGTGTTATCTCACAAGTTATGTTGATTGTAGTGACCCTATAACAAGTTATGTTGATTGTAGTGACCCTATAACTTTGCTAAGCAGATGAGTTCTTAATTATGTTGTGTGAACTCATGAATAAGAAATGCTTACATAGTTTCGTGAATAGTGAGACTTGGAATTTAATACCGTTGTCCTAAGGCCTCTGAAGAGGCTTCTACTACAGAATAGGTGGATGGTCAAATTTAGTATTCTATAGATAACGAGGAAGTCATTCCTACCACACCCTGAATAGCAGGGGAATGAGTCACTCACTTCCTATCATTAAACTCGTTATAGTTCAAGGCTAAACAACTGCCTCTAGGCTACGTTGGGTTTATCGAAAATGCACGAATATATATTTCTTCATGAACTTGAAAGGATAAGTTAGTTATCATATACCTTAGCACTCCCTAAATCATCTGAAAGGCGTAAAATTTTAGCCCCAGATGATACAATGCACGGAAAACTGTTCAACACCTCTATGCTTTTGCTGTTTATTCCTTGTCCCAGGAGATAGAAGACATGCACTGCAACCAAGTGGACGCCAGAGCTAACCAACCCATTTTTGAGATACTCGTCTGAGTTAGGCATGTGCCCGGAGGTAAACCATTTTGCTTCAACCAGGAATGCATTGCATAAATTTGCCCACTGCAACATTACATTGAAAAATAATAATAATACATAAGTTTACTATGACAACCACCAGCCAACGCGAATCCTGCATGAGTAGGATTCACAGATATTCCAAGATATATAACTTACACTAGAAGAGAAGAGGTCCTATCCGAAGAACTCAGAGAAAAATTTCAGAAAACAAGTTTCAAAAGAGTTTAATCTAAGGACTTATGAAGCAAAAAAGACAGTTGCTGATTGGTTACCACATTCTGCAAGCAATTTTTGCAGCTCCATCCATGCTTAGTGTAAATTTTGTGGCTGATATCATTTGTAGTATCTTGGAGGGCCTTAAAGCACATTTTCATGGAGTTTGGCAATCCCTCCACATCGTCATATTCCCATCTGCATCAATGCTAGAATTATAATCTGAATAATAATGGGAAATACAGGCGAAAAATGTATATTGTTGAATAATGAAGGCCTACCTACGGACAGCTTCTGTGAAGAGAGTGAGCTCCTCAAGTGTTCCGTAAACATCAAAGATATCATCGATTAGGTAAACAAATGAAATGGCTTTTGTGAGTTCTATCCTCTCTTCTTTCATGGTTGGATTTGATAGAGTAGCCAAGGACCAAATGTGCCATTTTATTGGTTGATCTCTTGCGAGCTTCAATTCCTTGATCAAATTAAGTTCATTCCACCACCTAAATTGAGAACAGAACTTTATTTCGTCTTCGAGGGTCACTCCAATTCAAGTACATATTCTAGAATCCTACTTGAGCGAGGCATTTCCAGGGAAAGAGTTGAGACACAATAGCAGCCTTAATAATTTTCTGGAATTATAGAGAGGTTCTTTTTGCTGGAGTGTTGATTAAATACATTGCGATTGCCTACAGTCCAACGACCACCATTTCATTTATTTTTATTTTTTTGGGGGGGGGAGGGTTCTGGAATTATTTTGCTATAGTCCACTATAATCTATTTCAATGGACTGGAAGGTGGATAGCATTGCCAAGTTAAAAAATTCCCAAGTTACCTGTAAACTTCAGTTGTTTCACTTTGCAGGGTGATTTGAGTCATGTTTAAGTCCATTCTTGCTAGATGCTGAACCTCATTTGTCCACCCATTTGCATCCACTAAATTGTGGAGAAATTTTAGGGAGACTTCAAAATTGTGTAGGAAGTTTTGTGCCGTGAGTCTTGGCAAGCTTCTTAGACATGGGTGGCTGAGTGTGCTTCCAATTATTGTGGCCTCTAGTTGCTCAGCATTCTTTAAAGAAGTCTTTAGTAGCTGGGTACTGAATTCACGGGCCTCATCAAGTATGTCCTCCCCTTGTATTGCTAGGTGAGAAGCTTCAAATAGACTCATAAGCCCTTTTGTGTCATTGGAAAGTTCTTGTTTGAACTTCCCAGTCTCGTCCTTAAATTTGTTGAGTACATCTGTTTTAGCTCAGAGAATAAACAGTGCTTGTAAGTTGCCATTCCCAAACCCCCCCCCCCCCCCGCAAAAACCCCCCCAAAAAAAACAAAAAAAAAAAAAAAAAAAAAGAGCGTTAAACAGACTGAACGACATTCTATTTAGTGCAGGGTTGTGGGTTTGACATGAGACCTCTAAATCTATCTTGTACATATTTTTTATGACCATTTCCTTGAACTTTAATTTCCTGGCTTGACATGAATTTGGTATAACTTGATTGAGTACCTAATCAAGAGCAGCAAATCTTAGTCTGAAAGGGCACTACTTGATTCAAACAACACAAATCCTCAAATCTCTTTAATAAATGCAAGTTGTGTCCTATGTTGTGTAGTGTTTTGCTAGAGAATGTTGTTCAAGAACAAATCCAACCAAAAGCTTAAGCTGAAGGCCCGAGAATTAATTTTATACTCTAACACGCCTCCTCACATAAATGTCCTTTGGATTTGAACCGTGGATACTGCAAAAGCTCCTCCATACCTTGTGCAATAAATATGGGGGCTGCTGAGATTTGAACTCGAAACGCCTCACTTAGAAAGACTTTGATACCATATTCACAAACTAACTTAATCAAAAGTTTGAGATTATAGTTGAAGGTGCAGGAATTGGTTTTTTACTCTAACAAATGTAACTCACCAGAAGTTATGTTGTACCCTTCTTGTCTCAACAGGCGCAAACGAAGAGCAACCTCATGAAGATCACCCCCACCACCTTCTTTGTCCAAAGTGCACCATTCTGAGTTATGTGTCGCTAGAATGGCATGGATCTCTTCTTGGAAGTAATGATCAAGGCATAACCTTTTGATGGTATCTATCATAATCAGCGCTTCTAATCCACCATCTTTACCAGAATTGTTTAGCAATATTGTTCTAATCTTCTTCACTGCATGTTGAAACTCATATTGTTCCTGAAAAATGTAACAATGTCATTGCTATTTGTCATATTCTAGCTGACTATCAAATAAGGCAAATAAATTAAAACATGCAAGAATAATGAGCTGACACTCAACAGTGGAAGAAATATCTTCATTGGTAGATGTCTTGTTAAGAGGGGTTGAATACAGGATATTGTTTAATTCCTTCTCAGTAGTGCTAAGCTCAGGTGTAGGAGAAAGCGTGGATCTATTCATATTAGCTTATTTTCTGTGATGAGGTTTTCCTTTGAAGTTTAGAAGTGTTTGTGTCAAGCTGTGGTGCACAGGGCGGCTCAATTTATAGGCACTCACATCCCAGCATATGTCGAATGTATATATGACCTAACCATTGTGCCACAATTGTCCATGCTAATAAATATTTATATATTTTTAATAAATAAAGTCTACCTCTTGTGGTTCATCAATTTAGTATACGTTACTTCTTGAAATATGGCACTCCACAACTTTTTAAAAAAAAAATGTAGACACCTTAGAAAAAAGGCTCAACAATATAAAAGAAATTGCACATCTTCTTTTTCTGTCCTCCCTATTTCATGATTGTATTTAAACTATGCATGTGATGCACACATGTTAAGAGGGGTTCCTAGTTGCCTATTTGGTAAACTTAGTTTCATTTCGTCTCTCTTTTAAAAAAAAAAAAAAAAACTCCATAAATAGTATCTTGTAGAAGATAACAAGTAGCACAGAAGATAATTTTCATCAATGTGCCTCAACAACCCACATCTTTCCATCCAATCAATTTTAGGTTAGAATTGCGTTGTCTAAGGAGAAAATTTATTTCTCACTCGTTTTAAATCAAAAATTAGTGATTCAAAATTACTAGAAAGTCAGACTTCTAGATCTACGTGCTTAAATTTATTTTTATGGTTTTTGGTCCGGTCCATCAATATAGTTTATTTCGGAAAGTTGGGTCATTACATATCCAGTTTCTAGTCTTGACTGAACTTATAATTCATGCATGAAATGATGATACTCATTCAAGTAAAGTCACCAAAATAAACATAAAATCATTCCTAACCATCAACACTAACTCTAAAACCAAATAAAACCTATCCAAGCCACTTCAAGAGAGATTTTTAAAGAGAAAATTTTAGTTTCACCTTGAAGATGAGGGTGAAGGGCAAGATACTTGTATGAGCACTTTCAAATGGCTCCAAAATTTTAGAATTTAATTGCAAACATAAAAAAGAATTAACTGAAGCTTGGAAGATGAATCAAATTGATGTAAAAAAGTTCTTTCTTTAGATGCATAATTTTTTTAAAACTGATATAAACAAACCGCTAAATAATCTCACCAAAAACCTAAAGGGAGGTGGAAGGTGGCTTGGTGGATGGTTAGGTGGTATGGTGTGTGGTGGCAGTCATGGCGGCGTAGTGCTGTGATTGTGGTTGCGGTGGAGGAAGGACAAGTGTGAAAAAGAGAAGGAGCGGGGGGTGCCGGGGGGGGGGGGGGGGTGTTGGTGGAGGGACAGAAAAACGTGAGAATGTGAACGGGGGAAGGTGCATTGCCCACCTTTGAGATGAAAAAGAAAGTATAGAATTTTTTGTATAAATTAGGCTGCTAAAGGAGGGAGAGGGAGAGAGTTTAAGGTTAGGCTTAATATCACTACCCCAAAATACTACACAATTTTTTATTTTTTATTTTTTATTTTGAATTTTGAGAAGGAACACTTGATGATTATACCAGAATTTTGTCAAATAAAATTAATATTTCAAAAATTCAATTTTATTTTATAAACAAGAAACATGAAATTAAAATTTAAAATTAATATTTTCTTCATTAAAAGCTTGGATTAGGTCAAAATATGGAAGGAGCTTGGTTCGTGGTTCTAACTACATGAAGTCCCACGCTAAAATACTACATATGAGTTCAAGCAACTGAAGATCTGCTTAACTATTCTTGAAGGATTATAAATATGATTTTTCAGGGTTTTACATTCTATTCCCTTAAAATGAAGTTTTGCTCTCAAAATTCCACAAATAATTCAATCATAAACATCGAAATTCTCGGTATGTATGTATGTGTGTGTGTGTGTGTGTAGCGCGCGCGCACACACACACACATATATACATATACATGTATACATACATACATATATATATACATA